>OX421287.1:50000-658187 GCA_949125355.1 Agriopis leucophaearia
ACCTCCATCTGCTGTCAAGTACAACGCCGAGATATTTCAGCGTCGGCCTGACAGCGATGGAGGCTCCTCCCACCACTATACAGGATCCTGCAGGTGGCGCTCTTCGAGGGCCATGAAAGCAAATGGCCTCCGATTTGTGGAGCGCCACCTCCAGGCCCAACCGCCGGATCCTGCTCACCACCGCTGCGACTCCGGCCGTGGCTAGGATCGCTGCTTCCCTATATGTTCTTCCCCGTGCGGTAACCAGCGTGTCGTCAGCGTAACAAATGACGCTGACGCCACGGAGGTTAGCGCCACGGAGGACCCAGTCATATCCGACGTTCCACAGAGGTGGTCCGAAGCACGACCCCTGTGGAACACCGCGCGTCATCGGGTGTCGCCCTTCCCCCTCTTTCGTTGGGAAGACTACTTCTCTGTCGGAGAAATAGTCCCCAACGAGTCGCTGGATGTACTGCGGCAGCTGATGGTATACCAGCGCCTCCAAAATCGTGCTCCAAGGGAGGGAGTTGAAAGCGTTGGCAATGTCTAATGACACTGCCAACAGAACCCCCCCGCTGGAGCACGCCTCCTCGGATAATTCGCGGACTCGCGCTATCGCGTCCAGCGTCGATCGACCCCTCCGGAACCCGTACTGGGTGTCAGCCAGATTAGGGCCGACATTCTCGAGGTGCTTGGTGAGGCGGTGAGCGACGATTCGCTCCAACATCTTCCCCGCCTCGTCAAGCAGTACGATCGGGCGATAGCCCGACGGCTCGTCCGCTGGTCGTCCCTCCTTGCGGAGTAGGACGAGCCGTCCCGTCTTCCACCGCCTGGGGAACCTCCCCTCCCGCATGCAGCGACTGAAGAGGTCCCTCAGGCGGAGCCCCAGGGCGTCCTGAGCAAGGGCCCACGCACGGCCGGGTATGCCGTCAGGTCCCGGTGCCGTGTTCTTGGCCCTCATTCTCAGGACAGCTGCCGCCAACTCTCCCTCCGAGACATCGGAAGGCTGCTCCTCGTCCTCTCCGGTGTTTGGTCTCCGTGTTGCCATCACCGTGGGAGGGACGAATTCGGTTCCTGGTCTCCCAGGAAACAGTCCCTCGACCACCCGCTGGAGAATCGCCGGCTGCAGCGTGCTAGTGACGGGGGGCACCCATGGGCGAAGCTTTTGCCTCGCTATCAAGTATGGGCGCCCCCACGGATCTCGCTCCAGTGTCTCCAGCAGCTGCCTCCAGACATTAGCCTTGGCCTCTGTGATGGCAACACGGAGATCTTTGGACGCCTCTCTATAGGCGGCATAAAGAGCGTCCGACTCTACCGTGTCCTGGCGCCTTCGCCTCCTGTAGCGCTGGTAGCGGCGACGCCTCGCTACACAGCTGCGACGGAGCTCGGCGATCTCCTCCGACCACCAAAACATCTGGCGCCTGAGTGTTAAGGCCCTGGCGCGGGGCATGGAGGCATCGCAAACACGCGTCATGGCCTCACACACCCCATCTGCCTCCGCGTCCAGGTCCATGGGCTCCGCTGGTGGGGCGTTCCACGCCTCAAGGATGGCTGCCTCCTGCAGCAACTCCAGGTCCAGGCGTTTCAGGACCCACCGCGGACCCGTCACGGGCGGCGGTCTGTCGTACTCCGTTGGGGACGAGGAGACGCTGAAACGGATGTAGAGATGATCCGACAGCGTCTCCTCGTCCGCAAGCACCCCCCAGTCTTGAACACGGCGCGCGAACTCAGGAGTGGCGAACGTCACGTCGACGATGGACCCACCCCTTTGGCGCACGCACGTGTTCTGTGTCCCCACGTTGAGGACGCACAGACCGGCCCCCGTCAGCCACTCTTCGACCGCCCTTCCCCGTGCATCTGTCATCGGGCACCCCCACGCCATAGACTTGGCGTTAAGGTCCCCGAGGACGACGACAGGGCGGGGGCGACTCTGTCCCACCAGGGTCCCTACCTCGTCGAGAAAAGCCTCGAATTCAGCGAGGGCCCTGTTGGGAGAGAAGTACACCCCCACGACAACCACTTCGCCGACCCAGGCCGCGACAAACCCCCTACCCTTCACCACGTCCTCAAGGGCGGGGGAGTGCACCGGCGACTGTGTGGTGACTGCCACCAGTCCGTCAAGGTCCCCAACCCAGTCTGACCTGGGCGGGACCGCATACGGTTCGGCAACCGCAGCCACCTTTATCGACCGCTCCGCCATGCACTGCAGTAGGAGGTCCTGGGCGCGGGCGGAGTGGTTAATGTTTGCTTGGAGGAAAGTTAGCCCCATACTAACTTTCCTCCATCTCCGTCTGCTCCGGTGCGGGGCCGGTCGGCTGTGGCTTGGGCTTGGCCTTGGTCACAGCGGGCTTTCTCTTACCCCTGGATGTTGACGGGGGCTTGGCGCATGCCTTGCCCCCGGCGGGGTGGTCCGACTGTTTACCCGCAGCTGCACAGAGGGTGCAGTGCGGTGCGGCGGTACACGCGCTGGACTTGTGGCCCTTTTGACCGCAGCGATAGCATTCCTCGCTGCGGTCAACCTCCGACTTGCACTGGGCCCTTACGTGTCCTGGTGCGAGGCATCTGAAGCAGCGGCGCTGTCTGGCTTCTAGAAGCTGGACCTGCGCCGCCACCCATCCCACCATCACGCGACTACCGCTTGCCAAGACCCTTTTGGCGGCCGTCACAGGGCACCTTACGAAGGCGATCCCCATGCCCGCCGGTCCCTTCCTTATTTCGCCCGTCTTGACAGAGGACGTGGGGCATCCTCCGGCTCTGGCGATGGCTCCCGTCAGCTCCTCGGGGCTCACAGAGTCGTCCAACCCACCCACACGCAAGTCTGCGGTGGTGGTCGGTCTCGACACCTGTATGTCCTTCGAGCCCCCGAAGACTTCCAGGAGCCTCTCAGCAAGACGGTCCGCCTTGCCGTCCTTGTCCTCTCCAGGGACCTCGAGGATTCGAGCCCCGGTAGCTGCGGCACGCATTCTCAATGGCGGCATTCCAAGAGCCGCAAGATCTACGCGGCTCTTGGCCTCTGCCAGCACTTTGGCGTAGGTTAAACCCTTCTCCGCCGCCCCCGGTTGCAGTGTGATGACCACAGCTGCCGTGCGGGGGGGGCGGAGTTTGGCTGTTTTCGCCTTCGACCCTGGGGCCTGCTTCCCTTTGACTGATGGCACCCGTTGGGGAGCTGACGACCTTTTGGCACTGCCGGATCCGTCACCCTTCTTGGTTCCCCGCCTTACGACCTCAGTCCATAGCTCCTTTGGAGCTGCTGGACGGGCCGCAGGCACGGGTACCGGGTTGACTGATCCGGCCGGGGCTGGTGTGCCCTTCCCTTTCCCTTTCCCTTTCCCCTTTGCGGTAGGCCCCGTTTTGACCACAGGTGCATGGGGAAGAGGGGGAGGGGGAGTAGGGAGAGTCATCTCCTCCGATGTGCTGGCGAAAGCCATCGCTTCGTCTCTACGCCTGTCAGCCGCCAACGGCGGCCGCAGGCGTCTCTCCGGGAGCAGCCGCTCCTCCAGACCCTCGAAACGGGCGTTGATCATGGTGCCCACCTGTACCATGACCACCCGTAGCAGGTCCTCGAGGGCCGGGGTCGCAGCCTGAGCAGGGACCGGGGCCGGGGCTTGTGCAGCCCGCATCCTTTCGAGCTCACGGCGCATCTCCTGCAACTCCGCCGTGAGCTTCTTGTTGGCCTCGACTAGGAGAGCCACCTCCTCGGGCACAGTGCGGTCGCGGAGCTCCTTGAAGGAGTCCTTGACCACACGTGCGGCATCCTTTAGTGCCGCCACGTATGTTCCTTTTAGATTTTTGGACGTCGTAGCCACCTTAGTAATGGTTTCTACGGAGTCCAAAACCAAACCCTCAATGGAGGCCGCATCTCGACCCTCAGCCTGTGGGCCCTTCAAGAAGAAGGCCATCGTCCGCTCCCTCTTCTGGCGCTGCTCTTCGGCCATTTGCCTCTCGGCCTCGAGGCGCAGCTCCTCCTCTTTTACTCTATTGAGCTCGGCCTTGGCTTTCGCCAGGCCGACATATTGCCCAGTAGTGGGTGGTCTGCCGCGCCCACGCCGGGCCGTAGACACCTTGGGAGATGAAGCGATATCTTCATCTTCCGAGGCGTCCTTCCCCATGCGGCGTTTCCGCTGCTGAGCAGATGTTGCCCCGGTCTCCTGAGACCGCACCGACTCGAAACTCATGTCGGAGTCGTCAGACTCCGACAGGTTTCTGAGCGCTGACCCACTCAATGGGTCGCCGTCCACCTCCCCATTTGCGCTGATTGCTCCTCTCCTTTCGTCATAAGCATCAAAGAAATGCCTAGTCCTAATCGTGTTGCGTGCGTTGTCCTCTTTAATGCCATAGTCGTCGTTTGTAGAGCGGTTATTGCCCCCCCCAGAATACGTGGGGCAACCTCCTGTTGGAGAGTGGGATTCTCCTCCGGCAGAGCCGGCGGTACCCACCTGGGGTAGTTTTGTCGTATTATAACTCGCCATTTTTTTTTTTTTGTCAGTTTAGAGGCCTGACAGCCTGGGTTTGGGTTGGTGCCCTAACGACTGCATTTTTTATTATAAGGTCCCTGCAGCCATGCATCCCATCGCCGGGCACCAAAACTTAGGATTAGGAGTAATACATAAGAATATATATAATACATAAGAATAAATAAGAATATATATAATACATAAGAATAAATAAGAATATATACACTTGCGCCGCCGCTACTCAGCATAAGGCTGAGACGCCGGCCAAGCCCCGCAGCCACTCAAGGCCGCCAAGACTCACACCGCCGCTACCCGGACTATCCAGGGCGCCGGGTGAGCCTACCCACTCCGGGAGGCATGAAGCCCCCCTCAAACGCCGTCCACGAACGGCCACAAGCCACACGACACTCACTCTCCGAGGAGAGGTGAGCGCGAGGGCTCCTCACGTCCAGACAAGTCTGAACTGCCTTCTACGCGCGCTCCAGATACAAGCTCTGGGGCGCGCGGAGAAGGCCCCCATCTCACATCGCCCATCCACTGTGCCCTCTGCTAATCAGAGGGACACGCGGAGGGCCCTCAGTTCAGGCACCCCTGCCTGACCCGCTCAGCAAGGCCGAGCCCCTTCCCCAGCTTCTGCACGCGCTCCTAATAAAAGCTTAGGGGCGCGCGCAGAAGTTCCCCTCCCCAGTCCGGACTTCAGCTACGGCCAACAAGATCCCCGATCCATATCGGGAGAAGTTATTGACCGTACCCAGGGTGCACCCGCCCAATCCAGTACTATACCTCCGGATTGAGAATTCACGGAGGATAGTAGTGGATGAGCTTCGAGGAGGTAGCCGGCACCGCACCCCTAACCTAACCTAACCTAACCTAACCTAACCTAACCTAACCTAACCTAACCTAACCTAACCTAACCTAACCTAACCTAACCTAACCTAACCTAACCTAACCTAACCTAACCTAACCTAACCTAACCTAACCTAACCTAACCTAACCTAACCTAACCTAACCTAACCTAACCTAACCTAACCTAACCTAACCTAACCTAACCTAACCTAACCTAACCTAACCTAACCTAACCTAACCTAACCTAACCTAACCTAACCTAACCTAACCTAACCTAACCTAACCTAACCTAACCTAACCTAACCTAACCTAACCTAACCTAACCTAACCTAACCTAACCTAACCTAACCTAACCTAACCTAACCTAACCTAACCTAACCTAACCTAACCTAACCTAACCTAACCTAACCTAACCTTTTTTTTTTTTTTTTTTACTTGGGGAAATGCCTTGATGCATACCCGCTCGTGTGGGGACACGAGCGGGTTATGTTGGACTCGAACGCCACGGCCGCAGCCGTAGCGCTAATACCAACTAAAACCCCAAGGTGTTCAACGGCAGCGGCAAGTCAGACGGGGCCACGGGACCATGCAGAGTATGCACCGCAGCCCCATCTCGCCGGTTGTCCGCCCAGGCGGATTCGCCTCGGGAAGGGGTGGGACCACCCCCTTCCTACTTTGTGACGACGCGCTGGAACACAGGGCGCGTCGACCACCTCTGGAGGGCCCAGTCACGTCAGGTGACTAGGGAGGGGCAGCGGATGTCCCCACATCCGCCACCCCGGGCCCTCCGAGCGGAGACGGCGTGCGACTACGACTTGCACGCCTCCGTCTCCGCCCCCTCCGGAGCGGGTGAGCGAGAGGATCTTTCTCTCTCTCCCGCTCCTCGGCCTCTCGCTGCGACATCACCTCTTCGCAGAAAGAGGCCATCACCTCCCAGGACCTCTCGTGGGCGACCATCCGTGCTAGGATGTTCGGCAACGAGAGGTCTCCACCCATTTCCGCAGCCAGGAACAGCCGCGGATCCGCCGCCCCCGGGCACGCCTCCAGCACGTGTTGCGCCGTTTCCTCGGCGCAACCGCACTGGTGGCACTCCGGAGTCTCCTCCCTCCGGGCCACGCGGTGCAGGTACCTCCCGAAGCAACCGTGCCCCGAGAGGACCTGCGTCAACCGGAAGGAGAGGCTCCCATGGCCGCGATGCACCCACTCCGCCAATACGGGTCGGATCGCCTCTAGGAGCCGGACAGCTCCGGCTCCCCTCCTCTGGACCAAGGCGATCCGCAGACTCCACGACTCAAGGGCGGCGTCTCTCGCCCTCTTCCGCCACTGCTCGACCTCCCGCGGGACAGGCCGAAGGTCCTCCGCACGTGCGCGCGCCCTGCGCCAGTACACAGAGGAGAGAACCTCGGCCTCCAAGTCCCACGGGAGGGAGCCGGCCAGGGCACACGCCACCTCGTGGGAGAGTGTGCGGTACCCCCGGCACACCCTCACCGCCATTACCCTCTGGCCCCTGTGGAGCTGGGCGACCTCCCTAGGGCCCAAGGATCCGGCCCATATAGGGGCCGCGTAGAGGGCCATGGACCGTACCACAGCCATATACAGACGGCGGCAGCTCCCCCCTCCTCCCCCGAGGTTCGGAAGGAGGCGGCTTAACGCAGCAGCCGTCCCCACGACCCTCGGGGTCAAACCCGCAAAGTGAGCCCCG
Organism: Agriopis leucophaearia; assembly: GCA_949125355.1. NCBI lineage: Eukaryota > Metazoa > Arthropoda > Insecta > Lepidoptera > Geometridae > Agriopis > Agriopis leucophaearia. The sequence goes on from OX421287.1 coordinate 56,982, forward strand.
AACTTCCACCTGCTGTCGAGCACGACGCCGAGATATTTCAGCGTCGTGCCGACAGCAATGGTGGTCCCGCCCACAACTATTGTTGAGCCCGCAGGCGGCGCCCTCCGAGGCCCATGGAAACAGATGGCCTCGGATTTTTGGAGCGCCACCTCCAGGCCCAACCGCCGGATCCTGGCCACCACCGCAGCGACCGCGGCAGTGGCCAGGACGGACGCTTCTCTAAACGTCCGCCCCCGGGCAGTAACCAAAGTGTCGTCAGCGTAACAAACGACGCCGACGCCACGAAGGTTAGCGCCCCTCAGCACCCAATCATACCCGACGTTCCACAGGGTAGGGCCCAGTACAGACCCCTGTGGAACGCCACGGGTCATGGGGCTCCGGCCTTCTCCGTCCTTTGTGGGGTAGACTACCTCCCGATTCGAGAGGTAGTCCCCTACCAGGCGTCGGAGGTACTGGGGCACCTTGTGGTACCCCAGCGCCCCCAATATTACACTCCAGGGCAGGGTGTTAAACGCATTGGCGATGTCAAGAGACACCGCCAACATCACGCCGCCGCTGGAGCACGCCTCGTCGGAGAGGTCGCGGACGTACGCAATAGCGTCGATCGTCGAGCGACCTCTCCGAAACCCAAATTGTGTGTCGGCCAGATCCGGGCCGACATTCTCCAGGTGTTTGACGAGGCGGGCATTTATCACTCGCTCCAGGAGCTTGCCCGCCTCGTCAAGCAGCACTATTGGACGGTACCCCGCCGGCTGGTCCGTTGGGCGCCCCTCTTTCCTTAGGAGGACGAGTCGGCCTGACTTCCACCGCCCGGGGAACTTTCCTTCCCGCAGGCAGCGGTCGAACAGCTCCCTCAGCCGCTCCCCTAATTCCTCTTGGACGAGGGCCCACGCGCGACCGGGAATCCCATCTGGCCAACCTAACCTAACCTAACCTAACCTAACCTAACCTAACCTTTTTTTTTTTTTTTTTAATCCAGGAAAATCCTTAATGGATACCACCGGCCCCCGGGGGGAGGCAGGGTGGTTATGTGGGAATCTCCGCCAGAAGGGCGGCCTACCCACTAAAAACCTGGGGTGTTCCCTCGGATCACCATATGTCGGGGCCGCGGGCTCGCTCTCGCACTCACCGCAGCCCCGGCAGGCGCTGGTCCAGCGGACCCCTTCTCCAGGAGCTTAGGGCTCCTTCCCTCACCGATGGCGATGTGTCGGAACACGTGACACATCGCCCATCTTCAGGACTCTTCAAGCTGGGCGTCGTGTTCCCCCGAACCCGGCGCCCAGAGCCCTCGCTGGGGACTGGAGAGGGCCACGAGTGGCCGTCGCCAGTGCCCAGCCGTTACTTCCTAGGACACATCCATCCCACCCAGCGCTGTGCCAGCGCGGAGGGGAGGGGGTGCCTTGGCCAGGACTCTTGGTCCCTTTGCAGCCTTTGTCGTTTTCTTGGGAGGCGGAGCGCATCCGCTTGATCCCACTCGGTGCTCGGCCGGCTTTCCTGCTGCCGCGCATACTGCGCAGTGCGGCTCGGCCGAGCAACCGCTCGCCTTGTGACCAGGTTGGCCACATTTGAAGCAGAGGTTGCTTCTGTCAGCTACAGCCTTGCACTGCTCCCGGACGTGCCCCACTTCAAGGCACCGGAAGCAGCGCATGGGCTTTGGCGTCAGCAGTCTCACCGCCGCCGCAACCCATCCCACTAGGAGTCGGCCTCCTGCCAACACTTTCTTGGCTGCAGCCACCGGGCAACGCACAAAAGTGGTGCCCAGGCCCGCAGCATTGCGGCGGATTTCGCCGACCTTGACCGCGTCCGGGCGGCATTCCCCGGCGCGGGCAATCGCCTCCGCCACCTCCTCGCCGGTGACAGAGTCATCCAGGCAGGCAATGCGCAGATCCGCACATTTCACCGGCCTGGTGACTCTGAGTTCGTCGTCCGGGAACATCTCCCTCAGCTTTGCAGCGAGGGAGTCCGCCTTGTCCCCGCTTGACTCGCCCTGGACCTCGAGCATTCGGGCGCCAGTCACTGCCTGGCGAAACCCGAGCTGCCCGATCCCGAGCGAGGCCAAGTTGATATTTTGCTTCGCTTTCAGCAAAGCCTTCGTGTAGGAGAGGCCCTTCTCCACACCCCTGGGCAAAATCGTCAGCACGACGGCGGACGATTTTGGGGCTCGGAGTTTAGGTTGCCTCTCCTTATCCTTGTCCTTGTCCTGGGCGGCGCGGCGCGGCTGTGCGGCTCTCGCTTGGGGCTGAGACCCCTGCGAGGGTGCCGGTGTCGCCATGGCGCCACCCTTCTTCGCCTTGCGGCCCCTCCTGGCCACCTCCACCCAGCTCACGCCAGGCTGGACCTTGGCCATTTGGGGCGTATCACGTCCGGTGTTAGTGGCCGCGAGCTGTTTGCCTTTGGCCACTGTGTCCTTTCCAATTTTCCCCTTCTTACCCTTAGTACCCTTACGGGTTTCAGGGGGAAGGGGATGTGTCTCGTCCAAGACCGCAGGCATACCCAACGGGCCGGCCGCCGGAGTCGGGACCTTACGGAATTCGTTCCTCCGGTCCACGACTGCAACAGAAGCCAAAGAGCTCGTGGGTTTCCCGCGGTCAGCAGCGAGAGGGGGGCGGGTGCGCGGCTCGGGCAGGAGGCGTTCCTCCAAGGCACCTAGCCGCGCACTCAGAATTCCCCCGACCTGTCGCAGAATGCTCTGCGTCAGGTCCTCGTCCGCAGTCTGCGACCCAGCCCTGCCAGACGATGACTGTGCGGAGGGCCGGAGCGCAGAGGCAGCTCGCGCTTGCTGCATCTCATTTCGGAGCTCCACTATCTCCTTCCGGAGCTCCTTAACCTCGTCCTGCAGGCGCACGTTGGCAGCCTGCAGCCTCTTCGTCTCATCAGATGAGGACCTCCTTCGCAGATCCTCTACGGCCTCCTTAATGGAGGCGGCCGCATCTTTCAATGCACGCACAAACGTGCCCTTCATGTGCTTGGACTTCGTGGCCACCGATTCGATGATGGCCACGGAGTCCAGGACCTTTCTATTCAGTTCGACGGCCAGGGGCTCATCCCCCTGCTCCGTCGACGCTGAAGACTCGGAGAGTCGGCTTGAAGCCGCTCTGAGACGGTGCGTCCGGGCCATTTCAGCAACCTCTTGCTCGGCCCGGAGCTCCATCTCCTCTCGCTTCGCAGCTACGAGAGCTGCCTTAGCTTGGGCAAGGCCGACATACTGGCCCGTAGTGGGCGGTCGGCCTCTGCCTCTCTTTTCCTTCACGGCGACGACTTTCGCAGCCGGAGCATCTGACCCGCTATCAGAGCCCGAGTGGCTGCCGTCGCCGTGCCTCCGTGAGCGTGGTCTGCCACGCTTCCTTCTGTCACTTGGTGTCAGTGAACCCACTGACACCATGCTCATACACGATGAGTCGGACTCATCCAGTTCGGGGACTTGCCCCTTTCCCTCAGTAAAATGTGTAATAAGAAAATCTTTGTTGGACATTGTTGTTCCCACGAGTATGGGGGAAATATGAGGTCCACCCGGGCAGTGCCCCCTGTACCCGGGTAAGTCTACGGGCTTAACCCGCGCAGAGCTTCGACTGGACTCCCGCGGGGAACGCAGTGACGACCAACCTACCCAGTGGCCATGCAGATCCTCGCGCTGCGTCGCCGCTTGATCTTTGGGGTGATTTTTTATAGAGGTTTTCTTCCTCGCGGCCCGGGCGGTTAAGCCAAGACCCTCGGTCCCATCGCATGCGCCAAAACATGACTGGCGCAGCAAATGAGGTTCCGATCTCCGACAATCTGCCCAGCAGTAGTGTTAGTACATACCGGGCTCGTCCCTCACCGCTCGTCAACCACGAGCCTCGCCCATCCACTGTGCCCTCTGCTAATCAGAGGGACACGCGGAGGACCTCCTTCCCCAGCTTCTGCACGTGCTCCTAATAAAAGCTTAGGGGCGCGCGCAGAAGTTCCCCACCCCAGTCCGGACTTTAGCTACGGCCAACAAGATCCCCGATCCATATCGGGAGAAGTTATTGACCGTACCCAGGGTGCACCCGCCAATCCAGTACCATACCTCCGGATTGAGAATTCACGGAGGATAGTAGTGGATGAGCTTCGAGGAGGTAGCCGGCACCGCACCCCAACCTAACCTAACCTAACCTAACCTAACCTAACCTAACCTAACCTAACCTAACCTAACCTAACCTAACCTAACCTAACCTAACCTAACCTAACCTAACCTTTTTTTTTTTTTTTTTTTACTTGGGGAAATGCCTTGATGCATACCCGCTCGTGTGGGGACACGAGCGGGTTATGTTGGACTCGAACGCCACGGCCGCGGCCGTAGCGCTAATACCAACTAAAACCCCAAGGTGTTCGACAGCAGCGGCAAGTCAGACGGGGCCACGGGACCATGCAGAGTATGCACCGCAGCCCCATCTCGCCGGTTGGCCGCCCCTAGGCGGACCCGCCTCGGGAAGGGGTGGGAGATCACCCCCTTCCTACTTCGTGACGACGCGCTGGAACACAGAGCGCGTCGACCACCTCTGGAGAGCCCCGTCACGTTAGGTGACTAGGGAGAGGCAGCGGATGTCCCCACATCCGCCACCCCGGGCCCTCCGAGCGGAGACGGCGTGCGGTCTCGACTTGCACGCCTCCGTCTCCGCCCCCTCCGGAGCGGGTGAACCTAACCTAACCTAACCTAACCTAACCTAACCTAACCTAACCTAACCTAACCTAACCTAACCTAACCTAACCTAACCTAACCTAACCTAACCTAACCTTTTTTTTTTTTTTTTTTTTTTTTTTTTTTTACTTGGGGAAATGCCTTGATGCATACCCGCTCGTGTGGGGACACGAGCGGGTTATGTTGGACTCGAACGCCACGGCCGCAGCCGTAGCGCTAATACCAACTAAAACCCCAAGGTGTTCGACGGCAGCGGCAAGTCAGACGGGGCCACGGGACCATGCAGAGTATGCACCGCAGCCCCATCTCGCCGGTTGGCCGCCCCTAGGCGGACCCGCCTCGGGAAGGGGTGGGAGATCACCCCCTTCCTACTTCGTGACGACGCGCTGGAACACAGAGCGCGTCGACCACCTCTGGAGAGCCCCGTCACGTTAGGTGACTAGGGAGGGGCAGCGGATGTCCCCACATCCGCCACCCCGGGCCCTCCGAGCGGAGACGGCGTGCGACTACGACTTGCACGCCTCCGTCTCCGCCCCCTCCGGAGCGGGTGAGCGAGAGGATCTTTCTCTCTCTCCCGCTCCTCGGCCTCTCGCTGCGACATCACCTCTTCGCAGAAAGAGGCCATCACCTCCCAGGACCTCTCGTGGGCGACCATCCGTGCTAGGATGTTCGGCAACGAGAGGTCTCCACCCATTTCCGCAGCCAGGAACAGCCGCGGATCCGCCGCCCCCGGGCACGCCTCCAGCACGTGTTGCGCCGTTTCCTCGGCGCAACCGCACTGGTGGCACTCCGGAGTCTCCTCCCTCCGGGCCACGCGGTGCAGGTACCTCCCGAAGCAACCGTGCCCCGAGAGGACCTGCGTCAACCGGAAGGAGAGGCTCCCATGGCCGCGATGCACCCACTCCGCCAATACGGGTCGGATCGCCTCTAGGAGCCGGACAGCTCCGGCTCCCCTCCTCTGGACCAAGGCGATCCGCAAACTCCACGACTCGAGGGCGGCGTCTCTCGCCCTCTTCCGCCACTGCTCAACCTCCCGCGGGACAGGCCGAAGGTCCTCCGCACGTGCGCGCGCCCTGCGCCAGTACACAGAGGAGAGAACCTCGGCCTCCAGGTCCCACGGGAGGGAGCCGGCCAGGGCACACGCCACCTCGTGGGAGAGTGTGCGATACCCCCGACACACCCTCACCGCCATTACCCTCTGGCCCCTGTGGAGCTGGGCGACTTCCCTCGGGCCCAACGATCCGGCCCATATAGGGGCCGCGTAGAGGGCCATGGACCTCACCACCGCCATATACAGGCGGCGGCAGCTCCCCCCTCCTCCCCCGAGGTTCGGAAGGAGGCGGCTCAACGCAGCAGCCGTCCCCACGACCCTCGGGGTCAAACCCTCAAAGTGGGCCCCGAACTTCCACCTGCTGTCGAGCACGACGCCGAGATATTTCAGCGTCGTGCCGACAGCAATGGTGGTCCCACCCACAACTATTGTTGAGCCCGCAGGCGGCGCCCTCCGAGGCCCATGGAAACAGATGGCCTCGGATTTTTGGAGCGCCACCTCCAGGCCCAGCCGCCGGATCCTGGCCACCACCGCAGCGACCGCGGCAGTGGCCAGGACGGACGCTTCTCTAAACGTCCGCCCCCGGGCAGTAACCAAAGTGTCGTCGGCGTAACACACGACGCCGACGCCACGAAGGTTAGCGCCCCTCAACACCCAATCATACCCGACGTTCCACAGGGTGGGGCCCAGTACAGACCCCTGTGGGACGCCACGGGTCATGGGGCTCCGGCCTTCTCCATCCTTCGTGGGGTAGACTACCTCCCGATTCGAGAGGTAGTCCCCCACTAGGCGTCGGAGGTACTGGGGCACCTTGTGGTATCCCAGCGCCCCCAATATTACGCTCCAGGGCAGGGTGTTAAACGCGTTGGCGATGTCAAGAGACACCGCCAACATCACGCCGCCGCTGGAGCACGCCTCGTCGGAGAGGTCGCGGACGTACGCAATAGCGTCGATCGTCGAGCGACCTCTCCGAAACCCAAACTGTGTGTCGGCCAGATCCGGGCCGACATTCTCCAGGTGTTTGACGAGGCGGGCATTCACCACTCGCTCCAGGAGCTTGCCCGCCTCGTCAAGCAGCACTATTGGGCGGTACCCCGCCGGCTGGTCCGTTGGGCGCCCCGCCTTCCTTAGGAGGACGAGTCGGCCTGACTTCCACCGCCCGGGGAACTTTCCTTCCCGCAGGCAGCGGTCGAACAGCGCCCTCAGCCGCTCCCCTAATTCCTCTTGGACGAGGGCCCACGCACGACCGGGAATCCCATCTGGCCCCGGTGCCGTGTTTTTGGCCCTCATCCTGAGGACCGCCGCTCCCAACTCGCCCTGCGAGACTTCGGGAGCCTCTTCCTCCACCTCCGCGGCAGGCGTCGGCAGGGCGGGAGGGACGAATTCAGTCCCCGGACTACCGGGGAACAGTCCCTCAACCACCCGCCGGAGGACCACCGGCTCCAGGGTGCTGGTCACTGGAGGGGCCCAGGGTCGCAGTTTCTGGCGAGCCCACTTGTAGGGCCGCCCCCACGGGTCCCTCTCCAGCGACTCGAGCAGTTCTGCCCAGGACTGTGCCTTGGCCTGGCTGATCGCCACGCGGAGGGCCTTGCACGCCTCTCTGTAGATGATGTAGAGGCGGTCAAGCTCCTCCGCGTCCTGCACCCTTCTCCGGCGGTGCCGCTGGTAGCGGCGGCGCTCCTCCAGACACTGGCGGCGGAGCACGGCAATCCCCTCGTTCCACCAGTAGACCTGGCGCTTGGGCTGCGGAGGCCTCGCACGCGGCATGGCGGCATCGCACACGTGCGCCACGGCCTCACACAGTCCGTCAGCTGCGGCGTCCAGGTCTTCGGTTTCAGAGGGGGGGGCATTCCACGTCTGGACAATTGCGGCTTGCCGCAACAGATCCGTGTCCAGACGTGTCAGCGCCCAGCGCCGCCCAACTGCAGGAGGCAATCGCGGGCCCCGTCCCATCAATGACGAGGAGACGCTGAATCGGATGTACCGATGGTCGGAGAGCGTCTCCTCGTCCACCAGGACCTCCCAGTCCCGGACACGTGCTGCGAGCTCAGGGGTGGCAAGGGTCACATCAATGACCGACCCACCCGAGCGCCGCACGCACGTGTCCTCCGACCAACCTAACCTAACCTTTTTTTTTTTTTTTTTTTTTTAATCCAGGAAAATCCTTAATGGATACCACCGGCCCCCGGGGGGAGGCAGGGTGGTTATGTGGGATTCTCCGCCAGAAGGGCGGCCTACCCACTAAAAACCTGGAGTGTTCCCTCGGGTCGCCATTTGTCGGGGCCGCGGGCTCGCTCTCGCACTCACCGCAGCCCCAGCAGGCGCTGGTCCAATTGACCCCTTCTAAGGGAGCTTAGGGCTCCTCCCTCACTGATGGCGATGTGTCGGAACACGTGACACATCGCCCATCCTCAGGACTCTTCAAGCTGGGCGTCGTGTTCCCCCGAACCCGGCGCCCAGAGTCCTCGCTGGGGACTGGAGAGGGCCATGAGTGGCCGTCGCCAGTGCCCAGTTATATTTCCTTCTGCAGGACGCGCCCCTTTGCGTCTTTTAGGGGGCGGTCATGCGCCAGCAGCTTTTCAGCTACTGCTACCGGGCAGCGCAAGTGTATATTGCCCAGGCCTGTAGCGTCATCGTCTTTAATTTTTGTGATCTTAATCTCCCGATGACGACACCCTATCACGCTTTCTATCGCCTCCAGCACATCCTGCTGGGCGACATAGCCTCGCAGGCGGCTGATGCGCAGAATCGCGAATCCCGCGTCAGCGCAGGGAAGCTCCACTATGGCGGGCTTTTTCTGTGGCTTTGCAGCAGAGGAGTCCACCCCACCCTCGCCCGACTCGCCCCGCTTCTCGGGCACTCGGGCGACGCTGTCCGCTTCCGTCTCCATTTTCTCCGGTGCCGCATCAGCGCGGGGTGGAGGAGGCGTCTTTGCTGGGACTCTCAGTCCCGTCGCGGTCCTTCCCTTCCTTTTGGGAGGCGGGACACATCCACTGGCTCCCATGCGATGCTCGGCCGGCTTTCCTGCGGTTGCGCATACTGAGCAGTGCGGCTCGGCCGAGCAAGCGCCCGCCTTATGGCCTTGTTGGCCGCAACGGAAGCAGAGTGAGCTTCTGTCTACCTCCGCCTTGCACTGCTCCCGAACATGCCCCACTTCAAGGCACCGGAAGCAGCGCATGGGTCTCGGCTTCAGCAATCTGACTGACGCCGAGACCCATCCCACGAGAAGGCGGTCCCCCGCCAGCACCTTCTTGGCTGCAGTCACCGGGCAACGCGCGAAAACGGTGCCCAGGCCTGCAGCATTTCGGCGGATTTCGCCTACTTTGACCGCGTCGGGGCGACAATCCCCGGCGCGGGCAATCGCCCCCGCCAACTCCTCTCCGGTGACAGAGTCATCCAGGCAGGAAATACGCAGGTCTGCGCACTTGACCGGCCTGGTGACTCTGAGTTCCGTTTCAGGGAACAACTCCCTCAGCTTTCCAGCGAGGGAGTCCGCCTTATCGCCGCTTGACTCGCCTTGGATTTCGAGCATTCGGGCCCCAGTCACCGCCTGGCGAAACCCGAGCCGCTCAATCCCTAGCGAAGCCAAGTTTATCTGGGCTTTTGCCTTGAGCAAGGCCTTCGCGTAGGAGAGGCCCTTCTCCACACCCCCAGGCTGAATCGTCAGCACAACGGCAGACGATTTTGGGGCGCGGAGTTTAGGTTCCCTCTCCTTCTCACTCTGCGTATTCTTTGCGGCGCGGCGCGGCTGCGCGGCTCTCGCTTGGGACCGAGGCCCTTGCGAGGATGCCGGTGTTGCCACAGCGCCGCCCTTCTTCTGTTTGCGGCCCCTCCTGGCCACCTCCACCCAGCTCACGCCGGGCTGGACCTTGGCCGTTCGGGGTGCGTCCTCTCCAGTGTTGGTGGCCGCAGGCTTTTTGCCCTTGGCCACAGTGTCAAATCCGGTTTTGCCCTTCTGCCCCTTTTTACCCTTGCGGGTTTCAGGGGGGAAGGGCTGTGTCTCGTCCAAGACCGACGGCATACCTGACGAGCTAGGCTGCGTGGGTTTCCGTCGGTCGGCAGCAAGCGGGGGACGAGTGCGAGGTTCGGGCAAGAGGCGCTCCTCCAGGGCCTCGAACCGCGCACTCATCATTCCTCCAACCTGACGCAGGATGCACTGCATCAGGTCTTCGTTCGCAGTCCCCTGCGCACCAGCCCTGCCGGGCGAAGATCGCCCGGGGGGCAGAGTCGCAGGGGAAGCCTGCGCTGCAGACATTTCTTTCCGGAGCTCCGCCATCTCCTTCCGGAGCTCCTTGACCTCGTCCTGCAGGCGCGAGTTGGCAGCCTGCAGCCTCTTGGTCTCGTCCGATGAGGACCTCTTTTGGAGATCCTCTACGGCCTCCTTAATGGAGGCGGTCGCGTCCTTAAGGGCACGCACAAACGTACCCTTGATGTTCTTGGACTTCGTGGCCACCGATTCGATGATGGCCACGGAGTCCAAGACCCTCTTACTCAGCTCGACGGCCAGGGGCTCATCCCCCTGCTCCGTCGACACTGAGGACTCCGAGAGTCGGCTTGAAGCTGCTCTCGTCAGATGGTGCGTCCGGGCCATATCTGCAACCTCTTGCTCAGCCCGGAGCTCCATCTCCTCTCGCTTTGCGGCCACTAGAGCCGCCTTAGCCTGGGCGAGGCCGACATATTCGCCCGTAGTGGGCGGTCGGCCTCTGCCCCGCTTTTCCTTCGCAGCGGCAACCTTCGCAGCCGGAGCATCCGACCCGCTGTCGGAGCTCGAACGGCTGCCGTCGCCGTGCCTCTTGGAGCGTGGTCTCCCACGCTTCCGTCTTCCGCCTGGCGTCAGTGATCCCACAGACGCCACGCTCAAACACGATGAGCCATCCGACTCATCATCATGTTCGGGGTTTAGCCCCTTTCCCTCATTTCGTGATATATTTAATTCTTTTTTGTCAACCATTTTTTGTTCCCACGAGTAAGGCCGATATAAAAGGTACACTCCCGGGTGACGCCCATTCCGGGAGCAAGGGTACATACTATGGAGGTCCCCTGGTATCCATAGGTTTTTACGGGTGTTCTCCCGGGTTTTTTATTTCGAGCTTGCCTGCTCTGGGACCGGCCAATGAAGGCAAGTCCCCTTCGGCCCTAACACATGCGCACCACGTACCACCCTTACCGCTAACGGGGGTCTTTGTGGTGGCAGTGCGGAACCGGGTGGAGGGAGAGCGTACCTCCCCCCATGAACGCTGGCCAGGGGATTTCTCCCCAGGCCCGCTCGGCGGCAGTGCAAGTGCACACCAAGCACATCCCTCACACGCATCGCCCATCCACTGTGCCCTCTGCTAATCAGAGGGACACGCGGAGGGCCCTCAGCGTCCTGCTCGGCTAGGCCGAGCCCCTTCCCCAGCTTCTGCGCGTGCTCCTAATAAAAGCTTAGGGGCGCGCGCAGAAGTTCCCCACCCCAGTCCGGACTTTAGCTACGGCCAACAAGATCCCCGATCCATATCGGGAGAAGTTATTGACCGTACCCAGGGTGCACCCGCCAATCCAGTACCATACCTCCGGATTGAGAATTCACGGAGGATGGTAGTGGATGAGCTTCGAGGAGGTAGCCGGCACCGCACCCCAACCTAACCTAACCTAACCTTTTTTTTTTTTTTTTTTTTTTTTTTTTTTAACCCAGGAAAATCCTTGATGGATACCACCGGCCCGTGGGAGGCAGGGTGGTTATGTGGGAATCTCCGCCAGAAGGGCGGCCTACCCACTAAAAACCTGGGGTGTTCCCTCAGATCGCCGTTGGACGGGGCCGCGGGTTCGCTTTCGCACTCACCGCAGCCCGGCGCTAGCGCTGGTCCAGTGGACCCCTATCGATGGAGCTTGGAGCTCCTCCCTCACCGATGGCGATGTGTCGGAACACGTGACACATCGCCCATCCTCAGAACTCTTTGAGTTGGGCGTCGGGTCCCCACACCCGGTGCCCAAAGTTCTCGCTGGGGACTGGAGAGGGCCACGAGTGGCCGTCGCCGGTGCCCAGTTCTTCCAGTCCTGTTAATTCTCCTCCATCCGACCCGGCGCCATGCCAGCGTGGGATGGAGGAGGTGCTTTTGCACTTGGGACTCTCGGTCCCTTACCTTTTCTTTTGGGAGGCGGAGCGCATCCGCTGCCTCCCACGCGATGCTCGGCCGGCATACCTGCTGCTGCGCATACTGCGCAGTGCGGCTCAGCCGAGCATTCGCCCGCCCTGTGTCCTGGCTCGCCACAGCGGAAGCACAGGTTACTCCTGTCGGTCCCAGTCTTACACTGCTCCCGGACATGCCCCACTTCGAGGCATCGGAAGCAGCGCATGGGTTTCGGCGTCATCAATCTGACCTGCGCCGAAACCCAGCCCACAAGGAGGCGGTCTCCCGTCAAAACCTTTTTGGCTGCAGCCACTGGGCATCGCACGAAGACGGTGCCCAGGCCTGCAGCATTGCGGCGGATTTCTCCGACTTTGACCGCGTCGGGGCGACATGCCCCGGCGCGGGCAATAGCCTCCGCCAGCTCCCGTCCAGTTACTGAATCATCCAGGCCGAAAATGCGCATGTCTGCACATTTAACCGGCCTGGTGACACGTATGTCCATATTGAGGAACACCTCCCTCAGCTTTTCAGCGAGGGAGTCCGCCTTGTCCTCACTGGCCTCGCCTTGGACTTCGAGCATTCGGGCCCCAGTAACTGCCTGGCGAAACCCGAGACGCCCGATTCCAAGCGAGGCCAAGTCAATTTTTGACTTTGCTAACAACAAAGCCTGGCCATACGTAAGGCCCTTCTCCGCGCCCCCGGGTTGAATCGTCAGCACAACGGCGGACGATTTCGGGGTGCGGAGCTTAGGTTGCCTAACCTGTTCCTTCTCCTTGGTGGTGCCGCGTGGCTGTGCGGCTCTCGCTTGGGGCTGGGGCCCCTGCGAGGGTGCCGGTGTCGCCGCAGCGCCACCCTTCTTCGCCTTGCGGCCCCTTCTGGCCACCTCCACCCAGCTCACGCCGGGCTGGACTTTGGCCATTTGGGGCGCGTCACGTCCGGTGTTGGTGGCCACGGGCTGTTTGCCCTTGGCCACAGTGTCCTTGGCAAATTTCCCCTTCTTACCCTTAGTACCCTTGCGGGTTTCAGGGGGAAGGGGATGTGTCATGTCCTTGACCGCAGACATCCCCGACTGGCCAGGCTGCGGCTCCGGGATCGGGACCTTCCGGAACTCATTCCTCCGATCCACGACCACGGAAGCCGCAGGGGCCGCGGGAACCCTACGGTCGGCTGCAAGTGGGGGACGAACTCGGGGCTCAGGCAAGAGGCGATCCTCCAAGCCCTTCAGCCGCGCATTCATCATCCCTCCCACTTGCTGCAATATCCGCTGCGTCAGCAGCTCGCCTGATGGCCTCGGCGACCCAGCCCTGCCAGGCAAAGACTGTCCGGGGGGCTGGGGCGCGGAAGCAACGCTAGGCATTCCCCCGAGCAACTCCTTGCGGAGCTCAGCCATCTCCTTGCGGAGCTCGCTGACCTCCTCTTTCAGGCGCGCGTTGGCGGCCTGTAGTTTCTTCGTCTCTTCCGAAGAGGACCTACTACGAAGGTCCACCACCGCCTCCCTGATGAAAGCCGACGCCTCCTTAAGGGCGCGCACGAACGTGCCCTTCAGACTCCCGGACTTCATGGCCACCGATTCTATGATGGCCACGGAGTCCAAGACCCTCTTGGTCAGATCGACGGCCAGGGGCTCATCTTCCTGCTCCGTCGACGCCGAACACTCCGAGATGCGGCCCAAAGCCGCTCTCGTGAGACGTTGCGTCCGGGCCATTTCTGCAACCTCTTGCTCGGCCCGGAGCTTCATCTCCTCACGCTGTGCGGCCACAAGTGCCGCCTTAGCACTGGCGAGACCGACGTACTGGCCCGTAGTGGGCGGTCGGCCTCTGCCTCTCTTCTCTTTAACGGCGACGACTTTTGCTGCCGGAGCATCCGACCCACTGCCGGAGCTCGGGCAGCTGTCGCCACCGCTCGTCCTCGTGCGAGGTCTCGCTCGCTTCCTTCCTTCGCTTGGTGCCTGTGAGCTCACAGACACCAAGCTCATGCACGAAGAGTCATCGGACTCTTCGTCGTCGGGAACTAGCCCCTTTCCTTCTTTATGGTGAGATATAATAAATTCAGACTTATTCATGTTGTTCCCACGAGTATGGGGGAAATAACGGTCCACCCAGGCAGTGCCCCCTGTACCTGGGTAAGTCTAGGGTTTAACCCGCGCAGAGCTTCGACTGGACTCCCGCGGGGAACGCAGTGACGACCAACCTACCCAGTGGCCATGCAGATCCTCACGCTGCGTCGCCGCTTAATCTTTGGGGTGATTTTTTATAGAGGTTTTCTTCCTCGCAGCCCGGGCGGTTAAGCCAAGACCCTCGGTCCCATCGCATGCGCCAAAACATGACTGGCGCAGCAAATGAGGTTCCGATCTCCGACAATCTGCCCGGCAGTAGGGTTAGTACATACCGGGCTTGTCCCTCACCGCTCGTAAACCACGAGCCCCGCCCATCCACTGTGCCCTCTGCTAATCAGAGGGACACGCGGAGGGCCCTCAGCACAGGCACCTCTGCCTGGTCCGCTCAGCAAGGCCGAGCCCTTCCCCAGCTTCTGCACGTGCTCCTAATAAAAGCTTAGGGGCGCGCGCAGAAGTTCCCCTCCCCAGTCCGGACTTTAGCTACGGCCAACAAGATCCCCGATCCATATCGGGAGAAGTTATTGACCGTACCCAGGGTGCACCCGCCAATCCAGTACTATACCTCCGGATTGAGAATTCACGGAGGATAGTAGTGGATGAGCTTCGAGGAGGTAGCCGGCACCGCACCCCTTTTTTTTTTTTTTTTTTTTTTTTTTAACCCAGGAAAATCCTTGATGGATACCACCGGCCCCCGGGGGGAGGCAGGGTGGTTATGTGGGAATCTCCGCCAGAAGGGCGGCCTACCCACTAAAAACCTGGGGTGTTCCCTCGGATCGCCATTTGTCGTGGCCGCGGGCTCGCTTTCGCATTCACCGCAGCCCCGGCGGGCGCTGGTCCAGCGGACCCCTTCTCCAGAAGCTTAGGGCTCCTTCCCTCACCGATGGCGATGTGTCGGAACACGTGACACATCACCCATCCTCAGGGCTCTTCAAGCTGGGCGTCGTGTTCCCCCGAACCCGGCGCCCAGAGTCCTCGCTGGGGACTGGAGAGGGCCACGAGTGGCCGTCGCCAGTGCCCAGCCGTTACTTCCTACGACACATCCATCCCGCCCAGCGCTGTGCCAGCGCGAGGGGGAGGGGGTGCCTTGGCCGGGATTCTTGGTCCCTTTGTAGCCTTCGTCTTTTCCTTGGGAGGCGGAGCGCATCCGCTTGATCCTACGCGGTGCTCGGCCGGCTTTCCTGCAGCCGCGCATACTGCGCAGTGCGGCTCGGCCGAGCAACCGCTCGCCTTGTGACCAGGTTGGCCACATTTGAAGCAGAGGTTGCTTCTGTCAGCCTCGGCTTTGCACTGCTCCCGGACGTGCCCCACTTCGAGGCACCGGAAACAGCGCATGGGCTTTGGTGTCAGCAATCTCACCGCCGCCGCAACCCATCCCACTAGAAGTCGGCCTCCTGCCAACACTTTCTTGGCTGCAGCCACCGGGCAGCGCACAAAAGTGGTGCCCAGGCCTGCAGCATTGCGGCGGATTTCGCCAACCTTGACCGCGCCAGGGCGGCACTCCCCGGCGCGGGCAATCGCCTCCGCCACCTCCTCGCCGGTGACAGAGTCATCCAGGCAGGCAATGCGCAGATCCGCACATTTCACCGGCCTGGTGACTCTGAGTTCATCGTCCGGGAACATCTCCCTCAGCTTTGCAGCGAGGGAGTCCGCCTTGTCCCCGCTTGACTCGCCCTGGACCTCGAGCATTCGGGCGCCAGTCACTGCCTGGCGAAACCCGAGCTGCCCGATCCCGAGCGAGGCCAAGTTGATATTTTGCTTCGCTTTCAGCAAAGCCTTCGTGTAGGAGAGGCCCTTCTCCACACCCCTGGGCAAAATCGTCAGCACGACGGCGGACGATTTTGGGGCTCGGAGTTTAGGTTGCCTCTCCTTGTCCTTATCCTTGTCCTGGGCAGCGCGGCGTGGCTGTGCGGCTCTCGCTTGGGGCTGAGACCCCTGCGAGGGTGCCGGTGTCGCCATGGCGCCACCCTTCTTCGCCTTGCGGCCCCTCCTGGCCACCTCCACCCAGCTCACGCCAGGCTGGACCTTGGCCATTTGGGGCGTATCACGTCCGGTGTTAGTGGCTGCGAGCTGTTTGCCCTTGGCCACTGTCTCCTTTCCAAGTTTCCCCTTCTTACCCTTAGTACCCTTACGGGTTTCAGGGGGAAGGGGATGTGTCTCGTCCAAGACCGCAGGCATACCCAACGGGCCGGCCGCCGGAGTCGGGACCTTACGGAATTCGTTTCTCCGGTCCACGACTGCAACAGAAGCCAGAGGGCTCGTGGGTTTCCCGCGGTCAGCAGCAAGAGGGGGGCGGGTGCGCGGCTCGGGCAGGAGGCGCTCCTCCAAGGCCCCTAGCCGCGCACCCAACATTCCCCCGACCTGTCGCAGAATGCTCTGCGTCAGGTCCTCGTCCGCAGTCTGCGGCCCAGCCCTGCCAGCCGATGACTGTGCGGAGGGCGGGAGCGCAGAGGCAGCTCGCGCTTGCTGCATCTCATTGCGGAGCTCCACTATCTCCTTCCGGAGCTCCTTTACCTCGTCCTGCAGGCGCACGTTGGCAGCCTGCAGCCTTTTTGTCTCCTCAGACGAGGACCTCCTTCGGAGATCCTCTACGGCCTCCTTAATGGAGGCGGCCGCATCTTTCAATGCACGCACAAACGTGCCCTTCATGTGCTTGGACTTCGTGGCCACCGATTCGATGATGGCCACGGAGTCCAGGACCTTTCTATTCAGTTCGACGGCCAGGGGCTCATCCCCCTGCTCCGTCGACGCTGAAGACTCGGAGAGTCGGCTTGTAGCAACTCTGAGACGGTGCGTCCGGGCCATTTCAGCAACCTCTTGCTCGGCCCGGAGCTCCATCTCCTCTCGCTTCGCAGCTACGAGAGCCGCCTTAGCTTGGGCAAGGCCGACATACTGGCCCGTAGTGGGCGGTCGGCCTCTGCCTCTCTTTTCCTTCACGGCGACGACTTTCGCAGCCGGAGCATCTGACCCGCTATCAGAGCCCGAGTGGCTGCCGTCGCCGTGCCTCCGTGAGCGTGGTCTGCCACGCTTCCGTCTGTCGCTAGGTGTCAGTGAACCCACTGACTCCATGCTCAAACACGATGAGTCAGACTCATCCAGTTCGGGGACTTGCCCCTTTCCCTCGGTAAAATGTGAAATAATAAAATCTTTGTTGGACATTTTTGTTCCCACGAGTATGGGGGAAATATGAGGTCCACCCGGGCAGTGCCCCCTGTACCCGGGTAAGTCTACGGGCTTAACCCGCGCAGAGCTTCGACTGGACTCCCGCGGGGAACGCAGTGACGACCAACCTACCCAGTGGCCATGCAGATCCTCGCGCTGCGTCGCCGCTTGATCTTTGGGGTGATTTTTTTATAGAGGTTTTCTTCCTCGCGGCCCGGGCGGTTAAGCCAAGACCCTCGGTCCCATCGCATGCGCCAAAACATGACTGGCGCAGCAAATGAGGTTCCGATTTTCCGACGATAAGCCCGGCAGTAGTGCTAGTACATACCGGGCTCGTCCCTCACCGCTCGTCAGCCACGAGCCTCGCCCATCCACTGTGCCCTCTGCTAATCAGAGGGACACGCGGAGGGCCTCCTTCCCCAGCTTCTGCGCGTGCTCCTAATAAAAGCTTAGGGGCGCGCGCAGAAGTTCCCCACCCCAGTCCGGACTTTAGCTACGGCCAACAAGATCCCCGAGCCATATCGGGAGAAGTTATTGACCGTACCCAGGGTGCACCCGCCAATCCAGTACTATACCTCCGGATTGAGAATTCACGGAGGATAGTAGACATAGACATAGACATCTCCTAGTAGTGGATGAGCTTCGAGGAGGTAGCCGGCACCGCACCCCAGCCGGCACCGCACCCCAACCTAACCTAACCTAACCTAACCTAACCTAACCTAACCTAACCTAACCTAACCTAACCTAACCTAACCTAACCTAACCTAACCTAACCTTTTTTTTTTTTTTTTTTTTTTACTTGGGGAAATGCCTTGATGCATACCCGCTCGTGTGGGGACACGAGCGGGTTATGTTGGACTCGAACGCCACGGCCGCGGCCGTAGCGCTAATACCAACTAAAACCCCAAGGTGTTCGACAGCAGCGGCAAGTCAGACGGGGCCACGGGACCATGCAGAGTATGCACCGCAGCCCCATCTCGCCGGTTGGCCGCCCCTAGGCGGACCCGCCTCGGGAAGGGGTGGGAGATCACCCCCTTCCTACTTCGTGACGACGCGCTGGAACACAGAGCGCGTCGACCACCTCTGGAGAGCCCCGTCACGTTAGGTGACTAGGGAGAGGCAGCGGATGTCCCCACATCCGCCACCCCGGGCCCTCCGAGCGGAGACGGCGTGCGGTCTCGACTTGCACGCCTCCGTCTCCGCCCCCTCCGGAGCGGGTGAGCGAGAGGATCACTTTCTCTCTCCCGCTCCTCGGCCTCTCTCTGCGACATCACCTCTTCGCAGAAAGAGGCCATCACCTCCCAGGACCTCTCGTCAGCGACCATCTTTGCTAGGATGTTCGCCAACGAGAGGTCCCCACCCATTTCCGCGGCCAAAAACAGCCGCGGATCCGCCGCCCCCGGGCATGCCTCCAGCACGTGCTGCGCAGTCTCCTCGGCGCAGCCACACTGGTGGCACTCCGGAGTCTCCTCCCTCCGGGCCACACGGTGCAGGTACCTCCCGAAGCAACCGTGCCCCGAGAGGACCTGCGTCAACCGGAAGGAGAGGCTCCCATGCCCGCGATGCACCCACTCCGCCAATACGGGTCGGATCGCCTCTAGGAGCCGGACAGCTCCGGCTCCCCTCCTCTGGACCAAGGCGATCCGCAAACTCCACGACTCGAGGGCGGCGTCTCTCGCCCTCTTCCGCCACTGCTCGACCTCCCGCGGGACAGGTCGAAGATCCTCCGCACGTGCGCGCGCTCTGCGCCAGTACACGGAGGAGAGGACCTCAGCCTCCAAGTCCCACGGGAGGGAGCCGGCCAGGGCACACGCCACCTCGTGGGAGAGTGTGCGGTACCCCCGGCACACCCTCACCGCCATTACCCTCTGGCCCCTGTGGAGCTGGGCGACCTCCCTCGGGCCCAAGGATCCGGCCCATATAGGGGCCGCGTAGAGGGCCATGGACCTCACCACCGCCATATAGAGGCGGCGGCAGCTCCCCCCTCCTCCCCCGAGGTTCGGAAGGAGGCGGCTCAACGCAGCAGCCGTCCCCACGACCCTCGGGGTCAAACCCTCAAAGTGAGCCCCGAACTTCCACCTGCTGTCGAGCACGACGCCGAGATATTTCAGCGTCGTGCCGACAGCAATGGACACGCCGCCCACCACTATTGTTGAGCCCGCAGGCGGCGCCCTCCGAGGCCCATGGAAACAGATGGCCTCGGATTTTTGGAGCGCCACCTCCAGGCCCAACCGCCGGATTCTGGCCACCACCGCAGCGACCGCGGCAGTGGCCAGGACGGACGCTTCTCTAAACGTCCGCCCCCGGGCAGTAACCAAAGTGTCGTCGGCGTAACAAACGACGCCGACGCCACGAAGGTTAGCGCCCCTCAGCACCCAATCATACCCGACGTTCCACAGGGTGGGGCCCAGTACAGACCCCTGTGGAACTCCACGGGTCATGGGGCTCCGGCCTTCTCCGTCCTTTGTGGGGTAGACTACCTCCCGATTCGAGAGGTAGTCCCCCACCAGGCGTCGGAGGTACTGGGGCACCTTGTGGTATCCCAGCGCCCCCAATATTACACTCCAGGGCAGCGTGTTGAAGGCATTGGCGATGTCAAGAGACACCGCCAACATCACGCCGCCGCTGGAGCACGCCTCGTCGGAGAGGTCGCGGACGTACGCAATAGCGTCGATCGTCGAGCGACCTCTCCGAAACCCAAATTGTGTGTCGGCCAGATCCGGGCCGACATTCTCCAGGTGTTTGACGAGGCGGGCATTCACCTCCTCATCCTGAGGACGGCCGCTCCCAGCTCGCCCTGCGAGACGTCGGGAGCCTCTTCCTCCACCTCCGCGGCAGGCGTCGGCAGGGCGGGAGGGACGAATTCAGTCCCCGGACTACCGGGGAACAGTCCCTCGACCACCCGCCGGAGGACCGCCGGCTCCAGAGTGCTGGTCACTGGAGGGGCCCAGGGTCGCAGTTTCTGGCGAGCCCACTTGTAGGGCCGCCCCCACGGGTCCCTCTCCAGCGACTCGAGCAGTTCCGCCCAGGCCTGTGCCTTGGCCTGGCTGATCGCCACGCGGAGGGCCTTGCACGCCTCTCTGTAGGTGATGTAGAGGCGGTCAAGCTCCTCCGCGTCCTGCACCCTTCTCCGGCGGTGCCGCTGGTAGCGGCGGCGCCCCTCCAGACACTGGCGGCGGAGCACGGCAATCCCCTCGTTCCACCAGTAGACCTGGCGCTTGGACTGCGGAGGCCTCGCACGCGGCATGGCGGCATCGCACACGTGCGCCACGGCCTCACACAGTCCGTCAGCTGCGGCGTCCAGGTCTTCGGTTTCAGAGGGGGGGGCATTCCACGTCTGGACAATTGCGGCTTGCCGCAACAAATCCGTGTCCAGACGTGTCAGCGCCCAGCGCCGCCCAACTGCAGGAGGCAATCGCGGGCCCCGTCCCATCAACGACGAGGAGACGCTGAATCGGATGTACCGATGGTCGGAGAGCGTCTCCTCGTCCACCAGGACCTCCCAGTCCCGGACCCGTGCTGCGAGCTCAGGGGTGGCAAGGGTCACGTCAATGACCGACCCACCCGAGCGCCGCACGCACGTGTCCTCCGACCCGCGGTTGACTACGCATAGCCCCGTCTCCGCCAGCCACTCATTAACCGCATCTCCTCTGGCATCAGTCCTCGAAGACCCCCACGCAGTGGATTTGGCGTTGAGGTCTCCGAGGACGACGACCGATCGGGGACGGCTCCGGCCGACCAGGGTCCCCACTTCCCCGAGAAAGCTCTCAAACTCGGCGAGGACCCTGTTGGGGGAGAAATAAACCCCCACAACCACCGTCCCCCCGATCCGGGCCGCGACGTGTCCCCTACCTCTCACCACGTCCTCGAGAGGAGGGGATTGGGCAGGCGACTGGGTGGTGATCGCCACCAAGCCATCCAGATCTCCGACCCAGTCTGCCCTGGGCGGGATCCGGTATGGCTCGGCGACCACGGCCACCTTGATCAACCTCTCTGCCAGGCCCTGGAGAAGAAGGTCCTGGGCCCTGGCAGAGTGGTTGACATTCGCCTGGAGGAAAGTTAGGGCCGACATACTAACTTTCCTCCATGCGTGCCACCTGCTCCACAGCGGGGCGAGCCGGCTGCGACCTGGCCTTGGTCGCAGCCTGTTTCTTACGGCCCTCTATCTTTGACGGGGGCTTGGCGCATGCCTTGCCCCCGGAGAGGTGCTCCGCCGGCTTCCCCGCAGCTGCACATAAGGTGCAGTGGGGGGCGGCGGAACAGCCGCTGGCCTTATGGCCCGTACGACCGCAGCGGTAGCACTCCTCGCTGCGGTCTACCTCGGACTTGCACTGGGCCTTAACATGGCCCAATGCAAGGCACCGGAAGCAGCGGCGGGGTCGGGCCTCTAGGACCTCCACCCGCGCCGCCACCCAGCCCACCAACACCCGGTTGCCGGCCGCCACAATCTTCTTGGCGGCCATTGCAGGGCAACGCACGAAGGCAGTGCCCATACCCCCCGCACCTTTCCTCACCGCTCCGACCTTAAGGTCCAGAGCGGTACAGCTTCCGGCCTTGGCGAGGCACTCCGTTAGTTCCTGGGCGCCAACCGAGTCATCCAAGCCGCTCACCCGCAGATCTGCAGTGGTGACCGGCCTGGACACCCGGATCTCACCCTCGGCGCCCCGGAAAACATCTCGGAGCTTCGAGGCCAGAGAGTCAGCTTTTTCAGTCCTCTCTGAGCCCGAAACCTCTATTATGCGGCCCCCAGTAGCCGCGGCTCTCATTTTTAAGGGCGGGAAGCCGCTGAGGTCCATCCCGGCTCTGGCCTCGCCCAACACCCTGGCGTAGTCCAGGCCTTTCTCCTCCGCGCCCGGCAGCAGTGTGATCACCACCGCTGCCGTGCGCTGGGGGCGGATCCTCACCTTCCTGGGCTTTGTCCGTGGGGCCAGTCTTCCCGTCTGGGGCCTATCCACCTGCGCAGTCTTTGCGGGCCGCGGCTGCTGATCCCTCGGCCTCCCCCTCCGCTTGACGACCTCCGTCCAAGCCTCAGTGAGAGGCGGTGGCGGAGGGGCAGGAGTGGCATCTGCTTTTGGTCGTCCGGCATCGGGAGCCGAAGATTTTCCTTTTCCCTTGCCCTTACCCTTAATGGGCTTGGGCTTCGGGGCCTGCGTCGAAGTCGGCGCACGGGTAAGAGCCGGTTCGCAGCCGGTACCATTCTTTGGATCCGCTTCGTTTCGCCGGTCCGCGGCCAAAGGAGGGCGGATGCGCTTCTCAGGCAGGAGGCGTTCTTCCAGTGCCTCGAACCTAGCACTGAGCATTCCGCCCACCTGCCGCAAAATTGCCTGTTCCATCTCCGCCGCTGGACGGGGCTCGCTTCGGATCTTAGATCCCGAGGCCTGCGGAGGAGTGGAGGCGAGCACCCTGCTCATCTCTTTACGGAGCTCCGCCATCTCCTTCCGGAGCTCCGCAACTTCTTCTCGGAGGCGCGCGTTGGCAGCCTGCAGTTTTTGGGTCTCCTCTGTTGAGGACCTCTTCTGCAGGTCTGCCAGCGCGTCTTGGACCGTCAGGGCCGCGTCTTTTAGGGCACGTTGGAAAGTGCCCTTCAGGTTTCCGGATTTGGTGGCCACATTATTTATTATGGCCACGGAATCCATCACCCTACTACAAATGTCGGAGGCGAGCTCTTCAGATCCCTCCGACGACAGCACGGACAGTTGCTCCGCCGATCTGGTGGGACGCAGGTTCGCCGACATTTTCACGATCTCCTGCTCCGCCTGCAGCTCCCACTCCTGCCTTTTCGCGGCTACAAGAGCCGCCTTGGCCTGGGCGAGGCCGACGTACTGGCCTGTAGTAGGCGGTCGGCCTCTGCCTCGTCGAGCTGTAGGCATCTTTCGTGCCGGAGCCTCTGCCTCCCCATCAGAGCCAGGGCCACTACCGGCCCCGCTCGTCTCTTCCCGAGATCTAGATCGTTTCAGCCTCGCACTTGGTCTGTCGAGTGACTGACTTGTCGTCGATCCCATGCTCTTGCATGAAACGTCTGAATCTTCTCCTGCGTTCCCGGGGCTAAACCCCCGCCCTTCGTCACATGCATCAAAGAAATGCATATTCGTGTTGCGTGCGTTGTCCTTATTATTGCCTTGGTCATCGTTATAGCGGTTGGTGCCCCCCCCAGAATACGTGGGGCAACCTCCTGACGGAGAGTAGGATTCTCCGTCGGCAGAGCCGACGGTACCTACCTGGGGTAGTAAATTTCTGTTACAACTCGCCATTTGTGTAGTCAGTTTAAAGGCCTGACAGCCTGGGTTGGGTTAGTGCCCTCACGACTGCATTTTTTATTTAGTTCTCCCTGCAGCCATGCATCCCATCGCCGGGCACCAAAACTTAGGATTAGGAGTATAGATATAGTATAAATATAGTATAATGAAATAAAATATATAACACATAAGAATATATATAATACATAAAATAGATAAGAATATATATATATATACACTTGCGCCGCCGCTACTCAGCATAAGGCTGAGACGCCGGCCAAGCTCCGCAGCCACTCAAGGCCGCCAAGACTCACTCCGCCGCTACCCGGACTATCCAGGGCGCCGGGTGAGCCTACCCACTCCGGGAGGCATGAAGCCCCCCTCAAACACCGTCCACGAACGGCCCCAAGCCACACGACACTCACTCTCCGAGGAGAAGTGAGCGCGAGGGCTCCTCGCGTCCAGACAAGTCTGAACTGCCTTCTACGCGCACTCCAGATACAAGCTCTGGGGCGCGCGGAGAAGGCCCCCAACTCCACATCGCCCATCCACTGTGCCCTCTGCTAATCAGAGGGACACGCGGAGGGCCCTCAGCTCAGGCACCCCTGCCTGACCCGCTCAGCAAGGCCGAGCCCCTTCCCCAGCTTCTGCACGCGCTCCTAATAAAAGCTTAGGGGCGCGCGCAGAAGTTCCCCTCCCCTGTCCGGACTTTAGCTACGGCCAACAAGATCCCCGATCCATATCGGGAGAAGTTATTGACCGTACCCAGGGTGCACCCGCCCATTCCAGTACTATACCTCCGGATTGAGACTTCACGGAGGACAGTAGTGGATGAGCTTCGAGGAGGTAGCCGGCACCGCACCCCAACCTAACCTAACCTAACCTTTTTTTTTTTTTTAATCCAGGAAAATCCTTAATGGATACCACCGGCCCCCGGGGGGAGGCAGGGTGGTTATGTGGGATTCTCCGCCAGAAGGGCGGCCTACCCACTAAAAACCTGGAGTGTTCCCTCGGGTCGCCATTTGTCGGGGCCGCGGGCTCGCTCTCGCACTCACCGCAGCCCCAGCAGGCGCTGGTCCAATTGACCCCTTCTAAGGGAGCTTAGGGCTCCTCCCTCACTGATGGCGATGTGCCGGAACACGTGACACATCGCCCATCCTCAGGACTCTTCAAGCTGGGCGTCGTGTTCCCCCGAACCCGGCGCCCAGAGTCCTCGCTGGGGACTGGAGAGGGCCATGAGTGGCCGTCGCCAGTGCCCAGTTATATTTCCTTCTGCAGGACGCGCCCCTTTGCGTCTTTTAGGGGGCGGTCATGCGCCAGCAGCCTTTCAGCTACTGCTACCGGGCAGCGCAAGTGTATATTGCCCAGGCCTAACCTAACCTTTTTTTTTTTTATGCCAAGGTGTTCGACGGCAGCGGCAAGTCAGACGGGGCCACGGGACCATGCAGAGTATGCACCGCAGCCCCATCTCGCCGGTTAACCTAACCTAACCTAACCTAACCTAACCTAACCTAACCTAACCTAACCTAACTTTTTTTTTTTTTTTTTTTTTTTTTTTTTTTTTTTTTTTTTTTTTTTTTTTTTTTTTGTCCAGGGAAAATCTTTGATAGATACCACCGGCCCCGGGGCGGGGGCAGGGTGGTTATGTGGGATTCTCCGCCAGAAGGGCGGCCTACCCACTAAAAACCCTGGAGTGTTCCACCTTCGGCGCACAGTGTCGAGGTCACGGGTCCGCTTGCGCACTACACCGCGACCTCAACGGCGCTGGCCCTTGCGGGCCCCACCTCGAGGAGCTAGGCTCCTCCCTCTACGATGACGATGTGTCGGAACACCAGACACATCGTACATCCACCTCTGGGACCAGTCCAGCAAATGGGCGCCAGACAGCCCCGTGTCCGAACGCCCTTGGTCCCCGTGCAACGGGTCAGATGAGTGGCCCCGCGCCAGCCACTTCGGTCGCAGAGGATAGGGAGAGCGGCTAACGCCATACCGACACTCCTCTTCCCCTGCGACCCCACCGCGTCCGCCATCGAACGGTGGCGACCCCGTCAAAGCCGCGGAAGATAGGGAAAGTGGCAACGACACACCAGCAGTCCTCTCCCGCCGCGGCTTCCACCCCTCAGCTGCATTGCCGTTAGCACCCAGCGCTGCAGCCCGCCTCAGTTGCAGTGCCTCCCCATGGCACTCAACCTACATTGGCCGTCTCATCACGGGCTTGGGAGAAAAGCCCGGAGAGACAGCCCCACCTCGGGTTCCTCTTAGCTTCACCGTTGGGCCGACGGCTACTAAGCCCCCCCGCCCCGACAAGGCGGGAACCCACCGGGGGGGAACCTAACCTTTTTTTTTTTTTTTTTTTTTTACTTGGGGAAATGCCTTGATGCATACCCGCTCGTGTGGGGACACGAGCGGGTTATGTTGGACTCGAACGCCACGGCCGCGGCCGTAGCGCTAATACCAACTAAAACCCCAAGGTGTTCGACGGCAGCGGCAAGTCAGACGGGGCCACGGGACCATGCAGAGTATGCACCGCAGCCCCATCTCGCCGGTTGGCCGCCCCTAGGCGGACCCGCCTCGGGAAGGGGTGGGAGATCACCCCCTTCCTACTTCGTGACGACGCGCTGGAACACAGAGCGCGTCGACCACCTCTGGAGAGCCCCGTCACGTTAGGTGACTAGGGAGGGGCAGCGGATGTCCCCACATCCGCCACCCCGGGCCCTCCGAGCGGAGACGGCGTGCGACTACGACTTGCACGCCTCCGTCTCCGCCCCCTCCGGAGCGGGTGAGCGAGAGGATCTTTCTCTCTCTCCCGCTCCTCGGCCTCTCGCTGCGACATCACCTCTTCGCAGAAAGAGGCCATCACCTCCCAGGACCTCTCGTCAGCGGCCATCTTTGCTAGGATGTTCGCCAACGAGAGGTCCCCACCCATTTCCGCGGCCAAGAACAGCCGCGGATCCGCCGCCCCCGGGCACACTTCCAGCACGTGCTGCGCCGTCTCCTCGGCGCAGCCGCACTGGTGGCACTCCGGAGTCTCCTCCCTCCGGGCCACGCGGTGCAGGTACCTCCCGAAGCAACCGTGCCCCGAGAGGACCTGCGTCAACCTGAAGGAGAGACTTCCATGGCCGCGATGCACCCACTCCGCCAATACAGGTCGGATCGCCTCTAGGAGCCGGACAGCTCCGGCTCCCCTCCTCTGGACCAAGGCGATCCTCCGTCCCCACGACTCGAGGGCGTCTTCTCTCGCCCTCTTCCGCCACTGCTCAACCTCCCGCGGGACAGGCCGAAGGTCCTCCGCACGTGCGCGCGCCCTGCGCCAGTACACGGAGGAGAGAACCTCGGCCTCCAAGTCCCACGGGAGGGAGCCGGCCAGGGCACACGCCACCTCGTGGGAGAGTGTGCGATACCCCCGACACACCCTCACCGCCATCACCCTCTGGCCCCTGTGGAGCTGGGCGACCTCCCTCGGGCCCAAGGATCCGGCCCATATAGGGGCCGCGTAGAGGGCCATGGATCTCACCACCGCCATATACAGGCGGCGGCAACTCCCCCCTCCTCCCCCGAGATTCGGAAGGAGGCGGCTCAACGCAGCGGCCGTCCCCACGACCCTCGGGGTCAAACCCGCAAAGTGGGCCCCGAACTTCCACCTGCTGTCGAGCACGACGCCGAGATATTTCAGCGTCGTGCCGACAGCAATGGTGGTCCCGCCCACAACTATTGCTGAGCCCGCAGGCGGCGCCCTCCGAGGCCCATGGAAACAGATGGCCTCGGATTTTTGGAGCGCCACCTCCAGGCCCAACCGCCGGATCCTGGCCACCACCGCGGCGACAGCGGCAGTGGCCAAGACGGACGCTTCTCTAAACGTCCGCCCCCGGGCGGTAACCAAAGTGTCGTCGGCGTAACAAACGACGCCGACGCCACGAAGGTTAGCGCCCCTCAACACCCAATCATACCCGACGTTCCACAGGGTGGGGCCCAGTACAGACCCCTGTGGAACTCCACGGGTCATGGGGCTCCGGCCTTCTCCGTCCTTCGTGGGGTAGACTACCTCCCGATTCGAGAGGTAGTCCCCCACCAGGCGTCGGAGGTACTGGGGCACCTTGTGGTATCCCAGCGCCCCCAATATTACACTCCAGGGCAGCGTGTTGAAGGCATTGGCGATGTCAAGAGACACCGCCAACATCACGCCGCCGCTGGAGCACGCCTCGTCGGAGAGGTCGCGGACGTACGCAATAGCGTCGATCGTCGAGCGACCTCTCCGAAACCCAAACTGTGTGTCGGCCAGATCCGGGCCGACATTCTCCAGGTGTTTGACGAGGCGGGCATTTATCACTCGCTCCAGGAGCTTGCCCGCCTCGTCAAGCAGCACTATTGGCCGATACCCCGCCGGCTGGTCCGTTGGGCGCCCCGCTTTCCTTAAGAGGACGAGTCGACCTGTCTTCCACCGCCCGGGGAACTTTCCTTCCCGCAGGCAGCGGTCGAACAGCGCCCTCAGCCACTCCCCTAATTCCTCTTGGACGAGGGCCCACGCGCGACCGGGAATCCCATCTGGCCCCGGTGCCGTGTTTTTGGCCCTCATCCTGAGGAAGGCCGCTCCCAGCTCGCCCTGCGAGACGTCGGGAGACTCTTCCTCCACCTCCGCGGCAGGCGTCGGCATGGTGGGAGGGACGAATTCAGTCCCCGGACTACCGGGGAACAGTCCCTCAACCACCCGCCGGAGGACCGCCGGCTCCAGAGTGCTGGTCACTGGAGGGGCCCAGGGTCGCAGTTTCTGGCGAGCCCACTTGTAGGGCCGCCCCCACGGGTCCCTCTCCAGCGACTCCAGCAGTTCCGCCCAGGACTGTGCCTTGGCCTGGCTGATCGCCACGCGGAGGGCCTTGCACGCCTCTCTGTAGGTGATGTAGAGGCGGTCAAGCTCCTCCGCGTCCTGCACCCTTCTCCGGCGGTGCCGCTGGTAGCGGCGGCGTCCCTCCAAACACTGGCGGCGGAGCACGGCAATCCCCTCGTTCCACCAGTAGACCTGGCGCTTGGACTGCGGTGGCCTCGCACGCGGCATGGCGGCATCGCACACGTGCGCTACGGCCTCACACAGTCCGTCGGCTGCGGCGTCCAGGTCTTCGGTTTCAGAGGGGGGGGCATTCCACGTCTGGACAATTGCGGCTTGCCGCAACAGATCCGTGTCCAGACGTGTCAGCGCCCAGCGCCGCCCAACTGCAGGAGGCAATCGCGGGCCCCGTCCCATCAACGACGAGGAGACGCTGAATCGGATGTACCGATGGTCGGAGAGCGTCTCCTCGTCCACCAGGACCTCCCAGTCCCGGACACGTGCTGCGAGCTCAGGGGTGGCAAGGGTCACGTCAATGACCGACCCACCCGAGCGCCGCACGCACGTGTCCTCCGACCCGCGGTTGACTACGCATAGCCCCGTCTCCGCCAGCCACTCATTGGTGGTCTCGCCCCTGGCATCAGTCCTCGAAGACCCCCACGCAGTGGATTTGGCGTTGAGGTCTCCGAGGACGACGACCGATCGGGGACGGCTCCGGCCGACCAGGGTCCCCACTTCGCCGAGAAAGCTCTCAAACTCGGCGAGGACCCTGTTGGGGGAAAAATAAACCCCCACAACCACCGTCCCCCCGATCCGGGCCGCGACGTGTCCCCTGCCTTTCACCACGTCCTCGAGAGGAGGGGATTGGGCAGGCGACTGGGTGGTGATCGCCACCAAGCCATCCAGATCTCCGACCCAGTCTGCCCTGGACGGGATCCGGTATGGCTCGGCGACCACGGCCACCTTGATCAACCTCTCTGCCAGGCCCTGGAGAAAAAGATCCTGGGCCCTGGCAGAGTGGTTGACATTCGCCTGGAGAAAAGTTAGGGCCGACATCCTAACTTTCCTCCATGCGTGCCACCTGCTCCACAGCGGGGCGAGCCGGCTGCGACCTGGCCTTGGTCGCAGCCTGTTTCTTTCGACCCTCTATCTTTGACGGGGGCTTGGCGCATGCCTTGCCCCCGGAGAGGTGCTCTGCCGGCTTCCCCGCAGCTGCACATAAGGTGCAGTGGGGGGCAGCGGAACAGCCGCTGGCCTTATGGCCCGTTCGACCGCAGCGGTAGCATTCTTCGCTGCGGTCTACCTCAGACTTGCACTGGGCCTTAACATGGCCCAGTGCAAGGCACCGGAAGCAGCGGCGGGGTCGGGCCTCTAGGACCTCCACCCGCGCCGCCACCCATCCCACCAACACCCGGTTGCCGGCCGCCACAATCTTCTTGGCGGCCATTGCAGGGCACCGCACGAAGGCAGTGCCCATACCCCCCGCACCTTTCCTCACCGCTCCGACCTTAAGGTCCAGAGCGGTACAGCTTCCGGCCTTGGCGAGGCACTCCGTTAGTTCCTGGGCGCCAACCGAGTCATCCAAGCCGCTCACCCGCAGATCTGCAGTGGTGACCGGCCTGGACACCCGGATCTCACCCTCGGCGCCCCGGAAAACCTCCCGAAGTTTCGAGGCCAGAGAGTCGGCTTTCTCTGTCCTCTCCGCGCCCGAAACCTCTATTATGCGGCCCCCGGTAGCCGCGGCTCTCATTTTTAAGGGCGGGAAGCCGCTGAGGTCCATCCCGGCTCTGGCCTCGCCCAACACCCTGGCGTAGTCCAGCCCCTTTTCCTCCGCACCCGGCAGCAGTGTAATCACCACCGCTGCCGTGCGCTGGGGGCGGATCCTCACCTTCCTGGGCTTTGTCCGTGGGGCCAGTCTTCCCGTCTGGGGCCTATCCGCCTGCGCAGTCTTTGCGGGCCGCGGCTGCTGATCCCTCGGCCTCCCCCTCCGCTTGACAACCTCCGTCCAGGCCTCAGTGAGAGGCGGTGGCGGAGGGGCAGGAGTGGCATCCGCTTTCGGGCGTCCGGCATCGGGAGCCGAAGATTTTCCTTTCCCCTTGCCCTTACCCTTAATGGGCTTGGGCTTCGGGGCCTGCGTCGAAGCCGACGCAGGGGTAGGAGCTGGTTCCCAACCAGGACCATTCTTGGGATCCGCCGCGTTTCGCCGGTCCGCAGCCAAAGGAGGGCGGATGCGCTTCTCAGGCAGGAGGCGTTCTTCCAGTGCCTCGAACCTTGCACTGAGCATTCCGCCCACCTGCCGCAAAATTGCCTGTTCCATCTCTTCCGCTGGACGGGGCTCGCTTCGGATCTTAGATCCCGAGGCCTGCGGAGGAGTGGAGGCGAGCGCCCTGCTCATCTCTTTACGGAGCTCCGCCATCTCCTTCCGGAGCTCCGCAACTTCTTCTCGGAGGCGCGCGTTGGCAGCCTGCAGTTTTTGGGTCTCCTCTGTTGAGGACCTCTTCTGCAGGACTGCCAGCGCGCCTTGGACCGACAAGGCCGCGTCTTTCAGGGCACGTTGGAACGTGCCCTTCAGGTTTCCAGATTTAGTGGCCACGTTGTTGATTATTTCCACGGAAGCCATCACCCTATTGCTAATGTCGGAGGCGAGCTCTTCTGAAACCTCCGACGATAGCACGGACAGTTGCTCCGCCGATCTGGTGTGAGGCAGGTTCGCCGACAGCTTCCGAATGTCCTGCTCCGCCTGCAGCTCCCACTCCTGCCTTTTCGCGGCTACAAGAGCCGCCTTGGCCTGGGCGAGGCCGACGTACTGGCCTGTTGTAGGCGGTCGGCCTCTGCCTCGTCGAGCTGTAGGCATCTTTCTAGCCGGAGCCTCTGCCTCCCCATCAGAGCCAGGGCCACTACCAGCCCCGCTCGTCTCTTCCCGAGATCTGGATCGTTTCAGCCTCGTACTTGCTCTGTCGGGTGACTTACTTGTCGCCGACCCCATGCTGTTGCATGAAACGTCCGATTCTTCTCCGGCGTTCCCGGGGCTAAGCCCCCGCCCTTCGTCACAGGCATCGAAGAAATGCCGAGTCCCAGTCGTGTTGCGTTCGTTGTCCTCTTTCATGCCAAAGTCGTTGTTTGTTAAGCGGTTGGTGCCCCCCCCAGAATACGTGGGGCAACCTCCTGACGGAGAGTAGGATTCTCCGTCGGCAGAGCCGACGGTACCTACCTGGGGTAATATATTTCTATTACAACCAGCCATTTTATTTTTTTTGTCAGTTTAGAGGCCTGACAGCCTGGGTTGGTGCCCTCACGACTGCATTTTTTATTGGAGTATCCCTGCAGCCATGCATCCCATCGCCGGGCACCGAAACTTGGGATTAGGAATATATACATACATACATAAGAATATATAATATAATACATAAAAAATAAATAAGAATAAATACACCTGCGCCGCCGCTACTCAGCATAAGGCTGAGACGCCGGCCAAGCCCCGCAGCCACTCAAGGCCGCCAAGACTCACACCGCCGCTACCCGGACTATCCAGGGCGCCGGGTGAGCCTACCCACTCCGGGAGGCATGAAGCCCCCCTAAAACGCCGTCCATGAACGGCCCCAAGCCACACGACACTCACTCTCCGAGGAGAGGTGAGCGCGAGGGCTCCTCACCTCCAGACAAAGTCTGAACTGCCTTCTACGCGCACTCCAGATACAAGCTCTGGGGCGCGCGAAGAAGGCCCCCAACTCCACATCGCCCATCCACTGTGCCCTCTGCTAATCAGAGGGACACGCGGAGGGCCCTCAGTTCAGGCACCCCTGCCTGACCCGCTCAGCAAGGCTGAGCCCCTTCCCCAGCTTCTGCACGCGCTCCTAATAAAAGCTTAGGGGCGCGCGCAGAAGTTCCCCTCCCCAGTCCGGACTTTAGCTACGGCCAACAAGATCCCCGATCCATATCGGGAGAAGTTATTGACCGTACCCAGGGTGCACCCGCCCAATCCAGTACTATACCTCCGGAGAATTCACGGAGGACAGTAGTGGATGAGCTTCGAGGAGGTAGCCGGCACCGCACCCCGGGGGAACCTAACCTTTTTTTTTTTTTTTTAATCCAGGAAAATCCTTGATGGATACCACCGGCCCCCGGGGGGAGGCAGGGTGGTTATGTGGGAATCTCCGCCAGAAGGGCGGCCTACCCACTAAAAACCTGGAGTGTTCCCTCGAATCGCCATTTGTCGGGGCCGCGGGCTCGCTCTCGCATTCACCGCAGCCCCAGCAGGCGCTGGCCTAATGGGCCCCTTCTAAAGGGAGCTTAGGGCTCCTCCCTCACTGATGGCGATGTGTCGGAACACGTGACACATCGCCCATCCTCAGGACTCTTCAAGCTGGGCGTCGTGTTCCCCCGAACCCGGCGCCCAGAGTCCTCGCTGGGGACTGGAGAGGGCCACGAGTGGCCGTCGCCAGTGCCCAGTTATATTTCCTTCGTCAGGGCACGTCCGTTCTCGTCCTGTAGAGGGCAGTCTTCAGACAGGAACAACATAACAGCTATAGACGGGCAGCGCACGCGAATGACGCCCAGTCCTGAACGGCAACGCATTATGTCGGTGGGTCTCATTTCACGGATACCACACCCACCGACACGCATGATCGCCCCCACCACGTCCTTCTTGGTGACACCCTCGAGAAGGTTCTTGACGTAAAGGTGTTTAAAATTTGCGTCAGTATCGTCCTCTATCATGATGTTCCCCATCCACGGCTCCGTGGCCTCATCCCTTTCCGATTCACTCCGTTTCTCAGGCGCTCGGGCAACGCTGACCGCTTCCGTCTCCATTTTCTCCGGTGCCGCGCGGGGTGGAGGAGGCGTCTTCGCTGGGACTCTCGGTCCCGTTGCGGTCCTTCCCTTCCTTTTGGGAGGCGGGACACATCCACTGGCCCCCATGCGATGCTCGGCCGGCTTTCCTGCGGTTGCGCATACTGCGCAGTGCGGCTCGGCCGAGCAAGCGCCCGCCTTATGGCCTTGTTGGCCGCAACGGAAGCAGAGTGAGCTTCTGTCTACCTCCGCCTTGCACTGCTCCCGAACATGCCCCACTTCAAGGCACCGGAAGCAGCGCATGGGTCTCGGCTTCAGCAATCTGACTGACGCCGAGACCCATCCCACGAGAAGGCGGTCCCCCGCCAACACCTTTTTGGCTGCAGCCACCGGGCAACGCACGAAAACGGTGCCCAGGCCTGCAGCGTTTCGGCGGATTTCGCCTACCTTGACCGCGTCGGGGCGACAATCCCCGGCGCGGGCAATCGCCCCCGCCAACTCCTCTCCGGTGACAGAGTCATCCAGGCAGGAAATGCGCAAATCTGCGCACTTGACCGGCCTGGTGACTCTGAGTTCCGTCTCCGGAAACAACTCCCTCAGCTTTGCAGCGAGGGAGTCCGCCTTGTCCTCGCTTGACTCGCCCTGGATTTCGAGCATCCGGGCCCCAGTCACCGCCTGGCGAAACCCGAGCCGCTCGATCCCGAGCGAAGCCAAGTTGATACTGGCCTTGGCTTTTAACAAGGCCTTTGAATAAGAGAGGCCCTTCTCCACACCCCCGGGTTGAATCGTCAGTACAACGGCTGACGATTTTGGGGCGCGGAGTTTAGGTTGCCCCTCCTTCTCCCTCTGTGTATCCTTTGCGGCGCGACGTGGCTGCGCGGCTCTCGCTTCGGACTGAGGCCCTTGCGAGGATGCCGGTGTTGCCACGGCGCCGCCCTTCTTCTGTTTGCGGCCCCTCCTGGCCACCTCCACCCAGCTCACGCCGGGCTGGACCTTGGCCGTTCGGGGTGCGTCCTCTCCGGTATTGGTGGCCGCGGGCTTTTTGCCTTTGGCCACAGTGTCACGTCCTTTTGTGCCCTTCTGCCCCTTCTTACCCTTGCGGGTTTCAGGGGGGAAGGGCTGTGTCTCGTCCGAGACCGACGGCATACCTGACGAGCTAGGCTGCGTGGGTTTCCGTCGGTCGGCAGCAAGCGGGGGACGAGTGCGAGGTTCGGGCAGGAGGCGCTCTTCCAGGGCCTCGAACCGCGCACTCATCATTCCTCCGACCTGACGCAGAATGCACTGCATCAGGTCTTCGTTCGCAGTCCCCTGCGCACCAGCCCTGCCGGGCGAAGATCGCCCGGGGGGCAGAGACGCAAGGGAAGTTTGCGCTGCAGACATTTCTTTCCGGAGCTCCGCCATCTCCTTCCGGAGCTCCTTGACCTCGTCCTGCAGGCGCGAGTTGGCAGCCTGCAGCCTCTTGGTCTCGTCCGATGAGGACCTCTTTTGGAGATCCTCTACGGCCTCCTTAATGGAGGCGGTCGCGTCTTTTAGGGCACGCACAAACGTGCCCTTGATGTTCTTGGACTTCGTGGCCACCGATTCGATGATGGCCACGGAGTCCAAGACCCTCTTACTCAGCTCGACGGCCAGGGGCTCATCCCCCTGCTCCGTCGACACCGAGGACTCTGAGAGTCGGCTTGAAGCCGCTCTTGACAGATGGTACGTCCGGGCCATTTCTGCAACCTCTTGCTCGGCCCGGAGCTCCATCTCCTGTCGTTTCGCGACCACGAGAGCCGCTTTAGCCTGGGCGAGGCCGACATATTCGCCCGTAGTGGGCGGTCGGCCTCTGCCCCGCTTCTCCTTCGCAGCGGCGACCTTCGCAGCCGGGGCATCCGACCCGCTGTCGGAGCCCGAACGGCTGCCGTCGCCGTGCCTCTTCGATCGTGGTCTCCCACGCTTCCGTCCTTCGCATGGTGACTGTGATCCCACAGACACCATGCTCAAGCTCGATGAGCCATCGGACTCATCATCATGTTCGGGGACTGGCCCCTTTCCCTCATTACGTGAAATAATTAAATCTTTTTTCTTCATTTTTGTTCCCACGAGTAGGGCCGATATAAAAAGTACACTCCCGGGTGACGCCCATTCCGGGAGCAAGGGTACATACTATGGAGGTCCCCTGGTATCCATAGGTTTTTACGGGTGTTCTCCCGGGTTTTTTATTTCGAGCTTGCCTGCTCTGGGACCGGCCAATAAAGGCAAGTCCCCTTCGGCCCTAACACATGCGCACCACGTACCACCCTTACCGCTAACGGGGGTCTTTGTGGTGGCAGTGCGGAACCGGATGGAGGGAGAGCGTACCTCCCCCCATGAACGCTGGCCAGGGGATTTCTCCCCAGGCCCGCTCGGCGGCAGTGTAAGTGCACACCAAGCACATCCCTCACTTCGCATTGCCCATCCACTGTGCCCTCTGCTAATCAGAGGGACACGCGGAGGGCCCTATGCGCAGGCACCACTGCCTGTTTTGCTCGGCTAGGCCGAGCCCCTTCCCCAGCTTCTGCGCGTGCTCCTAATAAAAGCTTAGGGGCGCGCGCAGAAGTTCCCCTCCCCAGTCCGGACATTAGCTACGGCCAACAAGATCCCCGACCCATATCGGGAGAAGTTATTGACCGTACCCAGGGTGCACCCGCCAATCCAGTACTATACCTCCGGATTAAGAATTCCGGAGGATAGTAGTGGATGAGCTTCGAGGAGGTAGCCGGCACCGCACCCCGGGGGAACCTAACCTTTTTTTTTTTTTTTTTTTTAACCCAGGAAAATCCTTGATGGATACCACCGGCCCCCGGGGGGAGGCAGGGTGGTTATGTGGGAGTCTCCGCCAGAAAGGCGGCCTACCCACTAAAAACCTGGAGTGTTCCCTCGTATCGCCATTTGTCGGGGCCACGGGCTCGCTCTCGCATTCACCGCAGCCCCAGCAAGCGCTGGTCCAATGGACCCCTTCTAAAGGGAGCTTAGGGCTCCTCCCTCACTGATGGCGATGTGTCGGAACACGTGACACATCGCCCATCCTCAGGACTCTTCAAGCTGGGCGTCGTGTTCCCCCGAACCCGGCGCCCAGAGTCCTCGCTGGGGACTGGAGAGGGCCACGAGTGGCCGTCGCCAGTGCCCAGTCAATCCTCCTCAAATAGGACGCGTCCATATTCGTCCACTAGGGGGCGGTCATGCGCCAACAGCTTTTCAGCTGCTGCCACCGGACAGCGCACGCGCATGTTGCCCAGGCCTGCAGCTTTGTCGTCTTCAATTTGGGAGAACTTCATCTCCCGGAGACGACACCCTGTTACTCTTTTAATGGCCTCCAGGACATCCTGCTCGCCAACATCCGACATCAGGCGGCTGATGCGCAGCATGGCGAATCCCGCATCAGCGCAGGGAATCTCCCTTATGGCGGGCTTTTCCTGCGGTTTTGCAGCAGAGGGGTCCACCCCACCCTCGCCCGACTCGTCCCGCTTCTCGGGCACTCGGGCGTCACTGTCCACGTCCGTCGTGTCCATCTTCTCCGGCACCGTGCCAGAGCGGGGTGGAGGAGACGTCCTCACCGGGACCCTCGGTCCCTTCGCGGTCCTTCCTTTCTGTTTGGGAGGCGGTACGCACTCGCTGGCTCCCATGCGGTGCCCGGCCGGCTTTCCTGCTGTTGCGCATACTGCGCAGTGCGGCTCGGCCGAGCAAGCGCCCGCCTTATGGCCCGGTTGACCGCAACGGAAGCAGAGTGCGCTCCTGTCAACCTCCGCCTTGCACTGCTCCCGAACATGCCCTACCTCGAGGCACCGGAAGCAGCGCATGGGTCTTGGCTTCAGCAATCTGACTGACGCCGAGACCCATCCCACGAGAAGGCGGTCCCCCGCCAACACCTTTTTGGCTGCAGCCACCGGGCAACGCACAAAAACGGTGCCCAGGCCTGCAGCGTTTCGGCGGATTTCTCCCACCTTTACCGCATCGGGGCGACAATCCCCGGCGCGGGCAATCGCCCCCGCCAACTCCTCTCCAGTGACCGAGTCATCCAGGCAGGAAATGCGCAGATCAGCGCACTTGACCGGCCTGGTGACTCGTAATTCCGTTTCAGGGAACAACTCCCTCAGCTTTCCAGCGAGGGAGTCCGCCTTGTCGTCACTTGCCTCGCCCTGGATCTCGAGCATTCGGGCGCCAGTCACCGCCTGGCGAAACCCGAGCCGCTCGATCCCGAGCGAAGCCAAGTTTATACTGGCCTTGGCTTTAAGCAAGGCCTTTGTGTAGGAGAGGCCCTTCTCCACACCCCCCGGCTGAATTGTCAGCACAACGGCTGACGATTTTGGGGCGCGGAGTTTAGGTTGCCTCTCCTTTTCCGGCTTCTTCTTGGCGGCGTTACGCGGCTGCGCGGCTCTCGTTTGGGGCTGAGGCCCCTGCGAGGGGGCCGGTGTTGCCACGACGCCGCCCTTCTTCTCCTTGCGGCCCCTCCTGGCCACCTCCACCCAGCTCACGCCGGGCTGGACCTTGGCCGTTCGGGGTGCGTCCTCTCCAGTATTGGTGGCCGCGGGCTTTTTGCCCTTGGCCACAGTGTCTTTTCCGGGTTTGCCCTTCTTCCCCTTCTTACCCTTGCGGGTTTCAGGGGAAGAGGGCTGTGTCACATCTAAGACCGACGGCATACCCGACGAGCTGGGCTGCGTGGGTTTCCGTCGGTCGGCAGCAAGAGGGGGGCGAGTGCGAGGTTCGGGCAAGAGGCGCTCCTCTAGGGCCTCAAACCGCGCACTCATCATTCCCCCGACCTGACGCAGAATGGCCTGCGTCAGGTCCTCGTTGGCAGTCCCCTGCGCACCAGCCCTGCCGGGCGAAGATCGCCCGGGGGGCAGAGTCGCAAGGGCAGCTTGCGCCGCAACCATTTCCTTTCGGAGCTCCAACATTTCCTTGCGGAGCTCCTTTACTTCATCCTGCAGGCGCACGTTGGCAGCCTGCAGCCTCCTGTTCTCATCCGAGGTGGACCGCTTGCGGAGTTCCTCCACTGCCTCCTTGATAGATGCTGCCGCGTCCTTCAGGGCACGCACGAACGTGCCCTTGATGTTTTTGGACTTCGTGGCCACCGATTCGATGATGGCCACGGAGTCCAGGACCCTCCTGTTCAGCTCGACGGCCAGGAGCTCATCCTCCTGCTCCGTCGAAACTGATGATTCGGAGAGACGGCCTAAAGCCGCTCTCGAGAGACAGTGCGTCCGGGCCATTTCAGCAACCTCTTGCTCGGCCCGGAGCTCCATTTCCTCTCGTTTCGCGGCCACAAGAGCCGCCTTAGCCTGGGCGAGGCCGAC
This sequence comes from Agriopis leucophaearia, assembly GCA_949125355.1. Classification (NCBI taxonomy): domain Eukaryota; kingdom Metazoa; phylum Arthropoda; class Insecta; order Lepidoptera; family Geometridae; genus Agriopis; species Agriopis leucophaearia. Next base: position 95,236 of record OX421287.1, read on the forward strand.
GTATTCGCCCGTAGTGGGCGGTCGGCCTCTGCCCCGCTTTTCCTTCGCAGCGGCGACCTTCGCAGCCGGAGCATCCGACCCGCTGTCGGAGCCCGAACGGCCGCCGTCGCCGTGCTTCTTGGAGTGTGGTCTCCCACGCTTCCGTCTTCCGTCTGGCGTCGGTGATCCCACAGACGCCACGCTCAAACACGATGAGCCATCCGACTCATCATTTCCGGGGTCTAGCCCCTTTCCCTCTTTGTGTGAAATATTTAATTTTTGTTCTGCCATGTTTTGTTCCCACGAGTAGGGCCGATATAAAAAGTACACTCCCGGGTGACGCCCATTCCGGGAGCAAGGGTACATACTATGGAGGTCCCCTGGTATCCATAGGTTTTTACGGGTGTTCTCCCGGGTTTTTTATTTCGAGCTTGCCTGCTCTGGGACCGGCCAATGAAGGCAAGTCCCCTTCGGCCCTAACACATGCGCACCACGTACCACCCTTACCGCTAACGGGGGTCTTTGTGGTGGCAGTGCGGAACCGGGTGGAGGGAGAGCGTACCTCCCCCCATGAACGCTGGCCAGGGGATTTCTCCCCAGGCCCGCTCGGCGGCAGTGTAAGTGCACACCAAGCACATCCCTCAACACGCATCGCCCATCCACTGTGCCCTCTGCTAATCAGAGGGACACGCGGAAGGCCCTCAGCGTTCTGCTCGGCTAGGCCGAGCCCCTTCCCCAGCTTCTGCACGTGCTCCTAATAAAAGCTTAGGGGCGCGCGCAGAAGTTCCCCTCCCCAGTCCGGACTTTAGCTACGGCCAACAAGATCCCCGATCCATATCGGGAGAAGTTATTGACCGTACCCAGGGTGCACCCGCCAATCCAGTACCATACCTCCGGATTGAGAATTCACGGAGGATGGTAGTGGATGAGCTTCGAGGAGGTAGCCGGCACCGCACCCCGGGGGGGGGGGGGGGGGGGGGAACCTAACCTTTTTTTTTTTTTTTTTTTTTAACCCAGGAAAATCCTTGATGGATACCACCGGCCCGTGGGAGGCAGGGTGGTTATGTGGGAATCTCCGCCAGAAGGGCGGCCTACCCACTAAAAACCTGGGGTGTTCCCTCAGATCGCCGTTGGACGGGGCCGCGGGTTCGCTTTCGCACTCACCGCAGCCCGGCGCTGGCGCTGGTCCAGTGGACCCCTTCTATTGGAGCTTGGGGCTCCTCCCTCACCGATGGCGATGTGTCGGAACACGTGACACATCGCCCATCCTCAGAACTCTTTAAGTTGGGCAACGGGTCCCCACACCCGGTGCCCAAAGTTCTCGCTGGGGACTGGAGAGGGCCACGAGTGGCCGTCGCCGGTGCCCAGTTCTTCCGGTCCTGTTAGTTCTCCTCCATCCGACCCGGCGCCGTGCCAGCGTGGGATGGAGGAGGTGCTTTCGCACGTGGGACTCTCGGTCCCTTCCCTTTTCTTTGGGGAGGCGGAGCGCATCCGCTGCCTCCCACGCGATGCTCGGCCGGCTTACCTGCTGCTGCGCATACTGCGCAGTGCGGCTCGGCCGAGCAGTCGCCCGCCCTGTGTCCTGGTTCGCCACAGCGGAAACACAGGTTACTCCTGTCGGTCCCAGTCCTACACTGCTCCCGGACATGCCCCACTTCGAGGCATCGGAAGCAGCGCATGGGCTTCGGCGTCATCAGTCTGACCTGCGCCGAGACCCAGCCCACAAGGAGGCGGTCTCCCGTCAAAACCTTTTTGGCTGCAGCCACTGGGCATCGCACGAAGACGGTGCCCAGGCCTGCAGCATTGCGGCGGATTTCTCCGACTTTGACCGCGTCGGGGCGACATGCCCCGGCGCGGGCAATAGCCTCCGCCAGCTCCTGTCCAGTTACTGAATCATCCAGGCCGAAAATGCGCATGTCTGCACATTTAACCGGCCTGGTGACACGTATGTCCATATTGAGGAACACCTCCCTCAGCTTTTCAGCGAGGGAGTCCGCCTTGTCCTCACTGGCCTCGCCTTGGACTTCGAGCATTCGGGCCCCAGTAACTGCCTGGCGAAACCCGAGACGCCCGATTCCAAGCGAGGCCAAGTCAATTTTTGACTTTGCCATAGACAAAGCCTGGCCATACGTCAGGCCCTTCTCCGCGCCCCCGGGTTGAATCGTCAGCACCACGGCGGACGATTTTGGGGTGCGGAGTTTAGGTTGCCTAACCTGTTCCCTCCCTTTGGTGGTGCCGCGTGGCTGTGCGGCTCTCGCTTGGGGCTGGGGCCCCTGCGAGGGTGCCGGTGTCGCCACGGCGCCACCCTTCTTCGCCTTGCGGCCCCTTCTGGCCACCTCCACCCAGCTCACGCCGGGCTGGACTTTGGCCATTTGGGGCGCGTCACGTCCGGTGTTGGTGGCCGCGGGCTGTTTGCCCTTGGCCACAGTGTCCTTGCTAGGTTTCCCCTTCTTACCCTTATTACCCTTGCGGGTTTCAGGGGGAAGGGGATGTGTCATATCCTTGACCGCAGACATCCCCGACTGGCCAGGCTGCGGCTCCGGGATCGGGACCTTCCGGAACTCATTCCTCCGGTCCACGACCACGGAAGCCGCAGGGGCCGCGGGAACCCTGCGGTCGGCTGCAAGTGGGGGACGAACTCGGGGCTCAGGCAAGAGGCGATCCTCCAAGCCCTTCAGCCGCGCATTCATCATCCCTCCCACTTGCTGCAATATCCGCTGCGTCAGCAGCTCGCCTGATGGCCTCGGCGACCCAGCCCTGCCAGGCAAAGATTGTCCGGGGGGCTGGGGCGCGGAAGCAACGCTAGGCATTCCCCCAAGCAGCTCCTTGCGGAGCTCAGCCATCTCCTTGCGGAGCTCGCTGACCTCCTCCTTCAGGCGCGCATTGGCAGCCTGAAGCCTCTTCGTCTCCTCCGAAGAGGACCTACTGCGCAGGTCCTCCATCGCCTCCCTGATGCAGGCCGATGCCTCCTTAAGGGCACGCACGAACGTGCCCTTTAGACTCCCGGACTTCGTGGCCACCGACTCGATGATGGCCAAGGAGTCCGAGACCCTCTTGGTCAGGTCGAAGGCCAGGGGCTCATCCCCCTCCGTCGACACCGAACCTTCCGAGATGCGGCCCAAAGTCGCTCTCGTGAGACGTTGCGTCCGGGCCATTTCCGCAACCTCTTGCTCGGCCCGGAGCTTCATCTCCTCCCGCTGCGCGGCCACTAGTGCCGCCTTAGCGTTGGCGAGACCGACGTACTGGCCCGTAGTGGGCGGTCGGCCTCTGCCTCTCTTCTCTTTAACGGCGACGACTTTTGCTGCCGGAGCGTCCGACCCACTGCCGGAGCTCGGGCAGCTGTCGCCACCGCTCGTCCTCGTGCGAGGTCTCGCACGTTTCCTTCCTTCGCTTGGTGCCTGTGAGCTCACAGACACCAAGCTCATGCACGATGAGTCGTCCGACTCATCATCATCGGGTGCTAGACCCTTTCCCTCAGTGTGGTGACATATAATAAAATCTTGCTTTTTCATTTTTGTTCCCACGAGTATGGGGGAAGTATTCGGTCCACCCGGGCAGTGCCCCCTGTACCCGGGTAAGTCTACGGGCTTAACCCGCGCAGAGCTTCGACTGGACTCCCGCGGGGAACGCAGTGACGACCAACCTACCCAGTGGCCATGCAGATCCTCGCGCTGCGTCGCCGCTTGATCTTTGGGGTGATTTTTTATAGAGGTTTTCTTCCTCGCGGCCCGGGCGGTTAAGCCAAGACCCTCGGTCCCATCGCATGCGCCAAAACATGACTGGCGCAGCAAATGAGGTTCCGATCTCCGACAATCTGCCCGGCAGTAGGGTTAGTACATACCGGGCTTGTCCCTCACCGCTCGTAAACCACGAGCCCCGCCCATCCACTGTGCCCTCTGCTAATCAGAGGGACACGCGGAGGGCCCTCAGCACAGGCACCTCTGCCTGGTCCGCTCAGCAAGGCCGAGCCCTTTCCCAGCTTCTGCACGCGCTCCTAATAAAAGCTTAGGGGCGCGCGCAGAAGTTCCCCTCCCCAGTCCGGACTTTAGCTACGGCCAACAAGATCCCCGAGCCATATCGGGAGAAGTTATTGACCGTACCCAGGGTGCACCCGCCAATCCAGTACCATACCTCCGGAATGAGAATTCACGGAGGATAGTAGTGGATGAGCTTCGAGGAGGTAGCCGGCACCGCACCCCCTAACCTAACCTAACCTAACCTAACCTAACCCAGTCGCGCCCTGGCCTCCGACGAGTACGGTCCGTGCTTGGAAATTTTCCAAAATTAATTTAGAATTTTTATACTCGCTCCGCGCACATGAAATTGTTTTTAAAATAGTTAAAATTCGTGCACAGTGAAGTGAAATTTACTTTCCTTTGCGGAAAGAAGAGAGTGAAGTGTTGGTTCCAAAATTTGGAAATTTGGACCATTTTTGACCGAGTTATCTAAGAGAAACCGGAAAAATACCTAAAACAAGATCGACAAACACACTTCAAATTGAAACGCTGCCAGATCTTCAGCGACGACCTACACTTTTTTAAGTGCAATTTGAAGGGTCGTGGAAAGGCCTAGGACTTGGTTGAGTCCCGGATTTTTCCCGGTTGAACTCGCCAGGGAAACCGGGAAAACCAGAAAACTCGTGACCCGAAACCTGGGATCCAGACGTCTGGGACAAAATCGCACAGAAGATTAAGGTGCAGGGCGCCGAGACGAATCACTGGACACCTCGTTCAAGAATTTTGGACAACTCCCGGCGGAAATACAAGGTTGAAAAAAATTTTTTTTTTTTTTTTTGATGAACTTTGACCCGGTGCCATTCTGAAAAACGATTTATGACCCCAACAAATTTTGACCTTATAAAATAGACAATTTCAAGACCTACATTTCCTGAAAATTCTGGATTTTTTGCGCTTATAGATAATAAGATACATAGTTTTTAGTGACCATCTGTTTAATCGACATAAAAAGTAGGTCAAGTTGGTGGCTAAAAATAGATTTGTAAGGAATTTCGACAAGTGCAAGTCGGTTTTAATTGGCGCCGACTAAAAAATTTTTTGTTTATTTAATTTAATTGTTTTGTTCTAAATTGTAAACATTATACCAGCAAATTGTAAACTGTAGCATAAATACTTGCCCTCCCCTACAAAACGCTTCTTGAGCCGAGTAGCCGGCCCTAGTGTCATACAAAACACTCTACAAAAGCGAAACTACAGTAGTATCATTGATTATTTTTGCATATTAAGATCATAGGTAATATATAGCATATTGGTATCCATTCCTCCCCCCCTTATTACGTCTGGTCACGTCCGCCTCCCCTCTTTTAATATAATTTTCATAGAATTCTAAATAGTTGTATTCCTGCAATCGGCTCTCACTCTGCCGGCATAGAAAGTAAATTTTCCCCTGAACGCCCCCCTCTTTTTTTTTGCCCCCCTCTTAATTTACTTACTATTTTTTACTGGGCAACACTGGTACACACACCCGTTATAGAATTTAATTTGCCCCCTTGCCCCCCTCTCTTTTTTTCTTGCCCCCCTCTTAATTTAGTCACAATTTTTGCTGGGCAACACTTAGCACGTGGTACACACACCCGTTATAGAATTTGAATTTGCCCCCCTTGCCCCCCTTATTTGTTTGCCCCTTCCCCCGCCAATACTCTACATAACGCTCACACTCAATTAAATTTCATTGCCCCCCTCGTTATAAAATAATTATAGAATTTGGAACAAATTAATATAATATTACTTTTCCGATTCACTCTTGACCGTAAATTATAAATCATCATTATCATCAGCTGAAACTGTTAAAAGCGAGATAGCTCTGTGGAAAGTCATCCTACGAGGTCGCGGTTTTTTGTAATCTGTGGTCCTTTGGACGCTCTACAAGATACTGCGCGGAGGTAGAGAACGGTGACTCTACACAGAGCTGATAGCGAAAAAACCACTAAATTCTTCTTTTGACAAGAACTTTGGACTCCACAGTCCAATTTAAAATTTTACACCGCGGAACTCATTTTTTCCGTCAGACACTATAGTTAGATCTGAAAAACCAGTCCTAACTATTAAACCTAAAGACCTCAAATTCGGAATCATATTACGTAAACGGCCACTTTAGTAAATGCAGTTACAATTCTTTGGGACAAAATAAATTAGTAAATTTTTCGATATTCTTAAACCAATTTAAATAATAAAATATTTTTAATAACAATAACCTGTTCAAGTAGAAACAATATATTTCAGTTCTAGATTTTTGGCTTCAACGGTTTCGGAGCAGTGATATTTCAGGCGGACCCTTCCCCTTTTACCAACCGCAAAATAAATTTGTAATTTGAAATTGCACTGAGGCGGTGTCAGTCACAGGTTTTACTATTACTTTTGTTTGTACCTGAGAGGCGGAACTAGCCCGATCGCGAGAGGCGGAACTAGCCGACCACGAGAGGCGGAACTAGCCCGACCGCGAGAGGCGGAACCGGCGCGCGCCCCTTCCGCAGTCCCGTACACCCCGCCCGCGCAGCGCGCGTCACCTGCGCGGTGCGCTACACCGCGAGCGGGAACCTGGCGCGGTGGTGAGCGCAACACCGGCCGTGCGCTTTGAGTCGCCGTATCTCGGGAACGGCAAGAGATAGCTCAATTCTGAGAACAAAATTGGTATCCATTTACTGGGTACATAGTGTTACATATATACATTGACCATCCAAATTTCACTAGAAAAATTAAAAATTTTAGATTATTAAATATAAATTTTTAAATAAACTCGGACCGATCACATAAACATTTGAACTAGTAAAAATAATAATACATATATAAATATTATATCGTTAATATATACATACCGGGTTTGAGGTGCAGTGCGGTGTGTTTGTATCGTGGCGTCGGACACCGGGAGTGTTGTTGTACCGGAGTTCTGCCGCTGTAGCTCTGCTGCGCCCCGGAACATCTGGAATTAAATAAAACTAGCTGTATAATAGACACCTACATACCTCCCTGTGCCTGCCGCGGCGACCTGGGGCCCGTTGGCTGTCCGTTGTCGGCTGTCCGCTGTCCGCTGTCCGCTGCACGCCGCATTCGCCACCTGTAAAATATAAACAAACATCTAAATTAATAAAATTAGTATAATTATTATAAGTTAGTTAAGTTAGTTAAGTGTAAGACTGAGTGTAAAGTAGGTACTGTTCTATTGACAGATACCGATTCATTATCTTTGTACTTGTACTCTCTGACGGAGCACTTTACAGGCTCTTAAGACTAATAATATACATTTGTGTCAGGTTAACTGCGTATGATACACCACATTGTGCTGGTTACTTTACTATTTCGTATCTTTCCGACCGAGACAAATAGGCCTGTCCAAAAAACTATTGACATAGGCTTATTGCCTAATTGCATTCAGACCTTCTTGACCCAGAACACTTACTCGTAGGGTTCCATAACTGCGTTCGACGCTTAGTTGAAAACTCTTGTTGGCAACTCCATCAATTCAACAACGGGACCTGAAACAGAAAACATAATAATAATAGTAATTAATAGTAAGAATTCTTGAATTCCGCGTGACAGCTCCATCCGGGAACAGGACCTGAAACAGAAAAAGACATTAGTTAGACGGTACAGGCTTACCTGTTTTAAAAACTGACATAATTATTACTTAAATAAAAATTTTAATATTTTACAATCTAATAATATAATTAATACAACTACTTACGTGTTTACAACTTATACAATTTTACAATAAATTAAGTACCGCGAGAAACCCCACAACAGCTCCTTTAAAAACAAGATGTACCGAACCCCAGCAAAGCCCAGTACTGCGAACGACGATCTAAACATTACGGTAACTCTGGCTGAGTCAGAGGTCGAAAACGGGAGCTCTACAAGTAGTGGCGTCAAACAGAGCATTGGCAAATGGGAGACCAGGAAACCGGACCAGAGCCAGTCTAGCTTGACGCCCACCCGGCTCAGCCCAGCTTTCAAGACTGCACCCCTTAAGCCAAACCCTGCAGTGCGGAGGTTATCGGCTGAAATGACGGTGAGTCCGCCAAAACCAGTAAGCTCAAAAATGACCGACAGAGTAACAGAAGCAAGGTCGTGGCTGTTAAAAGCCAAACAACATTTGAGCAACTCCAGAAACATCAAGTCTGAAATTAAAGCTGGAGTCCTCGAAGCGGTGGAACGGCTTTACCAGATAATAAGAGAAACGAACAATATCAAAAAACAAGGACTCACCAAACAGTATGAAGAGAAGAGAGGGGAAGAGACTGCTGATGAAAACCTGAAAGAAAATTTTGACAAAGATCGAAACAAAGAGCTGGAAAAGAAGATAGAACGACACATGGAACTCCTCAAAGAGAACAATGATAAGATGGAACAGCTAAGAGAATCTCTCGAAAGAAAAACATATGCTTCCGTGGCGGCGGCGGCCCCTCGAAGGCAACCCGCAGAGTATTCTGCGTTGCACTCGGTGGTCGTCACCGCCAAGGACAACACAGAAACAGGTGAAGAAGTTCTCAGCAGGATCAGAAAGGCGGTAAACGCGAAGGAAGGTGGAGTCCATGTAGAAAAAGTTAGGAAAGCGAAGGATAGAAAAATCATAATAGGGTGCAGGACAGAACAGGAAAGACAAAATGTTAAAGAAAAACTCAAAAAAACGGATGAGCTAAATGTCGAGGATATAAAAAATAAGGACCCACTGGTCATACTCAAGGATGTGCTGCAGCTTAACAGCGATGAAGAGGTGCTGCGTGCTTTGAGGAACCAAAATGGGTCCATATTTAAAGTAGATGAAGAAGAAGACAGAGTGCAAATAGCATATAAAAGGAAAGCGCGAAACCCGCACACCACACACATTGTTTTGAGGGTCTCCCCGCAGATATGGCAGCGTATGACGGACGCCGGGTCCGTGCACATCGATCTCCAGCGTGTTCGAGTGGAGGATCAATCGCCGCTCGTGCAGTGCTCCATGTGCTTGGGATACGGACACGGGCGACGCTTCTGCACGGACACGCTGGAAAAGTGCAGCCACTGTGGGGGCCCCCACATGAAGGCGACATGCCCAGACTGGCAGGCGGGTCTCACACCATCGTGTTGCAACTGTGTCCACGCCAAGCTTGATAAAACGGACCATAACGCCTTCAGCAATGAGTGTGCAATAAGACGAAAATGGGAAGCATTGGCGAGGGCATCAGTTGCTTATTGCTAAGGTGGTCCCAGTGGTAAACTCGACACCGGCAAGAACGACCCCATACATTGCAGCCCAAGCCAACTTACAACGCAAACAGCTGGCAACCAACGAATTATTGTTGGAGGCCACTGAGAAGAAGATTGCGTTTGCACTGCTCCAGGAGCCGTATGTTGGAGGAGTGGGAAGAATGAGAGACTACAGCGGAGTTAGGATTTTCCAGTGTACTGAGCAGAGTAGCGGAACCACGAAAGCTGCCATCGCAGTTTTCGACAGTAACATGGATGTTATCCAATACCCGGAATATACTACGAACAACATCGTAGTGATCAAACTGAAGACAACTGCATGGGAGATTGCTGTAGTCTCCTTCTACTTTGAACCTGATCCAACACCCATACAGCCATACCTGGAGCAGTTAAAGCAAATAGAACAAGTATTTGGTCGTAAAATAATAATGGGCGGTGATACCAACGCAAAAAGTACATGGTGGGGAAGTTCTCGAGTGGACGATCGAGGCGAAGAAATGGCCGGCGCGCTTGAAGATATGGGCCTGCAGGTACTCAACGAAGGCAACACTCCGACCTTCGATACAGTAAGGGGAAATAAGACCTACTCCAGCTTTGTTGACGTCACGGCGTGCACATCGGATCTACTCGACTTAATTGAAGACTGGAGAGTTGAAGACAGTATGACGAGCTCAGACCATAATGCGCTATTATTTAAAATCAGACTAACTAAAGCGAAAGGTACAAATATAAACCGTACGACAAGAAAATATAACAGTAAAAAAGCAGACTGGGTACACTTTCATGAGAAAATGGCCCAGTTGCTGGTAGAAAATAAAATAAATGAAACAGAAATAATCAAAATTAATAATAAAATACATTTAGAACAAACAATAGAAAACTACATAAACATAATTATTCAGGCATGTAACAGCAATATACCGGTTAAGAAAAATAATAGCGTACTTAACTTACCGTGGTGGACAGAAGAGCTCGCCAAACTGAAACGTGAAGTACTCACCAAAAGACGAAGGATCCGATGGGCAGCGCCAGTCCGTAGAGATAAAGTCATCCAGGAGTACCTGCGGGCAAAAGAAACATACGAATTAGAAGCAAAACAAAGTCAAATAAACAGTTGGAAAGAATTTTGCGGGAAACAAAATAAGGAAGGGTTATGGGAAGGGATTTATCGGGTGATAAGAAGGACAGAAAGGAGGAAAGAAGACCTACCCCTTATTAAGAACGGGAAGACACTGGACCAAAAGGGATCAGCTAAACTATTGGTTGAGACATTCTATCCTAACGATAACGGTGATGAGGATAACGAGGAGCACAAACGGATCAGGGCTGAAGCTGAGAAAGTAAACAAAGTGGGTCATGATGAACACCATGACCCACCGTTTACTCCAGAAGAATTAAAAACTGCTGTAATCAGCTTCAACCCTAAAAAAGCCCCGGGCTCCGACGGATTAACCGCTGATATCTGTGAGCGCGCCATCAACCACAACCCGGGAATCTACCTATCACTGGCAAACAGATGCCTTGAATTGAGCCACTTTCCAGTCATCTGGAAGGAGGCGACGGTGGTGGCTCTGAGAAAACCAGCGAAAGAAAGGTACACAGAGCCTAAATCATATAGGCCTATTGGTTTGTTGCCAGTGATGGGAAAAATTCTTGAGAAGATGCTGATCAGCAGAGTAAAATGGCATATACTCCCAAAATTAAGTTCTCGCCAATACGGATTCATGCCCCAAAAGAGCACGGAAGACTCCCTCTATGACTTAATTAAACTTATACGCGACAAGCTGAAACAAAAGAAAATCATTACAATGATATCACTAGACATAGAGGGAGCCTTCGACAGTGCATGGTGGCCTGCCATAAGAGTCCGTTTGGCAGAGGAGCAGTGTCCGACTAATCTGAGAAGGCTGATAGATAGTTATTTGCATGACAGAACGGTGAAGCTGCGGTACGCTGGTGAAGAAACATCCAGAGCAACAAATAAAGGCTGCGTCCAGGGTTCAATTGGGGGTCCAATTCTCTGGAACTTGTTGCTGGATCCTTTGCTTAAAGGACTAGAACAAAGAGGTGACTACTGCCAGGCGTTTGCGGATGACGTGGTTCTGCTGTTCGATGGAGACACAGCGTTGGATGTTCAAACTCGTGCAAATGCCGCTCTCGACTATGTTCGGGAGTGGGGTGTCATGAACAAATTAAAGTTTGCTCCGCACAAAACGAACGCGATGTTGTTGACACAAAAGTTGAAATATGATACCCCACACCTGAGCATGGGCGGGGTCGGCATTGGCATGACTGACGAAATTAAAATCCTGGGGCTGACCATAGACCGAAAACTTACATTCAATAGCCATGTAGGTAACGTCTGTAGGAAAGCCCTGGGCTTTTACAAACAACTAGCCAGAACAGCACGAATAAGCTGGGGTCTTCATCCGGGGGTAATCCGTGTCATCTATACCGCCGTGGTGGAACCAGTAATTATGTATGCCGCAAGTGTTTGGGCGCCGGCAACTAAAAAACTTTGTGTACAAAAACAGCTGAATGTGGTACAGCGGGGCTTCGCCCAAAAACTATGTAGAGCGTACCGCACCACCTCACTGAACTCGGCACTGGTACTGGCTGGGATACTTCCCCTCGACCTCAGAATACAGGAAGCAGCCGCACTGTACGAGGCCAAGAGGGGAGTTCCCCAGCCAACACTAGGAGACAGGGAGGTGGAAAGCATGGAACTGTACGCAAACTCACCCCATCCAGCGGAGCATATGAGCCTGGAGATCATAAGCCTGGTGGACCAAGAACAAGTAGACATACATAACAACCAAGATGTCAGAATATACACAGACGGCAGTAAAATCGACGGTAAAGTTGGAGCCGCACTGTCTCTGTGGAACAGTGTGGCTGAGACTAAAAACCGGAAATTGAAACTGCCGTCTTACTGTACTGTCTACCAGGCCGAACTTCTGGCCATATGCGAAGCTACAAGGGAGATACTGAAAAGCCCTAAGGACACTTTCGGCATATATAGTGACTCACGGTCCTCACTGGAGACAGTTACAAACCAGCGGGCGATGCATCCTCTGGCAGTGGAAACACGGAAAAACTTGTACGCCTCAAAACAGCAGAGAAAACTTGTATCCTTGTTTTGGATCAAGGCCCACGCTGGATTGGAAGGTAATGAGCGAGCTGATCAGTTGGCAAAGGACGCAGCACAAAAATTAAATAATAAACCAGGCTATGACAAATGCCCGGTTTCATTTGTCAAGCGACAGATCCGTATGGATTCGCTTGACAAATGGAATCTGAGGTACAAGTCTGGAGAAACTGCAGGAACTACAAAGCTCTTTTTCCCGGATGTGGTACAGGCGTATCGGATTGTTCGAAAAATCCAACCCACGGGAGTTTTGACGCAAATTATGACTGGGCACGGTGGGTTTTCTGCATACTTACACCGTTTCAAATGCAAAGATAGCTCATCTTGCCCGTGTGAACCCAGCAAAGACGAGACAGTCGAACACGTCCTACTAGAGTGTCCAATTTACGGTCGAGAAAGATACGAGGTAGAGCAAAAAATAGGAGAGCAAATAAAACGAGAAACTGTAAACAAATTAATAGTAGATAAGATAAATAGAGATAATTTTATTGACTATTGTATACAGATAGGAAGTAAAGTTATAGCTAGAAATAAAACAGATAGATAAGTTATGATGTTACATATATTATGATAATATATATAAACAGCATTATATAAAATATAGATGTATAAACAAGTGTAAACTAGAAATAAACATAGCAATAAGAAACTGTAATTAAAATATCACGTGCTGATATAAGTACGTGAATTATATAATAAATAAAGATAAAAGAAAAACTACGTAAATAATGGCCCTGAACCAAATCGGGGGACTTAGCTCGCGGGCCGGACCACAATGCGTCCGGACAGGAAAAAAAAAAAAAAAAAAAAAAAAAAAAAAAACCTAACCTAACCTAACCTAACCTAACCTAACCTAACCTAACCTAACCTAACCTTTTTTTTTTTTTTTTTTTTTTTTTACTTGGGGAAATGCCTTGATGCATACCCGCTCGTGTGGGGACACGAGCGGGTTATGTTGGACTCGAACGCCACGGCCGCAGCCGTAGCGCTAATACCAACTAAAACCCCAAGGTGTTTCACGTCGTCGGCAAGTCGGACGGGGCCACGGGACCATGCAGAGTATGCACCGCAGCCCCATCACGCCGATTGTCCGCCCCTAAGCGGACCCGTCTCGGGAGGGGGAGGCAGGCCACCCCCTTCCCACTTCGTGGCGACGCGCCGAAACACAGGGCGCGTCGACCACCTCTGGAGGGCCCAGTCACGTTAGGTGACTAGGGAGAGGCAGCGGATGTCCCCACATCCGCCACCCCGGGCCCTCCGAGCGGAGACGGCGTGCGACTACGACTTGCACGCCTCCGTCTCCGCCCCCTCCGGAGCGGGTGAGCGAGAGGATCTTTCTCTCTCTCCCGCTCCTCGGCCTCTCGCTGCGACATCACCTCTTCGCAGAAAGAGGCCATCACCTCCCAGGACCTCTCGTGGGCGACCATCCGTGCTAGGATGTTCGGCAACGAGAGGTCTCCACCCATTTCCGCGGCCAGAAACAGCCGCGGATCCGCCGCCCCCGGGCACGCCTCCAGCACGTGCTGCGCCGTTTCCTCGGCGCAGCCACACTGGTGGCACTCCGGAGTCTCCTCCCTCCGGGCCACGCGGTGCAGGTACCTCCCGAAGCAACCGTGCCCCGAGAGGACCTGCGTCAACCGGAAGGAGAGGCTCCCATGGCCGCGATGCACCCACTCCGCCAATACGGGTCGGATCGCCTCTAAGAGCCGGACAGCTCCGGCTCCCCTCCTCTGGACCAAGGCGATCCGCAAACTCCACGACTCGAGGGCGGCGTCTCTCGCCCTCTTCCGCCACTGCTCGACCTCCCGCGGGACAGGTCGAAGGTCCTCCGCACGTGCGCGCGCCCTGCGCCAGTACACGGAGGAGAGAACCTCGGCCTCCAAGTCCCACGGGAGGGAGCCGGCCAGGGCACACGCCACCTCGTGGGAGAGTGTGCGATACCCCCGGCACACCCTCACCGCCATCACCCTCTGGCCCCTGTGGAGCTGGGCGACCTCCCTCGGGCCCAAGGATCCGGCCCATATAGGGGCCGCGTAGAGGGCCATGGACCTCACCACCGCCATATACAGGCGGCGGCAGCTCCCCCCACCTCCCCCGAGGTTCGGAAGGAGGCGGCTTAACGCAGCGGCCGTCCCCACGACCCTCGGGGTCAAACCCGCAAAGTGGGCCCCGAACTTCCACCTGCTGTCGAGCACGACGCCGAGATATTTCAGCGTCGTGCCGACAGCAATGGTGGTCCCGCCCACAACTATTGTTGAGCCCGCAGGCGGCGCCCTCCGAGGTCCATGGAAACAGATGGCCTCGGATTTTTGGAGCGCCACCTCCAGGCCCAACCGCCGGATCCTGGCCACCACCGCGGCGACCGCGGCAGTGGCCAGGACGGACGCTTCTCTAAACGTCCGCCCCCGAGCAGTAACCAAAGTGTCGTCGGCGTAACAAACGACGCCGACGCCACGAAGGTTAGCGCCCCTCAGCACCCAATCGTACCCGACGTTCCACAGGGTAGGGCCCAGTACAGACCCCTGTGGAACGCCACGGGTCATGGGGCTCCGGCCTTCTCCGTCCTTTGTGGGGTAGACTACCTCCCGATTCGAGAGGTAGTCCCCCACTAGGCGTCGGAGGTACTGGGGCACCTTGTGGTACCCCAGCGCCCCCAATATTACACTCCAGGGCAGGGTGTTAAACGCATTGGCGATGTCAAGAGACACCGCCAACATCACGCCGCCGCTGGAGCACGCCTCGTCGGAGAGGTCGCGGACGTACGCAATAGCGTCGATCGTCGAGCGACCTCTCCGAAACCCAAATTGTGTGTCGGCCAGATCCGGGCCGACATTCTCCAAGTGTTTGACGAGGCGGGCATTTATCACTCGCTCCAGGAGCTTGCCCGCCTCGTCAAGCAGCACTATTGGGCGGTACCCCGCCGGCTGGTCCGTTGGGCGCCCCGCCTTCCTTAGGAGGACGAGCCGGCCTGACTTCCACCGCCTGGGGAACTTTCCTTCCCGCAGGCAGCGGTCGAACAGCGCCCTCAGCCGCTCCCCTAATTCTTCTTGGACGAGGGCCCACGCGCGACCGGGAATCCCATCTGGCCCCGGTGCCGTGTTTTTGGCCCTCATCCTGAGGACGGCCGCTCCCAGCTCAACCTAACCTAACCTAACCTAACCTAACCTAACCTAACCTAACCTAACCTAACCTAACCTAACCTAACCTAACCTAACCTAACCTAACCTAACCTAACCTTTTTTTTTTTTTTTTTTGTCCAGGGAAAATCTTTGATAGATACCACCGGCCCCGGGGCGGGGGCAGGGTGGTTATGTGGGATTCTCCGCCAGAAGGGCGGCCTACCCACTAAAAACCCTGGAGTGTTCCACCTTCGGCGCACAGTGTCGAGGTCACGGGTCCGCTTGCGCACTACACCGCGACCTCAACGGCGCTGGCCCTTGCGGGCCCCACCTCGAGGAGCTAGGCTCCTCCCTCTACGATGACGATGTGTCGGAACACCAGACACATCGTACATCCACCTCTGGGACCAGTCCAGCAAATGGGCGCCAGACAGCCCCGTGTCCGGACGCCCTTGGTCCCCGTGCAACGGGTCAGATGAGTGGCCCCGCGCCAGCCACTTCGGTCGCAGAGGATAGGGAGAGCGGCTAACGCCATACCGACACTCCTCTTCCCCTGCGACCCCACCGCGTCCGCCATCGAACGGTGGCGACCCCGTCAAAGCCGCGGAAGGTAGGGAAAGTGGCAACGACACACCAGCAGTCCTCTCCCGCCGCGGCTTCCACCCCTCAGCTGCATTGCCGTCTGCATCCAGCGCTGCAGCCCGCCTCAGTTGCAGTGCCTCCCCATGGCACTCAACCTACATTGGCCGTCTCATCACGGGCTTGGCAGAAAAGCCCGGAGAGACAGCCCCACCTCGGGTTCCTCTTAGCTTCACCGTTGGGCCGACGGTTACTAAGCCCCCCCGCCCCGACAAGGCGGGAACCCACCGGGGGGGAACCTAACCTAACCTAACCTAACCTAACCTAACCTTTTTTTTTTTTTTTTTTTTTTTTTTTTTTTTTTTTTTTTTTTTTTTGCTTTATGCATACCCACCCACCGGGGGGGACGGGTGGGTTATGTCGGGCTCGGCACCAGAGTGATGCCACTACCGACTAAAACCCCACGGTGTTCCACCTGCGATGGCACAACCGCAGGGCCGCGGGACCGCTCTCGCATTCATCCGCAGCCCTGCCATCGCCAACGTCCGCCGAAGCAGACCCGCCTCGGGGGAGATCTCTCCCTTACGGCTCGCGCGATGCGCCAGGAACACCTTGGCGCATCACTGACTTGAGGGTCTATCCCTAGTGTGAGGGGTCGGACGCCCCCGCATCTGACTCCTCAGACCCTCTTAGCGGCGACGGAGTGCGAGCACGACCAGCTCGCCTTCGTCTCCGCACTCTCCGGCGCGGATGAGCAAGAGGATCGACCTCCCTCTCCCGCTCCTCGGCTTCCTTCTGCGAAACAACTGTTTCGCAGAACTCTACCACCGCCTCCCAGGACCTCTCGTCGTCAACCATCCTTGCTAGGACCGTTGACAAGGAGAGGTCTGCCCCCACGACCGCGACTAGGGATTGTCGCGGTCCCGCCCCTGCCGGGCATGACTCCAGCACGTGCAAAGCGGTATCCTCCGCGTTGCCGCACTGGTGACATACCGGCGTCTCTTCCCTTCCGGCCACGCGACACAGGTATCTCCCAAAGCAGCCATGTCCCGTGAGAACCTGCGTCAGCCGGAAGGTGAGGGTTCCGTGTCCCCGCTGAGCCCACTCTATGAGTACGGGCTGGATTGCCTCAAGGAGCCGTTGGGCTCCAGTCCCCCTCTCAGTGGGCTCGGCAAGAAGCCTGTGCTTCCACTCCGTAAGGGCAGCGGTCCTCGCGTTCCTGCGCCACACCCTCTCCTCCATTGGCGTGGGACGCAAGTCCCGCTCCCTCGCCCGCACCCTGCGCCAGTACACGGAGGAGAGGACCCTCGCCTCCAGATCCCAGGGCAGCGAGCCAGCTAGGGCGCTGGCCACCTCGAAGGAGAGGGTGCGGTACCCTCTGCACACTCTTATTGCCAGCGTTCGCTGCGCTCGGCGAAGGAGGACCGTCTCCTGTCGGCTCAAGGAGCCCGCCCATATGGGAGCGCCATACAGGGCCATCGATCTAACTACCGCCATGTAAAGGTGGCGGCAGCTTCCATCTCCACCTCCGATATTGGGAAGCAACCGTCCCAGCGCAGCAGCGGTGCCCGTCAGTTTCGGGGTCAGCCGCTGAAAATGTGCTTCGAACCTCCATCTGCTGTCAAGTACAACGCCGAGATATTTCAGCGTCGGCCTGACAGCGATGGAGGCTCCTCCCACCACTATACAGGATCCTGCAGGTGGCGCTCTTCGAGGGCCATGAAAGCAAATGGCCTCCGATTTGTGGAGCGCCACCTCCAGGCCCAACCGCCGGATCCTGCTCACCACCGCTGCGACTCCGGCCGTGGCTAGGATCGCTGCTTCCCTATATGTTCTTCCCCGTGCGGTAACCAGCGTGTCGTCAGCGTAACAAATGACGCTGACGCCACGGAGGTTAGCGCCACGGAGGACCCAGTCATATCCGACGTTCCACAGAGGTGGTCCGAAGCACGACCCCTGTGGAACACCGCGCGTCATCGGGTGTCGCCCTTCCCCCTCTTTCGTTGGGAAGACTACTTCTCTGTCGGAGAAATAGTCCCCAACGAGTCGCTGGATGTACTGCGGCAGCTGATGGTATACCAGCGCCTCCAAAATCGTGCTCCAAGGGAGGGAGTTGAAAGCGTTGGCAATGTCTAATGACACTGCCAACAGAACCCCCCCGCTGGAGCACGCCTCCTCGGATAATTCGCGGACTCGCGCTATCGCGTCCAGCGTCGATCGACCCCTCCGGAACCCGTACTGGGTGTCAGCCAGATTAGGGCCGACATTCTCGAGGTGCTTGGTGAGGCGGTGAGCGACGATTCGCTCCAACATCTTCCCCGCCTCGTCAAGCAGTACGATCGGGCGATAGCCCGACGGCTCGTCCGCTGGTCGTCCCTCCTTGCGGAGTAGGACGAGCCGTCCCGTCTTCCACCGCCTGGGGAACCTCCCCTCCCGCATGCAGCGACTGAAGAGGTCCCTCAGGCGGAGCCCCAGGGCGTCCTGAGCAAGGGCCCACGCACGGCCGGGTATGCCGTCAGGTCCCGGTGCCGTGTTCTTGGCCCTCATTCTCAGGACAGCTGCCGCCAACTCTCCCTCCGAGACATCGGAAGGCTGCTCCTCGTCCTCTCCGGTGTTTGGTCTCCGTGTTGCCATCACCGTGGGAGGGACGAATTCGGTTCCTGGTCTCCCAGGAAACAGTCCCTCGACCACCCGCTGGAGAATCGCCGGCTGCAGCGTGCTAGTGACGGGGGGCACCCATGGGCGAAGCTTTTGCCTCGCTATCAAGTATGGGCGCCCCCACGGATCTCGCTCCAGTGTCTCCAGCAGCTGCCTCCAGACATTAGCCTTGGCCTCTGTGATGGCAACACGGAGATCTTTGGACGCCTCTCTATAGGCGGCATAAAGAGCGTCCGACTCTACCGTGTCCTGGCGCCTTCGCCTCCTGTAGCGCTGGTAGCGGCGACGCCTCGCTACACAGCTGCGACGGAGCTCGGCGATCTCCTCCGACCACCAAAACATCTGGCGCCTGAGTGTTAAGGCCCTGGCGCGGGGCATGGAGGCATCGCAAACACGCGTCATGGCCTCACACACCCCATCTGCCTCCGCGTCCAGGTCCATGGGCTCCGCTGGTGGGGCGTTCCACGCCTCAAGGATGGCTGCCTCCTGCAGCAACTCCAGGTCCAGGCGTTTCAGGACCCACCGCGGACCCGTCACGGGCGGCGGTCTGTCGTACTCCGTTGGGGACGAGGAGACGCTGAAACGGATGTAGAGATGATCCGACAGCGTCTCCTCGTCCGCAAGCACCCCCCAGTCTTGAACACGGCGCGCGAACTCAGGAGTGGCGAACGTCACGTCGACGATGGACCCACCCCTTTGGCGCACGCACGTGTTCTGTGTCCCCACGTTGAGGACGCACAGACCGGCCCCCGTCAGCCACTCTTCGACCGCCCTTCCCCGTGCATCTGTCATCGGGCACCCCCACGCCATAGACTTGGCGTTGAGGTCCCCGAGGACGACGACAGGGCGGGGGCGACTCTGTCCCACCAGGGTCCCTACCTCGTCGAGAAAAGCCTCGAATTCAGCGAGGGCCCTGTTGGGAGAGAAGTACACCCCCACGACAACCACTTCGCCGACCCAGGCCGCGACAAACCCCCTACCCTTCACCACGTCCTCAAGGGCGGGGGAGTGCACCGGCGACTGTGTGGTGACTGCCACCAGTCCGTCAAGGTCCCCAACCCAGTCTGACCTGGGCGGGACCGCATACGGTTCGGCAACCGCAGCCACCTTTATCGACCGCTCCGCCATGCACTGCAGTAGGAGGTCCTGGGCGCGGGCGGAGTGGTTAATGTTTGCTTGGAGGAAAGTTAGCCCCATACTAACTTTCCTCCATCTCCGTCTGCTCCGGTGCGGGGCCGGTCGGCTGTGGCTTGGGCTTGGCCTTGGTCACAGCGGGCTTTCTCTTACCCCTGGATGTTGACGGGGGCTTGGCGCATGCCTTGCCCCCGGCGGGGTGGTCCGACTGTTTACCCGCAGCTGCACAGAGGGTGCAGTGCGGTGCGGCGGTACACGCGCTGGACTTGTGGCCCTTTTGACCGCAGCGATAGCATTCCTCGCTGCGGTCAACCTCCGACTTGCACTGGGCCCTTACGTGTCCTGGTGCGAGGCATCTGAAGCAGCGGCGCTGTCTGGCTTCTAGAAGCTGGACCTGCGCCGCCACCCATCCCACCATCACGCGACTACCGCTTGCCAAGACCCTTTTGGCGGCCGTCACAGGGCACCTTACGAAGGCGATCCCCATGCCCGCCGGTCCCTTCCTTATTTCGCCCGTCTTGACAGAGGACGTGGGGCATCCTCCGGCTCTGGCGATGGCTCCCGTCAGCTCCTCGGGGCTCACAGAGTCGTCCAACCCACCCACACGCAAGTCTGCGGTGGTGGTCGGTCTCGACACCTGTATGTCCTTCGATGAGCCCCCGAAGACTTCCAGGAGCCTCTCAGCAAGACGGTCCGCCTTGCCGTCCTTGTCCTCTCCAGGGACCTCGAGGATTCGAGCCCCGGTAGCTGCGGCACGCATTCTCAATGGCGGCATTCCAAGAGCCGCAAGATCTACGCGGCTCTTGGCCTCTGCCAGCACTTTGGCGTAGGTTAAACCCTTCTCCGCCGCCCCCGGTTGCAGTGTGATGACCACAGCTGCCGTGCGGGGGGGGCGGAGTTTGGCTGTTTTCGCCTTCGACCCTGGGGCCTGCTTCCCTTTGACTGATGGCACCCGTTGGGGAGCTGACGACCTTTTGGCACTGCCGGATCCGTCACCCTTCTTGGTTCCCCGCCTTACGACCTCAGTCCATAGCTCCTTTGGAGCTGCTGGACGGGCCGCAGGCACGGGTACCGGGTTGACTGATCCGGCCGGGGCTGGTGTGCCCTTCCCTTTCCCTTTCCCTTTCCCCTTTGCGGTAGGCCCCGTTTTGACCACAGGTGCATGGGGAAGAGGGGGAGGGGGAGTAGGGAGAGTCATCTCCTCCGATGTGCTGGCGAAAGCCATCGCTTCGTCTCTACGCCTGTCAGCCGCCAACGGCGGCCGCAGGCGTCTCTCCGGGAGCAGCCGCTCCTCCAGACCCTCGAAACGGGCGTTGATCATGGTGCCCACCTGTACCATGACCACCCGTAGCAGGTCCTCGAGGGCCGGGGTCGCAGCCTGAGCAGGGACCGGGGCCGGGGCTTGTGCAGCCCGCATCCTTTCGAGCTCACGGCGCATCTCCTGCAACTCCGCCGTGAGCTTCTTGTTGGCCTCGACTAGGAGAGCCACCTCCTCGGGCACAGTGCGGTCGCGGAGCTCCTTGAAGGAGTCCTTGACCACACGTGCGGCATCCTTTAGTGCCGCCACGTATGTTCCTTTTAGATTTTTGGACGTCGTAGCCACCTTAGTAATGGTTTCTACGGAGTCCAAAACCAAACCCTCAATGGAGGCCGCATCTCGACCCTCAGCCTGTGGGCCCTTCAAGAAGAAGGCCATCGTCCGCTCCCTCTTCTGGCGCTGCTCTTCGGCCATTTGCCTCTCGGCCTCGAGGCGCAGCTCCTCCTCTTTTACTCTATTGAGCTCGGCCTTGGCTTTCGCCAGGCCGACATATTGCCCAGTAGTGGGTGGTCTGCCGCGCCCACGCCGGGCCGTAGACACCTTGGGAGATGAAGCGATATCTTCATCTTCCGAGGCGTCCTTCCCCATGCGGCGTTTCCGCTGCTGAGCAGATGTTGCCCCGGTCTCCTGAGACCGCACCGACTCGAAACTCATGTCGGAGTCGTCAGACTCCGACAGGTTTCTGAGCGCTGACCCACTCAATGGGTCGCCGTCCACCTCCCCATTTGCGCTGATTGCTCCTCTCCTTTCGTCATAAGCATCAAAGAAATGCCTAGTCCTAATCGTGTTGCGTGCGTTGTCCTCTTTAATGCCATAGTCGTCGTTTGTAGAGCGGTTATTGCCCCCCCCAGAATACGTGGGGCAACCTCCTGTTGGAGAGTGGGATTCTCCTCCGGCAGAGCCGGCGGTACCCACCTGGGGTAGTTTTGTCGTATTATAACTCGCCATTTTTTTTTTTTTGTCAGTTTAGAGGCCTGACAGCCTGGGTTTGGGTTGGTGCCCTAACGACTGCATTTTTTATTATAAGGTCCCTGCAGCCATGCATCCCATCGCCGGGCACCAAAACTTAGGATTAGGAGTAATACATAAGAATATATATAATACATAAGAATAAATAAGAATATATATAATACATAAGAATAAATAAGAATATATACACTTGCGCCGCCGCTACTCAGCATAAGGCTGAGACGCCGGCCAAGCCCCGCAGCCACTCAAGGCCGCCAAGACTCACACCGCCGCTACCCGGACTATCCAGGGCGCCGGGTGAGCCTACCCACTCCGGGAGGCATGAAGCCCCCCTCAAACGCCGTCCACGAACGGCCACAAGCCACACGACACTCACTCTCCGAGGAGAGGTGAGCGCGAGGGCTCCTCACGTCCAGACAAGTCTGAACTGCCCTCTACGCGCGCTCCAGATACAAGCTCTGGGGCGCGCGGAGAAGGCCCCCATCTCACATCGCCCATCCACTGTGCCCTCTGCTAATCAGAGGGACACGCGGAGGGCCCTCAGTTCAGGCACCCCTGCCTGACCCGCTCAGCAAGGCCGAGCCCCTTCCCCAGCTTCTGCACGCGCTCCTAATAAAAGCTTAGGGGCGCGCGCAGAAGTTCCCCTCCCCAGTCCGGACTTCAGCTACGGCCAACAAGATCCCCGATCCATATCGGGAGAAGTTATTGACCGTACCCAGGGTGCACCCGCCCAATCCAGTACTATACCTCCGGATTGAGAATTCACGGAGGATAGTAGTGGATGAGCTTCGAGGAGGTAGCCGGCACCGCACCCCAACCTAACCTAACCTAACCTAACCTAACCTAACCTAACCTAACCTAACCTAACCTAACCTAACCTAACCTAACCTAACCTAACCTAACCTAACCTAACCTAACCTAACCTAACCTAACCTAACCCAGTCGCGTTCCGTCCCCCGACCCGAGCGCATCACTTTTTAGTCGCTCCGCGCACGAAAAAATCACCTAAATTCAAAGTGCAAGGTTTTTTCTGTTTTTATGTAAAGTGTGACATATCAGCGTTTTCGTCTCAACGAGCTCTACCCAACGGTGTTTTTTCCGGGCTCGAGAGTTAACCGGTTCTCGAGATATCCTCGAAAAACCGTGAAAACCTCGCCCGGCCCACCTTTGAAGCTCAACGCTGCTGAAACAAGATCTTTGACACCCACTTTTATGACTGCAAGAAATTGCGCACGGACGAGGAGCACCCGATAGAAATTTTTCCGGAAATTTTCCGGCGACTTCATAGAACAAAAGACTGGGAAATCTGAAACCACGTTAAAACGTGGTCCTTGATCCCGGAGGTTCCTGCAACACCTGACTACGAAGATCGAAGAGGAGCGTCGAGAGCAGCCGGGAGCAGTTTTCCGCATCCAGATCTGACCCCCGGGAGTGAAGATACGGATTTACTAAAGTTAAGTCGAATTGTTGACAGCCCTATCTCCAAAACCAAATCGACAACCCTTACTTTTTATTTTACCAAAAAATAGTAAATTGTAACCCGTATTAGTTTGTAAAGTTTTAGATTTTTAACAGCCATATTTAGAAAGTTATTCAATTAAATAGATTTTTAGGTTACCACGTGGAGGGTGAAAACCACCCCCTACCATCCCAAAAAAGTTCACATATTGTAGAACACAGTATTTTATATAAATTGAATTTTTTGTAGATTTTTATCTCATACGGTTTGGGAGATATCCCGTTGACTAGATTTTTAGCATAATTCTTAGAATAAGTTAGTATTTAACTTTTGACGGCATAAATCTGAGACCTCTTACCATAAAATTGTCCAGATTGACCTAGGCTAGGGTAGCCTGCTTCACCGGCTATTCATAAATAGAGTCTTTACATTTTTAGTCTCAAAAACAAACTAGCAGCTAGGATTACTAGTTGGGGCAGCAAGAGGTAAACAAACCAAAATTCTTAGAACTTTGGAGGCCTATAACTTGGGACCGGGGGGACGAAATTGAAATCTGACGCTGTGAAAGTCATTTTTTCCGGCAGACGATTCATTCGAACCCAAAAACTCGGCTCCAGGTCGAATCCTGAAGGACCTCAAATCGGAAATGAAATTACGTAACCGAGATTTCACCATAGTGTTATAACTTTGAAATTGGTAGGTTTTGTTTGCCTTTGGTTGCGTAAATAAATTGTTTGGCTTTAAATACTGTGTGCCAAATAGGTTTTACTTGTGTATCCTTATAAATAGCCAGGATATCTGCTGTTCAAATTTTATAAAATAAGGGAGCTGCTTAGTGCAACTCCAAAAAATTTCGAAAAATATAATTCGGGTAGCTTGCATATAGACCTACAAGCTACCGCAAAAATATAAACTTATATGAGTGTAGTAGTGTGCAAACAACATAAACAACTCCTGGAAAACACGGAAACGCGCTCCGTTCAGTCGGTATTATTTAGATTATCTACATATAAATTCATTATAAAAATCTGAAATTGTTGCCAGACGATAGGTATTTTCAGTGGCTACCTGTATATGGTACTAAATCCCACGCGTCCGCTCCGTCTGAGTGGGGCCACTCGGGATACTGTGGATGCCTGTTTGTACGGCAACTACCCAGATAACTTTGTACTATTAAAATCACAATAATTTAGCTAAAATATACATAATTAACACATACCCAATTAAAATTCATAACGCATTAGTGACTAATAATTATATCCTAAAATACTGAACGTTTACATCAGTAAACAGCCCCGGAAACAGGGAATTTACTTTTATTCATATAGGGGCGGTTTGTAGCAACCCTTAACAACTTTAACAACTTTAAACTATTCCCCTACCATTAAATATACATATTCCCTAGTTTCGGATTTTTTGAAGCAACAGGAACCCGGAAACCAGGCTTTTTGTAATCGGCAAAACCAAACTTGTTTATTTGCATAGTTCCTGAGGGGTCCCTGGTATCCCGAAAAATCCGGGACAGAGCCTTAAAGTCAGACCAACTTACCCTCTGCTCGGAGGCGGCAACAAATCCCACGCGCCGCAAAAGAAAACTCCTTGGGAGTTTCCCGCGCTCGACGCGGCCTTTTTGCTGACCGCAAATAAAACATTGTCGCCCTTACCCGACAGAGGAAAGGAGGTTGTCGTATCTCCGAAACGGAGCGTCGGAGCACGGTTTTGACAAAAATCTAGTATCCATAGGATACAAGCTTTTTGCCTATTGGTCTCATTTTTTACTCCCCCCCTTTTCCCCCCCCCCACTAAACTTTGACAGCCGATATCTCGGAAACGGAGCGTCGGAGCACGGTTTTGACAAAAATCTAGTATCCATAGGATACAAGCTTTTTGCCTATTGGTCTCATTTTTTACTCCCCCCCTTTTTTCCCCCCCACAAAATTTTGACAGCCGATATCTCGGAAACGGAGCGTCGGAGCTCAATTTTGACAAAAACCTAGTATCCATATGATACAAGATATCAAGCTAGAGACGTCTTTTTGAACTCCCCTTTTTTTCCCCCCCAATTTTACTAAAACGCCGATATCTCGGAAACGAAGCGTCGGAGAGAAATTTTGACCGAAATTTGGCTCCGTAGGAGCCAAGGCCCGTGCTTAAAAACATAATTTTGACACCCCCCCCCCCTTCCCCGCAAAATTTTATTTTTATTTTTTAATAATTCCCCTTATAAATTTTATCTTGAATACTGCCATCTCTTTATCTAGCCACCTAAATACACTTCTCCCCCCCTTCGAAACCTGAAAAATAAATAAATAAAAATACAAAAAACCATTAGTAGATAGGCACTGTCAATTCTGTACATACTCTGACAAAATAAATAATATATTAATATATACATACCGAGTTGGAGGTGGAGTGCGGCAAGTTTGTTTATCTCGTGGCGACGTACGCCGGGAGTGTTCTGTATCGTAGTGCTGCCGCCGTAGCTCTGCTGCGCGCCGGAAACCTAGAAAATAAATAAAAATCAGCTGTACACATACACTACATACCTCCCTGTGTCCGCCGCGACGATCTGGGACCCGTCGGCTGTCCGCTGTCCGCTGTCCGCTGCACTCGCCATCTGAAACATAAAAGAAAATAATTAGTACATAAGTTAGTAAATATATTATATATCAGACCGATACTGTTCTTTTGACAGATATCGAATTCTAAATTATATTTTAGAATAATTTTACATTAATTTTATAAATTATTATTAATTAATTTGACTGTCTTGTTTAAGAATAATATTGACTAGAAAATAAGTAGAGATTAGTGTACATTTTGTTTTCCATTATCGCGGCAAACCTGACGCTTTTAACTCAATCTATTATTTTGGTCTTATTTACAACTTTTACAAACCTACTTACAATAGATTGAATAAACAAAATAAAACGCAACTTAATATCCTACCCCAATGTATCGAACTCCCCAAAAAGCAATGAATGAAAACCCTAATTTGACTGTGACGATGGCAGGTCCAGAGACAGGATGCGAGGGACTACCCTCTAAAAACGTAAGATTAAGTATTGGAGAATGGGAAACCGGTATACCGGACCAGAATCGATCAGGCCCAACACCCCCTTCGAGCGCAGTGGTTCGCCCACCAAAACCAGCAGCGAGGAGGATGTCCGTAGAGGTAATATTGAGCCCGCCAAAGTCAGCCACCTCAAAGACTATTGATAGAGCTGCTGAGGCGCGGTCTTTGCTGTTAAAAGCGAAGCAACACCTCAGAAGCTCTAAAAATACAAAGAGAGAAATAGTCGAATCGGTTATAGAGGCGGTGGAACGACTTTACCAAATAGTAAGGGAACTCAGCTCCATTAAAACCAAAACTGACCCTGGACTGCTACAACAACCTCAACAAGTAGAGGAACAAATAAACAGGAAGGGAGAAAACCAACAGGAAATGCAAAAACAAGGAGCTGAAATAATAAAACAACTAGAAGAGCATAGTAAAATGTTAATGAATAATAAAGAAGAAATGGAAAAATTAACAGATACGCTAAAGAAACAGCAGGAGATGTATGATAAGAAGAGTACATACGCGAACATAGCAGCTAGGTCGCCAAGGAGACAAACAGAGGAGACAGCTGCTATGCACTCACTTATCATAACATCAAAGGATGAACAAGAAACGGGAGACCAGGTGTTTGAAAGAATCAGAAAGGTAGTAAATGCGAAGGACGAGGGAATGAGAATTGACAGAATGAGAAAAGGAAAAGATAGGAAGATTATAGTTGGTTGTAGAAATAAAGAGGAAATTAAAAGAGTGAGAGATAGGATAAAGGAAAATGAAGGGCAGTTAAACGTAGAAGAGATAAAAAATAAGGACCCTCTTATCATCCTCTTCGGCGTCCTCCAAAACAACTCAGACGAGGATATAGTAAAAGCCATCCGGACTCAGAATAAACATCTACTGAGAGAGTTGAGTGAGGAGGATGACCGGATAGAGATCAGATTTAGACGGAAAGCGAGAAATCCCCTTACCTCTCACGTTGTAGCCAAAGTGTCGCCAAGAATCTGGCAGTGCCTGACCGACGCTGGGGCTGTTCACATCGACATGCAGAGGATCAGAGTCGCCGACCAGTCCCCACTCATACAGTGTTCACGCTGTTTGGGATATGGACATGGGAAGAGATTCTGTCACGATGCAATCGATGTGTGCAGCCACTGCGGAGGGCCGCATCTTAAACCGGATTGTCCTGACTGCCTCACTGATGTTCCCCCCAGTTGCATAAATTGTGTCAAGGCAAAAACGGGTAGAGGCGAACATAACGCCTTTAGCAACGAATGCCCGGTGAGGCGCAAGTGGGATGCACTTGCGAGATCCACCGTAGCGTATTCCTAAGGGCGCCGCATACAAGGTAATACAAGCTAACCTCATGAAGAAGCAACTAGCGACGGACGAACTCTTCATTGAAGCCACAAAACGAGGAGTCGCAGTTGCTCTTCTCCAGGAGCCATATGTGGGCAGGGCAAAGAGGATGAAATGTTACCAGGGCGTAAGGGTCTTCCAGAACACTGAGCAAGGAGAAGGGACTGTCAAGGCAGCAGTAGTCATATTTGATTCCTCACTTGACATAATACAGTACCCGAAACTCACCACCAACAACATCATGGTGGTAGGAGTCCGAACCAGTGCCTGGCAGATCACGCTGGTTTCCATTTACCTTGAAAAGGACCAACCCCTAGACCCATATTTAGAACACCTGGCTAAAATTGGAGAAGAGTTAGGAACGAAGAGGTTAGTTATAGGCGGGGACGTAAACGCCTGGAATACCTGGTGGGGCAGTGAGGAAACAAACCATAGAGGCGAAGAGGTGAGGTGTACTCTGGACGAAATTGAACTTCAGGTACTCAACAACAACTCCAAACCGACCTTCGACACTATAAGAGGGGGCAAACGATACTGCAGCCACGTCGACATCACTGCTTGTTCGGCAGATATGCTAACCCTGGTAGATGACTGGAAAATCGAAGAGAATCTCACGAGTTCGGATCACAATGGCATAACATTCAACATACATTTACAAAAATCAAAAGGTACACATATAATCAGAACTACACGACTCTACAACACTAAGAAAGCAAATTGGGCCCAGTTTCATATGAAACTGGACCAATTAAAAGCTGAGCACCAAATAACACACAAAGAAATTGAACAAATCAGTAACACAGAACAAATAGAAACAATAGTAGATAAATACACAAAACTAATAACACAAACATGCACATACACAATACCAAAACAGCAACACAAACAAAAACTTACCATGCCATGGTGGTCCGAAGAACTCGCAGAGCTGAAAAGAGAAGTTAATACCAGGAGGCGCAGGATCAGGAACGCCGCGCCAGTCCGAAGATCCAGGGTTGTTGAAGAGTACCTGAAAAAGAAAGAAGAATATGAGATGAAAGCAAGCAAGGCAAGGATAGACAGTTGGAAGGAGTTTTGTGGGAAACAGGAAAGGGAAACGGTCTGGGACGGTATTTACAGGGTGATCGGCAGAACAAGAACTAGGGAGGAGGACCTACCTTTGGAGGTTGAGGGAATAGTGTTAGACGCTAAAGGTTCCGCAAAAATATTGGCAGAAACTTTCTACCCGGAAGACCTTACAGCAAACGACAACACCGAACATCGCAAAATAAGAGCAGAAGCAGAAAAAGTGAATGATGGGCAACAAGGTGATCTTTGTGATCCACCTTTTACGCAAGCAGAGCTCAAAATTGCGATAAATTCCTTCAACCCAAAGAAGGCTCCTGGAGCTGATGGTTTTACTGCAGACATATGCAGCGAAGCCATAAAGAACGACCCAGACCTTTTCCTGAAAATCGTAAACAAATGCCTGGAACTCTACCACTTCCCTGTCTCTTGGAAAGATGCCACTGTCATCGTTTTAAGGAAGCCGGGAAAGGACACATACACAGCCCCAAAATCGTACAGACCCATCGGACTTCTCCCAATACTGGGAAAAGTCTTTGAGAAGATGTTGATTGCTCGAATCAAGTTTTACCTGCTACCAAGGATGAGTACCCGCCAGTACGGATTCATGCCCCAAAAGTCCACTGAAGACTCCCTCTATACCCTAATGCAACATATTCATGCGAAAATCAAACAAAAAAGGATTGTAACGCTGATATCATTGGATATAGAGGGAGCTTTCGACGGCGCATGGTGGCCTGCTATCAGGGTCCGACTGGCTGAGGAAAAGTGTCCCGTAAACTTGAGGAGGGTAGTCGACAGCTATCTCCGAAATCGATGGGTCAGGCTGAGATATGCCGGGCACGAGGTCTCTAGACAAACAAGCAAAGGATGCGTCCAGGGATCGATCGGGGGTCCGATCTTGTGGAATTTGCTCCTGGACCCACTCTTAAAAGAACTGCACGAAAGAGGTGATTACGTTCAGGCGTTTGCGGATGACGTCGTCCTTGTCGTTGATGGAGAGACTGCACATGAGATTCAAGGACGTGCCAATGCTGCACTCGAGCATGTTCGGGCGTGGGGAGTTAAAAATAAGCTGAAATTTGCCGCTCACAAGACCATGGCGATGGTAATTACACGAAAGCTTAAGCATGACACCCCACTCCTGAACATGGGCGGGATCGACATTGGCATGTCCAAAGAAATCAAACTGTTGGGCCTCACCATTGACGAGAAGTTGACCTTCAACAGTCACGTTGCAAATGTCTGCCGGAAAGCGTTAAACTTCTATAAGCAGTTGTCCAGGACTGCAAAAATACAATGGGGACTGCAACCAGAGATAGTAAGAATAATCTACACAGCGGTGGTAGAACCAACTGTCTTGTATGCCGCTAGTGCATGGGCGCCGGCAGCAATGAAAATAGGGGTCAGAAATAAATTTGATTCGGTACAGAGGGGCTTCGTGCAAAAAATCGTTAAAGCTTACAGGACGGTCTCTCTAAACTCGGCGCTATTAATCGCTGGGTTGCTTCCTCTAGACATTAGAGTACGAGAAGCTGCCTTACTCTACGAACACAAGAAAGGCTACACCCAGAGATTAATAGGAGATCGAGAAATGGAGAGACCAGTGCCATATACAGCAACACCACACCCAGCCCAACGTGTAGAGCTAACGTTCACATGCCTGGCAGACGGAGCAGCACTAGAACAGCACTACAACGATGGACTAAACATCTTTACTGACGGTAGCAAAATCGAGGGAAAAGTCGGCGCAGCGCTATCTGTTTATGATGGCGCTGCGGAGATAAGTACCCGAAGGCTGAAGCTGGGAGAGTGCTGCTCCGTTTACCAGGCAGAACTACTGGCTCTGGTAGCTGCAACTGAGAAGGCCCTGGAAATGTGCAGACCTAGCTGTAGCGTATATTGCGACTCGCGTTCCGCCCTCGAAACAGTGATAGACAGCTCATCCCTCCACCCCCTCGCAGTAATTGTAAGAGCGAATATAGACAAGCTTAGTAAGCTGAACAAAATAATGAACCTATTTTGGATCAAGGCTCACGCGGGGCTGGAGGGAAATGAGAGGGCGGACGAATTAGCGAAGAGCGCAGCGTTGCGACTAAAAGTCATACCACATTACAATAGCTGCCCGGTCTCATTCGCCAAGCGACAAATCCGAAAGGAGTCGCTCGACGAATGGAACCGGCGATACAAAGATGGCAAAACGGCATCGACCACAAGGGCCTTCTTTCCAGATGCGATAAAAGCGTACCAGATAGTTAGGAAAAGTACTTTCAAACCTGAAACTGTCCAAATATTAACAGGGCACGGCGGATTCTCCTCGTATTTGTATCGCTTCAAATGCAAGGAGAGTCCGGCGTGTCCCTGTGATCCCCAGGTCGAAGAGAGTGCCCTGCATGTTGTAACTGAGTGTCCAGTATATGGTAGACTGAGGTTTGATACAGAAATAGAAATTGACATGGATATAAAAACTGACAATCTGCACAGGATAATGGAAAGCAAAGACGTTAGAAATAAATTTATCGAATTTTGTAACAAAATTGCAATAAGTGTAGCAAATAAAAATAAATCGTAATTAAGAGGGTTAACAACTATGTATTATAAATAATACATAGTGAGTGCCCATTGTAATAGAACTAGTAAGTAAAATATAAATGTATATCATATAATTAGAAAAACATGTAACTAGATACTAAGTAAAAATATATGTAACCCGAAATTCCTCAATTCTAATTAGAAATAAGTAGAAAAATATGAGTTTGGCACTCCCACCAAACAAAAGAATGAACAGATGATGAACGTAAGAGGACAAAGAAAGAATGCATAGAATGAACAGATAAAAGATGGTTATAAAGGCTTCAACTACGTTGAAGGTAGGATAGCTCGCGGGCCGGGCCTACAGGCGCCCGGACAGGTAAAAAAAAAAAAAAAAAAAAAAAAAAAAACCTAACCTAACCTAACCTAACCTAACCTAACCTAACCTAACCTAACCTAACCTAACCTAACCTAACCTAACCTAACCTAACCTAACCTAACCTAACCTAACCTAACCACGTTTACTGCGGCACATCAAGGACTGGAAGGTCGACCGGGCACTGGTCACGAGTTCAGACCACAACGCAATAACGTTTGGTCTCAGTCTGGAAAGGCCGCTGGAGGAGAGAAAGCCAATGTCCACCCGCATTTACGATACCCGGAAAGCCGACTGGTGTCGGTTCACCGAGAGGTTTTTGAACACGCTTGAAGGGAATGGTATCACAAAAGACAGCATCGCTAGAATTGGAGATAGGGAGCAGCTAGAAGTTACAATAAGCACATACATCAAAACTATACAATCGGCATGCAATGATACTATTCCACTAGTGAAAATTAAAAACAAGAAAAAATTCTTACCTTGGTGGACCGACGAACTGGAACGCTTGAAGGGTAGTGTTAACACAAAGAGGCGAAGAATACGATGCGCTGCACCCCGGAGACGCCAACACGTGATTGATGAGTACCTGCAACAGAAAGAAAAGTATGAGTACGAAGCCAGCAAAGCACAAACAGAGAGCTGGAAGAAGTTTTGCTCTAAACAAGACAGGGAATCAATGTGGGATAGCGTGTACAGGGTTATCAGAAGCGGGACGAGGAGACACGAAGACCAACTGTTGGTGGAAAATGGAGCCATTCTAGGTCCTGAAGAATCGGTAGAGTTGCTAGCTAAAACATTTTTTCCGGACGACAATGGTAGCGATGATAGTTGTATCCACGAGGCCATTAGAAGGACAGCTGGAACGCTATGCAACTCAACACCAGATGACAATGACACTGATGACCCCCCGTTCACGGTGGCGGAATTAAACAGGACCATAAATGGCTTCAATCCCAAGAAAGCTCCGGGACCAGATGGATTTACCGCGGACATTTGCTTTAGAGCAATATCCGCGGCGAAAGAAGTCTTCCTGGAGATCTTGAACAAATGTCTAACTTTGTCATGCTTCCCAACACCCTGGAAAGAGGCATCCGTCGTGGTACTGCGGAAGCCCGGAAAGAGTGACTACACCAACACAAAGTCGTACCGACCGATTGGGCTATTGTCAGTCTTGGGGAAAGTCCTCGAAAAAATGGTAGTAAGGAGGATCAGATGGCACTTACTACCAAGGACAAACCCCAGACAGTACGGCTTTGTGCCGCAGCGTAGTACGGAGGACGCGCTGTATGATTTAATACAGCAAGTCCACACCAACCTGCGGAACAAGGATTTGATGGTGATAGTATCATTAGATATCGAAGGGGCTTTCGACAGTGCCTGGTGGCCTGCCATAAAAACCCAACTTGTGACCCTGAAGTGCCCAACTAACTTGAGGAGAATGGTGAACCATTACTTTGAAGGAAGAAGGGTAGTGGTAAACTATGCAGGCAAGTCTTTTGGAAAGGACACTACAAAAGGCTGCGTTCAAGGGTCAATTGGGGGCCCCACATTTTGGAACCTGCTGCTGGATCCGCTCCTGAATGATCTAACCACTCGAGGCGTAAACATACAGGCATTTGCGGACGACGTCGTACTGATGTTTTCCGGGAAATCAGCTCTACAAATTCAAGAAAACGTAAACGATACCCTCGCGTATGTGCATGATTGGGGTATTAAAAATAAACTGAGATTCGCAGCTCACAAAACGAACGCCATGATTGTGACGAATAAACTTAAGTTTGATACCCCAATCATGCACATGGGTGGGGTGGACATACCCGTTGTGGAAGAAATTAAGCTGCTCGGCCTTACGATAGACAAAAAACTCACTTTTAACAAACATGTGTCCAATGTCTGTCGTAAGGCTGCAAATATTTATAAGCAGCTCTCAAAAACAGCGAGGATAGAATGGGGGCTGAACCCGGAGATCATCAGGACGATATATGTGGCAGTTATAGAGCCTATTATGATGTACGCTTCGAGTGCATGGGCACCAGCAGCAGAAAAGATAATGGTACGGAAGCAGTTTAACACCATCCAACGTGGGTTTGCCCAAAAAATTTGCAAAGCTTATCGAACGGTGCCTCTGAACGCAGCACTCGTATTAGCTGGGTTGCTTCCATTGGACCTTCGGGTTCGGGAAGCGGCTCAGCTATACGAAGCGAAAAGAGGCAGACCGACGACACTCGATTACGGTAAGCGGCAGATCGAGGAGCGCATCTCTTTCCTGAAAGCCCCACACCCGGCTAAAGAGGATGAAATTGTATTTGTTTGTCTCAACGATATGCTGCCCGAAACCCAGGAACAACACCAGCTCCCGGAGACCCAAATTTATACGGACGGGAGCAAATTGGAGGGGAAAGTAGGTGCAGCATATTCGTACTGGGAAAATGGGGTGGAAAAGAAGACAAAGAAGATGAAACTCGGGTCGTTCTGCACAGTCTTCCAAGCCGAGCTCTATGCACTCTGCCAAGCAACAGAACTTCTGCTTAAAGGGAAGCAAGGTGAGGTGGCTGTGCTGAGCGACTCGAGATCTGCCCTTCAGTCAGTGCAAAATCCCGATAGTTTCCACCCCTTGGCCTTTGCGATACGGCGTAATATTGCCGACCTTAAGGCTAGGGGGTGTGAACTGAAACTTTGTTGGGTGAAGGCACACGTCGGAGTCCCCGGAAATGAGAGAGCAGACGAACTTGCCAAGCAGGCAGCCCTCAACTCCAAAACTTCCGCGAATTACGACGAATGCCCTATATCGTACGTAAAAGGCGAGATAAGGAGGGTAACAATAGAGACATGGGGCCAAAGATATACTCAAGGCGAAACATCAAAAACCACGAAACTCTTTCTCCCAAATGTAGTAGAGGCACACAAAATTATTAGTAAAATTAAGTTGACTCCAATATTGACTCAAGTATTGACCGGGCATGGGGGGTTCTCCGCATATTTGAATCGCTTTAAGTGCAAGGATAGCCCCTCATGCATTTGCGATCCCCAAAAAGATGAGACGATACAACACTTGCTACTTGAATGCCCCAAATATGATGTCGACAGGTACAACCTTGAATCCGAAACAAACATGACGTTGACAGAAGCTTCATTGTCAGAAATGATGGCTAGGAAAGAATCAAGGCCGTACCTGTTGGCATACGGCACGAAAGTAGCAAAAGATGCAGTAAACAGGAATAAGACACGATAATAATGATGATTTTCGTGTCCTATAAAAACAAAAAAATATGAAAAACACGTACAATGTCTAATTCTAAAGAATTATCCGTATGTACGTGTGATGTATATTGGTATAATCATAAATAACGATAATAGTGTATGTATAAATAATATTTTGACTATAAAAATACAAATGGACGGTCACTAAATCATATATACATAAATACTTGTATAAAAGTATACATAATATACTAAATATACATATCTTTAAAATTATTATTTACATAAAGTATATTTACAAGATGACAATAGTACATTGTACGATACATTATTTCAATAATGTAGATTTAAAAAAATAAAAAATAATATAAGTATTGAAAACACTGTCGTAAAGACAACTATAATATTATATAAAGACAAACTATAAATAACCTAAAAAAGGTCCCCGCCAATGGCGGGGGTAATAAAGTGGAGGAGGACGGATATAAAACCTAACCTAACCTAACCTAACCTAACCTAACCTAACCTAACCTAACCTAACCTAACCTAACCTAACCTAACCTAACCTAACCTAACCTAACCTAACCTAACCTAACCTAACCTAACCTAACCTAACCTAACCTAACCTAACCTAACCTAACCTAACCTAACCTAACCTAACCTAACCTAACCTAACCTAACCTAACCTAACCGTCGATTTTCGTTTGCAAAAATATCCTCTGACCGTGGTGTGTGATACCTTTCCGGACGCGCAGCCGCGAGCCCTCACCAGACCTGCAACATAAAAAAGACACATTAGTATTAAAAGTTTTGGACATAGCAAAAACAAAAATTTTTTCAAAAAACTTGAATAACTTTTCCAAATTTTTTCATCTTGAAATTTTTATTCGTGTTCTGACATCGGGTGGAGTGCCCGCATCTCGCCCCACACTCCAAACAGCGAAATTCGCGAAATATTTCGCCCGCCCACCCACCCAGTGACGTTAACTCTATATAGGAGGACTTCACTGGGAAGGACAAAAAACTGCAGTTTCGGTTTCTTGAGTGGGCCTTTGATTTACGACGCCAAAAATTATTAATAAATGCCCCTATTGGACTATTTTTAAGTGACTGAAATTATACATCTTATATATTATATTTCTTACCTATTGTTAGTGTTAGTTTTTACTTTAAGATTAAGTGTACCAATATTGTGGTACATCATTGTTTATTGACAATTTTATTAATATACATTGACAAGTCCCTCTGACAACATGTTTGGGTTCCACACCCCAGCTAAAATGGCCCATGAAACAAGCACGGTGCCCAAAGACTCTCCCAAACAGACAGAGAAGGCTAGTCCTTCTGCATCTCAGGACACAGCCTCAAACGTGAGGCGTAGTATCGGAGAGTGGGAAGCCGGAAAATCCACGTCCCCTGCATCCCTAAACTCCTCAAACCCAAAATCTCCCCCTAAAAAGACGGCGGCCGCGGCGGCGGGCCCCTCAAGGCCAAAGCCTAAGACTGGACATCCTCTTACACAGGATAAAGAGGCACTCCGTAAGCCACCCACGGATGCTTTGGAAGGCTCGTCGTCGCCGCCCGCGGCTTGCGCCACCCGAACAGCAGAGGCAAGGTCCTGTCTGGTCAAGGCCAAACTGCAACTGAATAATTCGCGGAACCTCAGATCAGACATAAAGGACAATGTCTTGCTAAACCTTGAACGCCTCTTCCAACTTGTAAAGGAGGGAGAGGTGGGCAAGTCGGGGGGCATTAGTCGCGGAAAACCTAGGGAGGCCGCACCGAAGGCCATCGCCTTCGGTGGGGCTTCCTTAGACAAGGAAAAAGAAGGCCAAGTTGAGCCCCCTCTCTCTCAACTCTATTTATCACTAGCCGAACATAGCCGGCTAGTGAAAGAGAGTAATGAGAAGATGAGGGAGCTAACCGAAGCCATGAATAGGCAAAAGGAGGCCCTTGAGAGCGCAACGTATGCGAGTGTGGCAGCTGGTGCTCATGGGAGACAAGCTCCCCCGCAGACCACGCTTCACTCGGTCGTTGTGACCTCAAGGGACGACCAGGAAACGGGAGATCAGGTCCTTACTAGGATTAGGAATGTGATGGAGGCAAAGGAAGGATGGGTCACAGTGGAACGAATAAGGAAGGCAAAAGACAGGAAAATTGTGGTTGGATGCAGGACAAAGGAAGAAAGGGAAAAGGTCAAGGAAAGGCTTAGACTGGCGGAAGAGCATCTCCACGTGGAGGAGATGAAGAACAGGGACCCCTTACTGATCTTAAAAGACGTCCTGACAATAAACACCAATGAGGACGTCATCAAAGCTCTTAAGAACCAGAACGGGGACACCCTGGGTAGCCTCCAGCACGAGGAGATGCTAGAAATTAAATACCGGAAGAAAGCTAGAAACCCCCACACGTGTCACATTGTTCTCCAAGTCTCCCCAAGAATCTGGAAAAAACTGACGGTTGTGGGTAAGGTCAATATCGATCTCCAGAAAATTAGGGTGGAAGACCAATCCCCGCTAGTGCAGTGTTCGCTGTGCCTAGCCTACGGGCATGGACGGCGATACTGTAAGGAGACTGTGGAGAAGTGTTGTCACTGTGGGGGACCCCATATGAGGACTGAGTGCGCTGATTGGCTGTCTGGGGCAACGCCAAGCTGCTGCAATTGCCTGCAAGCGAAGCTAGACCGATCGGACCACAACGCATTCAGTCCTAATTGTGTGGTTAGACGCAAGTGGGACGCACTGGCACGAGCGACTGTCGCGTATTGCTAAGGGCGTCCCTGGCGTAAACTCCTGCAATAAAAAAAGTTTCAGACCCTACGCCATAGTCCAGGCAAACCTTCAGAGAAAAGACCTAGCAACGAAGGAATTAATGCTCGAGGCTCAAAAAAGGAAAAAACACATAGCGCTGCTCCAGGAACCATATGTTGGAGCGATAGGTAAAATGAGAGACCGCCAGGGAGTCAGAATCTTCCAGTGCACTAAAGGGGATGGCACTGTCAAAGCGGCGATTGCCGTATTTGATGATGACATGGACGTCATCCAATGTCCGGAATTTACCACACATAACATCGTGGTGGTAAAAGTCCGGACAAGTGCCTGGGAGATTGTTGCGGTCTCATTTTACTTCGAGCCGGATCGCCAAGACATGGGGTCATACCTGGAGCAGTTAAAAAGTATTGAGCAAAAGGTCGGATCCAGAAGGATTATCATGGGAGGGGACGCGAACGCTAAACACATGTTGTGGGGTAGCAAAAGGACGGATCAGAGGGGAGAAGATCTCGCTGGGACACTTGAAGAAATGGGAATGGAAGTGCTAAACGTGGGAAACATACCGACCTTCTGCACGGTACGAGGTGAGAGAACACTTACCAGTTTTGTAGACGTGACGGCATGCACGACGGAAATTCTGGACCTGGTGGACGACTGGACGGTGGATGAAGGCTTGACGAGCTCTGATCATAACGCTATGACCTTCAGTATAAGATTAGTTAGGGCAAAAGGCATAGACATAAAATCTTCTACTCGAATTTTCAATACAAAGAAAGCTAATTGGGACCAATTTCGTGAGAAATTGGCCCAATTAAAAATTGATAGTAATATTAGTATTAAAGAAATAGACAAAATTCAAAATAAAAATGATTTAAATACCTTAGTAGAAAATTATATCAAAATTATATTAGAAGCATGTAAATTTAGTATACCAAATAAGAAAATAAACAGTAAAATCTACTTACCATGGATGAATGAAGAGCTCGCCAAGTTGAAACAGGAAGTCGCCACCAGGAAAAGAAGAATCCGTTGTGCAGCGCCGGTCCGGCTGAAGAGGGTCACCGATGAGTACCTGAAACATAAAGAATTGTATGAGAACAAGGCAAAAGAAGCACAAGTAAATAGCTGGAAGGAGTTCTGCGGAAAGCAAGATAGAGAGGGTGTTTGGGAAGGCATCTATCGTGTTATCTGCAGAACCACAAAGCGAGTACCAGATATCCCATTGGAACTGAACGGTAGGACACTGGATCCCTATGAATCTGCAAGTCTCTTGGCGCATACCTTCTACCCGGAGGACTTGGAGTCCGAGGATGACGCGGACCACCGTTGTACTAGGGAAGCAGCAAAAATGGCAAATGAGCGGGTCGATGATGAAATCCATGACCCACCATTTACGATCCAAGAGCTGAAAACAACGGTGGAAAGCTTCAATCCCAAGAAAGCCCCGGGTGGGGATGGCCTAACAGCCGACATATGCAGCCAAGCGATCAGCAATGATCCAGAGTTGTTCCTTGCCTTGGCCAACAAATGCCTAGGAATAGGTCACTTCCCAACCACCTGGAAGGAGGCTACTGTGGTAGTCCTACGGAAGCCAGGCAAGGACAACTATGTCAACCCGAAGTCGTACAGACCCATAGGCTTGCTCCCCGTCATGGGGAAGATCTTGGAAAAGCTGCTTGTAGGCCGGCTAAAATGGCACCTGATACCCAGGATGAGTATTCGTCAATATGGTTTTATGCCCCAGCGGAGCACCGAGGACTCCCTCTATGACTTGATAGGACACGTACGTGCAAAACTAGCCCAAAAGAAGCTAGTGACGATGGTGTCGCTAGACATAGAGGGAGCTTTCGATAGCGCTTGGTGGCCAGCTATTAGAACCAGATTGGCTGAGGAAAAGTGTCCTGTCAATATCAGAAGAGTGGTGGATAGCTACCTCGCCGAGAGAAGGGTGAAAGTGAGATATGCCGGTCAGGAATATGCAAAGAGTACCACCAAAGGATGCGTCCAAGGCTCTATTGGTGGTCCAATCCTGTGGAATCTCCTTTTGGACCCCCTTCTCAAAGGGCTCGAGGTAAGAGGCCACCACTGCCAGGCGTTTGCAGACGACGTTGTACTCGTCTTCGAAGGAGACAACGCACTTGAGGTCCAGAGACGTGCCAATGCCGCTCTCTCCTTTGTCCAGGAGTGGGGTGTCAAAAATAAACTTAAGTTTGCTCCGCAAAAAACAAATGCGATGATTATCACCCGCAAACTAAAATATGACACACCACTGCTGAGCATGGGGGGGGCCGACATTGGCATGTCTAAGGAAATCAAGATTTTGGGCCTTACGATAGACGACGCGCTCACTTTTAACAGTCACGTGGCCAATGTCTGCAAAAAAGGCCTAAACATCTACAAGCAGCTTTCGACTGCAGCCAAAATCAGTTGGGGTCTTCATCCCGAAATCATAAGGATGATTTACACAGCAACGATCGAACCAATCGTCATGTACGCTGCAAGCGTTTGGGCACCGGCTACCAAGAAACTGGGGGTGAAGAAACAGCTCAGTGTCGTTCAGCGAGGATTTGCCCAAAAACTGTGTAGGGCGTACCGGACCGTCTCCCTCAACTCCGCCTTGGTATTGGCTGGGATACTACCTCTCGACCTCCGAATACAGGAAGCAGCCGCACTGTACGAGGCCAGGAGAGGGTTGTCCCAGCCACTACCAGGGGACAGGGAGGTGGAACATAGGGTACCCTACACAGAAGTCCCTCACCCGGCCCAACATATGAGCTTGGAGTTCGTTTGCCTGGCGGACCAGCAGGAAGTCGACAGTCACAATAGCCAGCATATCCGCATATTCACCGACGGAAGCAAAATTGAGGGCCAAGTTGGAGCGGCGCTCTCCTTATGGGATGGCGAAGCCGAAACGCTTCCTACTGCACGGTGTACCAGGCTGAACTCCTCGCCATATGTAAAGCCACCGAGGTCATCCTGACGCGCGCTGAGCTGTGCTTTGGTATATACAGTGACTCCAGGTCTGCACTGGAGTCCGTTATAGACCAGAGCACGACTCATCCTCTAGCCGCAAAAGCCCGCGAAAATATCCGAGTCCTTAAGAACCAGCATAAAATAGTGTCGTTGTACTGGATTAAGGCCCACGCGGGTTTGAGCGGCAATGAGCGAGCGGACTGCTTAGCTAAGGAGGCGGCGTTAAAGACCAAGCGGAAGCCGGATTATGACCTGTGCCCGGTCTCATTCGTCAAACGACAGATCCGTGCGAAGTCGCTTGACGAATGGGATCGGAGATACAGGGAAGGCGAAACCGCGGCGGTCACAAAGATCTTTTTCCCGGACGCTATCGGAGCCTATAATGTCATCAAAAAGATGACACCAAATGGTTTCATGACTCAAGCAATGACGGGGCACGGTGGGTTCTCTGAGTACTTGAATCGCTTCAAGTGCAAGGAGGACCCATCGTGCATCTGCGAACCGGGAGTTGAGGAGTCCGCAACGCACGTGCTCTTTGAATGTCCGGTTTACGGTCTGCAACGTTTTAACGCGGAACAGCTGCTAGAGTGCAAATTGACGATAGGAAACGTTAAATATATTATGCTAGAAAATGAATCTAGAAAAAAGTTTATAAAATACTGTATAGAAATAGTAACATATGTAATAAATAAAAATAAGTAGTTTAATTAATATGATGCGTATATATATTGATATATATATATGGAAAGCATACAATAATAATAATTGCTTAATATAAGAAAATGAAATAAAATCCATATCAAAAAATGTAGTAAATAATCCTAGTCATAATATAAATAGTCGATAAAAATAAGATAAATAGAAATAGAATAACTGCAAATCAAATTATAAAATTGTAACCAAATTAGTAATTGAACCCAACAACCAAAATTATAATGAAATCATAACATGTGAAAAACAGAAAGTAAAAACAGTCTCTGTTAATTCAGAGGGATATTAAAAAAAGAAAAAAAAAAAAAAAAACCTAACCTAACCTAACCTAACCTAACCTAACCTAACCTAACCTAACCTAACCTAACCTAACCTAACCTAACCTAACCTAACCTAACCTAACCTAACCTAACCTAACCTAACCTAACCTAACCTAACCTAACCTAACCTAACCTAACCTAACCTAACCTAACCTAACCTAACCTAACCTAACCTAACCTAACCTAACCTAACCTAACCTAACCTAACCTAACCTAACCTAACCTAACCTAACCTAACCTAACCTAACCTAACCTAACCTAACCTAACCTAACCTAACCTAACCTAACCTAACCTAACCTAACCTAACCTAACCTAACCTAACCTAACCTAACCTAACCTAACCTAACCTAACCTAACCTAACCTAACCTAACCTAACCTAACCTAACCTAACCTAACCTAACCTAACCATCCATCCATCCATCCATCCATCCATCCATCCATCCATCCATCCATCCATCCATCCATCCATCCATCCATCCATCCATCCATCCATCCATCCATCCATCCATCCATCCATCCATCCATCCATCCATCCATCCATCCATCCATCCATCCATCCATCCATCCATCCATCCATCCATCCATCCATCCATCCATCCATCCATCCATCCATCCATCCATCCATCCATCCATCCATCCATCCATCCATCCATCCATCCATCCATCCATCCATCCATCCATCCATCCATCCATCCATCCATCCATCCATCCATCCATCCATCCATCCATCCATCCATCCATCCATCCATCCATCCATCCATCCATCCATCCATCCATCCATCCATCCATCCATCCATCCATCCATCCATCCATCCATCCATCCATCCATCCATCCATCCATCCATCCATCCATCCATCCATCCATCCATCCATCCATCCATCCATCCATCCATCCATCCATCCATCCATCCATCCATCCATCCATCCATCCATCCATCCATCCATCCATCCATCCATCCATCCATCCATCCATCCATCCATCCATCCATCCATCCATCCATCCATCCATCCATCCATCCATCCATCCATCCATCCATCCATCCATCCATCCATCCATCCATCCATCCATCCATCCATCCATCCATCCATCCATCCATCCATCCATCCATCCATCCATCCATCCATCCATCCATCCATCCATGACATGTTTCCTCCTCCTCCACCTCATTATATTACTTCGCCACACTCGAGCACGTTCACGAGACCTTAATAATTAATAATCTACCATTATTGCACATTAACACCCGAAGATACACAATTTTAGAAAAATAATACAACGAGCCGACATGTTTTTTCTCCGTTGGCGCCAAAACTCCCTGAACATATCGCACCTTTAACAATAAACCGAATTAATTCAAAAAACATGATTTTTGGGAAATTGCATTCAAAGTTTTACAAGTTTGGTGCTTTCATATGCTTTCATAAAACATTTATAAATAACAAATATTATTTATCCTTTTTAAAATACAAATGTTTAAAAAAACATTACCGACTTACACCTTTTCTTGATAAAAAATACAGGCTAGTATTTGACTTGCTACATGACACAAAACCTATTAATACAGTTTATTATTGAAAAAATCTGTTTTATTTTTTACTTTCAGATTTAATGCAGTTTATTACAAAAAAAAATATCAAAATCTTATACTATAAGAGATAATGCAGTTTATTACTAAAAATAAATATCAAAATATTGGACTATCAGAGATAGTGCAGTTTATTATTAAGATATAATCATTGCATGTTATGCATTTAGGTTTAATTC
The DNA here is from genome assembly GCA_949125355.1 of Agriopis leucophaearia. Lineage (NCBI taxonomy): Eukaryota > Metazoa > Arthropoda > Insecta > Lepidoptera > Geometridae > Agriopis > Agriopis leucophaearia. The sequence continues at coordinate 138,932 of OX421287.1, forward strand.
TATTTCTACGAGCGAACACTCGTCCCACTCTGATCACTGCCGGCGTAACACTGATTCGTCTCGCTTAGTGAATGTTGATTGGACCGACGGGTTAATCAAAAAGAGACGGACGGTACTCTTCCTCGCTTGTATGGCTCCGAATGGAACGCCTGTTGGACTGTTCCTGTTCTTTTCACGTAATTAATTCGTTTTATGATAAAATATCCTCAACCTCATTTTTTTAGTTAATTCAGTTTATTATTAAAGGTGCGATATATTAATGTTTGGTGTTGCCACCGTTGGAAAAATATCGTAACCGTAAATTTGTTATTATTTTGGCTAGTCCGTACATGGTTTTAACAGCATCATTTAAAAATAGAAATGTTTTTAATTATAAAACATAATAATATATCTAAAAGAATACTCCCGTTATTAATTACGGAGCATCCATTTATTATTGAAGTGATATAAATAAGGAATATATAAGTATGAAAAGTATTGAAAGAATTTGTATCTGCGATTATGTCAACACTAGAAAGGGCTAAAATGGTACCTCTCGCTCTGCTCGTTTTTTTTATTCTTTTAGTAGCATGCAGTCCCCAGCAGTCTCTTTGGGTAGTTTGGGTTGGGTTTGGGTGGTTGGGAGACATTACATAAATTTATCCAAATCTGTAAAATTCCCACAACCAATTTCAAACTTAATGTGAAATAGATAAAATTCAATATGAATTAGGATATATTGACAGATGCAGATCAAGTTGATCTGTCGTTTCCGTGTGTACATTGTTTGTTAAGTAGAATTTTTAATTTTGAGGTTTGTTAAATTTACGGTCGGACTTTCATGTAAAATGAATGGCGCAGTTGGTAGTGATTCTGCCTGCGGTGTTCCAGTTCGATTCTGGGCAAGCTAACATTTTTTGAAATCGTGTAACCGTAGGTAACATGAGCAGCAGATCAAGATATGCAAGTCAGTCCAGTCGGCACTACGTACGCTTCAGAAAGTGCTAAGCGATCTAAGGGTCCCTTGGTAGAATTTGCTACAGACCCCGCACTGACTTAATCCTCCACTGGTCAGGCACACGCGTTAAACTTATAACACGCTTCTGTTACGTCCGGAGTTAAAATAAAAAAGTGTGTGTGTGTCAGCTACGACGCACGATTGGAGTCTACTCGGCAGCAGAAGAATGAGATGGAATACATGTGTTGCGCGCAGGCGCGCAACACATGTATTCCATCTCATTCTTTTACACGTTCAATCCTACAGATATATATGTTTGTCTCTTTCTACGTAACGCCTCAACTTTTCGTGTTACACTTGATTTTACTCCTCATAAAATTTCCGTACCGGGCCTTATAACTCAAATCGTTTCTTAAGGAGTAAACTCCAAAAACAATAAATGATAATATTAGCGATATAGACTATATGTGAACAAGGGGCCGATTTTAATAATAATAACAAGTGCATAATGGAATTGACTTATATTTATTAAACTTATGACTACATCTTAAATATAACACAGTAAATCACATTGCCGAGCTCAGCGGCGAACGCGACCGAGCCTCAGTCAGACCCGGGCGGGACCAGGAACACCCGGGATCGGACCCGGGCGGGACCTGGAACACCCGGGGTCGGACCCGGGCGGGACCAGGAACACCCGGGATCGGACCCGGGCGGGACCAGGAACACCCGGGATCGGACCCGGGCGGGACCAGGAACACTCAGGATCGGACCCGGGCGGGACCTGGAACACCCGGGGTCGGACCCGGGCGGGACCAGAAACACCCGGGATCAGACCCGGGCGGGACCAGGAACACCCGGGATCGGACCGGGCGGGACCTGGAACACCCGGGGTCGGACCCGGGCGATACCAGGAACACCCGGGAATGGACCCGGGCGGGACCAGGAACACCCGGGGTCGGGTTCTCCACCGCTAAGTTAACTACCGTAACCAAGTCAAAATCGTTCAGTATCGGCGGCCATTATTCCATCTCACATGTTGCTCGTACACACACGCATACACACACACACACTCCTTCCAAGCAAATAAGAACACGTAACATATGAAGCGTCAGACCGCTTCGTCATCCCGGTACGTATCAGTAGACACGTATACTAGTCATATTGTTATGTACACAGATATTTAGTATTGTGGAGCCATGTCCGCGGCGGCGGGGCGGCGGCGGGGCGGCGCCGGGGCGGCGGAGCGGGCCTACAGCGCCATCTTGCGTCCCTCGATGGAGATGTCGACGGCCCGCCGACTGCCGCTGCGCATACGTTTCTGGTCGATAAACTTCTTCATTTGCTTCTCGTAGCGCGTCATCTTCTTCTTGGTCGTCTGTGGAAGGAGAGGGGAGGGAGTGTCAGCGCAGTCGTGTCAGTGAGTCAGGGTGATGAGTAGAGTAGAGTGTGTACCCGGGACATGTCGACGTCGCTGGTGGACTTGGGACGGAAGACGTAGTCCTTGTTGGAGGGGAGCGGGACGCGCGCGCGCGCCACCCAGCCGGGCTCGCCGGGCCGCGGCGCCTGCTCGCCGGTCGCCGGGCCCGCCGCCGGGCCGGCAGGCTCGCGCCGCTTCCCGCCCGACATGGCCTCGTCGCGCGCCTGCCGCTCCTCGCGCGTCATGGCTGTGAAGTGAAGCAGAGGAGGTGACGTCATTGTCGTGCGCTGCAGCAAGGCAGGTGCCGCAGGAAGTCAACTCACCCTTGAAGTCGGTAGAGAGGTTGAAGATGGGGCGCGCCCACTCGGAGATGAGCCGGCCGGCGCGCTCGCGGTTGATCTTGGTCTCCTTGGGGTGTTTGTAGAGGTACATGACCGCCTTGCCGATGCCGGACTGCTTCAGCAGCGTCTTGTCGAGCGCCGGGAACTGCAACATACAGTGTAGTGGAGAGGAGACACTCGCGGTGGTGGTGGTGGTGGTGGTGGTAGGTGTCACGGTAGGTAGGTACTCACGTCCATCAGTAGCTTGAGCACAGACTCGCGGATGAGCAGACATGGCAGCGCACGGGACGGCATGGGAGCCAGCCAGTCGCAGAGCACGTTCAGGACGTTGTGCTCCAGGAACGCGAGCTGCAGGTCCTTCTTGATGAGCTGCGACATGGCGCGCTTCAGCAGCGACACCTGCCGACAACCCCCCGCACCACACGTCACTACACTCACTGCGTACCGACCGAGTCTGGGTCAGAAAACCTTGTCTCGAATTTTATTCTTTGTCTTCTTTAGAGTTTGATTGTTTAATTAAATAATTACTCACGTAAAACTGAAAGCTCTCTTTTTAAGGTTCCGTACCCAAAGGTTAAAAACGGGTACCTATTACTGAGCCGACTCTCTGTCTGTCGGTTCCACCTTTAAACGGCTGTATCTTTGGAATCGTAAGAGATAGTACCTTCTTGACGGCGGGCTGGTTGCGGCGGTTGAGGTCGCGGTCCTCGTCCGCGGCGCGCCTCATCTGCGCCAGCAGCTCGGCGATCAGGTCGTCGTTGTCGTTGATGATGGTGATGTCGCGGCGGCGCCTGCGCCCGCGCCGCTCCTCACGCTTGCGGGACATCATCAGCTCGAAGTCGGACATGCCGCCCGCCATCTCCATGCTGGAACGATATTTTATTTTATAGTGACTAAGTAACTTGTTTTAGAATGAAAAACTGTTTTTTATTAGTGTACTTGTAGATGAAAAGAAGACGAGCTCCCATCCCGCGTCAGATCAGAAGATCAGCTGTGACTAGTTGATGCAATAAACGTGATCATATCTCTGAGTATGGATGTAAACTTATGTATGTGTGTGTGTGTGTGTAGTGTGCGTCACCTGGCGGAGTCCGGTGCCACGTCCTCGTCGGAGGAGTCGTCCGCCGTGAGCGCGGCGGGCGCGGGCGGGTCCGCGGGCGGCGCCCCCGGCTCCCCGCCCTCAGCCCGCGCCCGCTTGCCGCCGGCGCCCTCCTCGTCGTCGTCGTCGGAGGCGAGGCGCTGCGTGCGCCGCTTGGCGCCGCGCCGCGCCCCCGAGCCCGAACCCGAGCCGGAGCTGGAGCGCGACCTGGACCTGCCCGCGGTGACACCACACACATCAATTTACATCATATTTCTCTTTTCTCTTAAAAGGAGTATGGCGTCGCAAGTCTTATTCGTTTGCCAGAGTCAAGAATTAAAATAATTTCAATTTTTATAAAATGCCGTCAAACTAAAAGAGCAGTACGATCACGTGTAAGTCATAACCTAGATAGATAGAAATAGATAGGTAGGCCTCTTACTAGATGGACCGACGACACTACATGTGCGAGCGAGACTCCACGCGACCGATACTCACCTGGACCTCGAGCGGGAGCCGGACTTGGATCTGGAGCGCGAACGTGACCGAGACTTGGAGCGAGAGACGGAGCGCGACCCGGACCGGGACCGGGACCGCGACCTGCTCTTCCTTGTTGCTCCTGGAAACATAACTAGTTTACAGCGAACATACATACATTATCACTAACACATATTTAGACATGACTAGTGACGTACTATTCACGGCACTTTCATTATTTTTTTAATGATTAAATGGGCCAGCGTTCGACCACAACTCACATGATGTGATGGTGAGTGGCGATGTGGTGTAAGATGGAGATGCCCTTGAGGTACCTATTTACTCTTGTCTCGATGAGAACCAGGTTGTACTGTAGGGAACACCGAGGCTATAATCTTATTACAAGGAGTGTGGGTACTTTTCTTCATTGTGTGAAAAAAAAACCGAAACAACACAAAAATCTATGAAAAAAACTAAGTAATTATTGTTTCAACATTAACTGCATTCCATAAAGTACTATAATACTATGGGAATGAAGTGCAATTTATCCGTGCATGCAAGTATTGATCTAGTGCCACGGTGCCGGTACCGGTACCGGGCCGGGAATCACTCGGAGTGCGACGACGGACGAGACGCGAGTCTGTCACGACCGGACCGGACTGGGATCCGGTCATTTGTTCAATCATTTATTATTAGTTGATATTCTATTTTGATCAAGTGGACAACTGAACTGGACTTGGAAGGTGACATAAATACATTCAAACTTGTATTGTTTGGTTTCTACCGACTACTAATGAATGATGATAAACTGTACGTACCTGCTCCAACAGATTTTGAACGAGAACGTGATCTTGACTTAGATTTAGACCTCGATCTAGACTTTGACCTCGATCCCGACTTTGATCTCGATCTTGATCTAGACTTGGATCTGGATTTTGACCTCGACCTGGACTTGGATCTAGATCTGGACTTGGATCGAGATCTGGATTTAGATCTAGATCTAGACTTGGATCTAGATCTGGACTTGGATCTGGATCTGGATTTGGATCTAGATCTGGACTTGGATCTAGATCTGGACTTGGATCTAGATCTGGACTTGGATCTAGATCTGGATCTGGACTTGGATCTAGATTTGGACTTAGATCTAGATCTGGATTTGGATCTAGATCTGGATTTGGATCTAGATCTGGACTTGGATCTAGATTTGGATCTGGACTTAGATCTAGATTTGGATCTGGACTTGGATCTAGACTTCGACCTAGACCTAGATTTGCTCGCTCTGGCAGCTGCAAGAAACAAAAGTGAATGTTAATATTGGGTTGTCTAGAAAAAATGGAAAATACAATGTATGGAAGTAGTACTGACCGGGCGGCGAGTGCGAGCGTCGCACGGCCGTCTTCCCGGGCTCGGGCGCCGCGTCCACGTCCATCGGCTCGGCGGCCGGGGACCCGGAGCGGGAGCGAGCGGGTGACGCGGCCGACGCCGGAGACTTTGGTGAGCCGGAGCGGGAGCGAGCCACGGATTTAGGCGTGCCGGAACGAGACCGTGTCGGGGACTTGGGTGATCCGGAGCGGGAGCGTGCCGGGGACTTGGGAGAGCCAGAGCCGGAGTGCGCCGGGGACTTGGGAGAGCCAGAGCGGGAGCGCGCCTGGGATTTAGGCGACTCTGGAGACTTGGGCTGTCCCGGGGACCGCGGTGAACCGCTGCCGGACCGTGAGCTGGATTTGGAGCTGGATTTAGAGCGCGAGCGCGAGCGCGATGCAGACTTGGACCGCGAGCGCGAACCCCGCTTGGAGCGCACCGACCCGTCGTGGGACATCTTACTATCAGATTCCACCTGAAACAATATTTTCAACCTGTATAATGTAAGACAGTACTGTACTGTATTGTATTGTATTACTACAGCTACAGCTACAGCTGCACCAAGTTGTAGTGAACATTCTAATCACATATTTTGCAACGTACTTAACACCAATAGTACCTGTAGATGCTACACTAAACTCACTTTCATTCAGCTCTTCACAATATCATTGCAGAACAGTTTATGGATAGTTCTCTGTGCAGAGGCTGTCTGTGGATAGTCCTCAGATAGCGACAGACGACCTGAGAGACCGCAGGAAAACCCTGCATGCAGGTCGCTTCCAATGGGCCATTTTGGAGATTGATGAGGGAGCCCTATGGCCAGCAGTGGAAGTTCTATGGCTAAAATGATGATAAAAACGTTAATATGTACACCACCAAGTTACGCCAGGCACGGTCGGTACTTGGATGGGTGACCACCTGGGTGTGATGTTGATTTTATTTTTCATTACTTTTATATTTTCTGGATAATATAAGCTGTAAGGTTCATCCGGGCTCTGTAAACCAGGCTCCGGAAATAAATAAAGTAATATGGGGAGAGTGAACTGATGGTCAAATTGAGCATTATCAACAGCTTTGCCATGATAAATTGAGAGAGATTGATTTTCCAATTGGGCTCTCTCAGTGTTGTGACGGATTGTGGTCTGATGTTGAACATAGAAATATATTGGACAATATGTATACAAATATTGTCACTATTCTGTCAGATGCTGCATCGTATTCATGTGAACGTGTAAGGGCACGTAGGAGGAGAGGTAATATCGCTGGTTGGAATAGATACGTGGCAACGTTCCACAGAGAGGCCAGGCTTAAGTTTTTGACTTGGGTTGAAGCTGGTTAACCAAATTGTGGCCAAATATATCTAGAGATGTGTGAGAGCAAGAAATCTTTTAAAAAACAAATGAAATGGTGTCAAAATAGGCAAGATCAGATTAAGATGGATATTCTTGCCTCACATCACACAGCCAAAGACTTTAAACATTTCTGGAAAGATACCAATAAAATGAATGTTAGGCCTGGCCTCCCTGTAAGTGTAAATGATGAATGTGATCATAAATCCATCGCAAATCTTTTCAAGAGTCATTTCATGGTTGCACCAGGGACTCGGACAGCTGATTGTGGGCTGTTGGATGATGGGGCTGTCAGTTCAGCTGAGCGGTCTGTAAAATTTGAAGCGAAGCAAGTGCGGAAAATTATTCACTTAATGCAAAGAGGCAATACTCCTGGACATGACAGTCTCAGCATCGAACATCTCAACTCGTGATTTATGAGAACTAGAGTTGTAAATATGAAGTGCAATAGAAGTAAAGTAAATACTCACAGATCTGGTGCGGGATCGAGGTTTCTTGCCACCTGAAACATTATTATTTATTTAATAGTTGCCCGTATCACACATGTGTTGGTAACAACAGTCGAGCCGTGCCAGAACCTGGAAACTCGCACATTCTTCTTATACAATACTCATTTAATGCTAGAATCACAACCAGTCCAACTCTAAACAGAATAAATGTTAGTGAGACTGTATGCCACGCATACCATGGCTATAACCTATCCTACGTAAGAAATAGCACCAATGAACCAATCAAATAGAAGGGGCTCAGCGAGATTGATTCGTTCACTACCATGGAAAGTATTTGTTTTACAATCGAACTGTTTTTTAATTAGCCGTGTTTGCCGCAAGATTCCTGAGCTTTTTTTATGTTTTTAGAAATTTGACCTAGCCAACTCACTTAAACGCTCTAAAAATACTGGAGAATAATTTCATAGTTTTATTTCCAGGACGTTTAAAGTCTGAAAGGTTAAAAACGGAGAGGTATTTACAAACATTCCCAAGAAGAGTCTTGGGGCATACTCGGCCCATGTATGGAGAGGAGTATTACTAAAACACAGACAAGTCTGTCTAACTCTTCTGATTCTTCAAAACAACTGCAGTATATTCAACCATACGAGTTTTTTAGCTATGCTGGGTTAGCATGGTGCTACACATCAAAATCAAAACAGTTGAATTTGAACATTGATTTGCGAGCATCTCTTCACTTATTACTACGAATAGCAATCTAATTACTGAGCTATCAAAGTTCTTAGGAAGAAATGCACAGGTCACAACAGTAAAAACCTAAGTCAGCTGAAATATTTGTAAAATACATTCAGTGAGGTTATTAACAAAATCGTTTTTACCTGTACCGTCAGTGTCTACGTCCATAGTTAGATTTTCCCTTTAGACCAATATCAAATCAAGATTTAACGACACAAAATATTAAAAATAGAGTAAGTTATGCATAAATAGTCAATCGCCTTTAATTCAGCACGTAAGTAATTTTATTTCAATCGAGATCGGAATAGGTCGGTTTTCATCCCATTCAACCATGAACCAAAAATAACAGTCAAACAAATTCTGTTGCCAAACTCAAACCATACTTTTTTTCTTTACTCGCTGTGGATTTTGGCGTCACATGTTTTGTACATTTGCCAATTAATATATTTTCGTCACAATTTAAGGTAATACGTTTCACGTTTCACGGGAAACTCAAATTTCAAACAGTTTTTTTGTTCTTGTAGCTAAGCCGGGTAATTATTGTAAACGATCATAATATTTGCAAAAATTGATTATTATTCTTTACAAACTTTCGCTGTTTCAAAAGGTTTATTGCCAAATGTAGGTAAGTAATATGGTGAGTTAATAATATTGGATAGTACTAATAGTTATTAATATTGGACTCTTATTAAAAAAAATGTTTTGTTTAGCCGTGTCGCTAAGAATAGGCGCAGCTTGCCAAGTCCCCCATCGCTGCAACTGTGGCGATACTGTGGATCGCCTCGGTCACCACGGCTTGTCGTGTATGAAGAGTGCTGGGCGCATACCGCGGCACGCCTGCCTGAATGATGTCATCCGTCGGGATTTTGTCAGTGCCGGCGTCCCGTCAGTCCTGGAACCCTTTGGACTGATGTGAGCCGACGGCAAAAGACCCGACAGAATGACCCACATAGGAAGGCGGCGCAGCCATTGGTGTGGGACGCAACATGCGTAGACACAATGGCTCCGTCTCACCTTCCCTCAACTTCAGTTAGGGCCGGCGCTGCCGCCGCTCAAGCCGAAAAATTCATACGGCGCAAATATGCACACCTTGACCGGTGTACATGTTTGCTCCGTTTGGGGTGGACACGATGGGTCCGTGGGGGCCGGCCGCTTTAGGGCTTTATCTTGGCCAGGCGATTGGTGGAGGCGCTGAGTGTTCAGAATGCTGGCTTCTATTTCGGATAGAAATCGAGCCTTGCCATTCAACGTGGCAATGCCGCCAGTATTCTGGGGACCTTTCCCTCTACTAATGGTATTTTAGTTTAAGTTTTTATATATCTAGTTATTTTAAGTTTTAGTTTTTAGTTAGTAGGTACTTTAAGTTTTCGTTAATTTTCTGTTTTGTAAGTTGTACATAATAAATTATGGTGAGTTGGTATGGCTACGTTCACGAACCAGTGAAGTAGTATTGGTAGTCACGAACACAATCTTAAGAAACAACAATAATCCACCATTTTGATCATTTTGGCCGTAGATTCTTATTTTTTTACCAACTTTCAAAAAGTATTAGGTTCTATGTTCGTCTGTATGTTTTTATTTGTATGTTCATCGATATATTCGCCAATTGTGAACCGATTTAAAAAAATCTTTTTTAGTTTGAAAGGGGTATAGGTACTCCTGAGATGGTTGGTCCCATTATCATCAAGTCAGAATCTGAGGATGGAATCTAAAGGAAATCGAGCGAAAATGAACCAACAATGTTTGAACCACTTCCTGGTTTCCGATTGAGCTGAAATGTTGCATAGTTATGTAAGTTTAGTAACAATGCAATAATCTGGTACTATTGAGCTGATCTGATGATGGAGTCAGGAGGTAGATAGTAGAACTCCTCAACGGGCAACAGCAAAGACATCAAATTTCGTAAACTATAATATAGCCTATTCTAAACTCCATCATTACATGGTTGCTGCATCCAGGGTTGACTTCCGGCATGACATGATTTTTTGTACATGCATTTAATTGTGATAGCCCGTTTTAAACTTGGTCATGGCGTTGTTGCTTGATCATAAAAGCTTGTCTTTAAACTTGGTCATGGCGTTGTTGCTAGATCATAAAAGCTTGTCTTTAAACTTGGTCATGGCGTTGTTGCTAGATCATAAAAGCTTGTCTTTAAACTTGGTCATGGCGTTGTTGCTAGATCATAAAAGCTTGTCTTTAAACTTGGTCATGGCGTTGTTGCTAGATCATAAAAGCTTGTCTTTAAACTTGGTCATGGCGTTGTTGCTAGATCATAAAAGCTTGTCTTTAAACTTGGTCATGGCGTTGTTGCTAGATCATAAAAGCTTGTCTTTAAACTTGGTCATGGCGTTGTAGCTAGATCATAAAAGCTTGTCTTTAAACTTGGTCATGGCGTTGTTGCTAGATCATAAAAGCTTGTCTTTAAACTTGGTCATGGCGTTGTTGCTAGATCATAAAAGCTTGTCTTTAAACTTGGCCATGGCGTTGTTGCTAGATCATAAAAGCTTGTCTTTAAACTTGGTCATGGCGTTGTTGCTAGATCATAAAAGCTTGTCTTTAAACTTGGTCATGGCGTTGTTGCTAGATCATAAAAGCTTGTCTTTAAAAACTTTTTAAATTAAAACTTCTTTTGTACTAATAAAAAAAAAACGACTTCAAACCCACAAATAGGCACTCAAACGCGAAAAATAAATTCATATAATTATTATAAGCGCTATCCACTCATCTATTTGAAGCAATTTATTGAATTTTATCCATTTCTAGGGCAATGTTTCCTGTGAAATTACAGGGCACACAGAGATTTGACATCTTATTTCTCGGGGTGACAAGCGCAGTGCATTGCCATCCAGGGTTTTGAACTGTTGAAGTTCAAAATTCTGAGTGGCGTTGTGCTGTTATGGGCAAGCGTGAAGAGCCATCAGGCGAGCGACTTCGCTCGTCTCGTCACTTAGTACCATAAATAAAAAACTCGAGATTTGATTGGTCGACATTCATTTCACTTCTTGTATTTATGGCCTCTGCGACTATGGTGTCACAATTCTGCCAATGTCTGTTTGGTCAACATTTTCATGGAGTGTAGCAAGCTGTCACATATAAAAAGTTTTGAATGACCTAATATTATTTTATTTAGTAGATTAAAGATTAGTCACCAAAATGAAATCACCGTACAATATCACAAAAAATAAATGTAAAATTGTCCATGATTTACTAATAAAATGTAAAATTGACCATGATTTACTAATAAAATTGTGGTAACACTATTAAAAAGGGACAAAAGTCGTTTTTTCTGTTGAAGCGTTTGCATGAGACTAATTAAACATCAGTTAAGTATTTTCTGTTGAAGCGTTTGCATGAGACTAATTAAACATCAGTTAAGTATTTTCTGTTGAAGCGTTTGCATGAGACTAATTAAACATCAGTTAAGTTTTTTCTGTTGAAGCGTTTGCATGAGACTAATTAAACATCAGTTAAGTTTTTTCTGTTGAAGCGTTTGCATGAGACTAATTAAACATCAGTTAAGTATTTTCTGTTGAAGCGTTTGCATGAGACTAATTAAACATCAGTTAAGTATTTTCTGTTGAAGCGTTTGCATGAGACTAATTAAACATCAGTTAAGTATTTTCTGTTGAAGCGTTTGCGAGACTAATTAAACATCAGTTAAGTATTTTCTGTTGAAGCGTTTGCATGAGACTAATTAAACATCAGTTAAGTTTTTTCTGTTGAAGCGTTTGCATGAGACTAATTAAACATCAGTTAAGTTTTTTCTGTTGAAGCGTTTGCATGAGACTAATTAAACATCAGTTAAGTTTTTTCTGTTGAAGCGTTTGCATGAGACTAATTAAACATCAGTTAAGTATTTTCTGTTGAAGCGTTTGCGAGACTAATTAAACATCAGTTAAGTTTTTTCTGTTGAAGCGTTTGCATGAGACTAATTAAACATCAGTTAAGTTTTTTCTGTTGAAGCGTTTGCATGAGACTAATTAAACATCAGTTAAGTATTTTCTGTTGAAGCGTTTGCATGAGACTAATTAAACATCAGTTAAGTATTTTCTGTTGAAGCGTTTGCATGAGACTAATTAAACATCAGTTAAGTATTTTCTGTTGAAGCGTTTGCATGAGACTAATTAAACATCAGTTAAGTATTTTCTGTTGAAGCGTTTGCATGAGACTAATTAAACATCAGTTAAGTTTTTTCTGTTGAAGCGTTTGCATGAGACTAATTAAACATCAGTTAAGTATTTTCTGTTGAAGCGTTTGCATGAGACTAATTAAACATCAGTTAAGTATTTTCTGTTGAAGCGTTTGCATGAGACTAATTAAACATCAGTTAAGTATTTTCTGTTGAAGCGTTTGCATGAGACTAATTAAACATCAGTTAAGAGTAAAAAGATAGAAACCTTTATTAACTAAGTACTATCTACAAAAATAATTAAATAAGTATTGTAACCTAATTATCTATGCATGATTTCGATATAATATTTAAATTATTGCACAATGATGCGACCATTGACACTGTAATGGAACATACTCATACTACGTGACCCGTTCAGGGGGGTGGGGGGGGAATCTTCAAAAGTAAGTTAGGAGTTAGGGGGTGTTTAGTTTAATTTTTATCGTTTTAATTTTCTATTGTACATTGTTTTTTTTGTCACAAATAAATTATGTCTATGTCTATGACAAAATACCACGCTTGGTCACATGCACATGGTCGGGAGGGGGTTAGGTTTTCGTCACTTAGTCACTATCCTCTAGGAAAATCTCGCACTTTTTCGAGCTGTATTCAAATAATGCAGGCACTCGTGACGTCACGCGTCAAGCGCCCTGTTAATAAAGACAAATATGAGGCAATATATTTTTTTTTACTTGGGTCTTGGCATATAGTACGGGTGGTCACCGAGGGGGAGAAGAGGGGTGATAAATAATGGATGACATAGTACGAGTACGTTACGTTCCCTAACAGATATATTGCGGGTAGTTAACGCAGGGAACACATACCATACCACAGGTATATCTGAGTACCTACACTACATGTAAATGTACTTATATACTTATTGATAAATACTAGGGACTAGCAGTTTGTACAAATATTCTACTATGTACTTAGATATAATAAATAATCACAGCATTCAACTTGTTTCACAATCAATAACATAATTATCTTCCTTAAAACTACGTCCATATTAGTACATAGAGGTTCCAACGAGCCAGACAGCCGGCAGCAGGCAGGAGTATCACTAGGAGCCTACTTCCAGCGATACACCTACAAGTGCATACACAGCTCAGAATCAATATATAAATGTAAGCATCAACCTCGTCAGTACTTCTACCTACTCGTAGCTTCCTCTCTAGCACTTGTTTACAATGTACTTACAAATGATTACATTTTGAACACATCGTTTGCATCTGTGTGCAGCTCAATATTGAAGTGTGCATTTGTATAGGTAACTAGTGTCATGATTTCTAAGTAGGTACATATATGCAATTATAAAATTAATTAGGTATTTACAATTTGTAGGTCTATTTTGGTCGCTTATTGTCAACAACAAATCATTATTAGATTTTCTCGCGAAGACATCATCACTGTTAGGAACCGCCATTTCGAAATGCAAGTAAACAAGACGCCATTACTGGTACTAATAATAAAATATTATACGATCGAGCCAAGTACCAAGTACGCCATTTCATGAAGTGGCCAACTTGGTAATAAATAAAATAAAAGAATTGCATTTCGTCAATCGAGGCAGGTCACATCGTGTCGTGATGTCACACATCAATCTTACACACATGTTGTATGTCGTGAAACTGAATGAATTATATCAAAATGTATGTACATTTCAAATAAGTATTACATTGGAGACTTAATGGTCAAAAAATACAACCGCAGTACGTCACGTGTGTCTGCGGGAACGTTACTACTACAGGCAGACACAGTTCAGATCACCGAGCCGAGGTTACAATATTGTGCTACGGATACAGATACAGAGAGACTGCGACCAGTACATGACACATGGTACACCGGCGAGTCGGGTCGTACGTGTGTCGGCTACGAGCAGACGCACCGGTGTCGCTAGGCCTCCTTGTGCTTGTCGTCCGGCTCAGCGTCTCGGCGGCGACCGAGCGCGCGCACGCCGAGCGCGCCGAGCAGCGAGCCGGCCAGCGCGGCGGCCGCGCCCGCCTTCAGCCCGACCGCCAGCCCCACCGGGCCGCCCGCCAGCGCGCCCGCCACCGCGCCGCCCGCCACCCACGCGCCTGCGCGCAACCTGCCACACACTTTTATTTTATTTTATTGTGCTTACTTTGGTTTAGTTTTAAACGAAAGAAACTAAAAACAATTTAGAGTACCCAAAGGGTAAAAAACGTCATCCTATTAGTGAGCCGTCTGTCGTATGTCGTCTGTCCGTCCTGACCTGACTATTAACGGTTCTCTCTTTGGAACCGTAAATGTTACGGCGGATTATCTAAGGGTCTGGTGGTGGTATTACCTCTCTGCGGCGGAGAGGTGAGCGCGCGCGGCGTGCACGTGCTCCGCGGCGGTGTCGACACTGGCAGCCGCGCTGGTCACGTGGTCGCGCTGGTGCAGCGCGGCGGCCTGCACGTGCTGCCACGCCTCGTGCAGCGCGCGCACCTCGTCTTGCAGCTCGCTCCACCCGCGGAGCACCTCCTCGCGCGACACCAGCGCCAGCTCCTGCCGCGGGGGAGACTTTACATTACACTGAACACGCACTGGTGTCGCACTGGTGTTGTATGGGGGAGGCCTACAATCAGCAGTGGACGTCTGCTAGCTGATGATGATTCGTTCCATTTATACATTGTACAGACGCACACACTCAGCCGCGCCGCACCTCGGTCGGCTCCGAGTCAGCAGACGGCTGACAGAAGCGTGGGAGCACCCAAGTAGTCGCCGTGCTTCACCTCGGCCCGGTTCATCTACATTCCTATCACAGAATAAAATGTTTAGGGCGCGTTTCCACTGAAACGAGCGGAACAGAGCTGTACATAGAGTATGTCGAGCGGACTTGTGCAGCGGAGACGAGTGGTCGCGTGTTGACCCACAACCTGCCACAGTTTAAAATAATTCAGAGTGTAGTTAAACTAAGTGAGTGAGATACAGTTAGGTTGGGCCTCCGTGTCCAGGGCAGGCAGACTGCAGAGATCGGTCGGCATACTCACGCGGTCATCGACGCAGAGCTGCAGCTGGTCCTCGGGCTCCGGGTCGGGCAGGAGCCCCACGGACTCGGTGGAGGTGAGGCTGCCGGCGGCCGCGGCGGAGGCGGAGGGGGAGGGCGGACGGGGTGAACATTCTGCGAGCGCACAACCATTGTTTATTAGCCGCGTGCGCTCGCTCGGTCCTCACGGGCCGTGACGTCACCCTCCGTGTCTCACATTGTAGTCTGAGACATGTGATGTGTCAATTGTTCGTTAAACAGTATGTTATGCAGGAACTGGGCATGCAGTTGTCACAACTCAACTCACACATGCAAGTGTGTAATGATTTATTTTCGCTGCATCAATGACAAGCAAACCATGTATGTACATGATTGTGTTAGATGCATGGAGAGCACACCAACACATCTCACCGGCCGCCGCTGGCCGCGAGCTGGTCGAGTACACGAGCGCCCTACAACTGCTCTCTATCACACCTACAACAACAACGTTATGTTGAATGAGAGTACAAGTAGGAAGTACCTGCCCGCAATCATATTATTGGAACCAAATAATATGAGAAAACGTACGTCACGTACGTAAATGTAATTTTCTCGGCAACCCGAGAAGTCTCGAGAAATTAGCCTCGAGAATTCTCGAGACCCGAGAAATTGAAAAGCTCGAGAAATCATGAACCCTACCTCAGACCTTAAAACAGGGTAAATGATTTTGATGATTATTTTTTTATTTGAAAGCTAGTGCTTCCTGTGTGGTCCCATCTCAGCTTGGTCCAGTTCTACTATGTTTTATTTTTTTACAATAAATTTAGTATTTATCGAAATCGCCAACGCCTTGTAGTGGTGGTGGTGAAAGTTATTACCAAAGATTATTGAAAGACAAAATTAATAACAACGCCATCTAGCGATGGAACTGAATATAATTTACCATGCTGTGGCGGAACTCTTTTTCACCAGTGCGACCTTCGCGGTCGCCTTTATTATTTTATTTCAATAGAGTTGTTTTTTGTTTTATAAGAGATCTGTCAAGAGGTGAAAAATAGATGTTTTCGATTCCGCAAAATAAAATTGTTTTAATAATAGGAGTAATAATATCCTAAATTGGTGACCCCGATACGAACACAACATAAATTAAGACGATTCGAACACAAGAAGAGCAAAGGTACGCAAATAGGTACGAGTACTTTCTTTGGTGGTACGAGTGAAGCGACCACGGTCGTCTGATTGTTCGTCGACGAGAATACGAAAACGTAGAAAAAGAAGTGGTGAATTCGACTACGAGAGCTGTGCTGCTGACTGCTGGCAACAATCGCATGGAGCGCGTCAAGACTAAAGTCGAAGTATCTTTTGGAAGAACCAGTGTGGACTAAAAAGACTAAGTGTGATTTATATTGTTGTGTGTTTTTGTGTGTGTATTTAATTTTATTTTATTTTGGTGAATTTTTGTACATATTTTTAAGTTATTTTTATACCAAAGTTTTTTGTAGGGCATTCGCACACCACACTCCCACGTTTCTTTTGTTTTCAGTTTTTGTTTTTGAATTTTGTTTTTCTCTTAGCATGGTTTTTCATGACAGCACACGTCATGAGTGACAGTGAGCAGGAAGACTTCAAACCAGCTTCCGCGGGTACGGGTGGACGTGAAATGTCAAGCAGTGACAGCAGATCTGGCACAGGCGGTACGGAGAAGGTAATGATTAACAGAGTATCTATACGTACCCCTCCATTTTGTAGAGATCGCCCGGCCCTATGGTTTGCGAGTTTAGAGGCGCAATTTTCCATCAATAATATTAGCCAAGAAATCACGAAGTTTAATTACGCAGTTGCGCACCTCGATACCAATTGTACTCGCGAAGTAGAGGATTTCATAATCCAACCTCCGAGGGAGCAACCCTACACGAAATTGCGCAACGCAATAATATCTAGGTTCTCAGATTCTCGGGAGCAGAAAATACGCCGTCTTCTAGAGAAGGAGCAGATCGGCGATCAAAAGCCGTCGTTTTTTCTGCGTCATCTGAGATCGTTAGCCGGTGCAGCATTTCCGGAGGATATTCTGAAGACAATTTGGATGAGCAGGTTGCCACGATATCTTCAAACTGTCTTGGCTGCTCAACGATTAGAATCGTTGGCTGAGCTAAGCGAACTAGCGGACAATTTGGCTGAAATTAACGCTCAATCAACTTCATTGGAGGTATGTACGGTTTCGCCTAACTCGAATACTGATCTTGTACAGGAGCTGACTAAAAAAGTTGATGAATTGACCCGTTTAGTAGCGTCACTTTCCTCTGCTGGTTGCAGCTCGCATGTTGGTACGCGTAGTCGTGACTTCAATCGTAACCGTAATCGTAGTCGCAGCCGATCACGTTCACGTAACTATGATTTGTGCTTTTATCATGACCGTTTTGCGACAAAAGCACGTAAATGTGTGCCTCCATGTAAGTGGTCCGGTTCCCCGCCTAGTGATCAGGGAAACCAAAACAGCAACTGTTAAAGGCGACATCCAGTTGCTCGCCAGCTAGTCGCCGCCTTTTCGTGACCGACCGGAGATCCAACCGGAAATTTTTGGTGGACACTGGTTCGGATATTTGTTGCGTTCCTCGTAGCTTTATAAAAGGACGTACGCTTCAGCCATTATCATATAGTTTAGTTGCAGCTAATGGCAGTAAGATTATCACATATGGACTGGTACAGTTGAACTTAAATTTAGGGCTACGACGGGATTTCACCTGGAACTTTGTCGTGGCGGATGTGGAAAGTGGTATTATTGGCGTAGATTTTTTGTCGCATTACCAGCTTTTACCCGATTGCTCAAAAGGTAAGCTGTGCGATAGTAAAACTGGGCTTATTTCGTCCGCGGACCTTTATACCGCGGAACAGCAAAGTGTGAAGGTAGTATCTCTTCCTGACTCGCCATTCACAGCGATCTTGGAGAAATACCCAAGTATAACGCGACCACCTGGTGCACCTAGAATTATTAAACACAGCACCGTACATTATATAAACACTACCGACGGTCCCCCTGTGACATCTAGACCGCGTCGGTTGGCACCATTAAAACTGGGCATTGCAAAGAAAGAGTTCGAAGATATGGTCCGAGCTGGTACTTGCCGACCATCTGATAGCTCTTGGTCATCGCCTCTGCATCTCGCACCTAAAAAGGACTCAACGTGGCGTCCTTGCGGTGATTATCGTGCATTAAACGGCCGAACGATTCCTGATCGCTACCCTGTCCGATACATAGGTGATTATGCGCACAACTTGTCTGGCTGTACCGTTTTTAGTACTATAGACTTGGTCAAGGCCTATCAACAGATACCGGTGAATCCAGGCGACGTGTGCAAGACAGCGATAACTACTCCATTTGGATTATATGAATTTCTGTATATGACTTTTGGTTTGCGTAATGCTGGGCAGACTTTTCAGAGATTTATCGATGAAGTAGTCCGTGGCTTAGATTTTTGCTATGTCTATGTTGATGACATTTTGGTTTACTCAAAAGACCAAATAGCGCATGCGCAGCATCTGGAAATCTTGTTCCAGCGATTGCACGACTATGGCGTTGTGATTAATACAGCCAAGTCCGTATTTGGTGCCGCAGAAGTATCTTTCCTTGGGCATCGAGTCAACGCTGCGGGCACGCGTCCTCCTGAGGACAGAATTCGTTCTCTGGTGGATTACCCGCCCCCAAAGACAGTTCAGGGTATGCGCAGATTCATAGGCATGGTCAATTACTACCGCCGGTTTTTGCCAAGTACGGCTAAGTACCAAGCGCCGTTAATTGAAGCAATCACTGCTATTCAAGGCAAAGGCAATAAACCTTTTGTGTGGACTCCTGAGCTAGAAAAGTGCTTTGAAGAATGCAAGAAAAGCTTGACGTCCGCTACAATTTTAGCACACCCAAATAACAGTGCTGAGGTTGGGTTGTTTACTGACGCTTCAGGAACGCACGTTGGTTCTTGCCTACAACAGCGCGTCGATAATGATGATTGGCAGCCACTAGCCTATTTTAGTAAAAAGCTGACTGCTAAACAGGCTCAGTGGCCGGCGTACTATCGGGAACTCCTTGCGGTGTACGAGAGTGTTCAACACTTCAGGCACCTGTTGGAGGTACAACACGTCACTATCTACACTGACCATAAGCCGCTAATATACGCTTTTGTACAACGACGTGAGAAATTGCCGCCTATCCAATTAAACCAGCTGTCTTTCATCAGCCAGTTTACTACTGATGTAGTGTATATTAAAGGGGTTGATAACATCGTAGCTGATGCCATGTCGCGCGTTGAGTCTATTTCTCTTGAAGAGGATTTTGCTGCACTCGCGTTATCGCAAGAATCGGATGAGGAGCTAGCTAGTATGCGTGGGAATTCGTCTTTGAAGCTCGAACCCATCCTCATCCCTGGCACAAATATCACAGTAATTTGTGATACTTCAACTGAGCGACCACGTCCATACCTGACACCAGCATTCCGTCGAGCTGCATTCGACAGGTGTCACAACCTCAGTCACCCTGGCGCGCGGGCAACCACTCGCTTGGTAACTGAGCGTTATGTATGGCCTCAAGTAAACGCAAATTGCCGTGAATGGGCTCGAACTTGTTTACGCTGTCAACTCAGTAAAGTAACTCGACATATTAATTCGCCACTTGGAGAGTTTAAATTACCGTCAAACAGATTTAGGTCGGTGCATTTAGACATTATTGGACCACTTCCTCACTCGAAAGGGTACAATTATTGCCTGACTGCGATTGATAGATACACACGGTGGCCTGAAGTATGGCCTATGTCATCAATCACAGCAGAAGAGGTAGCAGATACATTCGTAACTGGTTGGGTTTCCCGTTTTGGGGTACCAAACATTTTGACAACCGACCAGGGCCGGCAGTTTGAATCTGTGTTGTTTCGCCGTCTAATGGATGTATGTGGTACCAAACGGGTGCGCACGACTAGTTACCATCCTTGCGCAAATGGTATGGTGGAACGCATGCATCGGCAGCTTAAAGCATCTTTGATGTGTCATAATGACACATGGGTAAGAGCTTTGCCGTTAGTTTTATTAGGGATGCGAACGGCGCTCAAAGAAGATTTGAAGGCATCTTCTGCAGAGCTCGTTTATGGAGAGACTCTTCGCTTGCCTGGAGAACTCGTCATACCTCCAATAACATCGCAGAGCCCAAGTGACGTTGTAGATTTCGTCCGTGAGCTGCGCAAATATATGGAAGCTCTCCGTCCTGTCCTTGCTACACGCCACGCCCAGCCATCGACTTTCATATTTAAAGATTTAGTTAAGGCGTCGCATGCCATGCTACGCGATGATTCAGTGCGAAGGCCGTTGCAGCCGCCTTATTCCGGTCCTCATCGTATCATCGGGCGAAGAGACAAAACGATCACTCTCGATATTAATGGAAGGGAACGTACAGTTAGCATAGATCGCGTTAAGCCTGCCCATTTGGATTCGGCGTTTGGCAATTGTGAACCAATTGTGCCGCCTGCGCCAACTCCAGCTAGCAGTTTCACGCCTGCGTTGGTCCCTGCACCTACACCAGCTCCTGTCATCACCCGGTCCGGGAGGAGGGTGAAGTTTAGAAATATTTTAGATATGTGATTATCTTATTTATTTATAAATTTTTCAGCTTATTCTTCCTTTCTCCGTGGGGGGGTGGTGTGGCGGAACTCTTTTTCACCAGTGCGACCTTCGCGGTCGCCTTTATTATTTTATTTCAATAGAGTTGTTTTTTGTTTTATAAGAGATCTGTCAAGAGGTGAAAAATAGATGTTTTCGATTCCGCAAAATAAAATTGTTTTAATAATAGGAGTAATAATATCCTAAAATGCCATTTAAACAATACCATGTGACAAGGTTTTAACCAACGGTAACAGCGCCCTCTGCCCGTGGCAATGGACAATAATTTCCCTGTTTATAGAATAATACTTTCATAATGCCAAATATTAAATTAAAATAAAACAAAATAAGAGAATTTGGTCCATTTCTGATATTATTATGAAGTCAGTTTTTTATATTGATAATTATTTTAACTACATAATTACACGGAGAGGGTGTAGAGTTCGCGCAAAACTTTATGAGCCCTCTGAAGTTAGGCCCGAGGCCTCCCCGACGCCCTGTCCCGTCCCTCGGATACCTATAATGCGTACTGCGCAGCCACTAGGGCCTAACTTCAGAGGGCTCATAAAGTTTTGCGCGAACTCTACCAAGTAGAGCCCATAGAGGTCCATATTCCGTAGCACCCATTATTATGAACAACTTTTACTATAGAACCAACGCAAAAAAAACTGTTCCATAATTTTTTTACAGGCTTCAAAAAAGGAGGTATTTCTCTATTTGTTTATTTTTAGGGTTCCGTACCCAATGGCACTTGTTACACAAGTAACAAGTAATGGGTAAAACGGGACCTTATTACTAAGACTCTGCTGTCTGTTCGTCTGTCACCAGGCTGTATCTCATGAACCGTGATAGTTAGACAGTTAAAATTTTCACAGATGATGTATTTCTGTTGCCGCTATAACGAATAACTGGCCAACTGCGAATCTGACTCGCGCGCGATGGGTTCCGTACCATTATCTAAAAAAAATGGCAAAATAATCACGTTTGTTGTATGGGAGCCCCCCTTAAATATTTGTTTTATTTTAATTCAACTATTTATTTTTAAAGTGAATATATAACTAAATATTCTGTGAATATTTCAAGTGTCACTTGTTGCCGTTATCAATATTGAACAAAAACGAGCAAAAAAATCACGTTTGTTGTATGGGAGCCCCCTTAAATATTAATTTTATTCTGTTTTTTAGTATTTGTTATTATAGCGGCAACAGAAATACAACATCTCTGAAAATCTAACTGTCTAACTATCACGGTTCATCAGATACAGCCTGGTGACAGAGGGGTCTACACCACTCCCTGTAGTGTCCTGTAGTGTCGGGTCGGGCGCCGGGCGCCGGGCGGTGTAGCGAGTAGAGTGTGTAGTGCACAATGCAGCGTACCGAGGTAGTCGACGACGGCCCGCAGCGTGAGGTCGCGCGAGCGCTGCGTGAGGTCGTCGAACCGCGGCAGGTCCTCGTCGCGCACGCGCCGGCGCAGCGCCTCCAGCTCCGCCAGCAGCACGCGCAGCTGCTGCGCCACGCGGCGCGCGTGCACCTGTTCGCTGCGCACGCGCCCGTACGACCCGTTGGCCTCGTGCTGCAACACACAACAGAACATCCAGCCCCTTCCTACACACACACACTTCTACTTCTTCTGTATCCATTAAAATACCACAAAGCACAATCTGTCAAGTTGAGTGGCTGCTACAGAATATCCACCGGGCTCATAGCTCCACGTCTGAGAGCTTCACTCGTAACTGATACATTATTTTGATGGAGTTACGATGTTATCTATTGCGGACCGAGTCACCCTTGTCCTTTATATTCCGAAACCCCACAAGGGGTCCATGGGGGACCGCATGTGGGGTAATCAGGTGACAATATACTGGTGGTAGGCTTGGGCCGTGGAGTGACCATAATTATGGATAATGGATAAAGTCATGCCACCGAGCGGTCTGGTCTTGATCCGCGGCATGTTGTTCGGTGACACCGTTTGGGAAAACAGTTCGGAGCAGTTACTTTTTAACCGACTTCAATAAAGGTGGAGGTTATATGTTACACTGTTGATTTAATAAAAATTGCTGATGATGAAGGGTACAACTTCTCGACAGATAAGAGTTGAAAGAAAATGCTTTCAAAACAAGTATTTGCGTCTGATAAATCATCATCTCATATGGATGAGTTGATGATGAAGCGTACAACTCTTCAACGGTTAGGAATTGGAAGAAAATCTTTTCAAAATTATATGTACATAATATGGACCAATAGTTGTATTCTTTCAGGCAATTAGAACCGACTTCTGACTGAAAGTCAGTTTTTAATGTGATCCACTTGTAATGTTTTTTATTATTATTTAGCAATAGGTTTGCGTTTGACCACCAGCTTGCCTGATGTTAAGCGCGATGCGGTCTATGATGGAAACGCTTCCCTAAAAGAAACCGATTCACTATTGATTTGAAGAGACCCAGATTTTAACTATTGGGGTACCTACTTCACAGCTGCATAACCATCCTGCTATGCGCCGTTACACTGCATCGTGTGACTAATCATAGAAGGTGGCCGGATGCGAGGCACGTTGCACTGCTGGCTGACCAATTAGTACCAAGTACTGATTAAGCCACTCACAAAATCCTAAAATATATGATTGAATAAACTTGTGCCTTAAAGCAGTCTCAAATGTTGTCGCCAAACTGGTCAAGTTCAATGCAGCTAAGACCCAGGCATGTCCACCAAACGGACGCCATTCCAACCAGCTCCAGGATGCTGTATTCCGATAACTGACCGGCTCAAACTCTTAGACCTTACTCTGACTTCAACCCTCTACTTTGGCTTCTATATTGAGAACTAGGCTTAGCAAATTCATGCTTATAGCATACGCAGTAGGTACATACCTAACTATATATCGATGGATGCTTACAGGCAAAATGTTATTTTGAGCTATGCTATAAATAACTGTATTATGAAAGAAACGTACGCATTTGCAGTTTTTTTGATACTGAGATAAATTAAACTACTTATCTGTAATTTAAAACTATTTTGTGCAATACCTTGATGATGTTGACTTTGTGTTGTCTTAACAAATCCAAATGGTGAGGAATAGCTACTTCATTGAACTTTGTCAAGGATAGTTCCACTCGTTTCAACGGCAATTTGTTTGATTCTTCCATTGTGTTTGATTACGTTTAAAATTAGCTAGGAGTAGCTTGCTCCCAAAATGCTTCAATTCACAATGACAAAATATATTAATATAATAATCACTTAGTTTTTAGTTATAACAATGCACTTGTTAGATATACAAAAAAAATAGTACAGTACAGCTGAAGTTAGAGCCGTGCAGGGATGCGTTTACGGCACTTATCCAGACTAAAACTTATACTAGATGAACGATAAAACACCCGTTTTGGGACTCCACGAGGTGAAAAATTATACCGGCGAAAATTTAAACTGCCCGTTCACGGGCGTCCGCTGGTATAAGTTTTCGCCTGACTAGAATAAATTTTATCTACCTTTTGAGGTCGCTAAATTTTCGCCTGCTGTCAGATTGACAGCTGTTGAGGAGGTTAAGCCGTTTTTGATATTATTTTGTTCGAATCTTTTTGTTGTAGATGTTTTTATTTAAAATAAAATTTTATGTCTATATAATGATAGATTGATATTTAATATTTTACTATTATATACCATTTTATTTTACTATATTTTACTTGACATTTATTTATTATTGAATTTGACAGCTAGTATTGACATATATGACATAAAGCTATGACGCCGTTCAGCGAACCTCCGTTAGTTTAATTTTTCTCCGGTGAAAAATTCGCCGAGTCCGTAAACGCTCCCCTGCGTGCTGAAGTCTTCTATTGTATTCTCTTTGTGCTGAAGAGTGAAGACCTTGTGAAGACCATAGAAAACTGTGAACGTGAACCATCTGTCCAAGGAACATATTACTCACAAGGAGACCAAAAGAGAACAAAACAATTTTTTTATTTCCTTTCCTTCCCAAAAGTTCGACTTCACAGAGTATATACAGTACTTCACTTCACTCAGTCACTACTGTCACTAGTCAGACTCTTTGTTTTGATTCTTCGTGTAGCTTCGGGATGCTAAAGCCATTAAGACCATACTGCCTCGTCTTTTGTATAAACTGTCCATTGATATATTTTTTTGTCCAAGATTGCCCTACTTGCCCCGTGCACTTGCCCCTGTCCAATATGTACCTATAGCAAAGAAAATTCAGAATACAATAGAAGACAGTATAGTAGTGGGGACTACTATTATGATTAGAGGCACTGCTTTTGGAGTTTTGAAATTGAAATGAAAATATACGTTTCCCCCCATTATATCATTCACCCACACTTGAACACATTCACGAACACATAATAAATAAATAATCCACCATTAGCACTCGTAGGTACCTACACAAGTTTAGGAAAATTATACAATGATGCGACTGATGCGACAGGAGTATTACATTCTCTTGGGATGCGACATAACGATGATGATGACAATAACGTATCCTGAAACTATTTATTTTGATAATTAGTTATTGGTTGGTATTATACTCAACATTTATTTATTTATTTTATTTATAGAGATAAAACACGGTCAAACCAATTACATAAATATCTCAAAAATTATCATTAGGTATACATTAAAAAAATTATAATGAAATATAAAAACATTATTTACTACATAGGTTTTGCTTTTCTGCGTTGGTATTGTTATTGAAAATAACGATTTACATTTACAATAGTAACTAACATAACTAATACACGCACGTAACACAGCGTGTTATGTTAACCTCTAAAAAGAACTCAGTACCCTTAGTACAAGATTTGACAGTTTTCGAAAACTGTCAAATACTACTAATACAAACAAATACTAGGGTACTGTTCCTTAGAAAATAGCCCAACTTTTTGAGGTTAAATTAACGCGTCGTGTAACGAGCGTGTTTGTAGTTTTGGAATGGGAGCTCTAACTCGAGTTAGCTCGAGTTGACTTGAGATCTCACATCTCACCCATCTCTAGTTTGGTTTGGATTGGACAGTTCCACAGAGTATATATCGGGAAAGACAGTTCTCTATTAATCAACATGGCCGTGCTCATCTGAAAAATGGAAGAAAAATCATTTTAATTGTAAAAAAGATTAGTCTATGAAAATAAAGTAGAAATTTCTAATGTATTAAAATGAAGATGATATATAGGTTGTGTAATATTGTCAATAACGCTTTGAAAATTCTATCTCTTGAATACTCTCGATTAAAATAAGTTGTTTGTGGTTACGTTAGTTGATTGATACTTTAGTCGTCATTGTTGGTGTATTTGGTGAACTAATTGGATTGATAGTTTATTATTCTTGTCTGAGGCGATGTCGTACCCGCCGCGGCCACCACTGGTGCCTTACGGGCTCGCTCAAGGCGTCGTTACTATGCAGATGCCTACACACGTAAGTAGCTGTCAAAAAGTATAACCTCACTTGTGTTGTGAATGGAACAGTTACGTTAAATGCTCCACATAAACATGCAATACGCGGCTTCACCACACACCACAGGCTTTACAATGTTACGGTTATGAAGTACATTAGATATGATCACAATTAACTTAATTGTTTTGTGAACTTGTTATGGTAACAAGATTACAGTGCAAAGTAACGCTATTTGGATAGCTTGGTTTCCAAGATTTGAAAGGATAGCAGCTCCTCCGAGCGCTGCTATCCTGTTTGTCCACGAAGCATCTAATGCCGAGTCCACTATAGCCTAGTCCACCACATTAGAGCAGCGTGAATATACGTGCAACTGTGAAATACGTTGTAAACGAATCACCTGGAGATCGGCCATGGCACGGCGGCCGCTTTATGGCCGATAACAGGACCAGCCATCGCATGGATGACTGACACCTCAGCGCCCAGCCGGTACTTGGGTATTTATTACTTTAAATATACAGGCTGGAAACTTGTAGTTAAAAAAACAACCCTTAGATACGTCATACGATACACACACAGGTACAGCTTTAATTATATATGTTTGTTGTAGAACTTAGAGAGAAACTTCCCCGCTCGGAATAATTCATTTTTTTAAATTTCTCCAGTTGTGTTTTCGAAATTTTAAATAGTTTTTTGTTGTTTTTTTTTATTTCTTACAAAAGTATAGTTATACTGTTTTATCTTTTTTCTTTTCTTACTATATTGTGTATTGTGTTATGCAACAAAACAATATTAAAATTATTGTTTAGGAAATTACTCAAGTTTTTTTTCATTTGAGCCTAATTAGAAACAACATAGCCCAATCCCGGGATAGCTCCGGGATCCTGAGATAGCCTAGGGATTTTGGGATTACGCATCAAAAATACTGTAATGCAGGGATTGAAAAACATGGTCGGGATTGTATTATCTACCCGTACCTCTCGATGGTCTCAGTTAGTGTTAGATGTTGTAACATTAGGCAATCCAAGTGTACAACTGAATGATCATCGATAGGGTGATAGCGCATGTTACATGAGCGGTGGCTTGTGTGTGCAGGTGATGGTGGGCGCGTACGGCGGGGGCGGGGGCGGCGGCGCGGGCGGGCGCGGCGCGCTGCTCCCGGCGCCGGGCAAGGCGGCGCGCGCGGCGCGGAACGGCGCCAAGGAGGGCGAGGGCCCTGCCGTGACCGTGTTCATCGGCAACATCACATCCCGCGCGCCGGACGCCATGATGCGCGCGTTGCTGGCCGCGTGTGGGCCCGTGCTGGGCTGGAAGCGGGTCTCCACGTTCGGCTTCTGCGAGTTCGCATCTCCCGAGGCGGCGCTGCGCTGCGTGCGCCTGCTCAACGGGCGCGCGCTCGCTGACAAGGCGCTGCTCGCGCGCACCGACGAAAAGATGCAGGCGCTCGTCGACAACTACAAGAGTGAGTACCCACCTCCCGCCACCACGAGTACTGCCACTAGCCGTGACTGTCCGGGGTAGCACGCGGGGTCATCATGCAATTGTTTCTGTCTAGAAACTGACACATCTAACAACAACAGCAGTACTGCAATATGGTATTGTGTATGTGTCAAGTGTAAAGCCCTAGAAATGGTCTCAGTTCTTGAAGGCTAATGATTAATGAGTAAAACTATGCATCATATCATTCTTATATCATTACTAGCTGTACCCGCAACTTCGTTTGCTTGAACATTAAAATAGTCCCTGCTGTTTTTTTCCTGTGCACGGACACTGCAAAATGTTCGAAACTTTAGGAATCTAAATAATGTAAGATGCAACCGATAAAATACGTTAAAAGTGTTTAATTTGAATGTGCAATGATTGTGAACACCCAGTAAATAATGACTTGCACACCATATTATTAGTATATGTGTGATGCGCCCGCGCAGCTTGCATGTGCAGTAGAGTAGAGTACTAGTTCAGTATGTCGTGTGCAGCGGAGCAGCGGTCGCGGCTGGCGGAGGGCGCGCCCGGCACGGAGGGCGAGGGTCCTCCCGACTCGTACCTGGACGCGCGCCAGCGACAGCTGGACGAGCTGGCGGAGCGCCGGCTGCAGGCCATCTACACAGACTATCAGGACGACATCAACAACTACGAGATACTGCAGAAAGGTACCCAGCGACGCATTTTTTTTTTTTGGGAATAGGCTTGAGTTTGACCGCCAACTCGCCTGATGTTAAGCGACGATGCGGTCTACTTACATATACGCCTATCTCCTTCAATCTACATGTTCCTTCTGCTCTCTGCATCTATTTCCGGTCCTTCGATATCAAAAGTGCGACGGGGACAGAAACTATATATCGCATGCACAAGAATAGCCGGACCGATCAGAAGGAACAGAGTGGTGTATCAAACGATGGTACAGTATAGTCGGGTCCGGCGGCTGATTGGTCAGTGAATGTTGTCGTGTTGCAGAGGAGCAGATATCGAAGACGGCGCGCGTGCTGGAGGAGGCAGACATCTCGGAGGAGAAGCGGGACGTGATCCACCGCGAGATCGGCAAGTTCCGCGAGAGCATGAAGGTACCCCCCTTACCGGGCCTACCGGGCGACCCCCGCCCGCCTTCTGTACTGTGTTATACTTAACTGTAGCCGCACGGCGCGAGCCGCCGGGCGGGGCGGGCCGGCCGCCGAGCCGCGCGCCGGCGGCCGGCCCGCCCGTCCGGCGGGTGCGTCGCGCGGCGCTGACGTTGTTGCGGTGAATAGGTGCCGCCGCGCCGCCGCGTCCCCGCCCCGGCCGCCGCGCACGGTGAGTGAGCCTGCGCGCGCGCCGCTCGCCCCGCACGGACACGACATGCGCACGACCGTGCGGAGGGAGCGTCGCGCGCCACCACATGTGATCGAACATATCACTTTACACATACATATTGAGCTTGATTCGCTTTCATTCATAGATCACCTATATACACAGGGCTGCCCGGACCTCAGCCGATTTTGACATACACATTGTGACATAGAAGGGTTGGCTGCAAAATTCTCCTCAAAGTAAAAAAAATAAATTGTAACCAGGGAGATATACGCGAAAATTTAAAAAAAGATGTTATATCTCGTCTGATGAAATACTCAAAGGACGAGAAACGTAACAACAGATATATTGAAATAATGTGCGAAGCGGTCCCGAGCACGGGCCGGGCTCCGGGCTGCCCTGTCTCCACACACCATCACACAAGTTCCGTATGTACGACTGACTGACGGGACGAGCAACATCGGCACCGCGCGCTCGACATCCGCTGCGCCAGCGCCGGCCCACACCCAGACACACAGACCATTATACAATAGGGCAAAACAAATTTAAATTATGGACAGAATTAAACAATAGCGATATATGGTAGGTGGATGATTCTAACATTTCCGAATAGAGTAAAATAAAATAGAATAAAATTATAGTAATTAAACAATTTGTTTTTTTCTGTGTAATGGTTGACGGAATTAGAAATGCACGAGCAAAGCAAGCGTAAAACATATACACGAAACGACAGAAGCAATTTATTTTAAAATGTTGTTGTCGGTTTGTGGGTCTTGTCAGCCCGCCCGGGGCAGAGGCCGGCTCTGCGCTCTCGTGTCATCAGTAGTTCATTATATTTATCATATCCGCGGTCTACTTAACGTTTAGGTCGTGTTTGACATCGTATCGTAACTGATCGATTCAAGTATAGTAACGTTGTACATCCATCGCTCACTAACCTATACTGTTTGTAAGTGTTCATTCGCGCCGTCTGTAACGATAGTCGAGGAGCCGCGTCCGACCGGAGCGAGCACCGGTCTACGTCACGTCGGTCACAGGTGCGGACAATGAGGGTAGTACCGCGAGCGGTGGTCGCTCTGTGTCGGGCCGGCTCTATACGTACAGAACCACACCGCCCGGGACGGAGTACACGGCTCCGTCCCGGGCGGTCGGGTCGCGGCCGCGGGCCTGCATGGGGTGAGTTGCGGCCCGCGGCCCGCCTCCGGCCCCTCGGCCGGGGGCCCGCGCCGGAGGATCCTCGGCGCCGCGTGGAGCCTGCGCCCCGCGCCGCGCCCCGCCGCGCCGCGCCGAGCTACGCCTCGCCTCCCAGCGCCCGCCTCGCGTGAGTTGTATTGTGCCACATATTGCAGGTGCCGCCGCCCGCGCCCCGCGCCCGCACGACGGTCGCCGCCGCGTCTTGTGTCGGCCCTCGCTCCAATCGAGCGATCTTTCCTTCGCCCTTCGTTCGTCGCTCGGGGGCATTTTCCGCGTCCCCGGAGAGACGTCTTTTCTCACTTCTGAACTGCCAAATCGCTGCCCGCGGGCTAGCTTTCTAATTGTCGCATTGCTTTCAAAGACCATAAAAATATTCATCTACTGAGACAGACGCCTACGAAATATGTAGCACACGTAGTACTGATATACCGTGCTGTTTACTAATTATTAAGGAACATGAACGATTAGTTCGTGAGCCTTCTTTTAATGGAGTGGTAGGGTGTGATGTTGGGACGAGTGCTCGAGACTCGTTGTATGGTGCGGGTGAAGTGTCGCCCGCCCGCACCCCGCCACCCCCCTCCCGCTGGCCGCCGGCGCTGGGTGAGTGCGCCGCGCGGCGGCGGGGCGGGGGCGGGGCGCGGGTGGTGCGGTAACGACGAGCTAACGTGTCGCGTTTGGGCGCAGGACGAGGCCGAGGTGGTGGTGCGCCGCAAGAAGGACACCAAAGATGACAAGGACCGGGACCGAGACCGGCCCTCCGACCGGGATCGCGGGCCAGACAGGGACCGCGGGCCGGACCGGGACCGCGGGCCGGACAGGGATCGCGGGCCGGACAGAGACCGCGCGCCGGATCGGGACCGCGCGCAAGACCGGGACCGCGCACCGGACCGGGACCGTGTGCAAGATCGGGACCGCGCGCAAGACCGAGACCGCGCGCCGGACCGGGACCGTGCGCCGGACCGGGACCGCGTGACGGACCGAGACCGCGCCCCCGACCGAGACAAGGAGCGGGATAAAGAACGGGACAAGGAAAGGGACAAGGAGCGAGAGCGGGACCGCGACAGAGACAGGGAGCGCGAGCGGGACGATCGCGACAAAGAGCGGGACAGAGACAAAGAGCGGCGCAGACAACGCAGCACGTCCAGGTAACTCGGGAGCCGAGCCACGGCGAGCGGGGTCACGTGGTGTCACGAGTCTCACGGGTGCTTCACTTGCAGGAACAAGGACGACAGGCGCCGGGACGACCGCGACAAGGACCGCGAGCGAGAGGAGCGCGAGCGAGACAGGGAGCGCGAGCGAGAACGGGAGAAGGAAAAGGAGAGGGAGCGGGAAAGGTGAGCGGGCCTATCATAGGGAGGGAGTATCATTCACAAAGGTCGGCCACCTCGTTACGGTTCATCTTACTCTCATTTACTCTTTTATTTTCAGGGAGTTACGGGAAAGGGAGAGGGAGCGCGAGCAACGCGAAAGGGAGAGAGAACGAGAAAGAGACAGAGAGAGGTGAGATATTTTTTTCAACTTACACAATTTGTCGAAACATAATAGTAATTAAATTAGCGTTCGATAAGAGCCGAGCGTCGGCCGGCCGCGGCTATAAACCGATAAGGCGCGATAACACGACCGACCTGCCAGCTCGAACACAGTACTCGCACGAGTCGCGCCGCAAGCATGCTAGCGCTGGTAGCGAGCCGGGGCTG
Organism: Agriopis leucophaearia; assembly: GCA_949125355.1. NCBI lineage: Eukaryota > Metazoa > Arthropoda > Insecta > Lepidoptera > Geometridae > Agriopis > Agriopis leucophaearia. The sequence continues at coordinate 170,928 of OX421287.1, forward strand.
GGCGCCGCCGCCGCTGCACCCCTACATACGGACCAGGGCGGAGGTGGCGCGCGACTCGCTGCACTGTACGCGGGGGTACGTGCCTCGCCGCGCCGCTCTCACATTATATATTGTTGTGCAACGTATGAGCAGGAGTGTTGTGTGTGTGCAGGGAGCAGCGGGAGCGCGAGCGGGAGCGGGAGCGGTCCCGGTCGGGGGAGCGGTCGCGCGGCCGCTCACGCAGCGAGCTCGACTCGCGCAAGGAGAAGGAGATGGAGGAGGAGGCGCGCGAGAGGAAGCGCCTCGAGAAGAAGGCCAGGGAGAAGGAAGCCGCCTACCAGGAGCGGTGAGTGTGGTGTGCAGGCAGGGGGGGGGAGTTACTGTAGGAACCGGCGGAGAGTGACGCTCGCGTCCTTGTGTCCGCAGGTTGCGCAACTGGGAGACGCGCGAGCGGCGCAAGCACGGCGAGTACGACAAGGAGAAGGAGCGCGAGCGATGCCGCGAGGAGGAGCGCGAGCGGGAGGCCAAGCGACTGAAGGAGTTCCTCGAAGACTACGAGGACGAGCGCGACGATCACAAGTACTACAAAGGCAAGGAGCTGGCGCGGCGGCTCGGCGCGCGCGTGCGCGAGGCGGAGGGAGACGCGCGCGAGCGGGAGCGCGAGCGCCGCGACCTGGACGAGCTGCGCGACCGCATCTTCGGGGGCGCGCCGCGGGACGACCCGCGCGCCGCCGCCGCGTTCGAGCGCGCGCGCCGCGACCAGGAGGCGCTGTACGAGCCGCGCCTCATCGTGGACGCGCGCCTGCAGGCCGAGCTGCAGCGCGAACGCGAGCGCGCGCGCGCCGAGGGTCGGGAGCGCGCCCGGCGCGAGGCGCGCGAGCGAGCCGCGCGCGAGCGGGATCGCTACCTGCGCGCGCGCGCCGACCGCCAGCTGCCCACCGAGGCGGAGCCCATCGACAGCGAGGACAGCGAGGGTGGCGGCGGCGGTGGGGGGGGCACGCCGCCCGCCTCCCCGCCGGCCGCGTCCCCCGCGCCCGCCGCGCCACGCCGGCGCCACCGACACCGGCGCGCGCCGCCGCCCGCGCCGGACGAGGGCAGCACCACGCCCCCGCCGCCCGCGTCTCCCCCGCGCCGCGCCTCCACTCCCAGCGCCGGCAGCTCGCCCATCACCATCAGCTTCAAGAACCACCACAAGAGCCCCTCCACCGGCCCGGCCCCCGCCGACCACCAGCACGGTTAGTACCTCGTGCTTCGTGTGAGCTCAGCTTCCCGTACACATCACAAGTTATTTACACATTAATTAATTTCAACTGCAACTATTCATCCAATGTTGACTATTTTTTTGTTACTTATATATGATGAAAAAAAAAAAAAAAAAAAAAAAAATGACGCCAAATACTTATGAAAATACAATTCCAAAAAAATCTTTTACACCTCAAAAGTGAAATTTGGTAATACTAAAAATAAATTGGTCCAGTTGGTAGTGAACCTGCTCTCAGCGCTTAGGGGCGTGGGTTCGATTCCCACCTAGTAAAAACATTCATATGAAGAACATTTGTGTTTGTTCTATATCTGGATGTTCATATCTATTGTATGTTATATTATAACATACAATAGATATGAACTGTTATATATGTACGTATATCAGTCTCTGGCAGTCATATTACAAGCTTTGCTTAGTTTGGGGTCAGATGACCTAGTGTGCAATAATGTCCCGTTTTTTTTAATCCTTTCGTCTTGGAATATCGAGAACGTTATTATTTATCCCAATATCGAAATGTTCCATATTAAATAACTTTAAAGAATATAGACCAACATAGATTTGAGTGATTCTCTCGTTCCATCTCCAACAACTGAACAACACGGGCTCCTAAAAGGAAAGTCTACTCCACTCAACTATGTTTATCTTTATATGTATATATATTTGTCGGGGGAACAGCTTGGCGGCCGCCATCATAGTCATCCGACATATCGCTCGTGGGCGTAAAATGGGAAATCGTGCGAAATGATTTTAAACACTGTTGAGATTATCACAAATTCACAGATACTTAGATCACGAAACGGTAAGACAGTTCCTAGATATTGTCACTCCGCGGTCGTCAGCTAATGAATGTCCAACACCGATTCGAGCGATAACACCATGGCTGTCGGAAGTGCACCGAACCGAAGTTGCGGATAGTTGCCGACTGACGTGACGTTGGCGCGCTTCTCGTTCCGTTTTTTTAAGGCGTGATCGTGTCCGGATGCGACATATTTTTAAATTATTTTGTGTGCCTACTATTGTAACTGACTAGCTGCGTAGCTGACTAGCCTTGTTATCCATAACTATCCAGTTTTCCTGCATTTCCTGGGACAAGTGTCCCTCGGTCAGTACTCGCGATGTACCCGCCGAGCCAAATGTCGTTACAGACACGAGTTACGTTCACAATATGAGTCGGTCTGTGCGTTGGTCCTTCGTTCACGTGGTGATGGAGCGACGGATCTGACGGCAGTCGGATGATGATGTGAAAGGGCACTTTTGTCCCGGAACATTTATGATTAGTGTTATTATCGAAGCGGATGAGAGCTACTTGGTAATGGTAATCTGTGGCAGGTACGGGGGGCGGCGGGAGCGGCGCGGGCGGGGCGGAGGCGCGCGTGCGCCGCCCGCACGCAGCCTTCGCAGCCGACGAGGAGGAGGCACCACCCCACCACCCACCAGCGCATCATCACCACCATAAAGGTACACCACACACACACATTCTACTAATAAAACGACCTGTGAAACGAGCAGTTGCAATAAGTTTGCAATATCAATACAGATCTAATTATTACAATAATGTTATTGGGTAAAGTTCTATCTTTCTATTAGATAGAATCAGAACGCCAAAAATCCAGTTTCGTTGCTTTTTTGTCAAAAGCGTGTTAAGTGTTTAACTTTAATATAGAAATAAAAAAACGCCAATTAGATCTGGGAGAATCAGACACCTCCTCTCTTTCTCCTCTCGGAGAGACAATCCTCTCTTTGTATTACTGAAAAAATATATGTGTGCATATTCTATAACCATTATTTTACCACATTTCAGCGAAAGACAAGAAAGATAAAGATAAGAGCAAGAAGGAGAAGAGCGTAGAAGGTGCCGAGAGCGACAAGGATAGAGATAAGGGTGACAAGGACGGCAAGTCTGCTGAGGAGAAGCGCAAGGAGATCAAGAGTCTCATCGACAAGATCCCCACGCAGAAGGAACAACTGTTCCAGTACAAACTCGACACACCGCAGGTAACAACTGTTCCCGCATACCCCGCGATGTAACGCACTGTCCCCAGGCGTACCCCGCGATGCAACGCACTGTCTCCCGCCTACCCCGCGATGTAACGCACTGTCCCCCGCCTACCCCGCGATGTAACGCACTGTCCCCCGCCTACCCCGCGATGTCACGCACTGTCCCCAGGCCTACCCCGCGATGTAGCGCACTGCCCTCCGCCTACCCCGCGATGTAACGCACTGCCCTCCGCCTACCCCGCGATGTCACGCACTGCCCTCCGCCTACCCCGCGATGTAACGCACTGCCCTCCGCCTACCCCGCGATGTAACGCACTGCCCTCCGCCTACCCCGCGATGTAACGCACTGCCCTCCGCCTACCCCGCGATGTAACGCACTGCCCTCCGCCTACCCCGCGATGTAACGCACTGTCCCCCGCCTACCCCGTGATGTAACACACTGTTTTGCTCTGTATGTGCACTCTCACGCTGCACGTGTCCTGTTACAGATCGACAACGTGCTGATGGAGAAGAAGATCCGTCCGTGGATCAACAAGAAGATCATCGAGTACATCGGGGAGCCCGAGCCCACGCTCGTGGACTTCATCTGCAGCAAGGTGCTGGCCGGCTCCTCGCCGCAGGGCATCCTCGATGACGTCATGATGGTGAGCGCACACACATCTATCTATCTATCTATGTACAGGTAACAGCGAATTCTGCGCAATGTAGGTGTACTCTACCTATATATAACACTAGCCGTCCGCCCCGGCTTCGCACGAGTGTAAGCTCGGCCTTCGGCCTCGCTACAAAATATAATATAGCCTATGTCACCCGGGCATAGTGTAGCTTCCCAACAGTGAAACAATTTTTCAAATAGGTTCAGTAGTTTCGGAGCCTATTCATTACAAACATACAAACATACAAAAATAGGTACAAATCTTTCCTCTTTATAATATTAGTGTAGATAACTTATATATATTGGTTGCTGTAGTGACATATTCAATGTAGATTTGTCGTGTAGGTAGGTAGGTACCTATTTATTTTATTCAATTAGCAGCCTCGGGGTTGGACTAGCGATGAATCGGTCGAGGTAGATGGACAAGTACTGGAATATGCTGATGAGTACGTGTACTTAGGTCAGATAGTCCCCTTCGAGAACCGGCAACACAAGGAAATTGAACGTCGCGTCGAAAACGCTCGGAGGAGTTACTGGTGGTGGTATGACAGAGCTGATGAAAGGTGACCTGCCGATATCACTGAAGCGTACACTTATCGACATTTATTTATTTATGACTTGTGTATTTTGACCGTCCTAACCTACCAGACCGGTGCTCAGACCTGGTCACTGACCGATTCTCAAAAGTTCAAACTCGGGGTTTGTCAAAGAGGAATGAAGCGCAGCGTGATTGGTATCGCAATAGCACACTGCGCTCCATAACTGGTGTGTTCGACGTGGGCCAAAAGGCTGCCAGATTGAAATGGTATTGGGCGGGACATGTGGCGCGTATGAACCCCGACTGATGGGCCAGGATCGACACACAGTGGGTGCCTGATGGACGACACACTCAAGGAAGGCCTAGGAAACGCTGGCGTGACGATTTTGACTCATTCCGGAGAGGTTGGCATGAGGCGGAGGACCGAGATTTATGGAAGGAAATGGGAGACACCTTTGCCCAACAGTGGGACAGCATAGGTTAAGAAAAAAAAACAATTAGCATGGTTAAACACCAATTACACTAATGATAGACAATAATAGTACATACTTAACCTTTGATCATTAGACCATTTGACTAATACAGATAAATTACAACCTGGCTCTCTTCAAGACAAGAGTGAATAGGCACCTCATGGGCAAGCGTGCCCCATCTTAGACCGCATCGTCGCTTACCATCAGGTGAGTTGTGGTCAAACGCTAGCGCCCATTTCATAATCTATATATTAGAAAAGAAAGTCGTGTTAGTTACATATAGTAGTATTTATAACTCAAGAACGGCTGAACCGATTTGGCTGAAAATTGGTGGGGAGGTAGCTTAGAACCAGGAGACGGACATAGGATACTATTTTGTAGCGAGGCCGAAGGCCGAGCTTACACCCGTGCGAAGGCGGGGCGCGTCACTAGTAAATAAAATAAAAATTAGACAATGAATGCAATGTATTATTTATTAATGTTAATTGTGAAACAAATCTGTCTGAATCCGTCCCGTCCCGTTATTGTAACGTGAGCTATATTATTATTGAGACATGAATGTGAGGTCCGTCCACGCGCCGCCATATTGATGGCGCCGACCGGCGCAGGCGCAGGCGCGGGCGCGGCTCCGTCGGCTCCACATCGTAATGATCATGTTTATATATGTTATGTATACAAGTAGCGAGTAGTGTCAGTGGATGTTCATGTTGTGAAGTGTCCTGGTTGTCCGCCGGCAGGTGCTGGACGAGGAGGCGGAGGTGTTCGTGGTGAAGATGTGGCGGCTGCTCATCTACGAGCTGGAGGCCAAGAAGGTCGGACTGCACAAGTGATACCAGCCCGCCGCCACTCACTGGATGCTAGCGGGGGGAGAGTTCGATGCCGCTAACACTTTTATAAATACTACTTTTCTCAAACGATGCCTGGATATTCAAACAACCTATTTTTTATTATTAATTCCAATGAAATGACTACAATACGTTTTGGGTGTTGTTTTTTTTTTCTTTTAACTCTGATATTAACGTTAATTCCAGATTATTTGTACGCCACGTGGTACGTAACGTGATGGTTTTACTTCGACACATTACGAATGTTGCCACTCTGCGTCTGCGCATTGTGTATTACACAACAAATGTACATATGAATGAAATGTAGACATAATTTCGATAAAAAAAAAAGAATTAATCTGGTAGTAGGTTCTCGGTATTATTGAACGAATATCCAAGCATGTTTGATAGAAACTACCTTCTAGTGAAGTGTGGGGAAGGAAGGTGTAACTTTGTATGATAGTTAGTTAGTTAATCTCGGAGCCGCAGGATCTGTTCCGGAGACACTCGGTGCTCACACAGGTCCCGCTGTCGGGTGTTATCTGACACACGAACACTTTGAAATTAATAATAATAACTGATGGCCTGATCTGTTGTCTCCCTCACTGCCATTGGGATTGACATAAGTACGAAGGAGACAGTAAATATATAAGAATATCACAAGCGCGGGAACTCGGTCAGATATGTTATTAGTTTGGAGAGTCCGTCCGCGGAATACTTCCCTACTACCCTCAATATTGTAAGCGGCACTCGCTGTCTCGCTCGCACGACACGCGGGTCACGTGACCACACAACCACCACTAACACACTACCTACTTGTCATAGTGACGCTTACCAATATGTCTTCACTACTAAATGTTGATGTTTAATTTATTACTGTGACCTTACATTCAATATTAATGTATCACGTTACGTTCTATCGTTCTGTCAAACTACCTGTCAAGTGTCATGTTATTACAAAAGTACTAATAGTGTAAAAGCCCCGTTGTAACACCAACTTGGACCCGGATACACAAACAGTATTCGGAAAACTAACATTCCAAGTATTTAACATCTCCATTACACACCGAAAATACAAATGAAATAATCGGAATATGTACAGAGACACATTTTTCTCAGTAGTCTGGTATTATAGATCATCTGAGTACTGAGCGTTGTAGTTAGATGTTCACAGTTGTGATCGTCTGCCGTCTTCTTGTTACTTTTTTAGTATTACCTCTGTGAGGATTTTGGCGTCGCACTCTGGTTAATTTGCAAGTATCAAGTATTGAAATGTCAAGTTTAATGAAATGTAGTCAAACAAGTCAGAGTCAAGAAAAGTAAGTCACGTAAAAAAGTAAGTCAATTCAAAATCACGCGGCACGCCCTAGTGAAGAGGTGGAGACTTTACAAGAGGTTTCTATGGAGTTTTATAAACAACACGAAGATTACCATGTTATACCGCGTTATACCACCCACCCACACTCGAGCACTTAATAAATAATAATCCACCATTATTATGCATTAACACTCGAAAAATACACAAGCAAAAAAAATTATAACTCTTCTGCTTCTGAGGTGAGTATTTCTGGTCGCCTGGTACCTACTTGTTATCGCAGGAACATGCACACATGCACACAGTATCACCACTCTGAACGTATAAACATGTTACTGAAAGGCGCTCAAACGTTACTCAGATAATACTGAACTACTGACACGAAACAAATGTCATCAGTCCGATACTAATGATACTAGGACTAATGAGGACAAATAACGAGAAAAAAAATAGGACATTTTTACACACACACACACAGTCCTCTCACTCAAACTGAGTAAAACTTGTACTATCACTACCAGTGACTGATATACATATACAATTATATTTTTAAATTCATACTTATTTAATTATATTTTACATGGAACACAAACAGCTGCTAACAAACACGGTAGATAAAGGATGAATAGTTACACAACAGACAAAAAGAAGTTTTTACTTAAATAGATTTTGATTTAATTAACATTCAGATATAGAACAAACACAATTTTGTCCCCCCAAGCGCAGAAGGCAGGTTCATCCCCCCCGTGGTGATGATTCGCGATGTTATTGTAACCCCTTGTTAGTATGCGACGTGATGTTAGGACGTCCCCTACAGTAGTGTAGTGTAGTGTAGGGTAGGGGGTGCAGAGTTGCCGCTTGTTGCCACACTAATATCGACATTGTACTCGTCGATGTAAAGTGTGATGTGTGTGTCAGGCTGCGCTCGCGCCGGCTGTGTATATACTGAGTAGACAGAGTGCGAGCGGCGGGGGCGGCCGGCACACGTTCTGTATGTATATATATACCTAGTAGTAGTCGTGAGTGTTGGAGTGTACAGATGTGTTGTATGAAGCTGCTACCGACTGGTGACACACATTTTTATAATTTTATTTAATAACAAGTTTGTGTTTCACGTCACACAGTGCCCACTGACAGTTCTTGCAATACGCTGCCGAACAGTGGCCTTAGTACGACCACTTGCGAAAAAGTTACCGTTACGTAAACGATTGCAAAATGTATGCATCTTTCTTCCTCACTTTTTCGCAAGTTCTCGTACTAAAACTACTGATTATTTATTTATTTTAAACTATCATAGTTGTCCACTACAGTTATATGATTGTTAACGGATCCGGACCTTATCACGGTAAATATCCCGTTAATAAACATATAACGATGCGTTTTTACATACTGACCATAAATTAAGCCGAACACAAAAACAAATTTGAAATGTGTTAAAAATGAAGGAAAAGTAGATAATACTGTTTTTATTTTGATACTGTTTTGATTTGTTAACGTTAACGCAATCGAATAATTAAATGTATATGTATGGAACAACTCGGCCACACCGGCGCTTACCATCGGACGAGTTGGTGGACAAACGTACATCTCATCTAATATATTTATGTAAACACGCACTTCCACCAACAGAGTACTCTGTCGGTGCGGGAAACAGGAAGAAACAAACACTGTCGCGTTTGTAATGTGTGTGTGATGTGTTGTTTAGTGTGAGAGAGACGACCGACAAGCGAGTGAAGTCGGCAGCTCTCAGAGATCTATCTGTAACATGAAGTCGCTCGAACGAGCTCGCGCCGCGCCGCGCCGCGGGCGAACTACTACTATTCGATACATTAAAATACATATCGAATATTAGATGCATTAAGATAACGATTTAAATATTCGATACATTTTTAACGTATCAAATATGAATAGTTCGGCCGCAGAAGGCGACGCAGTGATCCCTCCACGTGTCACGAGTTCCGTCGAAGGAGTGGTACCAGTATGTATGGTAATGTACTCTGTGAGGACGGTGGCGGCGGCGCGCGAGTGCGAGCGAGACGGAGCGACAGAGCCGCCGCGACTGTTGACATATGTTAAGTTTAATTATTACCTCCTAGATAATAAAGTATGGTGTATAAGATAGCGTTTGATTGAATCTCACGGCGTATAATGCGCGCATTCACCGCGCTTCACTAACATACGAGTACCTGTCACTATCACTGGCTGCTGGTTATCTCGCCGCGCGCTCAGTACACTACAGTACTCCCTATACAACAGAGATGCTTCCCGCGCTGCTTCTACTCTTCACTGTGGTGAGTGTACATACATACCTACTACACATACAATACACATCATCTCACTCAAGCTGATAACATACCATTGTCAGGGAACACACGGCGAGCCACGGTACGGCACATTCTCAGGGCCGACACACACACACACACTCACACACGGCGAGCCACGGTACGGCACTTCAAAGGATTTTTTCCGTAGACAAATTATTTTCAACCTTATTACAATAAAATGCACTGACATTCCCCTATTTCAACACGATATATGAATAGGCCGAAACATATCACGTGATACCGTCGAATACTGCGCCACGTCGCATCATTCCCAGGGATGCTTAGACACGTCGCGTCATTTCCAGGGATACTTAGACACGTCGTGACATTCCCAGGGATGCTTAGACACGTGACATTCCCAGGGATGCTTAGACACGTGACATTCCCAGGGATGCTTAGACACGTCGCGTCATTCCCAGGGATGTTTAGACACGTCGTGACATACCATGGGATGCGGCGGCAGGCCGCTGCATCACGTGAGACACTTAAAGGGGGAGGCCTATGTTCAGCAGTGGACGTCTTCTGATGATGATGATGAACGAAATGTATGTGGTGAGTAATTATAAAAAAAGTATGAATCTAGCTTTATCACGTGGGATGCCATGCCGTGCATGCCATGCCGTTCCTCGTTGTCTGTGAGCGCCAGCCCTTAGAATATATATGATTATACTAATAGTAGGTACATGAGTTTCGCGGTCTGTAACGAGTGTGTTGCTGGCAGCGATGCTGATGGCCGACAGCGCAGCTCCAGGCCTTCACAGCGCGGTCAGCAGTGCAGTCCTAGATGGACAAGTCCATCATAGAATAGAATATCATTTATTATCATATATTCACATTTGAAATATTTTTTTTAATAAAAACTGTAGTACTGTACTTTTAAAGTTTCTCCCCTTCAAATTTATCCAATGATTGTCTGAAAGGGATCTTTTAGCGATAAGGCCGCCACTTGTGGCACTAGAAGTTTTTTTTATCTGTAGGTAATAAACTTATTTCTGGTGTGTACAATAAATAGTTTCTGTACGAACCCAAAACGGTTCGTGCACATCCGCGATGCGCGGAGTTAAAGTACAAAAAAAAGAGGGTTGGAATTCCTACCAGAGGATGGCGATGATCCTGTCACCTGTTTGGGCCCAAACGTCAGCTGCGGCTTTCCTCGTCCAGTGGCCGTCCTCGGATCCCCAACACTTCACAAATAATGTTCAAAGTGTCCTAACACTGAATTTAACACTCGCGGGCTATACAAAACACCCGAATTCGCGGTTTCCGTTGATACCTTCAACTCAAGGAAAATATCCGATTGCGCCGTAACAGAGTGAAATTCGCGCGCGTCTTTTAACGACGTTTAATTCGCGGAGTCCAAACGGTGACTCGCGGTCTTCTCAAAACACGGACTTCAAATCGCGCCGAGTCCAAGCGGGTCCTGTCACGACGTGCGTACGCGCCGTACGCTATCTCAATGACTAACTAGCCCGGGGAGCGAACGCCGATGTCTCGGCCGCCCGCCCTTCGTGCCTCTCCTGCTGCTTCCGCGCGGGCCGTCAAAACCGGCTTTGGAACTAAACAGTTTCTATCTAATAAGTTATGCCACAAATTCATGGTTCATTCGAATTAAGTAGGTACCTACCTACTTACATTTATTAGATATAAATGTTATGTTATAAAATTATTTTAGAAGCTATAGATTTGTACATCAATAAGTTAGAATATTTACGATACACATTGTATTCTCCATCATATTATAAGACCATATTCTCGCAAATAAATAGATTTTGATTGATGAAATGTATACTCGTAGTTAGATTATGATTGCAGGCGACTGTAGGTACCTAAGTACTAGTGCGCCGACCGCGGGTCACGTACGGCGCGGGCGCATCTACCGATATAATATAAGTAGGTATACACCTATCTATACGTATGGTTGTGGATATAATGTAGTAAGTAGTAACATTTGTGTGCAGTGGCGGACGGACGCGCTGCAGGAGGTGCACCTCTCCGGACATGACGTGAGTACCCTCACCGCCTTCACCACCTACCTACCTACCTCACCCTGACAACCTTCATTCAGGATCAACTGACATACGAGTAGATATAGGGATATGTAGTCACTGCGTTTTTTTTAATTTAGAATAGATCTTGGCCACTAACTCGCCTGATGGTAAGTTCCGATGTGGCCGAGGATGGAACACGTTGATATAGAAGAAATCTATTCACTCTATATAGCCTATAGTTTTATTTATATTACACAGGAATTAGTAGTCACGCAAGAGTAAGGCCGGTTACTTCGATTATAGTTCTTTGTGTCAAGGTGAATGCGCGCGCGCAGCTGTCACGCTTTACCTACACTGTGTTTACAAACACATTGGGTGCAAAGCGAGACGCAGCCGCGCGCGCACAAAGAAAAAGACCGCCGCATCGGATGAAACTATAGTCGAAGTAACCGGCTTAATCTTGCGTGAGTAATTTCCGTGTAATATAAATAAAATGTGTGAAAACCACGTAGGTAAGGTTATTTATTATAACTGTTATAAGAATGTTGTTGGAGGTTGTGGTAGCCCACACCTGGAAACAATAGTCGAAATTCTCTTTGACAAAGGCGTCTTGTAGGAGGTATGTACGACTAGGTAGGTATAGCTATAGCTAGTAGGTCATCATCAGCCATAAGACGTCCACTGCTGAACATAGGCCTCCCCCTTTAACCTCCACACTGAACGACAACCTGCCATCTGCATCCAGTGGATGCCCGCGACTCTCACGATGCTAGTAGGTAGGTATATGTATGTTATTGTAGTGTTGTGTCCACTGTCCAGCCCTCGCATGTGTCCAACTTCCGGCTGGTGGTGCCGCTGGCGCTGCAGGACGACGAGCTGCCGTACTCCTCCGTCACGCTGCACGACCGTCACGTATTCACGTACGACCGCGACACCGAGCACGGCCGTCTGCTCCCTACCCGTGACACCAACACGCGGGACCGTGACATCGCCCACTACTACCGTGACCGCATTAATCACTATCGTGATGTTTCCGCGCACGAGTTCGACACTCGTAACGTCAGCAAGCATGACCGAGACGTCAAGTTACATGACCGGGATCACCGTTGGATAAAAATCAACCTACATGACCGGAGTAACAAGCTACTCGAACATAACGCCAAGTTGGACGACCAGGACAACCGCTGGATCAAGATCAACATGTACAGCTTCAAAGACCGACACCCTGCCCTGCACGACTCGCACAAGAAAAATATACAAATAAACGACCATGGAGTAAGATTGGTCGACGGCGACCAAAACGTGGAACTACTCGATCATACGGGCGAGTCGCACGACCGAGCCGACCAGGAGGACATAGTGGTCGAAGACGACGCGCCGCGGTTCAGAGTGTATTCGGCGGGGGAGCGGGGGGTGACAGATGGCGCCTTCAGCGAGATCCCCTCGAGCGAGTTCACGCGAGACGTCACCGAGCACCGACCGTCTGTGAAGAAGGACTTGAGCGCGGGCGGGCTCTGGCTGGAATCCGTGTGCCAATCTATGAAGCTCGACCAACAAAATTCTACCCCTGTTATTAGTGACAGTTTGGTGCCGCACCCGCACCCTCGCCCCCTCTGCGGCGTGTGCTGTGCGCTGCACCGCCAGCTCGCGGAGCTGGCACGTCATTCAGGTCCTCAACTAGTAGAGTATGCGAACCCTGCTCGCGAGGTCGCTCCTGAAGGCGTGTTCGTAAACCTGCCCCCCGACAAGGTACTCGCCAAGCTGGCGCCCCCTGATCCTGAGTCCGTACCCGAAGAGCTAGTCACGTTGCTCGAGCAGGTGCTAGCGGAGCGCCGTGATTGGCACGTGCTCAATTCGGAGCACCCAGACCGGTGAGTTGTCTGTAAGGGCCAGTGCAGGACTTAGTCAGCGGGCGCATAAAAATGCGAAAATTAGAAGAACAGAGAGGATATTTTGCTGTCGAATTTTCTACTCTAGAGTGAGTCCGCTGGCTAGAAGTCTGCGTCGATTCTGGTCCTGAGAGTAACGAATATACAATGTTTAACTCACCCTGTCCGCTCGCTGGCGATAGAAATCCGCACTAACACTTCACCCTGACAGACATACACTCGCATCAACACCTCACCCTGACAGACATACACCCGCATCAACACCTCACCCTGACACATAAATCCGCATCAACACTTCACCCTGACAGACAGAAATCCGCATCAACACCTCACCCTGACAGACATACACCCGCATCGACACCTCACCTTGACAGACATACACCCGCATCAACACCTCACCCTGACAGACATACACCTGCATCAACACCTCACCCTGACAGACATTTTATAATGGTTACTAAATGCCCGAGATACTTGAACTGTTCGACCATCTTAAGTATTTTATTGTTTACTTAAATTTAAACGAATGTCTGGTATTTTTAAGTGTTCAAATTGATTCACAATTTTAATTGAGTTGTGCCAATTATCCACAGACGGAGACTAGGTGCGTCGCCGTCAGAATAGCATACCTAGATGTAAATAGGGCTTACGGCTTTCCTCGCTCGCTCGCTCTCATTCCGCGCCCGCCACGAACTAACGTAGTGCCTATGACTGTGAACCTTCAGAATGTGTAACTAACAACATTAACTCGTAGTCTCTTCCCGGCAGCATGAAGCAGTACGTGCTGATACACAAGTGAGTTCGATTCCTTCACCTACAATGTCCACATGTATACCTACTCGATGTGCGGCGTTCACATTTAAACCTCGCTTTATTCTTTCCAGGGATGGGACTCTGGTAGTATGAATAAAACTATTGTAATGTAACGGTGTCGTTTTATTATTCCTAATGGCGTCATATACCTACCTACTATGATGGCGTGGAGTAAAGCAATAACAAACCCTGGATAGACACCCCGACCACGCCAAGTCCCGTGAGAACGTAGCGTGCAGCAGCGCGGGTACATACTATGACGTCAGGAGAGCAAAAGACGATGGCGCCAACACTCTGTTTTGATCTTTTCATATATGAGTTAAGTCAGTTAACTAGGTACATTGCTAATTATGCAAATCAGAACGGCTCCTACCTCGTACCAGACCTGCTCGGACCTACTTACACCAGGCCGTGCGCGTAGTCCACCTTCTCAGTTCACCTGGTGGACCACGGGCAGGGACCTGTTCTCACTATGTAGATCGGAAACAACAAGCAAGTGAGTAGGTTACCTACCCGGATGAAGCGTATGGCCATAACATAACCCGCATCCTGGTTAGGTTTTATTCTAATTATGCACTTGTCAATCAATCAATCAATCAATTTATTTCTTGCTAAATGAACATGGTAGGTACAAAAATTACACACACATTAAAAACACTTATAGCAGAAAAAAAAAGATAACTAAAAGTTGGCACAAGGCAATGCTGTGTAGATAATAGATATATAATAAGTACTTAAACAGATTAACCCTTAATATACAAACAAAAATACAGGTATATAGCAATGAATATAGACGTGAGCGTTTCCAATCATCTATTCTTGCGTAAGATGTATATATATATCTATATATTATCTTTTTTCCTTCTACTGCCAATTATTATATATATATATATATATTGCAAAGTATCATACGCTTTATATGTAATTAAAGTACCCAAGATATGACTTAGTCTGTGGGTCCCAAACTAGGCTACGCCTGTATCTTGGTGACCCTGATATGCCAGTTGAAATAAAGTAACGTAGCACTACTAGTTAAAGATCTCGTTCCGTGTGATCGTGGTAAGGGTGTGTGTGTGTGGGTGTGTGTATGTATGTATGATTGTGTGTCGAGTGTAAGAAAGTTATAATTAGATTTCTGAAGCGAAAAGGGCTTCGGTTTGCTCGTATGTGAGTGTCGTTAACCACTGGTCTACGGCTTTTTTGGCTTCGTTTGGGGAACAAGACGTTATGTCGCAGTGGTCAATGACACGGTTATATAAATAGATATACAGAAAGTCAGGCATTTTTTGTGCAAGAGTGGTTCTGGCTTTGGGAAGTAAGAGTTTGACCGCTCTCTTCCTGTAATTAGCGCGTTGGACATTTCTGGCTGCCGCCTTTAAGACTGCGTGGGAGACATAGAGCTTTCGAACGCTCAAAACTGAGGCTTCCTGGAAAAGAAGATCAGTTGAGAATCTTCTAGGCCTTCCCAACATGACCTTAAGGACTCCTCTTTGGGCTCTTTCCAGTTCTACCATACAGGTTTTCCCAGCTCCACCCCATATCCCAATGCAGTATCGGATAATGGATTGGCACAGTGAAATGTAGACTAATCTGCGGATCTCAATGCTAGCTCCTTGTCGCAGAAGCTTCATTACGTAGATTAATTTCCTTACTTTTTTGGCAGTACTTGTGATATGTTCTTTGAACTTCAGGTTTTGGTCTATAATTACCCCCAGGTATCTAATGCACGTAACTCTGCTAATGTAATCACACATGCAAGATGTCTGACTTGAAAAATCGTCACTATAAGTAGCAGAGCAGCTTGTCCTGTGAATTATAATTCTGCCATCTACTGGCCGGGATTACGTAATTAGTGTGGAAGCCGATATAGTTGGTTTTTTTAAGATTCAAGGTAAGGAGGTTTTCATCTAGCCAACCCGTTATAAGCTTCATGCCTCTACCTGCAAGTCCAAGCGCTTCTTTCCAGTTTCTGCCGTTAAATAGAACGACAGTGTCGTCTGCATAACATATGAGTTGGGCATTTGGGATTTGTAATCTCAGAATCTCATCTATATAAATAGTGAACAAGGTCGGCGCTAGTAAACTTCCTTGGGGAACACCGAAGTTGACGCTGAGCTCTGAGCTGATACTTTCATCTATTTTTACACGTTGTTTTCGGTTTGTTAAGTAGCTGTTGAACCAGTTTAGAACATTGCCCCTGATTCCATAGTTATGTAGCTTCTTAAGTAAAAGCGGAATTGCGACTGTATCAAACGCTTTTTTCAGGTCGAGAAAAACTCCGACACAACGTTTCCTATCATGCAGATGTGAAGAGATATTTTTTATCAGTAGTTCAACAGCGTTTTCAGTTGATTTGCCTTTTCTGAAGCCAAATTGATGTTCAGAGAGTAGTTTGTGCTGTTCGAGGAAAGAGACAGTGCGCTTGTTAATGATTTTTTCAAGAATTTTAGATACCATGCTAAGCAGAGAAATAGGACGATAATTGTCAGGGGTACTCTTAGGGCCTCCTTTATGAATTGGGATCACCAATGCCACTTTCCAACAGTCAGGGAAGACTCCTGACTCCATGCTGAGATTGCATATGTAGGTGAGTGGTTCCAGTATGGAGACCTTTATGTGTTTAAGCAGTTTTGGGGTTATTGTATCATATCCGGGTGCACTATCTGACTTGAGTTCCGAGATTATCCTGTCAATTTCAACGGTGCTGGTAGGGGTGAGAAAGAGCGAGTTCTGGGTTCTACTATTAGACCTACTAGCCCTGGATAATGTCTCTAATGTTGTCATTGTTTTTGTGAGTATTTCATTAGCCAAAGTTTCTCCAACAGTGGCAAAGTACGAGTTACACAGATCCGCAGATTCACGTGGACTAGTTGCTGCTCGAAGTAGTTCCCTGGAGTCGTTTGGTTTGCTTGGTATTTCGCATACTTTTTTAATAGATTTCCACAAATACTTAGGTTTGTTTAAATTACTTTGAAGTTCGTTGTTATTATGTTCCGCTTTAAGTTTACGTAATAGGTTGTTGCAAAAGTTTCTATAACGAGTATGGATTATCTTAAGACTTTCATTATTTGGATGCTTCCGTGATTTTTGATGGAGGCAGTCTCGATGGCGCATACATCTAATTAGACCTGGGGTGATCCATGGCTTTATGTGGAATTTATTACGGCTAATTTTGTTCTCTTTTGAGTGTTTAGATATTGAGTTTAGCACCGTTGTTGTAAAAACTTTCACAGCTGTATTAATATCCTCGAGTGAAGTAACGTTGGTCCAATATTCATCTGCTAGATCTTTGGCAACCGCGTCCAGGTCAGTCCTAAAAACAACTCTGCTCTTACTTTGTACTTTCTGTCTGCTTAGGTTAGTGCCCACTATGACCAGATTATGATCTGTCACAGAGCATTTGCAGGTTATGCCTTTTGTAAGGCCTGCTGATTTGACGAAACAATGATCTATACATGTTGTTAGTCTCGTTGGCTTTGTTATAGCGGGAAGTAAGCCATACTCTGCCATGGTGGTTAAGTAAGGCAAATTATCACTATTAGGAGCAGTATCCATTAAATTAATGTTTATGTCACCTGTTACAAGGATTGTGTTTGAATGGTCAAGTCCTTCCAGAACACGGTCCAGGGAATCTATGAAATTACTGGTATTTTTGAATGCTGGAGACCTATAAATACCCACAATAGAAACAGAGTTGCCGATGTTAGCAACCAAGCAATTCGCTTCACTAATTTCAGGTTCCGTTACGTTGGCAGACCACTTATTTTTAATGTATATTACCACCCCTCCACACTTATTTATCACTTTTGTTGAATGGTAGGCATTGTACCCAGGTAGTTGGTGTATTGTAGGTGTATCGGATTGTAGCCAGCACTCAGTGAGAACGACTGCGTCAAAGTCAACGTTAATTCGTTGCAGAGCTACTACAAAGTCATTGAAGTTACGCATAAGGCTTCTTATATTAAATGTTAGAGTTTTGAAGTTAAGCTTGTTAATAGCTGGTTCAACCTGTTCTAGGTGTTCTATGATGTAACAATCAATCGCTAAAGTACTATCTATATCAGTGTGTAATTCCTCATTAACCATTTTGAAGGGAAAAAAATGTTTTAACAAGTGATGAATTATCGAGTTGCAGTGAAACAAAACTGAATATCAGTGTTAGTGCGAATTTTTGGAGTGTTATGGCATAGTATGAATGATATAGAATGTTATTTTGAGCTTTTGCATAACTAGGTTCATTTAGAACAAAGGTTGCCAGAAGTGTGCAGATTACATGGAAGATGACATAATTTGTGTGACTCAGGCAGTGATAGTAAAATAATTTTAAAATAATTGTTTCGAATAAAGGTTTTCTGTAGATAACCGTTTGGAATGTTGATGTGTGAGTGATATGTTTTATAAGAACCAAGGGAGCTCTATGCTCTGGCATGTTTTTTATAGCCGTGAATAAACATGTTTTGGGCTTATACTGCCAAAGAAGTATCGCAGATTTCAAGGAATCGCACGCAGTTTGAGATGCAATTAAAGGTACACATAAAAAGAAGAAACCAACTAGCATTACACAATTTGATATGCTATAACAAGTATAAACACTACTCCTGTTTAGATAATTCCGATTCTTGGATTTGTTCGGCAGCACCCAAAAGTCTGTCAAGGTCTTCGTTGGTTCCAATCGCGATCGCGGGTCTTCCTTCTTCTTTACGAATGAGTATAAAACCATTATTGACCCAACAAAATTTGAATCCCTGTTCTCGGGATCTGATTCTTGCCTCTCGAAACAACATTCTGTTTACCTTTGTGAGGTGTTCGTTTATAAAGAGCTTTCTCATCGGTCCATCGACTCCAATGTCTTCTGTCGAGAGGTTGCGTCTCGGCTTAGTAGCTTTCAGTAATTCGTCTCTCTTTCCTCTTCGTAGGAGTTTGACGATGACGGGACGCGGGAAATTTGAGTTAGGGCTGTTTGCAACTATTTTTCGCGGGCCAGCTCGTGCTATCCAGTCGATATCCTCATCAGTGATTTTTACACCGATTTTGGTAGCGGTATTCATTATAATATGATGGAGGTTTTCATTTGAGTTTTCATTTATGCCCATTATTTCTATCTCATTTTTTATATTGGCTTGCGATTGGATGTTCAATTGATATTGAAGTGCTAAGATAGTATCTTTCAACCCGGTTGTTACCGCAGATTTTTCCTCTAAGGTCCTGACTCTTGATTCCAGGTTTTCGAATCTCTCATTCCATTTGTTCACTCCATCAGTGAAAGTCTTGAGACTAAGTTTAACATCTGCCATGTCTTGACGCAATAAACGCAATTCGGCTGCAATTTCTGATATATTTGTCAACATAGTATTTTCTTCACCCTCTGGAGATTGTTCCGGGGAGCTGACAGCGAGGCGTTTTGTAGTGCGAGACGGTGGCAGCGGAAACTCGGGTGGCTCAGTTGTAGACACTGCGCCGGCGCCCGCGGTCGTCGTCGAAGCGCGTACGGGTGTGTTTGTGTTGTCGCCTCTCGGCTTGTTTATTCGGCATGAAGGACACATCCAAGAGTCATTCTTGTTTTTCTTCTCATCGATGGTAATGTTGACGCATAAAAGGTGATATAACGTACTACAAGACATACATTTTATTGACCGGGACGCGGTCATAGTTTTATGACATGCAGCGCAAGTATTATTCATTGTCTTGCAGTGATAAATAACCGGCGTAACAGTGAAATGTGAACCGAAGGACGGGAAATTTGCCAATATTAATACCAAAAACACGACAGTACCGGTCTTGGGGAGTGAGCAGGATGGATATATCTGTTTGGCCTGGTGAGTAACCGAGATGTCGATATCACATCTGCTGTCAGCTGTTTGAGACGTGGAGATTTATAGTTGCGTTGTTAAATATGTAATTGTAAAACTTGCTCACTACTTGAATATTTGGTAAATCCAGATGTCGCAGGATTTGGTAGATCCGATGCTCGTTGTCGGGATCGAACACACCCAAGATGTAGCACTATTTATTAAATTTAGGTATGCGACTCGTAAAACAGTAGTACGTTGCTTGGCGGTGTTGCCATTCATGTACTTGTAGTATTTTTATCGACACATTTTGTGAAATAGAAGATTAAATAGTAGTCACCTATAAGTAGCCTATTAAAACTTTTATTAGGATTACTGAATTCAGAGTAATATAACAACATAATATGTAGTCATTCGATTCGATCGTCGGCGTCGGGGAAAGTAATTGCTTATGTATCTACACGAAAAAGGATTCCTTATGATGTATAATAGTAATAGTTTAAGTTAAGAGAATGTATGTTCGCGGGCGCGGCCGGCGCGGGCGCAGGTGCGGGGGCGGCGCGGGGGCGGCGGGCAGTCACTCGCAGCCCAGCACGGACTTGCGGCAGCAGTTGCAACACTTGGGCAGCAGGAAGCGCGGCGCACGTGTCTGTGTGTACTCGCGCTCGCGGACCTGCTTGTACTCCGCCAGGTACACCTTGCCCTGGCTGTCGTACTTCGGACCCTCGGGGATCATCACGTGCCGGTGGCAGAGCCGGTTCTGCAACACATCACGACACGATACTCTCACTTTCCCACTACTCGACGTCGGTTTACCACGCCTCGACTCTGTAAACTTTACCTACTAGCCAAATGAACACAATTTTAAACCTGTCGTAAACCAAAAAGTGTTTTCAACGGCTTCTAGTAACCACGTCGCTCGCACGACCAGGCGGCGCCGGCGCCGGCGGCTGCGTGGCATTTATGTAGCTATCGAAAGAAGGATAATTAAAGAGCGTTACTTAGTAGACAAGTATTGATAGAAACGTGCTCCCAAAACTTAGTCTAGAATCGCTCTACAGGCTGTACCGTGGTTAAACTTTCAGTACGATATAAAAATACCACAACTACAAAAACATTCTAATTTGATTCTTACATGAAATTGGTCTCGTTCTCTCGACAGCAGAGAGCGAGAGTACCTACGTTTGAAATACGTTTTGAGGTAGTGGTACGCCCCTGTTGGTGGTGGTCATGGTAGTAGGTAGGTACATCTGTACCGGTAGAGTTTACCTACTTATACCTAGTATTGCGTATGCAATTCCTCGCGATTATATTCGAATGATGAAAGTTATTTAGAAGCGCAGCGCGGTATGTATCCCGCAGACGAATAACAGTCGTGCGAAGCGCGATAACACGGGCTCGGATTATGCATTTAGCGGATTACGAAGCGCGCGCGGATTCGCTGCGGTAATCCGGCGCCGTGGGGATTTGTTCCTACTCACTCGGAGAGAGACAAACACTGTATGTGTTGCACAGGACTCGTATACCTACCTATCTGAACTGTAGGGATGAGACCCGGAACCTACAGATAGGAACAGCGCACGAAGCGGGCAGGAGAGAGGGTACCTACCATCAGGCGACACGTCTGCTTGTTTAGCACCTATGACATAAAACAAGGGTGCCTAGCGAGCTTCTCTCGCACGGCCACTACGAACGAAGCTTCCAGTTTATTGAGAAATCCAAGGAAACATCATTTGCTACTATCATTTTGTTATACTCTTGAAAAACATTGCAGAGATATTCTACGGAGATTCTTTGATGACGATCTTTATTTTATTGTAGTCTCCCTGCCAGTAGTGGCTAGGAGGAGGGGGGGAGGATTGTGATTGGTGATTGTGGGTATTGGAAGCATTATCGCGCACGAGTAGGGCTCGAAGAAGCGCACTAGTGCTGGGGGGTACATTTCTGTGTTATGTGTAAGGGTGTGTTGGGGAATTCTACAAGGTACTCTCTAAACAGTATATACCTGCTTCATCATCATCACCATCATCAACCAGAAAACATCCACTGCTAAACATAGGCCTCCTCCCTCTTTAACCTCCACATTGAACGACATCCTGCCATCTGCATCCACTGGATGCCCGCGACTCTCACGATGTCGTCGGTACATCTAATGGGAGGCCTACCTACGCTGCGTCCTACCTACCTAGTACCTACTTTAGTTACCTGTTTACCAACGTATAATGTTGTACTACCTACATATTAATGTTTGTAACGTGACATGCGTTGAGACATTCATCATCATCATCATGTAATCGATTGTAGAGACATTGTAAGTAATTAAATAAAATATCTGGTAGTCTTATATACCTTGTCCCTGAGGTTTTCTACGTTGCCGCCGCGCGCGGGAGACATGTCGAGCTGCTGCGCGTTGGGCGGGCGGTGGTCGAGCCCCGCGGGCAACTCTTCCGCGCGCAGTACCGGAGCCTCGTCCGAGGCGCTGTTCCACTGTGGCGGCTCGGCTGCCCCCGCCGGCGCCTGCTGCCGTCTCGGCGGCGCCGGCGGTGGTGCTGGTGCCGGTGGTGCTGGTGCCGGCAGCGGGCTCTCGCTGCGGTTCGTCACGAACTCGTTCACGATCACTTTGTATTTGTCGTGGAAGTTCCGCAGCTTGTCTACCTTCTTGCGGTCACCGGGGACTGGCTTCTTGTTCACGTACTTGGGGTTGCGGTTCGTGGCCGCCGCCGGCGCCGCCACGCTCGAGTACTTCTTGGGCTTGGCGGGGCGAGCCGGGCTGGCGGGGGCGGTAGGCTCGGCGCCGAGCGCGCGCCGGCTTGGCGCCCCCGCCGACTGGTCGGCCGACTTGACGCCCCCCTGCGGCCCGTTCGGCGACCTATCTTTGTAATCGTCGTTGTTCTTTTGTAGTTCTTCTTTCAGGATGTCGAGTGTCTTAACATTCGTGTTCTGTGAGAAACCTGGCGGCGACCACATCGTTACACAACACCACTTAATTAGCTCATTTCAATCTCGAAGCAATAAATAATGATCTAAATCTGATTCTATTACTTAAAAACCTAACCAAAACCTAACTAGATAAAACCTTGAACCTAGATAATAATATTTTCATTGTAATGTAGTTATGTTTTCCTTGTTTGTTGTTCTATTAATAAAGAGTTATCTTATTCTCCATTGTGTCCATTATTGACCGCATCATTATTGAACACGGTGAGGAGTGGTGATGGTCGCCACGAACACTATAAGAAGTAGGTAACTTACTGTGTGTGGTGACCGTGGAGGGGGTGGTGAGTACGTCGCCGGCTGCCGCGGCGGCTCCAGAACTGAACAGTATCACCCACACGAGCAACATCGAGCTCGGTTGCAACATCAATACTTCACAATCACCTTATCGATGTTCCATAAAAACTTTATTCATTTTAACAGAAAGGCGTTGCGTTACCATTTATACATTATATGAACACTCGGTGCCTCCACACGCGGCGAGGGGCTGCGGTGACAACACGGCGGCACGACACCAGCGGCAGAACACATCGCTTCCTTCCACCTGGAACTTCTGCCTAAAGTTACATTGTAATACTAGGTGTAGTTAATAGTAGGTAGGGTTAGTTGGTAGGCGGCCGCGTGAGCGGGTGTCCTTCCAGGTCTGAGTCTGAGGAGAGCGCCACCTCGAGGTCGGAGCCGGGCCGGCCGTCCCACACCAGCTCGTCCGACGTGTACTGGCGGCGCGCGCTCGGCAGACGGAACTCCGGGAAGGGCCCGTCGTCGAGGTTGATGATGGCGACGCCGCCTTCTCCCTCCTCCTGCAGGAACCGCCGGTACCCGCCCGCGCCCGCGCGCCGAGAACCACCCGGCGTCTTCACCTGTACACATTTACCATGCTTATATAACGGAACTTCATCGTAATCATCATACATAGTACACTGCCGGGCGCAGATCCCGAGGTAGGTACGCCTCTCGGTCTGATCTTCGACTTCCCTCGAGTCTCACTGTGAGACTGATCGCCCTACATACATATCTGCGGCCCGACGTGTCGTCATCAATCGGTGGTTTGTCAGGGTGTTGTCAGGCCCCCTGTAACATGGTCGACACGTCCGGCGTATTGAACCTAGACAGTATTAGTGCACGACAAGTCGCGGTAGACAATAATTAAAACTACGAAAGTTTACAAGTGACATGTACTTACTACCTACTTACCTTGTTTGTAATAGTCTACCTGATCCTAGCTCCTACAGCCAGCAAGGTACAACTCCACGTCATCAGCATCAGCCTACATCTGTTATTGCTAAAAATAGACCCTTCCCAAAGCACGCCAGTAACCAACTAGTCCGGTCCTGGGCTGTTCTTTTCCTGTCGCTGCCATACCTTCTCTGGAGTGCTACTCCCACATTAATAGATGGACAGCATTTAATCAGAGATTTTCGGGATCCGGCGAATCGTTTTGTATCGAGATTTTGTCAGAAGTTATGTAGTGAAAAGGAAAGAAACTGAAAGTAGGGAGATAGCTGAGTAGGGACACCCGCAGCACACTCTCGGCCGGAAGTCGGATACGTTTGGAAATGTTAAACGAGGGCTAGGTCAAAGAGTCTGGTAAAGCGTCACTCTGTGCCTGTGTCGAGTTGTCTCGGTGAGAATGTAGGACTTGTAGGTACGAGGTGTAATGTGAAGAGACGACAGAACGTGTGATGAGGATGTGCCGCTTACCTTAAGAACTTTGTATTTGACCTTAGGCGTGGAGTCACCGGCTCGGTCGGTCGCGGTGAGCGGCTCCAGGTCTCCGCCGGCACGCCGGTTCAGGTGTGCGTCGTCCATGTAGTAGAGCAAGTCATTCTTGTCGAGGCCGTGCGGCGACTCGGCGCTGTCCGCCGCCATGTTGGAGTCGAGGACGAAGTCGGCGCCCTCACTCGACGGCGGTGGTGGTGGTGGCCGCGGTGGAGGCGGTAGTTGCGGCGGAGTTGGTGGCGGAGTTGGTGGCGGCGGCGGTGGTGGCGGTGCCGATGGAGGGCGGGTCGGTTCGGTCGTGCGCGGCATGTAGATGTCGTTAACGAAGGGCAGGAGGCTAGGCGCGGCGTCACCCGCGGGCGGCGATTCGGAGGGGTCGAGCGCGGCGCGAGGACCAGCCTGCTGCTGGTGCCGGCTCGGGAACCCCTCCGACTCGGAGTCAGACATGTAGTCGTAGTTGTTGACCATCAGCTGACGCCGGAGCGACGCCAGCAGCTCCGAGGAGCCGTTCATGTTACGTCGCCGCGCCTCGTTCACGTAGTCTGACACAACAACATTACACAAACAAAAGCAGGTTTGAACTTTAAACACATGTTAGTATTTAATGAATGTCTGTAGCCTACAATATGCTACAATTCTACCTAGCAGACGAGATTTATTCTTGAGATCCACAAAAACATAATATGAAGCGTAGGTAGCGTAGGCCCTCTCTAGGACGAAGAAAGAAACTCACGTAGAATTACTTCACATTTACCTAACATTATACGCTAACGATAGAGTTCGACATTAGAGTGAAGTTATCACCCTGGTGTCGGTCCCGGACGGCTCTCGCGAGATAACGAGCTGGGAGTCGCGAGATATACAGATGAAGCGGAGAGCTATCGGCTCCAGCCGAGATAAGGCATCGTGATGGATGCGCTGCGACCGACACGGACCTCTCTAATGATTGCATCCGAGCTCGGAGCACTCAGGGTAGTTACATAGTTTCGAGTGGAGGCTTCGCGATCTGAAGACTTCAGGTATGATTGAAATTACGTTTTGAAGTCATAATGGTTTTTACTACCAGGGAGTGGAATGTTTTGCAATCATTCTTGTTCCGTTTAAAATTAGTTAACAATTGTTTATAATATCACATAACGTACACACAAAAAATACACTCGAATAAAAAAAATTGAAGAGTGTTCATAACTGATATTTTTTGCTCCATTGTATTGTTCTCAGTAGCATTTATGTATGTGTGGAGCTCACCATCTATGACAGTTCCTGTGACGAGCCAAGAGTGGGCGGCCATTACACCGAGGAACAAGAGACGTGCAGGTGTGCGCAGGAGTGCGGCGCGCGCCATGCTGCTGCCGTCCTTGACCGAGGTGTGCGCGTGCGCGTGCCGGCGTGCTCGCGGACACATTCTACACATATATATGCAAGACGACTACAGGCCGTCAGTTAGTACTTACCTATATTATTATTGACGATACATTTCAAAACAATTGATTGACATCAAAACACGAGTTGAAAAATCTTATCGCTAGAAATATTATTTGCGGATTGTTCGCAGAAACATAAAAAAAGCAGACATGTTGACGGATCTAACGGTGTGTTACGGCTTGTGCAACTATCGCGTGACTGTGGATCCAATCTGGCTGCGTATTGAGTTCAGACATATTGAGTATTGCCGCGATTAGCGCGTCATTGTGGCATCTTTGTATTTTATGATCTAAGGAAGCTGTAAGTAGATAATTTTTTCGCGAATTTTGATAAGTCATAGAACAACAGTTATATTTTTGTTGACGTATTGAAGCCGCCCTTAAGAGGAAGCTAACTGATTACCAGTAACCGTATATACAAACTTCGCATTCATGATC
Organism: Agriopis leucophaearia; assembly: GCA_949125355.1. Taxonomy (NCBI): domain Eukaryota; kingdom Metazoa; phylum Arthropoda; class Insecta; order Lepidoptera; family Geometridae; genus Agriopis; species Agriopis leucophaearia. The sequence continues at coordinate 197,352 of OX421287.1, forward strand.
TGAGTGTGATGTGGGGAGAGAACAAGTGGCGCCGGGTGAAGCGGCTAGGTGCGTGCAGAACGCGCAGCCATTTCCCGCTCGGCTATAAACATGCGATAAGGTGGTTTGATTCACTTGTTCACGACGCACCGCACTCTACTGCACACCTCTACCTACCTACTCTATGTACTGCACTGCACTGCACTGCTCAGTATTAATTGATTCTGTAGCTACAACTTGAACAATCCAAGACATCGTCATTGTAAATGGAAGGTTAGGTTTCATTATGTTATTTAAAAATAGTTTGAAGTGCGCCGACCTTCTCCTATTCATTAATTTCTATTAAACTGTACGAGATAGATATTGCAACGAATATTTATAGTAGAGAGATAATAAGAGTTTTTTAAACTTGTTTTTTTTTTAAAGTAATTAATAATCTTTAAGAATCACACTCTCGATTAAGTCACCTTTCTAACGAAAAAAACTAAATCTACGATGGAGCATGCTTGCCTAGTAATAACAGATTCACTCGTGATTTGAAGACATCAAGATTTTAACTATCGCGGAACCACCATTCAGGCAGCGCATTCCACAGACTAGCAGTTTGCATATTTGACTGCCTCGGTGGCTCAGTTGGTAGTGATCCTACTTTCTGTGCTTGGGGGCGTGGGTTCGATTCCCATATAGGACAAACATTTGTGTGATGAACATTTGTGTTTGTTCTATGTCTGGGTGTTAATATCTATTTAAGTATGTATTTAAAAATATATATGTATGTATATCAGTCTCTGGCAGCCATATTACAAGCTTTGCTTAGTTTGGGGTCAGATGACCATGTGTGCAATAATGTCCCAGTTAAAAAAAAAAAAAATATTAAAAGTGGAGTTAAAGCGCTTCGTACGGGTTTTCGGATATCTACCATAAAGCGGTGTTGCCTTTTCGTGCCTACCCTGGCAGTCCATACATAACATTATGTATGGAGTCTATACCTACCTACATTGATATATTACCTACAGCATTGAAAAAAATACATCTAAGTTGCTGTCGCTACCAAGGAGGTATATAACGCGGGTGAAACATAGTGGCGCAGCTACTATTAAAATAAATTGAATCTAAACAGTGACTAACTGGTCTAGAATAGGTCTCCGCACTCTTCACTAACTAAGACTGTCTCCGCGAAACGTTTTAAATAAGAATAAAATAATGCGAACAAAGCTGCGGCATTCACAAGTAGTACCTACCTACATAGTAAGTACTTTTATACGGATATCCAAACGAAAAAGAAGACACAGTCAGGAAATAAATACAATAATAAAGGTACCTACACGAATATGGCAACTCATCATCTGCCGAAATATATTCTAATCCCATCGTGTTGTCTCATGATGGGACAACTGACACTATTTAGTTCCAGTAGTCCCATGATGGGACAACTGACACCCGTGATTTGAACCCACTAGTCCCATCGTGTTGTCCGTTATCGGACCAAATATTCAAATAACGTTTGAATTTGAACCTAAATATTATTTGCTGTAATGCTATATCCCATCAAAAACATAAATGTGAAATGAGAACCAAGTGAATATTATGGTATATGCTTTGGTTGTTGGTCAGACCTTAGGCTTCAATATATTATCCTAAGTTAGATATCACTTCTTTTATCGTTGAAGTCAACAACCAAAGCATATACCATAATATTCACTTGGTTCTCATTTCACATTTATGTTTTTGATGGGATATCATTACTTTTTGTACAGAAATTATTAGTAGGTACTTATTCATAACAACATTAATACGCGCTGCTGTAGACACTTAAATCTTCCAGTTACGACATATGTACTGTGACGTTGCGGTTAGCGCCGTTATTTATTTATAAAAATAAATATAATAATCTAAGATATTATATTATTATTATGCGGAACTCAATACATATGCCAAATTTGACATGTTTATGTGAAATAGTTTTTGAGTTATGAGAGGGACAAAAGTGGCTCCAAGTGGTTCGTGTAATATTACACACGTTATCGCTTGAGCTTGGCTCTGACGCGCTCCCGCGCGTTCTAGTCTACACTCGTACTATGAAGAGATAAGGTTTGTAAGCGGGAGGCCTATGTTCAGCACTCTTCTGTACTGGACGTCTTCTGGCTGATGATGATGAAGGTGTGTAAGTTTGTGCTCTTGTTATTTAATAAGGCAAGCTCAAATGTGTGAGCCTCATCGAATGTTCTATGAAGACGAGGTACAATGGTGCTGGTATTGTGTTAAACGACTGAATGCCACGTCTGGTCTCAGGAGGCAGGCCACCCAACGATCTTTTACATGACTTCATCAAAACTCTGATGAGGATTCATTATAAAATGTTACAAAACGGCATACACTACGGCACGCCATTTTTATTTCTGGTTTCCACAATAAAGAGTTTGTATCTATATAACTCACGTTATGTTTATGTGTCGAGACGATCGAACGGTTTCACAGCGAATGTCTGCGTGTGAGATGTTTCCCAACTGTACCCTTAGTACAAGATTTGACAGTTTTCGAAAACTTTTTTCGTTTCCGTATTGTCCCATACGTTTTAGTAAAGCGCCTCTAGCGGAAACGCGGATGAACTAAAATCGGTAGTAATCGGCAGTATAGGTTGCTTCACTCAAATACGTAAAATAGTTTCGAATAGCTTTCAGCCCAGCAATGTATGGATCAAAACGAAAACGAATAAAGTTTTCGAAAACTATCAAATCTTGTACTAAGGGTAATGATGAGCTATATGCTTTAACAGGAGTGTTGCGCGTGCGCCAACTTTATATCCTGAAGATAACGCTAATGATGCACAGAAGATCCAGCCTCATCGACACCGACACTGGCTTACTAAAAAGAAGACCTCCACGTGCCATTGAACCGCGAGTTCGAATCGCTTTCGCACAACGACTGCCAGACTTTAGATTCCCTTTTATTTATAACAAAATTTGCAAAGTATGTGCTATACGTAAGAAAACTGAAAGAGAATGTAAAATCATAGTGTCAAATGATCTGCACTCTCTTGCACATGCTGATACAGAGAAACTTCTACTATACCTCAATAATACCAACATATCACCTCAATATATTTTATGTTCACTGACATTACTACTGCACAAGTACACACACACACACACTAACACACACACACACACACTGCGAAGACAATCTTTTGTATTTTTACTGCACTAATTAATACATCCTTTAGTAAAGCTACATATGTAGCCCCTGCGACACAGGCGCAGTGCAGTCCTAGTGCAGGACCTACAAGCATTAGTAAACCTATGCGCTTTATTCTATTTTACCTTTAGTTTTTTCCAAATAATTAATGTATTTGCTAAATTGGCCAGGAAGTAATAGCACCAAGTTATCATGTTCTTAGTTATACCTACCTAACGTATTAAGTATTTATCTGTGTTTGGGTGCCGACGGGACGGGACGGGACGGGGGACGCGACACAAGCCTAGTTTAGTGCAGGGTCCTGTTGTTTCTCAAGACCGGATATTGTTTCAATGCCTTGGTTTACATGACCTTGGTACCTATTGAAATAGTAATCGCAGTGTATAACCTACCACATGTAACATACTCTTCTGTGGCTTCAGCAATCATTGTTCTTAGCGTAAGGTTAAAATGTAATTGTACTGGAAAATAAACATATTTGTTGTATTTTGTATTAGAACTCCTTCATCCGGGAATACGCGCGCTCCCGAAGACGACCGCCAGCGCACTAGACACACTCAAATTAAAAAATTGTTAATTATAGGTATCATTATCACTCTCATCCAGAATTGATGAATTACAGAAATTGTTTGGAAAGAAATATTTCGAGTGCATCGTAATAGGACATGATAATTGTGACACTTTTAAAACGGAGAAGCGTGCAAAGTGGCGGGTAAAGCCACAGATAAAGAAAAAAATATCATTCAGTTTTTCTGTAAGCGAGCAAGTACCTGTCAGGCAAGTCGCGGCGCCGCCGACTGGCGCCTCCCCTAACCTTCTCCTCTCCTCTCTATCCCTTGCTTCCGTTTTCCCCGTTTTCTTTTTCCTTCACGTGGAATCTATTCAGTGTCTCATTTGTCCACCGTGTGTTTCCAAGTCTGCAGATGTGTCCTGTCCAGTTCCATATTAATTGTCGTGTTGTTTATTTTACATCAAACATTTTAGTTTCTTCTCTTATAGTTTGGTTTGTCACAAAGCTCAACAACACGATACACATCATATGCTACATTGGTTAATGCATATTGTAATGTCACCAGAACTACAGGTGTATTAAAAAATTCAGCAAAATCGGGTAAGAGGAACTGGTTCTAATTTAGCTTACAAGATTTACAATACTCAAGATCTTATTTATTTACCTTTAGTTGAATAATACCTTGTACAAAAAGAAACTTGTTGACTATGCCTTTATATGAGGCAGAAGTGCCCAGAAACAGAGTAAGTAGGTTGTAGCGTACAGCTGATGACGTCACCCGACGTACGGACCGGCCCGGGTTAGGCGCCGTGTCCGCGGCGTACAAGTCCCGCATAGAACTGACTATGTAACACTCGTGCAATCTGCATTTTTTTAACTGTAAATTTTTACTCTATTCGTAGCTGTAGACCTCGTAGCGGCTACGGCGTAGCGCTACGCCGGAGCGACCACTACGAGCGTTGATTTGATTTGATTAAAAACATCGTTAGCATAGTATTTCCGCCGCGTACTTTAATGAATACTAAAACTTTAATGAAATGAAATTATACAGCGTTTTCGACGTTTCTAGAACAACGTCGGTAGTGTGCCCGATGCTTGCTAATTAGGGAGCTCGCGTCGGACTTTTTGTTACGCGGCTACTTTGCATAAAATCTTTGTGGCTTCTTCGGGAAACGTTGTGAAAGAAATGTTTCGACTCGATGGAAATTGAGAACAGGCAATATTCCCGAAGGCCACGTGATGCTGATAATAATGAAACTACGAAGATACCGTTTCGGATTTACGGATCTTTGAAAAAGTATGTTTTTATAAGAATCAAATAAACAATAACTTTTTTATTTATTAATTGGATTACATTTGAACGCCAACTCACCTGATGTTAAGCGATGATGCGGTCTACGATGGCAACATTGGCGTGGTTGGCTTAGGATGTAAAGAGGTGTGTTGCACTTTCACTAAGAGCTACTCGCGGCGTTATGCCCTTTAACATTTCCACCCTGGAGCTTAGGTTCTTAGTTCTTGCGGTTTTTATCCCCAAACGGCCGGTTAAGGCAAGCCAGGGGTCGGGGTCTCATTTAGCCCCATGGATTCGGGGTACGCGGTATCGCTAGCCACCGAAGGCAACTCAAAATAATGTTAACTCAAAATAAGCTCTAAATAATGAAAACCACGAGAAAAACGCAAAATATATTATTTAAAGTTATTCAGAAGGCGTCTTTTAGTTACAAAACATGTGGTAATTTTAGTAAAGTTTGTGGAGGGTCAGTAACTCTTGGTTAACCTGGAACTGTTCAGTAGTAGTTCTGCGAGCGCGTGTGTTTGGTTGGTTATGCAGTGTGTTAGACGAGAACGTAACTACGTCATTAGCGCGCGACCTGCAGCCTGGCGCTGGGCGGGCGGAGCACGCTGGGCGTGGGCGCCTGAGACTCGCTACACTGAGAGGACCCTTCACAATTTCTTTGACTCACTTTATTGAGCGTTTGCTTTCATTGTCGTGGATTTGACGACGTTCGATGTTACGCGGTGTTCGAGTGGAAAGGTGTTCGAGCGAACGTCCATTCGAAGAAATGACGAACCCGATGAGATCATTTAGACTGCATCACAACTAGTGAAATAATAATATAATAATAATTTTATTTGCCACTATTAATATTACGTGCAATATTTAGTTTAAAATAATAAAATTAGAGTTACAAAACTTATTGGAATATGATTAAAATGAACATGTCAATAATACAATTTACAGTCGCTAGTTATCGCTGCAGGATTCCCTGTGTCGCGATAACTAGTGCTCTTCTAGGGACAACTTATTTAGTGAATAAAAACTATATTTCGTTGATCTAAACATTTAATCTTTCAGAGGGTCGTGTTAATGCGATGCGTAAGTGATCGCTTACCATCAGACGAACCGTCAGCTTGTTCGCCAATAAATGGCATAAAAAATGCGTCACCAAAATCAATCACCATTTTAAAAAATAAGCTTCAAAATTAGTAAATAATACGCAATTTCGTTTACTTGGTTGACATACTTTTTCCACTTATTATGATTTCAAAATCTAAGTACTGAACCGATTTTAATAAAATGTACTATGGGATCAATCTAAAGTATTTCCATTTAATTTATTTTTCAAATCAGATTGTAATTGACGGAGTTTAGATGTAAGAAACATGTAATGTGACCGTGTGTCAACGGACACGCACTCTCCGCGTGTTCACGGTCCGCGGGCCGGCTAACGAGTGCGGGCTGACACACACACTACACAACATTATATCATATATATATATATATGCAGGCAGTAGCGGTACCTTACACAAATACTATTTGCATAGTTCACAGAATCACATTCACTTCATGTCAAGGCTGGGGAGCATGATTCGTTCTTCTCTATGTCCATCTCTAAAAAAGAATTTTTTTACCTAAATTATTTAGTCATACAAACATTTTTTTTTATTGTTCATAATGTGGATTATGTGTCAGCAATAAAACATTTTATTGTAATTTATTTATCACATTAATAATTAGTAAAGTAACTCTCCAACAATATGTGACATGTGAACTTCAGATCCTATAAGCATGGTTGCCTGGAATAGATCGCTTCAAGCAATAAGGCCGCCTGTTAAAAGCGTAGATAATTACTGTAATGTATAATGTTTTCCTTGTTATGTGTTTTTATTAAAGAGTTATTGTATTGAGTTTATTTTTTTAGGGCCCATCCTCTCTAACTGAGAGAAGGTCTGTAGGTCTGTGTCCCAGCAGTGGAAACGTGATAGGGCCCATCCTCTCTAACTGAGAGAAGGTCTGTGTCCCAGCAGTGGGAACGTGATAGGCTGATGATGAGGTAGTATAGTTTGGTGTTCAAATATACTGGAAAGCTATAACGCATCTGTCATCAGCTATTTTTGTTTCCAGTACAATGTTCCAGTTGGTAGGTTTACAGAGGATCGTCGCTCCATCTGTCCGGCATCAACTAGGCAAGTTTATTTTATTATCATCATAATCAGTCCACAGCTGGTGTAGGTGTAGGCCTCTCCTGCAGCACGCCACTCAGCCGGATCAGAGGCGCCTCACTTCCAGCTCGTTACTCCAGAGAGTGTGAGACAGGACGACGTCCTCCGCTACATTTACCAATCGCGATCTCTGCTCTAGAACATTACTAGGACTCGACTTTAGTTTCGTATTTACGCTCTTTCATATCAATATATCAATTGGAATCGGCACTCGACGTTTATACAATTATTAATTATATTTGTGAAGCCAAGCGCACGCGTCACCACTCCGCCGCGCGCCGTCACCGGCTGGTGATACACTGAGCCCAGCTGTGTGTGTCTGTGTGTCACGTGACACGTACTACAAGTACAACGATAGGATCGCGACTCGATAATAGCGCTTTAATGGGTACCCCTATCGACAGGAGCTAGAGCGACGTGAGACACGAGCGGAGAGCGGGCATACAAAAGTTCTCCCCATTCTATTTTCTGTGAGACAAACGAACACTGAACAAAGCCATTCCATTGACGAAACATGGTTGACAGGTGAACTCAGGTAGGCTCGGCGCATACATTTGGAACACCATAGTTTCTAGAGCCCACATTGATAAGACACAGATGATAAGGATAGACTAAAATGCTAGAGTATTAGTGAAAGTGCGAGAACGAACAACTGAGAGCTGTTATCACTCTGGCTGGTGTAAATATTATTCGGTTTCTCACTCAAAGTTGGAGTTTGTTTCCTTTCTCAAAAGCCTATTTTTATATTTAAAGTGTTGTTTGAGACTGTGGCTGTCTTTATGTATGCTCTGTACAATATACTTAATTTAGTTAGGATTTTCAAGTAGCTTTCTCACAGAAAAGTAAATTATAAGCTAAATTTGCTACAATGAGTCCTTGAATACTAATTTTGGTATTTCCAAATTTTTACATCTTCCAAATTTACTATCATGTTTATGTTTTCACCTGAAACTCTTTAAATAATTATATTATTACAAAAATACAATTATATTTTTACAGAACCAGTGTATCAAACAATGGTTATGGTTTTATATAAACACCGCTCCCGCCCGTGGCTTGTTCCGCGCGTCTTCTCTGAACAATCAGCTCTGCAGTCGCAATTACTAGTTTTTGCATTCTGCGAACACGTCTGTTTCACTGACAATCTGTTGCGACACACACTCACATACACACACACACACACACACACACACAAACGAAGTACCTCGCCCCGTGCAGTATGCGGGAGTATTTATTAGTTCACGTGTGAACATCAGTTGAAAGGGTTGCTGTAAGTAAGGTGTACGACCATCGACTATAACTTCACATATCATCATAGTTGCTAGTATTGTAAGTCGGACGGCGTGTTCAGTCGGGTGAAAGGCAGAGGTTCTATGTTCCACTGTATTTTTTTATGTTTATTCACCGATATGTCCGCTAACTATTGACCGATAAAAAAAAATGATAGGGTATACTACCAATTTGGTCCCATTGTCACCAAATCAGGATCTGATGATGGGATCCCAGGGAAATCAAGGGCAACCCTCAATTTTAATAGGCACTTATTAAGTTTTTCATATATTTTTAAAGTCGGCTTTAAATGTACTCTACTTGTATATATTATTGATTAAAATGTATATCAGAAGGTGGAAGCCGAGGCAGTGAGTAGATGATCCATACAAGAACCCCGTGGCTGTGGGTATATGTATCCGGTTTCCATTTGGGTCCCATGCTCCACATACATGTCCCGTCACCCGGCGACGGTTCCAGATCTGCGTCGACACTAACACGAGAACCGTTTTAGTGTCGCGCGGGACCGTGACGTCACACGACGCCACGCCACGCGACACATCTGCCACACATCTAGCTCCGAGGAGCGTCTGATATCACCACTCACACTTGAAGCAATCCTGGTACATTACACATTATATCTGTCCGCGATATTCTCTCCTCCAACTTAATATTATAGAGACAGGTAACAATTGTATATTTATACAACAAAAATAACAACCAACTTCACAGACACTTCTATAAAAGAATTAACTCGGATATATTCGTGATAAAAAAAAATATAGAAAAATAAGTCAGACTAATATTATGGTGTTGTTAATATAACTGTAATAAGTATCTACAGTTAAATGATGTAATTTTTATTCCACTCTGTGTAATGTAGTAAGTTCGTTCTATATGATTCGTTCAGTCAGAAGCACTTACGAGTGCTTCAATTAGTTTTGATCCATTAAAACTGTAAGTATTAGTAGTTTCGTTCGTCTAATGACAGCTCGTTTTCCAATTGGAGTTTAGATTAGAAGTATCTCCCTGTGCAGCTCATAGATTTATAAGTTCTGGAGTGTTACGGGTACATAATAAACACGGGCTCGAAACAGCGCAGTACGGTAAACACTCGAACGAGAACCGCCGAGATACAGTTTGCGGTCGCTCAACTTTTCGCAATTGCCTAAACTAAATCGTTTATAACAGATAGTCGACTAAATAAATAAACAAATCACTAGCTGCACCGCGCGGTTTCACCCGCATTATAATTATATACCTCCTTTATAATTATATACCTCCTTGAAGTACCCACTCGTGGCGACAGCGTACTTTGTTGACGTAGATGACAATTTCTTTTTTCTTGTTATATGATGCAATATGTCAACATATGTATAGACTTCAATAAAATGATTGTAAACGACACCGTTGTTTGTTTGTATCTGTTGATCTGATCGCTGTATTATTATTATTACTTAACTTCACATGCAGGATCACTCGCTAAGCTAATAATTATGAAGTGAAGCCTGAAAATTTCATCAAAACCGGTCCAGCTATTTTGGAGTCCACAGAGAACATACGCACACAAACACACACATTGCCTTTTATATTTAGATAGATAGAACTATCCATTGGTTAAGGACATTAGCTATGGTCAAGGTGTTTTGTTTCGTGTGGTGTTTTGTGATCAACACTTTTGTTCAGCTTTTTATAGGACAATATAAAAATAATGAGTCCGGTAGCGAACCTATTGTAAGGGGCGGGTTCCAACCACGGAGCCGTGTCCTGTTTCCAATCTAAACAATATCCAAAGTATTCCGAAGGCAGACAAATTAGCGAAATTACACTGAGGTATGGCGGCCCGTTAGCAAAACATTTCAAGAAATATATTTTTTAATTATTAAAAAGCATCCCGAGTCCTCCCTCGAGTGCGACTAATTCAAATGGAGGTATTTATTTCTAGTTAATTATTTGAAAGCCACCCCCCCTCCCTCTCCCCCTCCCCCCTGGGACGGCGGCAGGAGAACCAGTAGCTGAACTGAGCAGGGATCACTCTTAGTATTCTCTTGAATGTGGACTAGGGTTTGGGAAGTCTTGACATTGGGAAGACTTCCCGTCTTGACATTTTCAAAGTACAGGGACACGAGACATCCCAGGCAGGTTCAATGTCCCGTCCCGGGACGTGCCGGGACTTCGACACTTTCATAAATAAACAGAATGGAGTACATTTTTGTAAGATGTATAAATAAAATTAACATTTCAGTAATAATTGATAAAACCGTGGTAACCTATTTTGAAAACCGCTAGACTTGAAAGCGTGAGGTCGCGGGTTCAAATCCCGCGCCTGTACCAATGAGCTATTTGGAGTTTATGCACGAATTTTAATACCACTAGCTTTTCGGTGAAGGAAAACATCGTGAGTAAACTGCATACGTCTGCGTGCTTCATCTTCGACCACATTGTCGCTTACTAACAGGTGAGTTTGTGTTGTGGTCAAACGCGGACTAATTCTCGATTTAAAAAAAAAACGTACGGAGAAGAAATTCAATGTTACCCGTTAACGTCTGAATTTATGGTAAAACGCAAATAGTGTAAGTGTAAGCAGAAATGCCACGTTTGTAACTTGTAGCGACGACGCATTCGTTGTCTCCAGTGAGATGTAATAAAATATGTTAGTTTGTCTGTATGTTTTGTTACAAGTCTCTACCGTCAATAATTGTGTGATCAAACGAGCTTACCTGAAATGCTCGATCTCAATAATCCTGTCTTCACTCTTTCCACTTATATAGCTCTCCAGTAAGATTCCCTGCGTCACAGACAACGTACATTCTGACACAAAGCAGATTCAGATTTAATTTATTTGCCAAAACACATGTAGGATAAAATAAGCTGTTACAAAATTATACCTGTCCTATCCGGACACGATCACGTCCCCTATATATTACTATGCTCTTTGCAATTACGCCTCTAAAAAAAAAACGAAACGAGAAGCTCGCCAACGTCGCGTCAGTCGGCAACTATCCGCAACTTCAGTTCGGTGCGCTTCCGACAGAGCCACGGCGTTATCGCTGGACAGTGTTGGGCATTCACTACCCGACGACCGTAAAGTGATATCCAGGAACTGGAAGTAGAGGTACGCATGGCTAGTAAGCTGGCTGATTGTCTGAAGCTGCGGTACTGCGCTCCTCCGACCGCCGCAACAAACACTCATCATTGTTATTCACGTTTCAAAAAGAAAAATTGTTGTAATCTGACAAAACATTTTCCGAACGAAAAGTTAACGCTTGGAAGCAGTCGGTTGCAAATATTAATGTTTTGGGAGAATGCCTCGGAGACATTTAGCTTATACCGGTGTATTGTACAGAGTGTCATGTCAACAATGGTGGAGCTTTACAGTTCAATGAGGAATTATATTCTAGCATAACGGATACTCTGGAAATATTGTATTAATAAGGTAGAGCTAGTTTCATACATCACATTTAACACTTCATCAAAATTCAACAACGGAACCTTGTAACGATATTATATTTTTTTTTAAGTTAGAACTGCACAATTACTTCTTTTTTTAATTAAAAATACTTATTGTAACAATGACAAAAAAAGGCAATTTACTGATTTATTTTGATAAACTAACAATAGCCTGACTAGGTGTCAATTGAGATCTATTAAATTGACCCTACTTAGCGCCACAGTTTCACTCTCCTACGAGAATCGTTAGTTTTCCTGGATAAAATTTAGTTTATTTGTTAAACCAGGATATAAGTATATATAGATATAACTATAAGCTATTTTACTGGCACATGCCTTTAATAGCTAAACATTATTATCAATTGAAAAACCGACTACAAAATGAGTATACTACACCACCTCAAAGTCACGACAAGACTCTCTACCATCTGTCTCAAACATGTCCTCGAGTACTTTGGCTACATTGCTAGGAAACAAGGCGACAACCTGGAAAAGTTGATGGTGACAGGGAAAGTCGACGGCAAAAGACTCTCGACACTTCTGTCTACGACGCACTCCATGCCATGCTGCTGACGATAGAAGACGATGATGGAAGGAAATCATCAGAGAAAGATTGGTGGAAGTGTGGGATCACATCCCTCAGACATGAGGGATGAGGAATACCTACGACCTACGGAGGAGGAACACGGTTTCAGAACTAGTTTTTATCATAGTCCGTAGCTTTATTTTGACATTTCCAGATCACGCGACAGATGATCATTGTTTGGAAAATATTTATATTCGGTATCGTTCTCCTAAAACACGAAAATTCAGAACTTGGATGATTTTATTTATTTCCATAGTTCAGTGAACGCAGAGTAATATCTGAATAAACCGAGAGATATGTACGATGCCTTCTAAATATCTCCACGATAGAAACTATCCTTTACTCTTACAATAAGCTTATTCTAAACGTTTATAATTTCTGAACTTTTTTGAGTTTAGGTAAAAAAAAAACTACTTTATAATCGTTAAACGAGTATCAAATACCTTTTATAAGTGTTTCATAGTAAATTTAAGATAATAAAATTTCCATATTTTCAAATAAAACGAATATTTTATTAGAAAAACGTAATCTAATCTCTTTGAATGTTTTTTTCTTAGGTAGAAATGTATTTGTTCTCGTTGTATAAATTGCTTGCTTACTTTGTATGTTTGCTTGCTTCTCAATTTGGTCGTTTTTTTAATGTTTGTTACCTCAGAAATCTACCATTTGTAAATCGATTAAAAAATCTTATTATTATTTCTATTTAAAAAAATCATTATTTCAGATTAATCTCATAGAAATTTCATCAAAATCGGTACAGAAGTTTGATTTTAAATCAAAATAACAAAAAAAAAAGTTAACATGGGTAGAAAACGAAATCGCGTTTTGAAGTCGTTTTTATAAATTGTCAATTATAAACACGTATGTATGCGTGTGAAGTTTGTCGCGTCGTGGAAGCGTCATACATACTCGTACGCGCACATTCCGTTTTGTACAAGAACCTCATAAAAATGACAAGTCCCATTGAGCCGCGTTAGATGACACTTCAGCTTCCATTTCCCCAATTCACACTCTCTTACCCCGACTCCCGGCTCCCCGACTCCCCGACTCCCCGCGCTGTATTCATGTCCTGATAAAGTACAAGTATGTGACAAATTCAGGAGATTGCAATTTGTTCCGTGAATCCCCCCACCTCACCCCTCACCCCTGTGAGACCCCGCAGAGACCGCTATCAAACCCCGAAAGGGGTAATTTCATCCCTCATTGAACCGCGTTCAATGGACAAAAAATGAGTCAACACTTTATTTATTAAAGCCATGGATGGGTAAATAACATCCGAGTCAAGGTAGTGTTGTAGTCAGGTGTCGGGGGTTCCGTGACTATTGTGCTCTTATTATGGAAACCTGCTCGCGAATAACTCGAATAATAAGTACGATTTTAAATAAATATTAATTAGTCTGTTTTAAACTCGCCGATAAAGGAGCTGATAACTTCAAATGGCTGAACCAATTTTTATGAATCTTTAAATTTTTATCAAACAAACAAAAAACTGAATAAATTTCCATACCTATCCAAATCCTGTTAGTCGTTACGGAGTTGAGTGGGAATAAACACACTGACACGTTTATAATATGAGTGTGATTTATGGTTGGGTACTTGTGATGCAACAAACTGGTCTGTAGGTAGGTACAGTGTGTATGTACCCGCATTGTCCGGACACAGTGTCACCGGACGTCACGGAAGTACGCGCCGCGCCCGCGCCGCTCGCGACCTTCCGTTACAAGCTTTCAATGATCATATGACAGGGTGTTTTTATTTTAAATGTAATAGTAGACAAATAACCGACGGGCCGCCTCATAGTAAGTTTAGTCATCGCCGCCTATACCCGGGGCATTGGCGGTGCGTCGCCTTACGTTTGAGGACTCTATTAACTCTTCGTTTGAAGCAATTGAGGTCATTATAATTCAGAGTTTCGGCGTCCCATATCTTGGGCATTTGCCAGTGTCAAGTATTGATATTATATTTTTCAAGTTATATTAAATATCGTTAAATAATTCATAATCACGTCAGAGTCAAGCAAAATAGCGGTAGGTAGAGTCTTCATTAGAGGCTTCTATGGAATTTCGGAAACATCACGAACAGACATGTTTCACCTCGTTATATCATATTGGCGGTAATCCCTACCATATTATAAATGTGTAGATCAAATACCTTCACACATGACTTCTAACTAAGTAGAAGCAATACCGGATATCGGTTTAACTTGCAAAAAAAATACCGTTTGCGTGATTCAGGTAAAGTGTCGTATTTACCTATAATAGACGCACTTTTAATATTTGTGAAACTACGATCCATTTACACTCATTATTTTAGGAATTATTGAATACCTTATTACGTTTTTAATAATATTATTCGTAAAGTTTAAGCAAATTTAAATTTTTTTCGCAAAACATCGTTTTAGTACGCAATCTATTTTCAAACTATGGAACTAGAAATCTGACGGCTGTCAGTTTGTTTGTTTGTCCGCGCACATCTTTTAAACTACTAGAAGGAGTTCAAAGCAGTTTCCATGAATATGCTTATAAAATACCTGATTGAAACATAGGCTATATTAATATATGATAATAAATAGTAAAAAAATTTTTTTTGAATAATTATTTATAACGCCATCTAGCTTATTTTATAGTAATGTTGTCGTAATGACAGACTTCTACTCGCAGACATGGTAGGTAGGAAGACTGAAGCGGCTGTTGCCATATAATCTATATGTAAATTAAAATATAGATATTCGCCAAAGAACCAGAGTCACCGACATAGCTATTAAAATCTGCAAGTTGAAGTGGCAATGGGCAGGCCACATCGCTCGAAGAACTGTTAACCGATGGGGAAGTAGGTAAGGTTCTTGAGTGGAGACCGCGAACCGGAAGACGCAGCGTAGGTAGGCCTCCCACTAGATGGACCGACGACATTGTGAGAGTCGCGGGCATCCAGTGGATGCAGATGGCAGGATGTCGTTCAGTGTGGAGGTTAAAGGGGGAGGCCTATGTTCAGCAGTGGACGTCTTCTGGCTGATGATGATGATGAAATAAAAACGAATCGCCGAAATGTATGTACCCGCATAACTTCCGATAGACTGCACCAAATAGTTTTTTTTGTGTTTGTTATTTTCAGGACAGCCAACTGCTTTTGAAGAGGTTTTACAGTTTATTATAGCGTAATTTAAAGTACGTTTATTTTTGTATTGACTTCTGACGTGCTAATATACCAAGTCGACGGAGATTAAAATGAATACATTTTTTTGCCAGGATCAAACTTAAGACCAATAACAGACACGCAAAGTAGGTGAACTCGCGGCATCTAATCTGTTTCTGATCTATGATTAGCAGCTATTTTGGATGTTATGGTGGTGAACGAAAGCGGTTTAGTTGTTGGAAGGGTCGAGGCGCAGAAGGCGGGCAAAAATTATTTAGACATCATTGGTTGGCAGTCTTTACGCGGAGTAATGTTAAATAACAGCGATTAATTATAGATACCGCTCCATGCTTCCTACTTACTATTTACTAATAATTCAATAATAACGTTTGTCATGCATGACATTTCGCTTGACTTATACCAATTTTTTTTCCTTATTGGCTCCATGGCTCCACACTTCCAACGTATTTAACCAGTGAAAGTAATATATTATTTGCTTGAAATATATTTGAAACTATGGACATGTCGGGATACCTGTATCGAGTCAGATTAAAACTAGACTAAAATCATACTATGACGATAGTATGACAATCCGCATTAAAATGGAGAGCAATAAATCTACAATCATGTCATATGTGTAGGTATTATCTATAAAATATTCAGTATAAATAATCCGATGGATTTGTGCCTATTTAAAGTTCCGTTCGTGTTCGTTAGTGTAACTTGGATATGTCAGTCTAATCGTCCACCCACTAATTACTTTGCGCTACGCGTACGAAGTCGCGGGCATTAGCTAGTTGTAAATAATTTCATGACATTTCTGTAGAGATCTGTTATCTAGTGTATATACCTACCTGTGACCACGGACACTGCAGTGTTCAATCAGTCAGGAAATACACGCGATATAATTAGTTAAAAGTGTTTAATTTCAACTAGTAAGTATTTCTTGTATTTTAATCCTTTTTTACTAACTTTTATTTAGCTATCCCGGTGTCTGTCTGTCTGTCTGTCTGTCTGTCTGTCTGTAAACAAATCTTGCAAGTTAAATTTGACCCACTACCCGGTGTTCGATTGAGCTGAAGTTTGTCATACTTGTCAAGTTCCGATGATGATACAATATTATGGTGACAGCGAGGTGATTTGATGATGGTGACGGTGGACAACGACACTCCTCGATGGATAATAGTAGACTGGCAGTGTTTGGGCTCATTTTGATCAGCTCATCGTTCGGATCACTAATTTCTTAAAAGCTTGGTTTGAAAAAGATTTTTTTAAATAAAAAAAACTCGTATTATCTTTTTATTTAGTTTATTATGCGTATCAGTTTTTAAAACTAACATGATTTATTGGAATCAAAGTTTAGTTATAACCCGGGTACCTACCTCCCGGGTACCTCCCTCCCGGGTACATCCCACCCGGGTACCTCCCACCCGGGTACCCACATTCCTAGAAGCTATTTCAAATTAGCTCCATGTTTATTTTATTTGGGTTAGAATAGGTTAAGTTTTTGTACCTACGCCTATTCAGCGAACTGTGAATAATTCTATTTCAAAACTTTCTATTATTGCTTATTGGAATCAGTCAGTTGGAAGCACTCTCTGTCTCAAGTAGGACTGACCACTCGACTGACCAGACAACATTGTCGTTCTGAATGTCTGAAGAGTTTGTATGAAAATAAACGGCTTCTATTAACGCGGGATCGTTACAGTGCTGAAACAAAACAAGAACAGATCTTTTTTAAATAGGTTTGGACATATGCAAAATCTGCGGATTAATTGTAAATGTTAACTGTGTTAACTGTATGGATGTGAAGCGTGGACCAGGACATGAGATGAGATGTGGTCTCACTGCCGCATGGTTCGTATTAGTTGGACGGATAAAGTTACCAATGTAGAAGTCTTAAACTGTATGTGGAAGGAACTGGAACTTAAATGGTCTCCCTCGACCTTGATCTCGGACATGTTTTTTTAAATGTATATATAGGCTTGCGTTTGACCGCCAACTCACCTGATGTTAAGTGATGATGCGGTCTACGATGGAGCATGCTTGCCTAGAAGAAGCCGATGCCGATGTACTGCGACATCACCGGTATTTTTTCCGGCAGACCATCATGATGCAAAATAGATAGATACGCAAGAAGTCGTGGCTCCGTGATATCAGGTAGTGGACGGGGATAAAGATGGTAGACAAACGGATGGACGGTAGACTGTAGTAAAGCTGTACAGCCTTGCGTTGGACAAGAACAATTTTAAGAAGCTGACTGCTGACCTTCACTAATGGAGAGCCACTAAGAGAAGAAGATATACGTTGACCTATTCTATAGGTATATATATAAATCACTATTTATTGTTCACATACTGGATAATACATAATTATACATGATACAGAAAGGTTTGAAAATTAGTGCAACGACTGGCAGCCTTATCGTTAAAACGATATTAAACTGCCAATTTGTCCCCTCGAGAGGACAGAGCAGGGGGACATACATCAATAATCCTGCGAAACAAACAGAAAGTATTCACACATTCAGCGAAACCTCATTCAGAAATGAGAATATAATTCAGTTCAACTGTCAACGCATCCCGGCCCGCGCCTTCCAGCAGTCATACTGACGTACACCGGCACGACCGGACCGGACCGGCGCCACCCCGGGTGCGGCACGGAGCCGGGACGAGCACATTAAATATATAATATTGATAAAGCAGCCGGCGGCAAATCCGATTACCGCAACGAGGGCTGCGTTCGATACACGCCGCGCTGTGAGAGGAACAGCTGGTACAATCTCATCAGATATATAGATTGCTCCTAAATGGATATTAGAAATGTACAATACAATAAATAACTGAAATGCTGAAGATTCGAAATTATAACAACTGTTCTGTTGGCTGACATGTGGAGACAGCAGGTCGGTGCACTCCGGTCTCAGTACCCTGTGACACATGTACCTGATATTTTATTCCTACCAAACTTAAATTGGGTACTGAATTGTTCAAGTAATTTAATAAAATTATGTCTAAATTTATAAGCGGCCGAGTGCGAGTCGGGCTCGTGCACTGAGAGTTCCATACCACTACATAATTTATTAACTACTAAATTACAAAAAAAGTGTGCAAAAAGACATCAAGCCCAGGCGGTCACCCATCCAAGTACCGACCGCGCTCGACGTTGCATAATTTCGGTGATCGTATGAGAACCGGTGTCACCACCGCACCGGTTCTCTCGGTGACTAATATCTATTCACATAGATATTAGTCACCGACTCACACTTGGCCAGTTTTTATTATTTGTTGTTTTACTTTAGAGTGTGTATTATATAATCATGCCAAGTCTTCAGCCAAGTAATCATGTTAAACCCCCATTATTTTTTCCGTTTTCTTTTTATTTTTTTCTTAGTTAATCTGTCGTACATATTTTGTAAAAAATTCAACTGGCTATCTAAAGATACAGCCGTTAAAATGTGGGTAATTATGTGATACCTACCTCAAACATGCTACCTAAGATCTGTATGTGAATTTCATGATATGCAATAAATTATTGAGTATTGAAAAGGTAGGACAGACAGACGGATAGACATTCAGATAGACTGACAGACAACGTAGGCTTAGTTAGTAATAGGGTCTCGTTTTCACCCTTCTTGTACAGAACCCTAAATATTCCTTTAAAACAATTAGTGTAGTGGGAAAAATAAATAAAACACTATTCTAAAATCCCCCGTGGAAAGAAAACTGACCAGCAGGTAGCTCTCCGGTCTCCTGTCGTCTCTACTGAAGGTTTCTCCAGGTCTACTTATAACAATGCTTCCTCGGAGTGAAGGTGTGTGAAACTAAGTAAACTTAATTGCGAAGAAAACGATAGAGAAGCCTTCAAACGAAATGTGCAAGGCAGGCGGTTCTTGCGCATTTCGTTTGAAGCGTAGTTTTTAAGTTATTTCATTCAAAAATACAAATCTTTCCTCTTTATAATATTAGTATGATTTGTAGGTACTTGTTAGAGGCACTAATTAGTAATATGGGAGGCATTAGGAAACGTTCATGAAGCAGTAAGCTGAATAAAGTGCTGTCCTGAATATTATCCGCAAGCGAGGAGTAAATATCACGCACTGAAACTATGTAAACCACATAATATTAGCTATATGCTTTTGCCAATGATTTCGCTCGCTTTGTGAAATGTGACTTAAGGATAGTGGAATTTTCTATCCGTGAAAGAATATTTAAAATCGGATCTGCGGAAATCGCAAACTGTGCGTTTTACGTGTTTTTTTTGCCTCACACATACCTGCTATATCTATAGGCGACGGTGAACGCTTACCATCAGGCGGCCCGTTAGCTTGTTTGCCACCTTAAATTGCATTATATTTTTTAACGGAATTACTGATTGAAATCTGTTTTATACATCTAAACAAAATATCAATAGTTCTAGAGATAACCTCGAATATACAAACCATCTTGTAAACTTTACATCTTGATTTTTAATATTAGTGTAGAGATAGTGTGGACTTACCGAACGTTTTATAACAAGTCTGTAAGACTACGTACTGTGATGTAAGCTGTTTATTTAATCCAAGCGAACCGTTATTACATATTGATGACTGCCTCGGTGGCTCAGTTGGTAGTGATCCTACTTTCTGTGCTTGGGGGCGTGGGTTCGATTCCCATCTAGGACAAACATTTGTGTGATGAACATTTGTGTTTGTTCTATGTCTGGGTGTTAATATCTATTTAAGTATGTATTTAAAAATATATATGTATGTATATCAGTCTCTGGCAGCCATATTACAAGCTTTGCTTAGTTTGGGGTCAGATGACCATGTGTGCAATAATGTCCCAGATATTGAAGCAGATCCCGCTGACGATGGCGGTGTGCGCTGCGCTGAGGAAGCAACAATGAAGAGGCGTGCTCAGCTGTCGGCGGTCGGCGCAAGAGACGTCGCGCGATATTTATTGCTGAATTATGTATTTTAAACATTAATCAATAATAAATAAAAACAGTATTTTGATTACTTATTTTAGATAAACATCAATGTAAGTAGGTTCTTACAACAACATAAAAAATAGATAGCTTCATAATTCTATTAATAAAATAAAAAATAAAACACGGAGAGGTAAATCGCTGAGAGTGAAATGCGTCACCTAATTTTTTTAATGGTGGAATATTTTATTCAAATTGAAATGAGAAGTTCAACTCTGTGGTTTGTTTGCTGCAGAGCAATGGAACTCAGCGAGCATACCATCAACAGAATGGAGAGAGTCTGCAACAGCACGCTCGCTCTATACCTACCTGGTGTGCTCCACGTTGGACAAGAAGACAGATTACAATGATAGGGAGGGACATGTGGTGCGTATACATCCCGACCGATACTCTCACAGGGGGCGTATCTATTAACATGAACTAATATAATGTGTGTAGACTTGATTCTTTAAACTGACATTGTTTAGTGGTCAAAGAAAAGTAAATCTTTAACCTGTTCAATATATCTATACCTATATATAAAGAGGAAACATCTGATTGTTTGTTTGCATTGAATAAGCTCCGAAACTACTGAACCGATTTCAAAAAATCCTTCACTGTTGGGAAGCTACACTATCCCCGGGTGACATAGGCTATATTATATTTTGTAGCGAGGTCGAAGGCCGAGCTTACACTCGTGCGTAGCCGGGGCGGGCGACTAGTTTTCTATAAAATCAGCGTCGACATGAATGTCCCTAGAACTTTCTCGATATGGAACCTCCAACGAATGATCAACATTCTCAGTACTCGTTATTTACACCAGGTCAGCACACACGAGCCTGCGTCAGTCTGAAATTATTATCTGTATTCACGTCAGCATCCAGTTTATAAACTTGTTCAAAATGAATTAACGATTACATCAGAATATCGGGTTTTCGCATCGTTTGCCTATACAGTACGAGTACCTACATTATACGAGTACCTACATTATACGAGTACCTACATTATACGAGTACCTACATTATACACGGGACATGTAGAGAAACTACAATGTAGAGTAGGTATGTTGTATCTATCTAGACTTACGAAACAATATCATTTACTCTTGTTACACAAATTAATCAATACTTAGAATAATTTCAGGTTAATCTGACAACGTCAGCCAGAAGCGTTTGTTTTCTAAAATACCTAAAAAATAAACGCATAGTTAAAATGTTATAGGTAATGAAAGGTTTTCCGAATGGCAATTTAAAAAAAACCACTTAATAGTGCGACACGAGACACGAGACATGTGGAGATTTAGAAAAACCTCAGACGAAGAAAGCTCAACAAAAAATCTTACTTATTCTCATACACAGATAATATTATGTTTCTGTCTGTCTGACACTGTCTGAAATGCTTAAATTTCTGTTATTTTATTTAAGTATTTTTAAGTTTTAAAAAAATTTAAACTTACAGCCTGTGATGTTTCCTCTGCTGCACAGATCTTTTCTCAGAGAGAGAGAGAGAGAATGGGCCTTAAATTAATTGATTGTAGCGATCTTCTGTCAAAGATAAAATTCCGAATACCTACTCGTGCTGTGACCAGACGGAATTATCTCGTACTTCATGTGGATTCATGTGTGACCAATTATAGACAAAATTCTTACTTTATTAGAGTATGTAACAACTTTAATTGTAATTATTCCAAGGACGTGGACCTGTTTACAGCGGGACAAAACTTCAACAAAAATTATTCATTTTCAGCTTTTTTTCTTCTTCTGATTGACTTTCATGGTTTTTATTTTATTTATATACTAGCCGTCCGCCCCGGCTTCGCACGAGTGTAAGCTCGGCCTTCGGCCTCGCTACAAAATATAATATAGCCTATGTCACCCGGGGATAGTGTAGCTTCCCAACAGTGAAAGAATTTTTCAAATCGGTTCAGTAGTTTCGGAGCCTATTCATTACAAACATACAAACATACAAAAATAGGTACAAATCTTTCCTCTTTATAATATTAGTGTAGATACATTTATAAATTGTACTTCTTTTTTCATTGTTAGACTGATATGGCTTTCATTTTACAACTTTTGATTAAATACATATTTATATATATTTTAAGTTATTTATATGTACTGTTTGATAGTTATTTTATTTGTTATTTCAACATTCACGGAACTGGACTGTAACTCTCTTTTACTTGTGAAAACTTTTAAGGCTTGTTTGTTCCTATTTTTATTGCTATGTTTTACACTGCTTAAGCAGTTTGTTTTCCGTAAATAAATAATTAAATAAATAAACCACCATGCTGGCCCAGTGCATGTTACAATCTGGTGGCATCCAGTTCAATTTTTGTCATTGCACTAATGAATTCCTTATTTTTGCTTTCATATCGCTAAGTAAATACGACTATAAGATTTGATGTGACTACGTTAAAATGAAGTTTGAGCGGCCCATGCGGCCCGTGCAGCCCGAAGCGGCCCGAGCGGCCCGAGCGGCCGAGTAGTCCAGCCCACACACTACAGGACAATGCGTGTGAAAGGGTCGCTGAAGAAATAACAGAGCGCGTCCACTCAGCAATCGCAGACAATGATGCCGCGGGCCGGACTCGGGGACTCTAGTTTACTATTTTACTGTTTCGTCTAAAGTTCCAATATGCTTTCCTAGCCTAATCCGCCCTACTGCTGGGTAACGGTCATACATTTTCACTTTAAACTAATCACAAAAGTTTTAAATGAGAACGTTTGCGTGTGTGTGTTTTTGTTTCCACCCAACTTCGTAACGGTGAAATAGATTTGGACAAATTTTGGCATTATTGGCAAATTTTTATTTATGAAAATGTAAACGGTTTTTACTGGCCCGTGGAAAAAACCACAAAGTGCAGGAATGCATTACCTTCTAGAAGTTTACTTTGATTCCACTTTTATTGTGCGAACTGCTAGTTTGTGGAATGCGCTGCCTGAATGGGTGTTCCCCGATAGTTACAATCTGGGGTATCTTCAAGTCAAGAGTGAATCGGTTTTTTCTAGGCAAGCGTGATCCACCGTAGGCCGCATCATCGCTTAACATCAGGCGAGTTGGCGGCCAAGCGCAAGCCTATTTTGCAGTAAAAAAATATATATTTAAATTAGACCCTACAGATTATACCAAAAATTTGACACCGGCAAGATTCGATCCTGCACTACGATCCACGTAAACACTACCATGTTTATTTTTTTGTCTTCTTTATGCCATCGATTACAAACAAGCAGACGGGCTAACCGATGGTAAGCAGTCACCGCCGAATATAGATCTAAAATGACATTTATATATTTGGTATAAAATTACTTTCGAGATGAAAAGTACACACTTGTTTATCTGTGAAACACCTGGCTTGCAATAATATGTTGGACAAGTTGTACACATAATACTTCTGAAATTATGTCGTCTCTTCATACTTATTCAAATTATATTTGTGCTGTATCTTTACCTAATATTATGTACGCAGATTACCTACTACCACTCAAGAGCAAACTTGTACTCAGTAAACAAACCTGGTGATAGTCCTGGGTCCGTCCCTGTGTAGTTTGCAGTAGTTGTAACGCCTAGTTTTTACGAGGTCCCTCGTTTTGCTTAGATTTTACTCCGCTGATGTGGGTTTCAGTGAATTTGAATTGAAACGTTGTTTTTATAACCCAAAGGGGAGGAGGGAGGGGGGATAGAGGAGGGCGTCCGCGCCAATACCACTACAATGAGTTTGGAAATAAGCTATTTCGGTACAGTGCGACCAACTTATTTAAGCAGTTGAAAGAGGGAGCCAACGTTGTATTGTCTTAACGAAACTGATAACAACCGGTGAAAATATTTTATTTCCTCTTTTTGGTGAACTGTAGAAATAAGTTGGTCAGTGTACAGCGCCGCCTCGGGCCGGAGAGCCTCGTCGGCAAAAAGATGCTTTCACTAGGTTTTGTTTGTTGGATTAGTTAAGAATTCAGGGCAGCTATTGTCGTACCTTCATCACGTCACATAACGTTCATATTATAAATGCGCAAGTTGACGTAAGCGTGGGACAGTTTGTGTGTGGGAACAACTCTCTCAAATTGGAAGAGATCTCTAATAACGATAAGGCCGCCAGTTGTTACACTACCTGTAACTATGTAGCTAACAATGTAATCAAATCTTGGAAGTTGCTTTTTACGACTTCCAAAAAGGAGGAGGTTATCAATTAGACTGTATTTTTTTTAATGTTTGTTACCTCAGAACTTTCGACTGGGTGAACCGATTTTGATGATTCTTTTTTATATTTGAAAGCTGGTGCTTCCCGTTTGGTCCCATTTAATTCCTGTCAAGTCCCATTCAATTTAGTCTAATTCTACTACGTTTTTTTTTTACAATGAAACAATTAAAAAGTAATTTCCACACAAAAAATATTATTCGAGACATCTGTCGGAATACCTCAGTATTAAATCAAGCATGCGCTCTCTAAAACCGATAGTGCCTTATTAATGCACGCGCTATGGAATAGAGGGCGCATATTTGGTCCAGTTCTGATATTTTTATGAAGTCGGTTTTTTAATTATCGTATCGATTTGAAACTTTGTTGAATACATATGTAATCTGGATGACAATACAATAATGTAATTTCATAGTGTGAACAATAAAGAGCTATATATTTACATATCTATCTACAAGTAGCAATTACATCTGGTTGGAGCAGATCTCTGCATGTTTCACACGTACATTCATTACATCTGGTTGGAGCAGATCTCTGCATGTTTCACACGTACATTCATTACATCTGGTTGGAGCAGATCTCTGCATGTTTCACACGTACATTCATTACATCTGGTTGGAGCAGATCTCTGCATGTTTCACACGTACATTCATTACATCTGGTTGGAGCAGATCTCTGCATGTTTCACACGTACATTCATTACATCTGGTTGGAGCAGATCTCTGCATGTTTCACACGTACATTCATTCTGTTGTGTGTATTATAATTTTGTTAAACAGATATCAATTACATCTGATTGATTATTAAGAATCAATAACGTAAGTTTAAACAACGAGGCAAGATCAATTACGATATTCCAGGACAGGAATATTCTTATTGGAAACATTCATGTACCTACACATTATTACGTACTAGAGGAGACAACACACTACTATGCATCGTGACTTTCATTTGTGGGTATTTATTTGTTAGATATTATTTATTACGTCTCTGTTTTAAGATCTGGATTGTAAACATTTTTAGTTTTTACTAGTGAAAACTTTTTATGGCTCGCGTCTACTAGTTCACACTAATGAGGTGGTTCCAACTTTAAAAAAAAAACAACAAAAATAAAATATACACAGAAAGACGTTTTGATTCCCTTCAGCAAAAGTTTTGATGAGGACTTCACTCTCTGTTTTAATTGTCATGTTTCTACTTTTTAATTTAAGTTGTACATATACGTATAGTCTTTTTTTTCTACTTAAAAAAATGGGAAAATAATAGGATTATTTTCCAGGAAATTGAAACAAATGAGCATTTATTAATATCAATACCTAGACGATTGTTATTGTAATATATGGCCAATCTATCTAGATCTGCTTGCAGATTCAGACAATACAACCCATTCTGTACTGTAATATAGATTTTGTTGTCATCTGCGTACATGAGAAACCGTGCGTGCTCCAGAAAGTGGCCTATATTATATATATACGAAGTATATAAAAGAGGCCCCAAAATGGAACCTTGTAGTACTTCAGACTGGATTTCAGTAAAATCCAAACAGAAGCCACCGACTACTGGTTGAAAACAGTTGTGTAAATAGGATTCCATCCACGTTAACAAATTGCCTCAGTACAAAGCTCATTAGGTTCAATATGATAATAACATTTCCCTCACACGCGGTCTGTAGTGCGGTGCCAGCTCTGTAGGTAGGTACTTGGAACAAATTAGAGTAATGGTTGTGAAGGAGGTAGTTCTTTGTGGTGTATGCTGCAGTTACTGCACCTCGTTCATTAGCAGATGTTTCGAAGGAATGAGGAACTGCAAGCGCCACGCGACGGTTCCATACACGACTTTATTTCTAGTTTTTGACTTGTTTTTTTTATGCCATAGGTGGCAAACAAGCACACGGGTCGCCTGATGGTAAGCAGTCACCGTCGCCTATGGATACCTGCAACACCAGGGGTATCACAGATACGTTGCCGACCCTTAAAGACTCACTCATTAACAGCCATTTTGAATTTTATCACATAATAGTGATAATGTGCTACAGTACTATAGCTAAAACTCTTTTTTTAATGCCATAGGTGTCCAACAATCCGTCAGGCTACCTGATGGTAAGCAGTCACCATCGCCTATGGATACTTGTAACACCAGAGGCATCACAACTATGTTGCCGACCCTTTAAGACTATTAACACGCCTTTTGAAGAACCCCATGTTGTAGCTTCTCGGATACACCATGAAAGGTACCTTATTCCACATTGTGCATGTGTGAGGCAAGAAAGGCAAGTGTGCGATTGCCAATGGTAGGTAGTTTTCACGAAACACTGACAGATAGAATGTAAGATGTTGTTAGGTACTGGTTCAGGCGTTCTTCCGTTTTCTCCGAACGTCACGGAACTCTGCAAAAAATAATGAAATACGTGTTCCGTTTCATAAAATTATGTAAAAACGTTATTTTATTATGCAAAGAAAGCTTGTTCAAAGACACTAGTTCTTTGAAATAATCAGAACCGTACCATTACGTAGCACAAAGTCGATTTTAATTTCTATACAATAAATACTGGTTGCGCCCCGCGGTGTCACCTGCGTTATATACTTACCTCCTTGAAGCAACCTCCCTGGTAGCGACAGCAATCCTTTCCAAATCCTTTGAATGATCTATGATGCAATATGTCAATATATTGACTTCAATTCTTGTTCTTGTTTTTTGTAGGGAAAATCAAAAATAATGAAACAAAAAAGAAAACTGTTGGTCTGATAGCTCCGCGAGTAATAGTGTTTCCGTGTCTGATAGCTACCAAACTTCACAGAATCATTCGCTGGGCTAATTTGCAGATTGCCTGAAAATTTCTCCAAAATCGGTTAAGCCGTTTCTGAGTCCATAGAGAACATAAAATACATATATGTCGTCTTTTACATATACGAGTATAAATGGGTTAAAGACAAAAATTAACATTCTATTACAATGTGTATTGTAGTGGTGTATAGGAAAACCTTTTGGTCGTATTCGGTAATTTTTTTAAAACACATTCTTATGTAGAGTGTGACGGGTGTGTGTGTATTTCTGTTCACATTTGACTCCGTAGTCCGTAACCGATGATTGGATGGTGTAGAGATAGCTTATAGTTCCAAACAACACGCGAATAACAGCGAAGTGAACATTAATTAACATTAAACACTGTTTTAAACTATCACGGTTGTTCACTAAAGTTAAATGATTATTTACGGGATATTTACCGTGGTAAGGTTGTGGAAGGAGCTCCCGATATTTCGGCGCAGTTACATGCACCATATGTAACTGCGCCGAAATATCGGGAGCTCCTTCCACAACCTTACCACGGTAAATATCCCGTAAATAATCATTTAACTTTAATTAACATTATTTTTAGACTGATTTGTAGCTAATTTACTATATATGTGTCATCATCATCATCATCCAGAAGACGTCCACTGCTGAACACAGGCCTCCCCCTGTAACCTCCACAGTGAACGACAATCTGCCATCTGCATCCACTAGATGCCCGCGACTCTCACGATGTCGTCGGTCCATCTAGTGGGAGGGCTACCCACAAACAAACAACTGCAACAAACTGCAAGTACCTATAGATAAATATAATATGGATGATAAAACAATAACTTTGTACCATCGAACTGGTCTGATGATCTGATGATGGGGCGCACAGTGGCTTGTGGAACTTTACAATGGTTAATTTTAAATTCAAAATATTATATTTAAGACAACTAAAAATCCATTAGGTTAGTACAAACAAAACTTAAAACTATTGTTGGGTACGAAATACTATAATTACTTATAGTAAAAAATATGGATTTCAAATTAGTTTTTTTTTCGTATTTTCTGCACTAACAACGACCGAGTAAGAAATAATATATTTCCTACCCGCACCGCATCACCCGCACAACATGCCTAAGTATCGACGCGTGAGCATCTTCACTCACATCTTTAACAACTTCAAACTTGGTTTGTTTTGTTTGTTTGTTTGTTTTGGCAGCTTTTAAGCAATAATAATAATGAGTTATGGTAGTGCAGTTTCCATCATCTGTCGATATTCTCGACATTAGATAAGCTAACCTAATTACATGTTAACAAATACTCCCGAGTTAAGCAGCGGTCCCACTACCATGTACTATAAACTGCACCACGACACGACTATAATTATCATTATATTTTGTGTGAAATTAGTTTTTCGTTTATAATCTACCCTACAAGAAGCCTTCAATTAATGATGACATTAATACTTTGGACGTAGTAATACTTGGAAAAACTAAGATAATAGAGATAGGCATACATTAGACATCGTTTATTTGAGACAGAAAAAAACCACAAGCGATTTATATCGTACTAGCCGTCCGCCCCGGCTTCGCACGGGTGTAAGCTCGGCCTTCGGCCTCGCTATAAAATATAATATAGCCTATGTCACCCGGGGATAGTGTAGCTTCCCAACAGTGAAAGAATTTTTCAAATCGGTTCAGTAGTTTCGGAGCCTATTCATTACAAACATACAAAAATAGGTACAAATCTTTCCTCTTTATAATATTAGTGTAGATATAAAATACCGGCAAAGAATTCACGCACCGTCAGTTCAGTACAAGCTTTGTAAAACATACATATACACGTTAACTAGAAAACCTTTTTTTCGTCGGGTAAAAAAAAACATAAGCAGACGAGCTGCCTGATGGTAAGCAGTCACCGTCACCTATGGATATTTGTAACACCAGAGGCATCGTAACTACATTGCCGACCCTTTAAGACTCTAACTCTCCTTTTGAAGAACCCCATGTTGTAGCTTCTCGGAAACACCGCGGAAGGTAGCTCATTACATATTTTGTAGGTGTAAAGATGGTGTCGCCGTAGAGCAATCGTACCTTAACTCGTAGACGGCTCAGGTGTGGGCCAGGACGGTAAATGTTTGTCCAAGCCGCCGTTACAGACGTCACTCATTATTATTAGCAATTATAATTAGCACATTGTTGTTATTAGCTTGTGGGTGCTATTAACAGATGCCAATTAGTAGAGACAGCGTGGAATTGATTAGTTACCATCAATCGGAATAGCTAAGAGATTGTTGCTGCAAAAAAGCGATAATCGCAAATTTGACGTTGACACCTGACAGTTGCGCGACTAATTTTGTTGCTGCTGGTCGATAGCGATAAAAATAACACTTCTAAAATAAGAATTATCATAACAATGACCTTTCCTCAATTAGAGGAAAGCATTAAACAAATGAGGTTCAAATGGTGTTGTGGCTGGCACCGACTTCGAATAGATGAGTGTGTAGCGCTTATAATAATTATATTAATATATTTTTTGCTTTTGAGTGCCTATTTGTGGTTTTGAAGTCGGTCTATTTTTTTTGGTTAAATTTCACGTGTAAAAAAGTGTTGTAATACTGAAGGGTATGAAAGTAAGGTAAGGGTATGACTGTAAGTAGTCATCCTTATGACCCACTATGAGAACCCAAAAATCGCGAAAAAAATCGACAAAATGTATGGAACTGCTGATAATTTTTTCGTGATTTTACGTCTGGGCCCATATACTTAGTAAAAGTTGTTCGTGACGATAAGTACATACATACTCTTTCAGTATCATCACACCTTTTTGTTACACATTGTAGGTATATTGTACAAAGTCCTCTCATCATAGAACTACCGCATATTTACTAAAGTAAGCAAGTGAGGAGTTGGTGATGGCAAAAATATTTAATGAAATAGAAGTTTGGTAACTGCTTCAGCGGATATTGCGTAGAAGCTGTTTAGCTGCTAAGTGTTGGGTGTTTGTGTGTATATATGTGTGTGTAATTAGTGTGATCGAAGGGTAATCAATGTATAATTAGTGTAAAGTACGCCGTGTGAAGCTGGTGTGCAGTTGATAGGGCTCTACTTGTTGAGGGGCTTCCGAGCATCAAACTTGGCATAATTATAGAACATACTATAACGTACAATAATAAATAATAGCCACGTGTAAGTCTATATCAATTTTCTGTTCACTAAATGAAAGCAACGTCGGGTGCGGTCGTTACTTAGTCAACCTGGGCATGATGTTTTTTAGCACCACTTTTTTTACTTTAGTTATTAACAATTTATGTCGTGGTACGGAACCTTCAGTGCGCGAGCCCGGTTCGTACTTGGCCGGTTTATTCATATAATATCGTCGTAGCTAAGTTCCCAAAAAATACAAATGTAGAGTTCTGTGATCATATTCATACCAAAACAAAACAAACAGCTGTGTCTAGTTCATGCCTGCGAGCACAGAAACAAACAGCTGTGTCTAGTTCATGCCTGCGAGCACAGAAAAGAGAACGAAAAACTTGTCTCTTCAGTTCCTGCGAGTGTTAATATCTTTAACACTATTTTAGTAGTAGCCTTTGAACCATACACAGATATTGGTGTCGATTCTGTTGTATTGTTACCTAAACTTAATTTGACAGCTATACAATTATTGCCATCGAAGGATGGCATGGATCTCACATATTGAGATGCAAATTATTTTAGTTCTGTCAGATTTGTGTAGTTTAGTTAATGGTATGACAGAATCGACGTCATACTATCTTTAAAAAGTATTTAAAAACAATCGCAGACTTTATAACACTAATGCCCGTGTTCACGTCACCACGAACAAGGCGACACATACAACTCTTAATCTAAGAGTCAGTTTCACCAATATTATATTTTTAATAGGTGACTCCTAAGCTAAGAGTTGCTTACATTTTTAATAGTTATCTATGGTTTTGTTGTGAGCGAGCTGTCAGCTGTCAGTCATCATGCACCCCCGAATCGGAATCGTAACTTTAGGTGACTTCTAACGTCACTAGTTATCTCATAAAGTTTGGTGAAACGTTTTTTTGCCCTCACTCCGTAACTCCTAAATATTTAGCTACCTAATTTAGGCGACTCCTAGGGTTAGTGAAAACGGGCATAAGAATATTATGTGATACTAGTACTTTCCGGTAGACTTTGTAGTATTCATCATGGTAGAGTCGCTGGAGGACCTTAATATTATACAATGCTCAGCGACCTCAGTAGCCTTTCCCAACAGGTGGGTCTTAAAATTAACATGGACAAGACAAAAGTCATGTCCAGTGTCCATGTTGTACCCGTGCCGGTAATCGTTGGGAACGATACTCTCGAAGTTGTTGACCATTACACCTATCTTGGACAGATTGTTCAGTTAGGTAAGTCCAACTTAGGCAAAGAGGTCGCCCGAAGAATCCAACTCGGATGGGCAGCGTTCGGGAAATTGCGTGACATCTTCTCGTCCAAGATACCACAGTGCCTGAAGACAAAGGTATTTGACCAGTGTGTGTTGCCAGTGATGACATATGGTACTGAGACGTGGTCCTTAACTGTTGGCCTTTTGGAAAAACTCAGAGTCACACAACGGGCAATGGAGAGAGCTATGCTCGGAGTTTCTTAGCGCGATAAAATCCGATACGTAGATATTTGCCAAAGAACCAGAGTCACCGACATAGCTATTAAAATCTGCAAGTTGAAGTGGCGATGGGCAGGCCACATCGCTCGAAGAACTGTTAACCGATGGGGAAGAAAGGTTTTTGAGTGGAGACCGCGAACCGGAAGACGCAGCGTAGGTAGGCCTCCCACTAGATGGACCGACGACATCGTGAGAGTCGCGGGCATCCAGTGGATGCAGTTGGCAGGATGTCGTTCAGTGTGGAGGTTAAAGGGGGAGGCCTATGTTCAGCAGTGGACGTCTTCTGGCTGATGATGATGATGATGATGATGACTAGTACTTTCTATGAACTGTGTCTATCAGTAAACGTACAATAATAAAGTGCACGTTCGCAGCCGCACGGGGCCGCACCGGGCCGCACGAAGTCGTAACATAATAAGCTCTTGCATCCTATCTCAATATGTTAATATTTTGCATACGCTGATATCTCGCCGTGTTTGCATTTTGCATGGTTTCATACTGTAGGTATCCGCATATCACAGTTCGCTATCACAGCAGGTTGCCGCGGCGATACTCTGTCGGTATCAGGTTTTATATATTTTACTTTTACAAATCGCAAATTTTAAAGAAGATAGGTAATGTTGCATATCTAAAGTAGCTAACAGACGTGACGGATTTGGTTGACGGCTCGTCGTCTGTTCAACGTCAGAAAGTTTTTTTTTTCTCTTCCTCCTGTTGGTCAGACGGCGATCCGTCAGCCAAGTTGAAGTGTCTGTTACGGCTTTATGATTGCACATTTAAATTACCGACCAAGTGCGAGTCGGACTCGCGCACAGAGTGTTCCGTACCATTATCTATAAAAACGGCAATAAAAAAACACGTTTGTTGTGACAGCGGAGTCTTTGTAATAGGGTCCGCTTTGTAATAGGGTTTTACGCTTTGGTTACGGATCCAAAAAAAATCGTAGGTAAATTGAATTTTAAATATTGGCGGCGGAATTAGTAATTGATTGTTTTTAAAGAAATATCACCCAGTAAGTGGGTACAAATTATTTTTACTTTAGAATGTTCCATATTCACGGAGCTACCGTTCCACCTCCAGTCAGCAGTATCGTGACAGTACCAACTTATCGGCAGTATCGTGGCAGTACCAACTTGCTGCCAAATGAGAGGCAATGCCAACGGTACTAGCGGCTGTTACGTTATCAGATGGTCCACCACCTGCTCTTATTGCCTTCATTATATATAGGGTTACGCGGAAAGGGAGGCGTTGTACTCATCACTATCAACAACGTTTACTATGGGACCAAAACTGAAACCAAGAAAAAAATATCAGATGTATTATACACACACTTGACAGTAAGTTTGTCGAGTGTGTATGAATGTTGTTGTATGGAACAGATGAAGATTTTGTTGCGATTATAGAGTTGGCGAGTCTCACAGATCACACAAACAAGAGAGATATGGCTATATAAAATTAACGTTCGCGTTCAAATGTCTCCGTATTTCATAAAAAAAATTCATCATACCGTTGTGAGTAAGTCACTTACTAACTTTTCACGCACATTATGAAACTTTCAACGACACTAATGATCTGACCAATTAGTTGACATACAAAAAAAGGGCGGCAAGGTCAGTTCAGGTCAAGGGGGGTGAGTTCAACTTGCATCAAGCCTGATTTAGGCCTGACACGTTTGGATCCGCCACACCATCTTTTTTAGGGTTCCGTACCCAAAGGGTTTACTCTTTACGGGAACCTATTACGAAGACTCCGCTGTCCGTCCGTCTGTCTGTCCATCCGTCTGTCACCAGGCTGTATCTCATGAACCGTGGTAGTTGACAGTTGAAATTTTCACAGATGATGTATTTCTATTGCAGCTATGACAACAAATACTAAAAAACTGAATAAAATAAATATTTAAAGGGGCTACCATACAACGAATGTAATTTTTTTGCTCTTTTTGCTCGATATTCATAAAGGCAACAGGTAGACGCATGAAATATTCACAGAATATTGAGTTATATTATTCACTTTAAAAATAATAATTAAATTAAAATAAAATTTACATTTAACGGAGGGGGCTCCCATACAACAAACGTAATTTTTTGCCGTTTTTATAGGTAATGGCACTGATCCCTTCGTGTGCGAGTCCGACTCGCACTTGGCCGGTTTTTAAATTAAATAAGTAATAGGTTTGGTTTTGACGGCCACATCGATGGAGCACGCTTGCCGACAAGAAACCGATACTTTGACGATTTGAAAACATCTATATTATAATTGTAACTATATACTTATACTAGATATATCTTCCATGTTTGTCTGACATGTGGTTGGTCCCATACTACAACAATTCATAATGATGAGTATTATGGACCTGTTTCAACTTAGTACACCCTTTCCGCCTAGCCCTGTATACAGCCTAGAGCAAGCTGTAGAGTAAGCTGTAGAGATGTTTTGTTATGACAATGAGCGTGCACTATCACGCGGCTGCAGCGCTCGGCGACGGTTTTATACCTCGTTAACTGAACTCGGCAGCTGATAGAACAACCTTGTACGGAGGATATCGCTCCTTTACTTTCTTAATCTGTGCCCCCGTTTCAAAACACATACATACATACATATATATACATACATAGAAACTTATTGTGCAAGCCAGGAATAACAATTACGAATAGATATAACGAGCTATTGTTGCAAGTGGCGGCCTTATCGCTAAAAGCGTTCTTTTTCAGGTAACTATTGGATGGAAAAGAAATTTTAATATGAAAACTGAGGTGGTGGCATAACAAGACAGCCGCGTGCGTGCATTCACCTTGAAAAAGACTGACGAATGCGGTGGAAACTATAATCTGAGTAACCGGCTTAATCTAACGTGAGCAATTCCCGGGTGTGGATAATAAAAAAATATATTACGAACAAAGTTTTTAAGTTGTTTTAGTTTTCTATAGCGGTGTAGTTTATAATTATTCAGGGTTATACATATACCCTATACTGAGCCGAAAGGAGGTCATTGTACTTATCATGAACAACTTTTACTATGGGACCATCCATTCCACTTGAGACTTTCCATTTCTTTTTTATACTATAAATTTATTTTGACGAGTAAGTAGACATGCGAGTGTGTAACGACAAAATGTAAGAACTAAATATAAAATACCTAAGATCAGTGTATAACAGTTATTGTATATTTTTTTTGTGAACAAATGCATCATCCGCATCATCGTTTAACATCAGCGAGTTGGCCGTCGACGTAAGCCTATTTATGCATTAAAAAAATGTTATTTAATTTGTAATGTTGGTTTGTGTTTTGTCTAGTTAATAACGGCATTTGTCAGTAAAAATATACAAGTCTTTAGTCTTAGATTGGATAAGTTTAGTAATACAATTACGCAAGTATTCATTCAATCAACATGACGCATATTGGCCAGAAGATAAGTGAGGTGAGGTGATCAGTTCATCCCAGACGAGCGCCCGCAGCCCTGCACAGTGCACACTAGGTACCTTGTCTCGCCAACTAATATCCTTGAGTGGCAGACGAGGCTGGTGGCTGGTGGCTGGTGCTCCGTCAGATTGTTCTGCTCCGTGGGAGCTGGCAGCTGATGTCTGTGAAGCTGACAGCTGACGCAGTGTTTGTTCAGAGCTGCATGGATGCGGAGTGCACCGCTACACCAGTATGGACACACCAGCACAGTAAGGTTCCTCGAATTACCCTTCATATAGAAAGCACGGTTCAACGTTAGATGGTAGTACGAACAAAAATTATTAGCCGTTCCATTTTCATATAATTATCAATATAAAAAAACCGGCTTCATAAAAATGTCAGACGGGACCAAATGACAAGAAGCACCAGCTTGCAAATTAAAAAAGAATCATCAAAATCGGTTCATTCAGTCAAAAGTTCTGACGTCATAAACATTTAAAAAAAAACACTCGAATTGATAACGTCCTCCTTTTTGGAAGTCGGTTAATAACACGTTTCGCTGAAAACATGCTCCAATGAATAAATTGTTAACCGCTACCATGTTGTAGGACTTGCCGATACCATGGTTCGTCGAAACACGCCACTATGAAGTAACTTTTATTGATACCAGGTGCAGGTACTTACAAATAATCACAGAAGCAACTTAATTGCTGGTCCTACACAAACCAGTGTTTTGTTTAGAATAATGTACGAGTAGGTTAACGGTTGAATCTGTGGGACGCTGTATGCTATCTTTAAATTTGATTATAATTGTTATACCATTTTTGTTAGGTACTTGTTCTACAGAAACGCATAAATTTTAACATTATTTTCAATGTCCCTACACTAACAAAACAGTATCTAAACTTCCTTGTGAGACACGTCAAGTGATTCAGGAGCGGTGAGCTAATTTATTCTTGATCTAATATTAATAAAAATTAAACGCTGTTCGTTGGTCAGCGCAAGATTTGAAAAAAAAACTGATAGTGCTTTTTTCTAAGGGATTTTTGTATGAAGCTAAGACCGTAAGTCCATAAATCAATCAAATTTATTAAAATTTTGACAACGTCTGGCGAGTCACCTGGTAGTAATAAATTTATTGATACAAATATACTAAACTATAATAAACTGTCAATAAGGAAATGAGTCACGCGCGTACATCGTCTTGCCTACATAATTATGACTATCCTATCCACTCTAACTAGCATTCTCGTGACTCTGGTAGGGAATTATTGCGCGAGTCTGGTGGTGATGATGACCGCATGCTGTCTCACTCGTACGTATAGTGCAAGTAGGTCTGCCCGAGAGGGATGGCACGCGATCATTAGGGCCACCAGACTTACCCAATACCACGGTCACCTATCAGAATGGTGGTGTTAAAAGAGTAAAGTATCTAAGGTATCCTGGCGGTGTGATTGCGCACGTTGTATTTATCTGGTACGTAGAGCGAGTCGGCGGTGCGGTGCGCGTACTCGCTCATGCCGACCTTCAGCAGCTCGTAGAAGATGCGGATGCGAGGGTGCACCGGGATCTTGAACGTCTTCAGCCGGTCCAGGATTGATGACACCTGGAGGAGCATGCATACACTATTATGAGACAAATTCATAACTAAATATTATTGTTAAAAAAAACCGCTTTGCGTCTAGTTAATACCAACCAAAAGAGCCCAAACTCAAGAGGTATACAAATAGCCATCCATCCACTCCATCATCAGATCAGTTCGATGGTACCAAATTGTTATATTTTCATACAGATTACATTTACTTGGAAATATTCTAATTGACACGACAATGAGAAGTAGGTTAAAATAAAAAGTAACAAAAAAAAATTTAATTCCAAGATATGATAACATAGTTAATTAGTTACAAGTAGATAATAAAGCTTGTTAATAACAAGTATAACAGCAGACGGCCTTATTGCTAAGAGCGATCTTTTTCAGGCAACCTACTACGAGTATGAATGTATAGAGCGAGTTTAGGTACTGTCGAGGTGTGTAATTATTGATCACACTAATATAAATAAATAAATATCTGTGACATTATTGCACACATTGTCATCTGACCCCAAACTAAGCAAAGCTTGTAATATGGCAGCCAGAGACTGATATACATACATATATATTTTTAAATACATACTTAAATAGATATTAACACCCAGACATAGAACAAACACCAATGTTCATCACACAAATGTTTGTCCTAGATGGGAATCGAACCCACGCCCCCAAGCACAGAAGTTAGGTTCACTACCAACTGAGCCACCGGGGCAGTCATATATTACAAATGTGAATATTACTTTCTGTCTGTCTATTTGTCTAGTTTTTGCGACTACTCGACTGAACTGCTTTTGATATTTAGTGAGGAGGTAGGAGTATTTAAACAAATAAATTAAAAAAATTCATATACCTGCTGTGAGAATAAAATGATTAGTGATTTTAAACAACAAGAGGTAGTGTGCACCACTAGGAACAATATGAGATACTTTCTGATAAATACGGGGAAAATATAAAATGGTGGATAAACCCGCGGGGCTCCACTAGTAGTACTGAGCTCGCGGTGATACACGACACGACTCGAGATACAAATTTAACTTTTCTATCGGACTGCCATTCTATCGCTTTATGTTTGATATTCCGAAAACGCGTAGGTACGGAGCGCTATGATTCCACTTTTATTGTGCGAACTCCTAGTCTGTGGAATGCGTTGTCTGAATGGTGTTCCCCGGTGGTTAAAATTTGGGTGTTTTAAAATCACGAGTGAATCGGTTTCTTCTAGGCAAACGTACTCTATCGTAGACCGCATCATCGCTGATCATCAGGCGAGTTGGCGGTCAAACGCAAACCTATTCCTAAAAAAAAAAAAAAAAAACAGAACTTACATTTAAATTAAAGTACGTGCATTTTGTTTGTGTTTTTTTCACAAAATTTGCAAATTTGTATGTGTGGTTAGTGTGTGTGTGGTTAGTGTGTAATGATCACAAACCCCCAAGAAATAATGTATATTATAAAATAACTAACATGGTGTTTTAGTTCTGGATCAGTTTCCAATTTGTTGAAGTCTTGGTTCACGCTCACAATGTGCCGTTTCTCACAGTTCTGAAATCAACACATTTCACTATTACTTTTCATTAATTCCAATAATAAAATTTATATATATTTTATACTACTGAAGCCGTACGACTGCATGTTTGTTTATAAAAATACAAGCAGCACCCTGCCGTTTCACTCGCTATATCGAATGAAAAGTAGCCTATGTTAATCCAGAATATACCTCCATAAATATACTAAATTTGTTCATTAGTTTAGTGCGGACAAACAAACATACAAACTTTTATATTATTAATTAGTGTAATACCTTCAAATACTTGATTATTTTAAACTACTTCTAAAATGTTCAAAGCATGGCCTAAATTATATATATATATAATTACGCGCCCTCACTTTGAAAACGTTCACGTCACGTTTTCAAAGTGAGGGCGCGTGCGTGACTCCGTCTTGTTTTGTCTACTTGTTTGCAAAGCGAGAAGTCGCGCACGCGCATCCACCTCGAAAAAGGCCGCCGAATGCTGTTGAAACTATAGTCGGAGTCTTAATCATACGTGAATAACTGACGTGTCATATAAATAAAACGTGTGAAAACTACGTCGTTTCCATAATAAATATAATTGGTTCAATACATTCCATTTGTGATATTTAGTTTGAATATAAATGTCGTTACACGTCGCGCCGGCGCCGGCGTCGGGGCGCAGCTGTCAGTGTGACGACTATTTGTCATCAAATAAATAAAGACAATGAAACAATGCCGTTTTTTCATCTGGAAAAACGTCTATTGTCACCATTTGTATAGCGTTGAGTACAATCAAACACAAAAAGGTTTTTTCTAATTTTTGTTATTCTACAGTACAGTTACAGAAACAACGCAAAAACACAGAATAGAAGAAGAACAAAGAAAGAAGGTGATGAGCATTTTTGTGAGTGTTTTTTTCTGGTTTTTTTTGGAGACATTTAGTCCTAAATGACTGACCATGTCAGTCCCATAGGTATCGTCAAGTTTATGTCCTAGGTAGCCCACAAGCAGACTGACAGAGCAGCCTAGCTGCGATACTGCTTTTGTGTGTGAGTGTGTATGTTCGTTACTCCTTAACGCAGAAACGGCTAAACAGATTTAGATTAAATTTGATATATATATTTCTTACATCCTGGATTAACACATAGGCTACTTTTCATCACCATCATCACTGTTTTTCATCACCTTGTGGGTGAAACTGCGGGGCGCAGCTAGTTCTGCTATATTTAGCATTAAAACATAACTTTTGCATATATAAATATTGTACACGTATATGTGGTAAAGTGAAAGAAAAGTTTTAATTTATATTCTTCAAAAAATTTATGATGAACACATTGAATGCGATTTTTGAGAAAAAGTATTGATTTTGAATGATTTGTTGAGCTCACAATGCAACTGGCATCCTTCGTCCTGAGGTCAGTCTTGTGGTCCTCTCCCTCCCAGAGGCCGGAGCCCCCCACCACGCACCACAGCGCACACGCGACCACTGACCACCGACGCATGACTGACTAGTTACATCACCATACCTACCTTGTTTAATACTTTTGTAAAGTGCCATTTAGTAATTGGAAAATTTCATGCGCCGTGCATTCATGCGCTGTGCATTCCGTGATAACGTTGTAATCTGCAACTCTAATGAGATGTACAACACAAATTAATAACAGAATGGAGATTGTTGGTTCAAATAATCAATCAATAATATATTGTGACACTGACAATTAGTACCAGTACATTTTAGATAATTAATGCCTCTGTTTAAATTTTCACTTTATTTCGTGAACCAGTGTCTTTTCCCATCTCTCTGGGCGCATGATGATGTTACAAATTACTTACTAGGTAGCATAATAATATTTTAAATGTTTATCGGGACTGATTGCGCATTATTTTATTTATGTAAAAATTGATACCTTCCGCTCGACATTTCGACCATGTTATCAGGGCCGTGGTCACGAGCTGAATGAATGAAAATTGCGGATGAGTCCGGCGAGCAGAGCGAGTGTTGTATTCTTCTAGCCTCATACTATTGACTTTGAAAAATCGTAGGATGGTTAATATAATATAATGACTATTGGTTAAGACATAGTATTTTAAAAAAATTGTAAAGAAGAAGTAATAGAAGAGACAGAAAGAATAGTTGTAATATTTACTAAGTTACTATAAAACATAATTTTTTTTGGACAATTGAGGACAACATACTTGTGAGTTCAAGCAGGCCTACTGCAACATCTTAGAGCCGTAAGAGACACGTCAACTTGGCTGACGTCAACCAACGAGAGAGAAAGAAAGGGGAATTATATTCTCACTCTTTCTCTCCCGTTGGTCAGTTGGCGGTTCATCAGCTTTTTTTTCTAATGTGACTTTTTGCTGTTGGCCTTGCCGCATCTACAGCTTGACCGGACTAGTTGGTGAACACAGAAGGCGTTGGGCCAACATCATTTAGATTTTTGGGCGACAAGCGCAAGGGCACCTCGGAGGTACGAGCCTCGGCTTGGGCCGTCTCCGGGAGTGGGGATCAGATTTGCCCTGGCACCCAGGCATCGACGCAAGAACACTCAAGTGCTGGTGTACGATAGCTCACACACACACACACCCTTGCGGCGTGATAACGGCGCGGCTGATAAAGCCGTTGTGATTTATCGAAGGCAGCCTCCGGCGACGGTTCCAACACGGTATTACTCTGAAACTACTTTACTGACGAATTTACACTCAATATTAGATACAGTTACTGTTCAGCTACGTTCATATTTATGATGATCTTTGATAATTCGTGCTTTTGTTAAACCTTTTATTTAACTTGTATATTTGTTTGTTTAGTTTTCAAACTGCGGCCTGAGTTCGGCCAGGCCTCTTGTTGGACAGTCTCTGCCTCCCCGGGATCTACGAGTATCAGTTTGTACCTGGACTGACGGCCAGCGTCACTTCATTAAACAATAGGTCAGTTTGCGTTTCACTGGCGATCGGTCGCCGTTTGATCGCTGGTGCTCGCGATTGATCGCAGTAGTCGGCGATTGAAACAATTGTCAGCACAA
This sequence comes from Agriopis leucophaearia, assembly GCA_949125355.1. Classification (NCBI taxonomy): domain Eukaryota; kingdom Metazoa; phylum Arthropoda; class Insecta; order Lepidoptera; family Geometridae; genus Agriopis; species Agriopis leucophaearia. Next base: position 239,090 of record OX421287.1, read on the forward strand.
CAATGGCACGTGTAGTTGCCGATTAGCGCTACACTTCCAACGCAGCTCGAGTGCTGTGGGTCTAGAGCTAGATGTCGTATGTAATTATATTTACTAATTTATTTGGAGTTAAACCCATGAAATCCCACCAGTAAGGCATCAAAGAGGGTGAGGTTCAAATAACCTTGTAGATAGTTATATCCATAACGAAGCGCCCGGCAGTTCTCCTGATCGCAAAAGTAACTGTATTCATACTATTCTATTTATAACTAATAGATGCACGTACTATTAATAAAGATGCACTAAGTAGTTGAATACGATGAAAATTCTTTTGGAAATAATATGGCTATTATAAAAAAATAGACAATATAAAAAATAGCGATAATAATATCACAAAGTATCCTACTGTATGGATGGATGGATGTTTGTTACTCAATCACGCCATAACAGCTGAACAGATCTGGATGAAATTTGGCACAAAGATAGATTATAGTTTGGAATAGCACATAGACTACTTTAAAAATAGCTGGATCGATTTGGATGACATTTTGTGTTTCTGGAGCGGCCAAAGGCCGACCTAAAGCCGTGCGAAGCGAAGCAAAGGGGGCGGGTTGCTAGTAATATATAAATGCGAAAATTTGTGTGTATTTTTTTATACACTGTAAGTAGTCAGGAAAACATCGAACTACTCAGTAAAAAGTTAAGCGTGATTCATAAAAAATATACACGTCGGCTTCAGAACCTATTCTTTTTTTCGTCAGAAAAAAGCGAGGCATGACATGTGTTTGTGATTAGTGTGAGTATAGAACCCTACGGGCGCTGGTTGCCGCCTCCCCGACTACGAGAATGGTTCGCTGCAGCTCGGTGTAACAATGGCTATTCGATTAGCTCCATCCTCCTCCAGCGGCAGTTTCCTGAAGCGCAGCGAATACAGACTTTACTTCTAATCGTTATAGAAATGCTGCAGCCATTTTCTATAGCAAACAATCGCGGAAAACTCATTTCTACCATTTTGTACTCGAATGTTAATCATTATAGATATTTTGATTTAACGTGCTTTTATTTAACTTGCTGGCAGTTAGTATGTAATTAATAATTACGTAATAATAATTAATATTAATGCCTTCCAAATATCCGGGCTATACCCGAGAATGTTATAGATTAATATCAATAATGTATGTATGTGTGGGACAAATATGCAACTGAACTTTAGAACAGTTATCATCATCCGATTGTGCTGATATTTGGCATACACGTTTAGTTTGGATGACAATGTATGATTAGTTAGTGAAGTCATTCTAAATACAATATACCGTACTTCCAAAGGTGGCGGAGTATTTATATAAAAAAATATATATATCTGAGATTAAGAAGCGAAGTGGTTTTAAACTTCAACACGAGTGAACTTAAAACTTCCCATACAACAATAACACATAAACGTTTCAAAACTGTTTTAATGATGAATTTCTAGTGTAATTCCGCTTCTACGTCGCTTCAAGTACAATAAGGAATTAAAGATAAATATTTGTTGATAATGTTAATTTTATTGAGTTTAATTTTGCCTAACCTGATATAAAATATTAATTACATAAATTGAAAATTAACGTAACCTGAAACAAAAATTAATTAATTCTGAATTATTTTTAATTATAAAATTATTAAAGTAATCTGAAACAAAAATTAATTAATTCTGTCACATGAAATATGATAATATTAAATCTGAAAACAAAAATGTATTAATTCTGAAACATAAAATATATATTAATTGGAATAACAATCACGGTTTTTTATATTAAAAATATTTTACGTGGCTACTTACGTATAATGTTATTTTACATGTCAAATTATAATTATATATACTAATTAATTCTAATTTAAAATAAATAAATAAAAACTAGCCTAATCAAACAGCCCGCCCCGGACCGTGCCTGGTGCAAAAGTGCCCATAACGCTGGCAGCATTCCCACGCTGAATTGCAATGGCCAATCTTTGCACCAAGAACGAGCCAGAGCGGGAGTCGCCACCGTTATCTCGTATCCTGCGGCCAACTTCTGAGATCAAGCTCTTGGCCGCAGTGCCCCAACTGCCCATAGTTTCCACGGCAATGGGCACAAAATAATACTGTGGCTCCATTGCCGCGTACTTCTGCCGCTTTCTAAAGGCGGCATCCTCTGCTGCTGCTGCCGGTGTATGGACGGTTCGACTCAGGTGGGTGGCTGCGACAGTGCTGACGCAAGTAGCGTCCCACACTAAGCACTTGCCGTTTTTCCATGGCACCAGGGTCAAACCGTCTGGTCGTTTACCATCGGATCTACTAAGACCCGGTGGCTCCAGGACACACGGAACGTTGGCAGAAATGAAGGCCCTTCGAACTATGTCGTTGAGGGCATGGTGGCGCGGAAACCTACCCATGCAGCGACGACAACTCAGGGCGTGGTGACCATCAGCCTCCACCATGGAACCGCAGGTGCATCTATGTGGTTCACACACCTTACAGCCCAGACGGAGAGCTACAGCAACACGCAGGGAGTCATCGTCCAATAAGGTGCCCAGGTGAGGTGAAGGAAGCGCGTGTAACCATGCCCCAGATTCTGACTGCGACACCGCCTTGAGCCTCGCCAAATCAGCTCCTGTGACATTCTCCGACACCTGCATGAGGATCCTTTTAGCCCCGACGTCATCCCAAGCTCGCTGGATATGCGGGGTCACTGGATTCGGCACATCCACGTTGAGGGTAGACCAGGCCGACGCCGCCTCAGCCAAGTAGGGTATGCTCGCCTTGTCGCCATTGGTGGAAAGAATTATAGCAACAAGGTCCGCAACCCCATGAGCTGACGCCAAGAAAGCCGGCAAGCCAACATCGCATACACGCCGCACCCCAAGACCCCCGTGCCGTATCGGTAAAGCCGCTTGACTCCACTGTGACTCGTTGAGGGAGATGTTAAGAATCGATTCAACAGTGTCCTTTAGTGCTCCGTCGAACGAAGAAATCTCTTCCGGACAAAGCCAGGTTGGAGTAGTCCGCAATAAGTATGTGACTTTGGGAACAGCAAAACACATACGCAACAACAACATCGCAACGTGAGCAGAAAGATTTTTAAGACGTTCCTGGGTGGCAAGAAGAAGTTGTTGACGTGAAATAATAGCCTCAGGAACTGCATCAAGGAAAATGGGAGAACCTAATAGGCTAAAGGTGGTAGATGTTAGTTCTCTGAGGCCAGGAAAGAGCGCGCTAAAGTGGTCAAAGTGTGTACGAGCTTCGTCGCTGCAGGGGAAAAACTCGCATTTGGCAGGATTCACCTCCAAACCCAGCTCCTTGAGACGTGGGACCAAAACACGTAGATCTTGGTCAACAACCTCAGGACTTCCGCCAATAGTACCATCGTCCAGGTACCACAAGTTCAGAGGTGACTTCAATTCCGAGATGATTTTGTGAATAGCCAAACTAAAAACGAGCGGCCCGAGTGGATCCCCCTGCTGAGCTCCCACTTGTGAAAGAATTAGATCATGATTGAAAAAGAGATTTGATGGGGATTGGTAGACTTGGTGAAGAAAAGGATAGAGAGAAGGAATTTTGTCCTTAACCTCACCCAACAGTACGTCCCTTTCTAAAGTGTTGAAAGCGTTGCAAATATCGAGTTTCAGGATTACACAATTTGAGCTGGCTGACTCCATTGCGTACGTACGCGTGGCGTGGATAGCCGCTTCGCAACCCCGGCGCGTACCGAAACCTAGTTGATGTGGTTGCAAGTACTCTGACATCTCCTCCTTCACAGCGCGACAAGCCAACCTGGCAGTCAACCGACGGAAAGTACTACCGACAGCAATAGGTCTCACTCCGCCATCTTTCTTTGTCAATGCACAAAGACTGGCTCCGTATAGGTAAGGACACACATCTGGATTAAGTTGGCCGCTTAGTAAAAAATTTGAGAGTTTGGCTAGGCACTCCATCAAACGACGTCCGTTCTCGCCAGCCGCAGCAGATGTTAGCTCTTTTAAATGCCCTGGGCGGATACCATCCAAGCCCGCTGCCGAACCACTATAGAAAGAACCCAGCGCCAACGCCACATCCTCTACTGTAACGGATACGGTGGTATATGACGCATCCGGCGCTGACGGGGAGCTAAGCGGGCGCGAGGGACCAGGGTGTTTGAGCTTCAAGGCTGCTAGCGTATCAGGACCACGCTGGGCAAATGTATCGTTTGACATCAACAGGCGGACGGCCCCTCTCAGGTCACCCTCGTACACTTTTGATTTTATTGTTTTCTGAACCGATCGTGATCTGGGGTTCGATGACGGTCTGTCAAACTCATCATCGAATTGATGAAAACCGGAAGACTCTATGTTCGCCTTCACCTTTGACGTCATATTGCCAGGCGACGCCTTTGACGGTACCCTCAGCGCACTGAAAGCAAAAGAAAGTAGGGACCACCAGTCTTCTACGCCGTTGCAGTCTACACATTTTAGTATTATATCGCTCAATTTCCCTGCTGCCTGATTTCGCGCGCCCTTAGGAACGTGACGCAACACTGGAATGCTTTCCTTCAAAGCAGCAAGCCTTTCCAAAGGACACTGGTGTGGTGTCACCGTTGCTGTGTGTAAACTTTGGGAAACAGTGGCAGACTGTGTGGTCAGTGGAATGTCAACCGGACGAGTGTGCGACACAGTTTTATGCATGCGGCCAATGTGGATTTTAAGTCCATGCAAACTGAAAGTGCGCGCAGACCCTGGGCAGTGGGGACAAGTCAATGGCTTGGACACATCCATTGTATTAGGGCGCTAATAAAATAAACATAAATCAGTGGCTACAAAAATGACTCAAATAATAAAAACGCAATAACAAATGTCAGAAATAATTACCTACCTACGTAACATTAATTAAATTTCAAATCACTCAATCAATCTTAAAAACAACATTAAATTATACTTATTCAATTTCATAAGATTAAACACAACATTCACATTTACCTACATAGTCAAACAAAATAGGTAGAAACGTATGTTAAATTATTCATATTTTTTTTTTTTTTATATCATAAACCTATAGGTAGGTAGTAGTTCTATACTACAAACGTTATTTTCTATCTGACGATAGCGTTAGGCGAAACATAAATTAAAATAGGTTGAATGAGTAAATGATAAATAATATCTTAATAGTATTGGTCTTAAAACCTCGATGTCAAAATTCATAAACCATTAAAAAACAAAAATTAAATTAAAACTATACAATAATATCAATCAATAACCAATAATTTTCAGAAAAATAATTATATATCCAAATTGTATTAATTTCACATGCGAAATGAATATTCGATTCAAGTACCAAAAAATTATGAACGCAAAATATTAAAAGGTTTACAAATATTCCAACAAGCAAGCAAATATATATTCTTTAATGCTCCGGCGTCGCTAAACGCATTTGAATACTGGTGACGCCATCTGCAAAGGGCTGCCGGAACCTCGCTTACTTCCGGCGTTAGCGACTCTTCTCCGTCGAGCGGGATCACCCTCAGGAGACCCGACACAGACACCGTCACCGCTAGGGGTCGAGGTGATAACAAATATATATACAATGCACAAATCGATCTTTGATTTTTCTAATCCGATACTGGGTATCTTGCGTGGCAGTCCGGCCTTAGTACCGTCTATCGGCGCATCAGTGGAAATGGTTAAAAAAAAAACAACAGCTGTGACTAATGCCACTCGGCATTAGTCACCTGCGCAACCTGCATTTCTTATGGTTACCGCTTCGAACGTCTCGCCAGGGCAACTAGAACGGGTCCGAAGGTCACTTTTATTTAAATTAATTGAGGGTAGAATTCAACTTGGAGTGTTCTGGGATTCATTTAAAACAGCACTGTTTTCAATCGCTTATGCTGCTTTATACTGTTATATTGTCACTGGGTTAATATATGAGGTCATATATACGTAGATCTTGAAAATCTGGATGCACAAGGGGTTTTAAGCGGTTTTAAAAACTACAAATCGCATACACAAATTTTATAGATGTTATGTGTTTTCCCCTGATTATTTTATTATGCTAACAATAACACTTGTCAATAGACACTTGTTTATTACTAATTTTATACTTTTAACGTTAGTAATGCAAAAAACACATTTAAATTTTATTTATTGACGCGGAGCCGTTCTTACGCTCGTCACTCCAAAAAAACCTGATATAAAATATTAATTACATAAATTGAAAATTAACGTAACCTGAAACAAAAATTAATTAATTCTGAATTATTTTTAATTATAAAATTATTAAAGTAATCTGAAACAAAAATTAATTAATTCTGTCACATGAAATATGATAATATTAAATCTGAAAACAAAAATGTATTAATTCTGAAACATAAAATATATATTAATTGGAATAACATGTATTTTAATTGAATTTAAAAAAGTAATAAATTATACCCGTTTCCTTAGTGCACTTTGTCGACACGTGTTTCGCCTCTTCACGAGGCATCCTCAGGACGTGTTGACTCGTCGAGCGCTTGGCCGAGAATGAGTGACTAAATAATAATGACTGCACTAAGGAAACGGGTATAATTTATTACTTTTTTAAATTCAATTAAAATACATGTTATTCCAATTAATATATATTTTATGTTTCAGAATTAATACATTTTTGTTTTCAGATTTAATATTATCATATTTCATGTGACAGAATTAATTAATTTTTGTTTCAGATTACTTTAATAATTTTATAATTAAAAATAATTCAGAATTAATTAATTTTTGTTTCAGGTTACGTTAATTTTCAATTTATGTAATTAATATTTTATATCAGGTTTTTTTTTTTTTTTTTTTTTTTTTTTTTTTTCTTAACCTATACTGTCCCACTGCTGGGCAACGGTCTCCCCCATTTCCTTCCATAAATCTCGGTCCTCCGCCGCCTCTTGCCAACCTCTCCGGAATGAGTCAAGATCGTCACGCCAGCGTTTCCTAGGCCTTCCTTGACTGCGTCGTCTATCAGGCACCCACTGTGTGACGATCCTGGCCCATCGGTCGGGGTTCATACGCGCCACATGTCCCGCCCAATCCCATTTCAATCTGGCAGCCTTTTGGCCCACGTCGAACACACCAGTTATGGAGCGCAGTGTGCTATTGCGAACTCTGTCTATTCTTTTAATACCAATCACGCTGCGCTCCATTCCTCTTTGGCAAACCCCGAGTTTGAACTTTTGAGAATCGGTCAGTGACCAGGTCTGAGCACCGTAGGTTAGGACGGGCAAAATACACATGTCGATGAGTCTACGCTTCAGTGATATCGGCAAGTCACCTTTCATCAGCTCTTTCATAGACCAGTAGCTCCTCCAAGCGTTTTCGACGCGGCGCTCAATTTCCTTGTCTTGCCGGTTCTCGAAGGAGACTATCTGGCCTAAGTACACGTACTCATCAACATATTCCAGTACTTGTCCATCTACCTCGACCCTACGTTTCGTGCTGTTGGTCATCACTTTTGTCTTCGACCGATTCATCGCTAGTCCAACCCCGAGGCTTCCTGTGCTAAGTTCTTGTAGCATATTTTGCAGTTCAGGTGCGGTTGACGCAAAGAGGACGATGTCATCTGCAAATCTCAGATTGCTGAGTTTCCTGTTGCCGACATCAATCCCCTTTGTCTGCCACGAGCTCGCCAAGGTCTTAAAAATTTCTTCGAGTGTGCTTGTAAATAATTTGGGAGAGAGCGGGTCTCCCTGTTTGACTCCTTTTTCTATGGAGAATTTAGGACCGTGAGTATTAAGCTTAATGTCTGCTGTACTATTGTCGTATATAGTTTTTATGAGATCCAAGTAAGTTTTGTCTATTTCTTGCTGTTCTAGTGCGGAATATATTGCTTTGTGTGTGATACTGTCGAAGGCCTTTGTGTAATCTACGAAAGCTAATATCAGGTTAGGCAAAATTAAACTCAATAAAATTAACATTATCAACAAATATTTATCTTTAATTCCTTATTGTACTTGAAGCGACGTAGAAGCGGAATTACACTAGAAATTCATCATTAAAACAGTTTTGAAAATGGACTTCCGCAAAGTAACGCCTGATTCAATCAACTACATAAACGTTTGTCTTTTTTAACTATCGATTACGACGGTTGTTTAGTTGCAACTGAGGTGTACACTGTAATGCTCAGAACGGCCCACTTGTGTGACGGTTGTTTTCACTGTCCATGTTATAAACGGAGAAAGTGCACTCCAGGCACGCTCCGACGCATCCTCTGAACGCAACCCAGTACATATTTCCTTCGCTACTCTACAATCCTCGAGTTAAGAATATTTTTAAACCAAACAGAATAATGCAGTTGGTACTTAATTACGAATTATTTATTAATTGGCATCGCGTACAAATTCTCATTTACTCTACGGACAAATTACACTTTACCTTAAGGCATTGTTTCCACGGACGTTTTAACTAAGATATATTATGTCAACTTCGTGATTTAAAACTTCATTAATATCTACATCCGTCTGGGTATGATGTTGTCTTTTTGCACAATTTTTTTATTTAGTGGTGATACGGACTCTCTACGATTGAATATCTGTCAAAATGAGTGATGGTGGCCTAACGATAGCAAGTGCGCTTTACAATCTGACGGCGCCCGGTCCGATCTAAAGCCCTGCACCAATGACTTATTTAATAATTAAGTAAATTATGTACAGTTTTGACGTTATCTCTCAACAACGGTGAAAGAAAACATCAAAAGGAAACTGGTCTGTCCTAGAACCTCACAAAAAAGTTTACAGACATGTGACATTCACCTACAAGCACTGGGACATAATGGTCCATCCTCTCTCTCTCTCTCTATGAGAGAAGCCCTGTGTCCCAACAGTGAGAACATGATAGGCTGATAATGATGACGATGATCTGTTAAGATTGACATGAAAGTAATAGAGACTGAAACAATATATAAAGTTCCAGAATAGCCATGTAAGTCTTATTCTAGTAATATCGCTCGTGTTAATGGTGCCTTAACACAAAAATACTTACCGAAATGAAAGCCACAAAATTAATTGAAATTAAAAGCGGAAGTTTACAAAGAGCCGCAACAAGCCAAGAATACAATTAAACTACTACTTGTAGAGTGGTTTTAAAACATTTGAGGAAACAAGCGATTCGACCGCGTGACAGCGCAAGTAGCACAGAATACTGAACAACAAGCTGCTGTGCTGCTCCACCTGGCACAACGCGGCACCACGCGGCACCACGCGGCACCACGCGGCACCACGCGGCACCACGCGGCACTGCATAGCGCTCTGCAGATAATCTCAATTAAATCTCGTTAGATAATTATTGTAGATAGCGAATACAAGGAATGGGACAATGCAAATTTCGTAGCGGTTTGCTACGAGCTGCGCTCCTCCTCGTAGATTGATGCTACGCCGTAGTCTTAATTATAAACTGAATCAAGTCTTATCTTTGTTATGTGAGCAAAAAGTCAGTCTTGGAGTTAGAAAGAAATAAGGTATATGTAGGGTTTGTTCTAAAGTCAAAGTTTACACAAATAAATAAATAAAATAAATAAAAAACATTAGCAATAGTTTTCAATCAAGTGTACTATTTTGTTTTGTGTGTTTAAAATAACACCAAAAGTTCCTGCGGGTCTTTATGTATTTTTTTTATTACTTCAAAAAAACTTGTATTTGATAGATCAATATCTAACACTAGCTGTGCCCTACGGTTTCACCTGCGTGGATTACTCTTAATAACATCAGCTATCTGCCAGTAAAAGTCAAATAAATTCGCTCCAGCTGTTTTGGAGTCCATAGTTGACATACATACATCGAGTTATAATTTATATATACGTATAGATACACAGAGTCTTTGAAATTTCATTAAAATTATACAAGTTACGAAGCTAGGGCGTGTCGCCCTGAAACAATGCAAAAGTTTTGAAGCACACAGTAAGTTTACAACTTAGTTCACTTAGACTCTTATAACAGACAATGAGAACTTAACTTCTAAAATAGGTATGTTCACTAACGTGGAGATTAACCTACAAATAAAATCCGGCAATATATTGCTGGGGATTATTTATTTGGTTTTGACATCAACATGAAAAAAAAAACATGTCACCTCGTTATATTATTTTCCTAAAATGTGTTATTTCGAGTGTTAATATGTAATAATGGTGTATTATTGTTTATTAAGTGGTCATGAACGAGCTCGAGTGTGGGCCATAACAAGGTGAACCATGTACTCGTATTTTCGTGATGTTTTCAAAACTCTACAGAAGCTTCTAGTAAAGTCTCCAACACTTTAACAGAGCATGACATGGACTTGACCGTGATTTACTATGCTCTCACACTCAACTCCGTAACAGCTGAACAGATTTTAATGATAGTTGGTATGGATGTAGTTTAACCCTGGATCTACACAGGATTATAATCTGGATTAATATAATTAACACTGGATTAATCCTGTAAAACTCCACGGTTCATGTAGGATAGCGGGTGAAACCGCGGAGTGCTGCTTGTATAAAATATTTTACCCTGCGGAAAATAAAAATTAAATTGTTTACTTTGACATAGGTAATAAATAATAATTGTAAACTTTGACATAGGTTATAAATAATAATAAGACAGTAACTTTAATGCAGTTTTTTATGGATAGGTATTTAGTTTAATTTAGGTATTTATTTATTTTAAGTTATAGTTAATATTTAAGTTTAGGTTAATTTTCTGTTTTTTAAGTTACCTTTGTTTCAATAAAAAAACTAAAATAATTGTTTACTTTGACATAGGTTATAAATAATAATTGTATTCTTTGACATAGGTACTATGTTGAATATGCATTGAAAATTGAAGTGTATACTTAAAAACTTTTTTATAATATAAATTTGGCACTAGCTCGTAAGTGTTTTCTATCTGTTTGTAATTTTTATTTCTGGTATACACAGTAAAAAGTTTCTATCTATCTATTTATTTTAGTGACTAAATTCACTGTCGAGTAACGGCTAAAAAGGAGAACTAAATATAAAATATCCAAAATCAGTGTATAACCCTACTTTTATTAGTAAATAAATTGCATTTCACTTACTTTCATTTTAAAGAAAACAGCAGGAGAAACCGCAAGTACTCGTAGAGCGAAATCTAAAACTAAAACAATTGAAGAAGGCACCCCGGGAGTGTTTAAAGTTGGAACAAACGTCGGATCTCTCGCAGCGATAAGACCACCTTCCACGCCGTACTTTCAACTTTATAAGATAGTTTTGTGGAAATTCTTGAGAAACCATCCTCTCATTCTCTTGTGTTTGCAGCGGAAATAAAACATATCTATGAAGGTAACTTTTAAAATGAATTTTAGAGGGAATTAGAATAAACTATACAAGGTTACTGGTAAAGAGTTAGCATTCTCTTAAGGGCGGGTTTAGTATATATGTCAACTACAAACAACTTTTAAATGACTTTTAGAAATTCGCGGGAAAAAAACATTCCATACAAAAAAAAACATTTATCTCTCGGCAAAATATATGAAGAAGCGGATATTTTTATCGCGAATTTTGATAAATCGTAGAAGATTAAGTTGTTTGTTTTGACGTATCGAGTCCCTAGGAGGATGCTAACAGATTACCAATAATCCTACTGTATATCGGGTACTATCTGCGCCCCGAACAACTGATGACCGATGGGGTAGAAAGGTTCTTGAGTGTAGACCACGAACCGGAAGACGCAGCGTAGGTAGGCCTCCCACTAGATGGACCGACGACATTGTGAGAGTTGCGGGCATCAGTGGATGCAGATGGCAGGATATCGTTCAGTGTGGAGGTTAAAGGGGGAGGCCTATGTTCAGCAGTGGACGTATCCTGGCTGCTGATGATGATCTGCGCCCTGTGGTTTCACTCACACGGTCCTTTGACGGAGGAACTCCAGTCCTTCATCACGCTGTGAAATTTTGGAAATAACACAAAAAGACTCCATGGTATCACTTGCCTACTTAATAAATAATAATCCACCATTTTACACGTTTACACTCGAAGATATTGTGAGGTAACTGTATTTTCACCGACTTCAAAATAGGGGTTCTCAATTCGTTTTTTCTTATGTTTATTAACTCAGAACTCCGTTATTTATATATCAATTTCGAAAATACTTTTTTATTTGAAATAATATAGCTTCAGGCTGGTTGCATAAACATTTTATCACAATCAGTTCAGATGTTAGTTTTTAAATTAAAATAACTACTAATTGTGAAAACAGTATTTTAAATTGATAATTAATCGTTTTTATGAGCTAACTAGCTATACCCGCGACTTCGTCCGCGATTTCTTCAGAAAAAAATACCTATTTCCGTCCTCATGATACATACCTCATGACATATTACCTCGCAAAATTTTATCGAGATCGGTTAAGCCGTTTAGTCGTGATTATGTATCAAAGAAACATACAGACAGACAGAGTTACTTTCGCATTGACTGCCCCGGTGGCTCAGTTGGTAGTGAACCTAACTTCTGTGCTTGGGGGCGTGGGTTCGATTCCCATCTAGGACAAACATTTTGTGTGATGAACATTTGTGTTTGTTCTATGTCTGGGTGTTAATATCTATTTAAGTATGTGTTTAAAATATATATGTACGTATATCAGTCTCTGGCAGCCATATTACAAGCTTTGCTTAGTTTGGGGTCAGATGACCATGTGTGCAATAATGTCCCAGATATTTATTTATTTATTTATAATATTAGTATGGATATGGATTATTATTATCTAACTGTGTCGCTATGCATGAAGTTTTCACCTCATTTTTTTACAGATCCAACGATATACTACCTGCTACTACCTGCTGTACTATCTGCTACTACCTGCTGATACTACCTGCTCTAAAACATCGGTAATTCTACCGTGTTATGTCTTCTGTGACTCTACTTTCAAGTTAGAAGTCACAGTAAACTTCTCATGACTAACTAATTCTTTCCAAAAGGTCAGTAGTTGAAACCGAACGAGTATAGTTGTTGTAAACGAGCGCAGTTGTGCGAGTGTGTAACTACTCAGCTAGTTATTTATTTGTTTGTTTAATGAGTCCGATAGTTTCCGATTGTTCCAGTAAACGACCTCGCGGACTTGTTCTAACTTAACTTGACCGCAGACATACAAGGTAGCAATTATAGACTACGCAACTACAGTCTAACGGTGAAGGAAAACATCATGACGAAACTGGTACATCCAAGAACATCAACATCTTGTTTTTGATGTTTTTGTAGTGGTAGGACACTTTTGCAGGGGTCCGCCTGGGGAAGTACCACACCGTTGCCAGTTATTCAACCGCCAAGCAGTAGTGTGCAAACACTACTGTGTTCCGGATTGAAGGGCAATGTTTCCAGCGAAATTACAGGGCACACAGAGATTTGACATCTTATATCTCGGGGTGACGAGCGCAGTGCATTACCATCCAGGGTTTTGAACTATTGAAGTTCAAAATTCTGAGTGGCGTTGAGCTGTTATGGGCAAGTGTGAAGAGCCATCAGGCGAGCGACTTCGCTCGTCTCGTCACCCGGTATCATAAAAAAATATTTGTTTAAGTGTATTATTTAGGCTATTTTTTGCTTCATTTCATATACATTTGTACATAAAACTGAATAAAAAATTATCCTATTAGAACCTCAAAGCTCAAAGACATATGACATTCACCACCATGCACTGGGCCAGCATGGTGGACTAGAGACCATCCTCTTTTTGAGAGAAGACCTGTGTCCCAGCAGTGGGAACATTATAAAAGCTACTTTTGATCTGAGGTCCCATTATTACCTAACGATGACGAAACGTCATCTCGATGATGTTGGTCTGTAAGTTGAAGGTCGCTAAGCGGTTTACAGGATTACTCTCTACTAAGCCGAAGCCGAAAGGAGGTCATTGTACTCATCATTATGAACAAATTTTACTGTCAGACTAACCCTGAAATCGAGAAAAAAACAAAATGACCAACGTGACAATGACCATTTTCTTTGGAACAGCTGTTTTTTCTCGTGATTTCAGGGTTGGTCCCGCAGTAAAAGTTGTTCATAATGATGAGTATAAGACCTCCTTTCGACTTAGTACAGTTTATATGCGTAACCCTGTAGATATTCTTAATATCTCTAAGGGACTTTTTCTTTTTTGTTCAGAGTATCAAATCTGACTAGCCTCCGTTGTAGTGTAGTCTTAATATATCTAGAGTCCAAGTCAGTGAACCAAGTTGGGCGCTAACGGAACAGAACAGTAGAAACAAGCGTGTGCGGTATTGAATACTGATGCGGCAAGTTCGGCGGCAATTACACGCGCGGTTACCTCGCGCGCCCTGTGGGGCGGGCGGGACCAAGGGCGGGGCGGGGGAGGTCTTCAACGGCTAGTTTCACGATATATAAGATTTCTTACCGATTCTTTCTCTCTACACAATTAAAATAAATATAATTATCAATTTAAAAAAACCGTTTCGATGGAATGTCTATGTGACCAAGACGAATTATATTATATATAAAACTGAGAAATGGACATGCACATTAATTACGGAGTTTTAAGGTAACAAACCTTAAAATAAAATACATACAGCCGAATTGAAAACAACCTCCTTTTTTGAAGTGGTTAAAAATGTACGGCAAAACTGCTTGCTTAGTGGAGCTTCCGATATTTGGGCGCACCATCAGCACCATGCAGTTACATGCACCATGTTCACTCATCGGGAGCGCCATCCACAACCTTATCACGGTAAATACCCCGGCAATAATCATATAATTGTAGTGAATAACCGTGATAATTTAGAACAGTGTTTTGCTTCCTCACATCTTCTACACACGTAAAATATATTGTGAATAATCTTTAGTTTTTGCTTAAAGAATTTTGCCTTTCCCTTTATCTTATTTTTCATATATTTACGCTACTTTCACGATTTATAGGCTTTTTACGTGAGTTCGAGAGGAAGCCCTAAATAAATGTAAACTAGATAAGTAAACGTCCCTGGCCGCCCCATCGTTCACCGACGGACAGTCGGACACAGGGTAGGTAGGTATAGCTACTACGTAGCCGGCGGAGAACAGTCGTGGAATCTATTCGAGCCCGCAACAGACAACGACAAATTTGTGTTCGAACAAATGTGACCGTTTAGATAACGGAGACAATATGTCTCAGCTCCGATACTAGAACATACATGAGCCTGATGATGCTTCTACTGATAGATTACCTATTAACCAACATTATCTATATAACAAAATAAACTTATTACTGTAAGCAGGAATTCGATAACAGAGAAAGGGAGGTGTTCTGACATCTGGAGGAGCATAGTTCTACAACCATCGATAGATGGAGCTGATCATTTTCGCATTTGTTCAATGAAAAGCAAAGGGATCGGATCCTATACAGTCTAACACGTTTTTTTTTTGCAAAAGCGCAAACATACACCTATGTTTCTACTAATTTGTGATGTGTTGTCAAAAAACAAGTACTTTGTTTTTAGCAAACAATAGTTATAAAATAACAACAAATTAAAATAACACAAAAACAAGCATGACAGACAGTGTGAGACAGACAGTGTGAGACAGACAGATAGATAATATTGTCACATTGAAAATAAGCAAGTTTATTTATTGACCTTTCTTCGTCTTTATTTTGGAAAATCTTCAGATTCATGTCTCGTAAACGTATCGAATTTTTATGAACCATCATATTTTTAATTGCCTTTTCAAAAAATTTCCATTGTTGTGGTGAAACAAGGCTCATGAAATTGTCACAATCGACCATCTGCACTCGAGTTTTGAAAACAAGGCTCCTGCACTAATCCGCAGCTTCTACAGAGTTTTAGAAACAACGCAAAAATACATGGCCCACACTCGAGCACGTTCACGAACTATGAATAAATAATAATCCACCATTATTACACATAAAAATCGACTTATCTGTCCATAGGCGGTGGTTTCTGGTTACCATCAGGCGGAAGCATGCTATATTGCCGCTCTTTTAAAAAAAAGTAAGTTTCCAGAAAAATGTACACGCGGGTGTAACCGCAGGATGCAGCTAACGTACAAAAGTCCTCGTTCAGTAGGTTATAGGTAAAGGATCGTCTGATAGCCAATAGTTCTTATTTATCTTGAACATATTTCTAAACAAATCTTTACAAACTGTCCTCCCACCTCCGATAAACGTCCCATAACTCCGAGATAACTACACAATACAATATATATTTGTCTAGTTGCGATCGAGCCTCATTCAACATATTTATAGGTAAACGCTGTTCGCTTTGGGAATCTCAAATATCAGCTCTCAAATATCTTAAATAAGAAGAATCTCGAATAATTAGAACAAGAAATTAGAAGATACACTTAAAATAGAAAATAACATGGGGTTCTTCAAAAGGCGAGTTAATAGAGTTTTAAAGGATCGGCAACGTAGTTGTGATCCATCTGATGGTGTCACATGTATCCATAGGCGACGGTGACTTCTTAACATCAGGTAACTCACCTGCTTGTTTGCCGACTTTGGTATTAAAAATATGATATCTCTCTCTCTCTCTTCCCGACTATGAATCCCATATGGTGGTGGGGTCAGCCTTCCTTACTCTTCTCCTCCACTTCGCTCTATTCTCGACATCGTCTTCGGAAACCTTACACTCGCTAAAAATATTATGATATAATAATACTAAATGAACTTAGCTTAGCATACATTTATTAAAACATCTTAAAGATATAATAAAAAAATAGAGTCATGGTGGTGTTTCAATAAATAGAGTCATGGTGGTGTTTCAATAAATAGAGTCATGGTGGTATTTCAATATTTCATTGTTTCGGCGACACACTCTCACTATTGGGTTATATAAGGAAGTATTATTCTCATATACGTGTAAACAAAGGATTATTATATTTTGTTTACATTGAAACTTGAGAGAAGCGAAGGTGAATCAATTTGGAAGTGTAATTTTTTGTAAAATTGAGTGATAAACATTTGAAAACTTTTTAATTTAAACTCCAGACACTATTGAATTCAGCCGCAATTCTTGATATTGTCATTACACGCCAAGAACGAATTAGACGAATAATAAATGAATAATAATTCCTTTCCCAGCACCTCGAGCGAACTCGCGGCGAATAATTCGTCAATTGGTATAATTACATTACTCCGCCCTTTGTCAATTGCCGGCCGAAAATTAAAACAAATTAAAGGCGAGTTTGCGATTCCGTCCAGAAATGTGACGCCATTCGGCGAATGAAACAAATTCGCTTCGTGGAAGGGGAAATATAATTCCCAAGGAAGTGGTGCTTCTGAGAAATGGAATGTCATGATTTTTGTTGGAATGTTTTGAGTTTTTCAACCAAAGGTAATATCCAATTAAAAACTGTTACTTTGACAAACCCCCAGTGTATTTCCACTTCGAAGTCACATTAAATACAATACAAAATTGGGATCAATTATTTTACTCTACTGATATGTGTTAATGATGCTAATTTTGCGTAATATGAAACAAAAATTAATTAAATAAAAGAGAAAATTAACCTGTAACGTTGTCGGTCCATCTAGTGGGAGGCCTACCTACGCTGCGTCTTCCGGTTCGCGGTCAAGAACCTTTCTTCCCCATTGATTATAGGTTCTTCAAGCGATGTGGCCTGTCCAAACAAATTTCATCCAAATCAAGTTAGCCATGACGGAGTTCAGTGAGAACAAACATACACACAGATTTTCGTATTTATAGTGAAAGGAACATGGGGTTCTTCAGAAGGCGAGTTAATAGATTCTTAAAGGGTCGGCAATGTAGTTGTGATGCCTCTAGTGTTACAAGTATCCACATGTGACGGCGACTGCTTACCATCAGGCGGCCCGTCTGCTTGTTTGTATAGTAAAAAAAATATGAATAGGAATAATATAAAAACTGAACCCACAACCTGCAGCAGTCAACAAGCAACCAGTCCACTAAGCCACGGCAGCTCTATCTATTAACTAAGTAATAGAAAGTGAATGAAGTAGAGATCGTCGAGTACAGTCTCTGTCCCGCACACAACACAACACAACACAACACATACTATAAATATAACACTGAATTCTTATCGCTAAACCGAAATACGCGACCTTTCGAATTTCGAACAAGAAATTACATTTTATGACTGTACGAAAATGGCTTTTAATAGTAAGACGTATGGTATGTTTTAGAGTGCATGCGGAAGGTGTTAGAAGATTTGAAAGGATCTCTTGAAAGACGCCGGAAATCGGGTGACTCGTACTAAAGACACTTCGTAAGGAAGCGTGCGTGGTGAGGGACGCAGCGAGCTGTACACGCCACTAGCGGAACCACGGTCCTAACTTACACGGTTAAAACTTTCTATACATATGATGATCACGACGTTTCATCACAAATTTAGTCAATAATAGCTGCGCCTCGCGGTTTCACCCTCGTTATATCCGGGATAAAGTAGCCTAAGTTACTCCTTATAACATTAGCTATCTGCCAGTAAAAGACGAAAACAATACGACCTATAATTGGTACCGACAGTCACCTGCTTTGACTTACGTGAGTTTTTTTTTCTATAACGTAATAATGTTAATTTATAGGCTTCAATTCTTGTTCTTGTTTTTATAGGAAATATTATAAAAAGAAACTTATCGCCACCAAACTTTACAAGATCACTTGCCGGACTATTCTAAAGTTTGCCTGAAAATTTCATCATAATCGGCCCAGCTGTTTTGGTGTCTATAGGGAACGTAATATACATACATACATATTACATACACACATCGTCTTTTATTATGAGAAAAAGAAGATGATACTTTGTAGAGCCTTTGGTCGTCTTGTTTGCGTATTTATATCTCTCTATTCCCATCAGCTTGTCCCCTCCCTTACAACTGGTTTACGGCCATGAAGTAGGTTGCGAGGCGTGAATAAATTTAATGTATTAACCGTACCGTACTGCATCCACGGCCTGACCCACGCCCAGCGCTGGGCGACGGCCCACTTGCCACTCACATAACAATGCAGGCGTTATAATAATAATATGTGTTACTTTACAATTAGATTAATCGACGTTTGCTTTGGGGGACAAGACAAGAAAGTCACTTGTCTGATGGTAAGCGGTACGAACACCACTGATATTACCATTGACCTATGACATAACTTTGTTATCTTATTTTGATTGTTATTAGGTTCAGATTAGGTTATTTAAAAAAAAAACACCAATAAGACGGATTAAATAATATCTATAGCAACAGTTCTATGGTGTTACACTTTAAACACTAACACACACACACACACACACACACACACACACACACACACACACACTTTGTGTTACATTTTGTTATATGTACATGAATAAATTAAACATTTTTAGAACCCCTCGATAAAAGACCTGGTTATCTGAAAACTGCATCAAAACCCATTGCATGGTTTGAAAGGAGTTAGGGGATATACAGACAGACAGATGCGGAAAGCACTTTATTTTATACTATGTCGAGATTTCAAATAAACTAAAACCACTTAAAAATAAATATATCCAAAACTAAATATATTTAAAAAAAATAATGTAAAAAAGCCCCTATGTGGAAGAAAAAGCAGCTAGAATGCTGACAGCATTGCCACGCTGGATGGCAATGCAAATTTGTTGGTCAAAGTAGGCGCCAGCATTTCGGTCACCTGTAGTCTCCATCAAACGTTTGGCCAATAATATTTAGTTTCAAATTCAAATAATATTTGATTTTTTGGTCCGATAACGGACTAGACGATGGGACTAGTAGGTTCATAAAACTGGTGTTAGTTGTCCCATCATCTGTCGCTTCCTCCAAACGTTTGTCCAGGTCCTTGTACAATTCCAGAGCGAACGGTCCTAAAGTCTCTACCCCAAACGGCACAAACATGTACATCCTGTCTAAATATCAATAGATAAATATAAAATAAATTAATTACTTAATTCCACAGCGTATTATTTGTTCCAACTAGGTGATAAGATAAGTAAAGCGCGACCTGAAACTAACGATAGTGTCACTTGAGTCGTCACCGCGACCTGTCTCTACTTGCGGCGTCTTCAGATGTAGCGACAGTGTATACACCTCCTGAGTGTTTACACACCAGCTACCCAGCCTCTTTATTACTATCACTAGCTCTTTCCAGCGGCTTTACCCGACTATTGCACAAAAGCCTAAATAGGGGCTGGTGTGGTTTTCTTCCTGTGAGTTTCCATAATTATTGGTCCAATACTTCTTAAACTATAGATCACGAGTAAAAAAAATTAAAAAAATTGTAAAAATTTGAAATAGTTTTGACCAAATTTCTTCATCAAAACTCGCGTGAGGATTCTTTATAAATTTATCTGAAACTAACTAAACCAAACCAACCAAATTTGTTGAAAAGGAAATAACAAAGTGCTCGAACATTTTACATGCTATACCTCAGATCAGACAGATAAGGGAGATGTGGTAAGGTGGTGTTGCCTGTTCGAATGCATCGTGCCTAAATCAGGCTTGATGCCTGTAGTTGAACTCACTCAGTAGACGGCGCTACGGAGTAGTTAGGTTGGTCGCAAATGAAAGTTAAACAAAGTTGTGTCGCTAAAATATATTTGAAAGCGTAAGAAAATGAATATCTGTACTTTGCTTTAATGTTTACTGTGTCATGAATAAGGGAGAGACCATTGGCTCTGAAACACAGTAAAAACTAGTTTGGAGCCTATTCGAGTTTACTTTGTACATACATTATTGTTGTCAATTTTTTTTACTTACATTAAATGAGTACACTTATTTACAGTTTTTACATTTGTAATATTGAAAAAAGTTTTAAAAAGAACGATAATTATTGTATTTTTCCTATTCCTTGTTTGTCTGCTCAGAGTGATATACCCACATCTATGACATGGTATGATCTGACAAGTTTTGCCCCACGTTGTAACATTCAGAGCATTTCATTGAACAAGAATGTCATATCTCATAAGTCGACATCGGCCCTAACACATAAAAAATTATAACAAAAAAAATTACATAACTACAACGTCAACGTTGTTTTGTCATAGTTTATAGCTCTGATTTTGTTTAATTCTTAACCTTATCTCAATTAATACGCTAAAGTTTTTGTAAAAGTCACAACTTGCCAGTATATGGTTGACAACTGTCCTGATTCTGCCGGGAGTTGGTTGTCAAACAAGGACTTATTCGCAAAAAAAAAACAGCCCGATGTTGATGATATTGTCCGACATTCCAATAAACTATAGTTTTGCCTCGATTTTCTATAACATGCGAAGATTGTTCAATTCATTCAAACACACAGCATAATGACGCGTTTATAAATTAAATTAATACTTAGGTAAGGACGATTTTGTTAATTTCACCTCTCCTTCTATCAGCTAGGTGCTAGGACAACAGCTAGTTTACGTACAACTAGTAGTCCACCCCGAACTGAGACCTCGCTACCTCTATATCTTTGCAACTGTTCAACCGATTTTGCTCATATTTAAATTTAAAAAGTCCCTGAAACTGATTACTTGTATACACAATTTAATAAAGATCGAATGAACGATACTCAAGTTATTGTCGAACAAATATATAAACATACATAGAATCATCGACTTGTCTCCTTACAATCCAACATGTGAGACTTCACTTCACTCACTCATAAACATCTTAGATAGATACTAAGTAAGGAGTTAAACATCTATTTCATTCAACATTTTCACTAAAACAACAGAAATTCAATAATAACACAATCATAGGAACCGACATAATCCTCTCAGACAACCAGACGCACTGTACCATTACAATATGATTATAGTCAGCATTAACTACACTTGACTGTATTACACTCTACCAATACTTGCTCTCATTCTCTCTCACCGATACAG
Source organism: Agriopis leucophaearia (assembly GCA_949125355.1). NCBI lineage: Eukaryota > Metazoa > Arthropoda > Insecta > Lepidoptera > Geometridae > Agriopis > Agriopis leucophaearia. The sequence continues at coordinate 260,847 of OX421287.1, forward strand.
GTACGAGTGAGAGGGACAGGATACGTAAGACAAATATTAAGACCGCGACGTCGATTGTGTTTGATTTCCGCCGCGTTGGAAACACTACCTGTGTCACTAAACGGGTTAGGGGTAGGGATGGGACGTGGAAGTGCTTAGTTATCGATATCGATAAATTAATCGTTTAGCTTTCTTACAGGTCGGTGAAGTGTGTACCTGAATGTGTCAGGTTGATTGAGAATGATAAGATCCGATCACATTAGGAAGGTGTATAAGGTCAGAATTAGTTGCAACTAGCAAGCGACCGCAAGGAACACGGAAGCGACTGGAAGGAATAGTGACTAGCAAGGGAAACAAAACAAGGCTTGTAACCCAGCAATAGGTAATTTAAAACTAAAAACCAAGGTAAAATCATCGTAATGATTTCACTAACAAAAGATTGGACGCAAGTAGTGCAAAGTGAGTAATGCAACTAACACGCTGAAATATGAATGAATGTACTTTAAAGTATAACCTCCGATATAAGGTAACAGTTCAGTTGAAGATGGTGACAACTCTATCTATTTTAAATATTATAGATAATTTAAAAACTTAATTCTATCTTTTCACGTAAAAGACTGGTACACATAGCACATAACAGAGAAGAGTGAAAGCAAGGAAGGGAGGCACAATGGGACGACCGCGGTTGAAACGAAACAAATTTTATCTCGTTATATTTATGGCTCTAAATAATGTGACAAAAAATATAGTCAGTGAAAATATTGGAAATAATTAATACAAAAGAGCAAGACATTCGTTTGATGGTAAGCGAAATATCTGCCTGAAACAGTTGCAAAATTTGAATTGTCAACACTTTATCGACAAGCATAGTGACGGGTATGCCACAACCCTAGTGCACGTCTCCCGGCTTTGTCTAGGATTGTCTCATCGTTGATTTGTATTGTAGCGCGCGTAATATCCGCGTGTCGACATACGTATCGTACATACATACGAGTATGTAGTATTTATGTGGGTACTCGACGGGTGTTGAGTCGCAGCCCTCTATCTGCAGGGTTCCACGAAGTAGTGCTATACTGAGTTGAAAAGAACTCATTGTACTCATCCCTATGAAAAAACTATTACTGAGGGACCAATTTTGAAATCGGCAAAAAAAAATTGGTTCTATAAATTTTGTCGAGTGTGACTAACATTTTTAACAGCAGATTATTTTTCGCGATTTCAGGGTAAAAGTTTTTCATAATAACTCTTTAATAGTGATTAAGGACTAGAGAACCTCCTATTTTTTCGTCGGTTGAAAACAGTTTGAATTGAGAACCTCCCTCCTGAAGTCGGTTAGTTAAAAGCTCTTTTGAAAAGTTTAAACTTTGCCCGTATAGCATGCGTCAACTCAACTTTCTGTGTCTCGACTTTAAAGAAATACCGAAACAAATAGTTGGAATAAACGGACTCGGACAACCGTAACTTGAACTCTTTGCGGTAGATTTCACAATTACTTACAATATACGGAATTACTAATTCAAGTATAAATTGTTATTATTTAAAACCCTGAGAAAAAAGCTGATGATCTACAAAGCGCTGAACAGATTTTTAAATCATAGCTAAGTACAATCTTGATCATGTCATCATCATCATTTCAGCCATAGGACGTCCACTGCTGGTCATAGGTCTCCCCCATCGATCTCCAAAAGGGCTGGTTGGAAGCGGCCTGCATCCAGCGTTTTCCTGCGGTCTCTTTTATGTCGTCTGTCCATCTTGTGAGACGTCCTACGCTGCGCTTACCGGTCCGTGGTCTCCACTCGAGAACCTTTCGGTCCCATCGGCCATCTTTTCTGCGTCTAAAGACAATCTAACCGTTCGCGACGCAAAAAGAGGAGTCTGAAGAATGTTTTTTTTTTGTTTTTTTGGAGTTTACTCCTTAAGAAACGATTTGAGTTATAAGGCCCGGTACGGAAATTTTATGAGGAGTAAAATCAAGTGTAACACGAAAAGTTGAGGCGTTACGTAGAAAGAGACAAACATATATATCTGTAGGATTGAACGTGTAAAAGAATGAGATATGTATTCCATCTCATTCTTCTGCTGCCGAGTGAACTCCAATCGTGCGTCGTAGCTGACACACACACACACTTTTTTTTTTGTTATAAGGTGATTTGATCCATACACCGGATGAGCAAGTTGAAGTGGCAGTGGGCAGGGCACATTGCTATGTGCGCAGAACAGATGGCCGATGGGGCCAAAAGGTTCTCGAATGTAGACCACGGACGTCCACCCACAAGATGGACAGACGACCTAATAAGACCGCAGGAAAACGCTGGACGCAGGCCGCTTCCAACCGGCCCTTTTGGAGATCGATGGGGGAGACCTATGCCCAGCAGTGGACGTCCTATGGCTGAAATGATGATGATCAAGCTAATTTCGTAAATAAATAGATGAAACAGCTCTGTTACAAAATTCCAGACCAACTACAAGTTTTGTGTGATGAATAGTTTGCTCTGATCAAATCTACCCTTCCGACAGTCACCTGCATTTCACAGAGGTTCGTTCGACCTGTAAGTATCGGAGTAGAGTACAGAATATACGTTTTTGTTTAGGAGGGGATAGTGCGGATTATTCTGTGTCTTGTTTATAAAGAAACTTACTTGTTTGAAGCACGATAGTTTTACGGTTCAGTTGATCTATTCTAAAAACGGATCACTTTTTGAAATTACAGTGACTGTAAGTTAAGAAAACACAGTTCTTTAAACATAATTTTTATCAACGAACATCTATAATTAGCTTTTAGTTCTATTAAGATTGTTATATATTTTTAAGGCTGTTTGTCTTCCATTGAAATAGATAAATACATTATAGTTGTTAGTTCTTCAGTTGAAAACTTATCATTTCGAACCAAACTAGTATAAGCGTAGCTACATGTTAGGTTGTTTTTCTAGTGATTTATAAAACCATACTAACAATTTGAACTTATGTTTTTTTTAAATTATGGATTACAACTGTTATCTGTCAATATATAATGACATTTTGAACAAATCACATGTTGGTAGAGTTTTTTTAACATAGTCATTGCTTTTTCATCAAAAATGGTGACAATATTGGCTCCACGCAGAATTGTTATTAAAGCAATCTTTTTTTGATTTGCAAGTGAACTGAAGAAACCTATCGAGTTCTGCGATCATTCAAAACTTAATTTGCTCAAAAGTGTGAGTTTTGCTTCCGAGTCGAACAGGAACTCGCTACATGCTACGGATATAATTGTTTGCTACGCCACGAAGCTACGGCGTAGCAATAAAGTTCTACACATAATCTCAAAATGTTTGATCGGGTCTGTCGTGCTACGGGAAACAATCCACTCTGCTACGAAAGCGATATATCGCGGCTCTGTCCTGATATTCCCGAATCCCGATAATGGTCCAATAAATTGTATTTCAAATGTTGTGGAAGCCGCGACCGATTTATTTCGGACAACAACATACATTTTATTTGGAGTGCACGCGGGTAGCGCACAGCCGTCGACTACTACACGAGTAGACGCCACAACCAAACATCCAGTACTTAAATTGAATTAGTTATTAGTCAGAAACTAGTCTAGAAAAACGGGTATTTCACACTAATTTTATACATGTGAAAATTATTTATTATTAGGTATTATTAAAGTGTATGATATTTCTTCCCACTCAACTCTGTAACCGCTGAATGGATTTAGATGAAATTTTATGTGAATATTGCTCAGACCCTTGATTAGCGAGTTAAACCGTGTGTTGCTAATTAGATCATAAATATTGTCACTCGTTTAGCGAGGAGAAAGAGAGAGAGAATATGCTATAAAAGAGAGACAAAAGAAGTAAATGAATGATCTATCACTATGTTTAACATGACAACAACATGACTATTTATTCCTTCAGATAAGTTCTGGATATCTGCTTTGTTGATTGTAACTCTCGTTCGAATTGACATTAATGCGACGGGAAAAAACATAACGCATGCACCAGAATTTTTGGCTTGTTATTGTAAAAGTATTTTTGTTACAGACCTGACAGAACTTCTTATTTCTTGCAGATTTGCACTTGAACATGGTTTATGATAACTGCGCTGAAATATCGGGAGCTCCATCCACAACCTTATAACGGTAAATATTTTGTTAATAATCATATAACTTTAGCGAACAACCGTGATAGTTTAAAACAGTGATATTTTTTTACTGTTCTGGATTTCTTAGTTTTTCCCGATTGAGTATACCTGTTACCACGGACACTGCTAAGTGATCAAACGTCCGAAATTAATATAAAGTGAAATAGACGCGATAAACCGTTAAGAGACTTAATTTTAAGATGCTGTAGAATTCGATGGCTGTACGAAATCATCTGTGGTGGCCCATTAAAGCTATAGTTCAGTGGTGAATAAATTAATTGCGTCTATGACTTCGTATATCTGGTACACATTGACACAAGCAGACGTAAGTACGTAATATCCCGTATTTGCCGCAGCGCAGTTATGGCAATTAATGATGTTTACAGGGTAATTACTGACTGACAGCGCGACCGTTTAGCTCCTCTATATACTTTTATTTACTCTGTGGTCAATTAATAAAGTGCACTTTAAAATTTAGTACAGCGGATAATGAGCGTTCCATTCATTAAGATGTTTCACGAAATATGTAAACAAATGTTAGAAGTCATTTTTACCTGTTTTTAATTGTCGTATAGATTTGAAACTTTGAATAATGTAAACCGGATGGCAATAAAAAAATTTGGTCGAGGCTTTCAAATTAAATCTTCGTTAAAGCGTGTTCTAAAAATTATAGCAACATTTAATAACATGTTTAAGAAAAATCCATCTATCACTAAAACAACTGCTTTGAACTCGAACACAACATCAAAATTCAAGCTAAAATAAATCGACTTTTAATGAACTGACGTCTATATTAATTCATAATTTCGCTAAAAACGTCTCTGAAGTCAATTAGGATTAGTGTCGATCTTACTTTGAGATAATTTCTACGATAATTTGTCATTCCTCATTCCTTAAAGAGCCCTTTCAGTTGAGGATTTATCATGAAAGAGAGAGCCGAGGGCTGGCTCAATTGTTCTCAAAATTATATCTTCTAATTACTTAACATTTTTTTACTAAAGCTTATCACACTTTTTTACAGCGCTTTTTTAACTTAACTTATTATAATAAATACTAATAATAATAATATCTGGGTTAGACCCGAGAATTTTGTGAAATAAAGAGAAATCATAGTTAGGTAATACATGTTTTTTTTTACCGATTTCATAAAAGAGGTGGTTATCAATTCGATTGTATGTTTGATTAGTCTGCCATTTATGAATTGATTCTGATGATTCTTTTTTTTGGTAGGTCATATTTCAGAGGTACGTAGTCCCATATAAATTTTATCGAAATCGATTCAGCGCTTTTTGAAAAATCAACAAACTAAAAATGAAACGCATGATGTTTTGGTTTGTGGTTCCCTTCAGCAAAAGTTTTAATGAGGAGTTTCAATCCCATGTTTTAACCGTAGTTTTAATGAGGAGTTTCAATCCCATGTTTTAAACGTAGTTTTTTTCTATTTTTTAGTTTATGTTTGTACATGTAGGTATAATAAATTACATTATTTTTTTCTTCTAAAAATAACTTTAAAAACGAACTATACACTAAAGTAACTTAATAGATATCTAACTGAATTAAATCTAAATTAAACTGACTACCTATCTAAAACTATAAATAATAAAGTGCATTAAGGTCACTGTTCAGGTAAGGTGCCCAAAAATCTAGCGACATGACCACGTTGTTAGCCGAATTTGTTCTTTGTTCAAGGTGCTTACCTTGCCAGGTCTGTGGTCACCCACCACATTTACGAGGCGTCTGGACAGCTCTTTAATCATACCCCGAGCGGCCGGACCCCACGGTCCTTTGGTTTCTTCTCCGAATGGAAGAATATGTATCACACTTAGATTATAAATGCGAAAATTTGTGGAAACGTAGAATGAAAACGTGGAATGCGCTGACTGAATGGGTGTTCCCCGATAGTTACAATCTGGGTGTCTTCAAATCACGAATCAGTTTCTTCTAGGCAAGAGTGCTCCATCGTAAACCGCATCATCGTTTAACTTGTAAAATAAATGAAATAAAATTGATTTGTATGTACGAGTGCGTTAGTATGTTTGTTTCCACTCAACTGTGTAACGGCTGAACACATTTGGATGAAGTAAACAATTTCGTAAGGTAGTTTAACCCTGGATAAACATAGGCCATCCAGGTTTTTATCCCGAAAAATAATGGTTCCTGTGGGATAGCAGATGAAACCGCGGACCGCAGATAGTTGTAATATAAATATTATATACACAAATATTATCTAATGAAAACCATTTATATTTGAGAATAAAGAATGGAAACATTTTCTTTTCACAATATGCGCACTCTCTCTAAACTCGCATATTATCAGTTATTTTTGTTTTGAATTGAAATAAAGTGATATAAAATCTGCGAGCTCTCAATAAACAAAAACTAACTGTGAGTTAACTTGTTATTCAGTGAATGTAAAACCGACCCCCTAGGGATGTGCCGCATCTCCACACCGATTATTATAATCGATGTCATTCGATTATCGACTTTCTATCGACGATGATCGAGGCCGGCCTTTGATTGTTATTTTGAAGTGGGGCCATCACTTTTGCGATTATGAATGAAGTTCCAATATTTTTCTCTAGATTATTAATGAAGTTACATCTTTATTCTACTCTTTAGGGTTCCACATTCACTCATATATTCTCTGCCTTTCATGTTCTTGCTACTGGGACACAGACCTTCTCTCAGAGAGGATGGGCCCTAATCCACCATGCTGGCCCAGTGCATGTTGGTTAATATCATATATTTTATGTACTCGTATTTTGAAGACCATTCAAACTTGGATAGATCGACGTCTGCCAGGTCAGCTAGTTGTATATAAAAGTGACTTTGAAATAAAATATAAAGATATATAACTGAAAGGCATGAAATGAGATAGCTCATCGTTGTAATCGTTAACTATCTGGCTCCACCTTACTATTGAAAACTAAATCGTCGACTAACGAGTTTACAGTTCAAATTTACATGCAGATTGTCTTGAAATGGCTCAACCGATCGTCTCGGGTTCACTATTTAACAATAAGTTACTCAAAGATTAAGCTTTAACTTAATACTCTTTGACAACACTCAACGAGTTAAAAAAAGAGAAGATATCGACATCCTGTAAGAAATAGTAAAAAAGGAAAGTATAAGGAATTTATACAAACACTTAAAAAAAATACACCAAAATTTTTATATGTTTAGATTTTTATGCTATTTTAAAATATATAAATATAATTACTATGTATTTTAACTATTTTTATTACATAAGAATAATATTTAGACAGATTTATTTTATTGAATTAACAGATAGATATTTCTATATTTGCAAAATAAACAGTCATCATTATCAGCCAGAAGATGTTCACTCCTGAACATAGGCCTCCCCCTTTAACCTCCACACTGAACGACTGTCTACTACGTGACGAATGACTACTTCCATAATAAATTTCATTAGATTCAGTTCAGCTGTTGCAATTCAAGTAGAAAGTTCTGAGGTAACATACATAAAAATAAAATAAAAACACAGTCGAATTGAGAACCTTCCCCTTTTTGGAAGTCGGTTTAAATAACGGTCAATGCGTTTTCCTGAAACTGACTTCAATTCTATTTGTAAGCATGACGTTATCCGTATATTTCATAACGTTCGTATATTTTGTAAACAATTTGTATTTAAATAAACAACCGTGGTACGTACAGTAACAAGTCCTACATTTATCATCAAACATGTAGGAAATTACAAAATATATTCAGCGATAGCAATAATACAAAACGTTTTTAATGTTATGTAAAATGCGATCGAATTCCATTTAATATTTTATCGTTGCCGAGTAATAAAAACAAATTTAATGTGATATAAATGTTAACATTCGAATACATCGCAACTCTGTTGTAATGTACCTACTACACCGAATACAATCTGATTGAAGCAAAATATGCTTCTGAAACGAAAAAGTATATTATGCTTTGTGATCATTCATACATTAATTAGCATCTCATATGAAACACCGGCAGGCACAGGTAACGCACCTCACGAGGAAGTCAACGAATCAGATATAGAAAACGTAATAACTAAGAAGGACGAGGAAGAAACAGAAAAAAAAGATACATTTAAAGAAAACAAAAACGATAACGAAAACACATCACAGAAGATAAAAAAACTAGAAGAGGAAAAAGGAGAACTGTACAAACAGATAAACAAAGCCATAGACGAGAGCGTCATACTACTGGAATACACGAACGACACCGAAGCTAAACTCGGAATCCAGTTCATGAACGATCTCAAAAGTCAATTAAATGAAATAAACAGGACAGATATAAACATTGATGGTAAAAAAGGATCTATACAAAGAAGATCTCGTATAGGGGATTCAAGAAAGCATATAAAGAAGAAGGTTAAAATAACTTATCAAGAAATAGCGGACCTCTTCAAGGGGAGTGGAAATTCTTCTAAAAAAGCGCAAGAAGCCAACGACTCAGAGATGAAGAAGAAGATAGACGACTGGATCCTTCAAAGGCAGTTGGAAAAGAATAAGATTCTAGACTATAAGAAGAAACGGATACGTATAAAACAAGAGGACTGCCCTCGACTGGGAGACGGCAAGAAAAAGATCAAAGTGAACGGTGAAAGTAGGAAAGCTTACATGCCGTGCTGTAGAAAATGTTGTAAAATGTCTTACATGGGATGTTTGTAACTCCAAATTGTCTAAAAATAAAGATAAAACAAATCTCTCAACTACGCAGCGGGAATGAATTTACTATTTGTTAAAAAGATATAAACTGAAAGTGTGTAAAGGGTACACGTTCGAATAAGTATTTCATAGACTCACAAACTATTCATCGATTTTTAACAGAAACAGATTCTCAACTCTTGTGATAGGTAGCCAGTAGACCACTAGGCGACTAAGACCGATGGTGGTCAGACGGCAGCATGTGTGCTTTATAATCTGATGGTACCCGGTTCTATCCTCCCTGCACTAATGAATATAAATTATGTGCAGTTTCTATGCCATCGCTCAACAATGGTAAAGGAAAACATCGTGAGGAAACCGATATATCCAAGAATCTCAAAAGTTCAAACACATAATGACCTTCACTAACGTGTACTGGACCTGCATGGTGGATTTGGGCCCATTCTCTTTCTGAGAGAAGGCCTGTGTCCCAGCAGTGGGAACATAATAGGCTGATGATGATGACGGGATTCCTAGGAATGACCTTTACTATATTATACTTTATTTATTGCGCGATAAGTCCCGATAAATATAAAAACGTGTGCAAATCGCGAAAGTTTAAAAATTACTATGTACTTTACTATAAAATAAACGTACCATTACTTTATTATGCATTTCATCACCAGAAGCTAGTTCATTTACGAATTTCATCATGGTCCGTTATTTTAGAAACAAAATAGTGGGAACTGTGATAGATTTATGAGTAGATTAAAATCTCTGACACTAAGGCTTGCCACTCTGTCTACACTTAAAGCTACAGCTTTAATTGACATCATTTTTTTGGCAATTTTGCGGCTACTCCACCGTAGATGTTTCACCACCGCCCCGCACAATCTTTGTTAAAAATGTACGTGTACTAAACATTTGTATGGTAAATACGAGTTAAGTGTTGCCAGTACAATAAATATCCCCCTCCTGCCCTCTCCCCGCGGCTCTCACAATGAAGCGTATAACACATCTGAGGGAATTTGGAAAATGTTTCCGCGTGAATAATTTCTCTTTAATATCTTAAAAGGTCAACGTGACATATTATCCTTTATGATGGAGAACTTTTCAGTAGGTAAATTTACATAGATAATTAGGGTTTCGTAGTACTGCAAGGTCTTCTAATAAGGTCGTTCTGTCTGTCCGTCTGTCCATCTATCTGTCTGCCCGTCCTAATCCTTTAAAACCTTCAAACTTCTATAGCTATTAAGGTATGTGCATGAAACTTTGCTGAATTACAGTTTTGATATTGATCTCAATTGGATGATGGGATGGTTCTGTTATTTATGTGTAATGAGAAAAAAATATGGCTCTCATTGAATATGGTGTCGTTAAATTTTCTTATGAAATTACGTTTCAATCAAAGTTTTTTTTATTAAAAGTAATGGCAATATCCATTGAATTATCAATAACGATAGCAAACTTTACCATCCGTGAGTCATATTGTCCCAAAAGGTTTTACGATATAACTGGGTCAGCGCATGGCAGCCATCAAATATTTACGGGTGCGTAAACAGCCGACGCGTAAACGTGTTTAAATTGGTTACTAGCTAGCGTTCTGATTTGCACGCTCGCTGTCCGAGCCGACCGTGTGTAACTCGTAGTTTGTATAATGAACGATGTGCTCGGAGGCTTGCTACAATATTATATTAATATCATAATGTCAGATTTAATTCGTGAAACAACGCAAGTCTTATTTAATAAAATTTACCCACGAAATACAAACAGAATTAATAATCAGATAAGTAGGTACTGTCTGTGGTAGATCGGTGGAAATCGTACACTGTGCGTTTTACGCGATCTTTTTTGCCTTACACCTGCAATTTGTGGAGTGAGCTCCCTCCTGCGGCATTTCCGAGTAACTATACTATGGGGTTTTTCAAAACCACCGGTTTCACCGGGTAGATGACGTATCATCGTATAAGTCTTTTAATATGCTTTTTTTATAAGTTGCGCTAGTAATTAGCGCCCCTTAATTTAATTACAATCTAGCCTAATGTTAAGCTAATAAATAATTTAATTCTAACTTAAACTTCTAAGTATGATATTTTAAAAACTAAGAATGTGTCCATTAACACATTTCTTATTGTTTCTATTAAGTTGAAGACACTTTGTTCTCGTGTTCTGTATAGGTAGCACTACACTACTTAACACTAACACGTTGTTTGTTCACTACACTAACTCGAACGGTTTTGTTCTCTTAAGTCTTCTAATAATATGAAAATGAGTTTTATTATTTAATTTTTTGCCATATGAATAATGATCCACCAAATGTTTCGTTGAGTTTTCATTATAAAGAAAGACTTGTATTAGGCAAATAAGTTTCATTGATTATGTTTCCCCGAATCAAGTGATTTATAACCCAATACCCGTACTTAGGTTAACTCGTACGAGTTCGTGACAGGATGTCACCTGATCCGCCCCTGCGAGCGGATTACACGCGCTTACTGTAATCCGCCGGCAGGAGGGGGGGGGGGGGGGGAGCGCCCCAAGCCATACTAGTTACACACATCATCTCAGATTATGGTAATTAACGCGAACTACGGAGCTGTGACCTATCCTTCTCTTACCTGCCAAGTTACATCTCACTATCTCGTTCTCTTCAGTCCCTGGCTCAATCATAACCAGTTCAGTCAATCAGTGAACAACCTGTCGCCATCGCCATCGCCATCTATACCGGTCAGTTTCGTCTTGAAGACCTCCCTACGCCTTTTTTGAAATCGGTTAAAAACTTGTTACATGACTTTATTTTTTTCACTGGCAAGTGTCTTTAAATAACTAATCAAAATACAAGCTAACACTACAAATATAAACCTAAACTACTTAGCCTATTATAATAGTAACAGTTGTATCGCCCATACACCATTGAAGATCTAGAGACAATCCAAATGCTCACGCCCACTAACCAGTTGGCAGCGTACCCAGCATGCGGTATTACCATGCTGAATGGAAATGCTAATACCTTCAGAGACACGCCAGCGTTTTGGTTACGCGATAAGAGTGTCGTGAAGGAGGCATCTGATTCAAGAGTTTAGTTATAAATATTACTTGCGGTCACCAACTCAAAGTTCACCCGCATCGATCTCTATAGTTCATCGTCATCATCATCAGCCAGAAGACGTCCACTGCTTAACATAGGCCTCCCCCTTTAACCTCCGCACTGAACGACATCCTGCCATCTGCATCCACTGGATGCCCGCGACTCTCACGATGTCGTCGGTCCATCTAGTGGGAGGTCTACCTACGCTGCGTCTTCCGGTTCGTGGTCTCTACTCAAGACCCTTTCTTTGCCATCGGTTACCGATCTCTGTAGTTATAGTGGCTAAAATAAATAAGACTATGTAGCCTGACGAAGACAAACATAGCGTCTCCGATGTCAGCCGTGCTCACTGACAGAATCAAAAGAACCGAAATTTGCGTAACTTTTCAATATCAGCGACTGAAACTTTATTCAAATAAAATGCAAAATCAATTATGTTATCTTATAAAAGCAAACATGGCGTCCCGAGACGTCCGGACGTCCCAGATCGCTCAATAGATTGGACACAAAGAAGAATGACAGAACTCACTGCGTCGGACTTCCGAGACAGACCGATTGACTTAATCCCGGGTTCCCATGTCCCGGGATGGCTTTGTCCCGGGATCCCGGCTTCCCGTTATCTCGGGCAATCGTATCGTCCCGGGACTTGGACCTTCGGGCTGAAGATACGATGGACGTGGAGATAACAGGAAACACTGGTTTCTGCCACAACTGTTCCTGCTATCTTTTTTTACCGACTTCAAAAAAGGAGGAGGTTCTTAATTCAGTATTTCTTTTATGTTTGTTAATTCATAACTCCGACATTTATGAATCGATTTGGAAATTATTTTTTATACTTTTAGATTGGTGCCATAGAAATTTTATGTTTTTTTTATTAAATCAAAATCGAATCATTTTACAGTTTGGCTTTTGAAAAAATCTAAATAACTAGAAAATTTTGTTACTTTGATGTCATTATCAATTATTATGGCATTCGAGGAACCGAAATTGCATATTTTACAAATTCAATGAACTCGCTTTTTTAAATTGATAAATTATATCTTCCATATAATTATACTTATAATAAAGCAGTAACAGGTCAAATTCTGTACATTGAAGATACATTTTTTTTGGGCGGCCCTCTATAATCGATACTGAAGCCAAAACTGTTTATTTTTTGTCTGTCTGTCTGTATATGGGCCGCGCATTATGCCAAAACTACTAAATGAATTCAAATGAAACTTAGCATGATTTGAGGTCATACTACGAGGTAGGTTATAGGATACTTTTTATCCCTAAATTCTAGATATAAGAAATAAGAAAGATTATATCCCGTTTTGAATTCGTAACTGGTTTCATACACAACACATTTTTAGGCACGACGAAAATAAAATTATGCAAATTAAGAAGTTTCTGTAAAATCTTATTGTTCTGTTCAAACGAAGGTGTCGCAAAAAACCACGGTAGGAAGTTTATTTACCCTCTCAATCCTTTTATGACCGTTAAAACCACCTCGGAGTCTATAAAGGTCATCATTAAACGCTTATCCGGGTAATTTTGATCTGACGATCACTCCAATTACCCTGAATTACGGGTAAGGAAACACGCTGGCAACATTCGCCCACAGAGATAAGATAAAGTTTATTTTTACAAGCTTTTGTTTAATGCCTGATTTACACTTTGTTAAGTGCAAGTGCGAGAAATAAGTGATTAATTAACAAGTTTTTTTATGTCATGTGTTGAGTGTATTCATAACGTTTACACGTTATGCAGGTTCAAAGTAACCAAATAACCAGTTGGGACGATCATTGGTGGAAGGGAGAACGCGAGGGGCTCCCCCCCAATGTCTATTCTTACTGTCAAGTAGACCCCCCGGTCTACTTGACAGTAAGAATAGACATGGATTCTAATTACTTCACTTCACACCTGTACTTGTAACTTGCACTTATCACTTAACAACGCGTCCGTTCACACACTGATGTTACTTATTACTTAACACTTACATTGTCACTCGCACTTCATACTTAATAAAGTGTAAATCAGGCATAACTTGCAATTTCTATTTGTTAGTTTGTGAAGGTCAAATCTTGCGCGCTGAATAATGGCCACTTCCTCTAGAATCCTGCGAAATTAAATTTTTACATGTTGGTTCAGTTCCGATGACAATATTATGTTAACGGTAATCATAACTTCAATCGATATCTAAGTAAAGAGATAATACTACATCAAATGTATTTATTTGTACAGAATATAATTTTCTAGACGCTTTACAAAGTTATGTCGTCAACTTTGTATAAACTGTCAGAAAACGATTAACATAATGGAAAGATCCAGTATATACTGAAAGAATTAAGGTAATATATAATAAGTATAGATAAAAGGTGGAATGAGGCTGACGATGATGATGATCAAATGATTTTAAACTCTAGTAAATGAGGTACAATTTTGAACTTAGTAAAAATCTAGTGAACAAAATGCTGGCCGTCTCAACGTATATATCATGATCAGCCATAAGACGTCCACTGCTGAACATAGCCCTCCTCCTTTAACCTCTACACTGAACGACATTCTGCCATCTGCATCCACTGGATGCCCGCGACTCTCACGATGTCGTCGGTACATCTAGGGGGGTCGACGGATACAATTCAGCGTGGTTTTGCCGCCAGCATGCTGGGTACGCTGCCAACTGGTAGTGGGAGCGACCATTCGGATTGTCTTTATACTTTTAACGGTATATGATCAATACAACTGTTGTTGTATAGATAAACTAAGTAGTTTAGATATATAATGTTTGCTTGTATTTTTAACCGACTTTGAAAAAGGCGAGTTGGTGGCCTAACGCCATCGACAAAAGATCCGTCCATCCTTGTCTAACGCGGACTTATTCGCGATAAAAAAAAAGATGTTATCAATTCGAATGTTTTTTTAAAATTATGTTTATTACTTCAGAACTTTCGACTGGGTGAACCGATTTTGATGATTCTTTTTTATTTGAAAGCTGGTTCTTCGCATGAGGTCCAATTTGGTCCAGTTCTGACGTTTTTTGACTCATTTTTTTATATTGATAATTATGTTTAGTTAATATAAGCACTTATACTAAATATAGTCAGCCATGAGAAAACAGAAACCGCCGAAGAATGGACATACAGAGCATTTTCAGTCTTAATATTAGTTTGTTAAGTTAAATATTGAATTTGCCAACAAGTTGTATTCACGACAACGGGAATCCCCTGCGAGCCTCTGCCGTTAGTATTTGCTGGAACTAATTCCACGGAGTCTTCATAATGCATTCCTGTCCGGGAGTTTAACCGACATGAACCCAACAGTCCAAATCAAAGTACGCTCTTATTACTACTCGCTGTAAGTTTTGAAAAGAAAGATCTTAGTCTCACAGAAAAGAGAATTCTCAGTTCAGTGCTTAGTCTGATGCAACCGACTGGTTTCACTTAGTGATTGTGAGATGCGACTCCCGGCCGGGTTCTTTTCATGATATTAAATATATTTTTTTTCATATAATAGTCCTGCGATTGATCGCCAACTCGCCTGACGTGGTCTACGATGGAGCACGCTTGCTTAGAAGAAACTAATTCACTCGTGACTTAAAGACACCGAGATTGTAACTACCGGGGAACACATTCAGGCAGCGCATTCGATAGACTAACAGTTTGCACAATAAAGTGAAATATGCTTATATTCCAGCTTCGTACTAGTTTTTAGAATATCAATCGTGAAACGGTGTCACCTTTTCGTGCCCGCTCTGGCAGTTCAATGTAAAAATGGAGAGGAGAATTATATTTATTATTTATGTACCGGTTTCCTCATCATGTTTTCCTTCACCGTTGTTGAACGATGACATCTAAACTGCACATCATATATTTAAGTAGTAACGTGATGTGTGCAGGACCGAGGATCGAACTCGGCGCCGTCAGATTGTAAAGCGCATATCTCTCTCAGTGTCAATATACTTGATAGTTGTCCCACGTCGGTGAACGTACTGGACAGCATGCCCCACCAACCTCCTCGGTGAGCTGGTAAACCTCTAAACGCCGCTGTGATTGGCATCTTAATATTATTTAAATGTGCCTTGGACCCGTGGATTACTGAATATTTCAATAGCTCGCCGCTACTCTATATACTTCAAAATGTAGGTATATATTATACATCTAAATGTTATATATAATTATATACCTACTATCATTGATATTATAATTATAAAATTGTCTCTCGTTCCCTCATTCGTTAGGACATTTGATAAAAAAAATACAGGGTTACGCATAGAGACTAAACTAACCCGAAAGAAGGTAATTGTATTCATCATTATGAACAACTTTTACAATGGACCAAACCTGAAATTGCGAAAACATCAGCTGTTCCATATATATTGTCAAGTGTCAATGTCAGTTTTCTACTGAACAGCTGATATTTTTTTCGTGATTTCAGGTTTCATCCCATCCTAAAAGTTGTTCATAATAATGAGTATAATGACCTCTTTTCGACTTATTATAGTCTATATGCGTAACCCTGCTGCGTCTAATTTCAAAGGACATACATAGTAAGACACTGAAATAACTTTTCCTCTGGTACCAACTCAGCGGTGCTGACACCAGTGTGAAGTCAGTCGGTCGCTGACTTCATTGAGCACATAAATAGGCACCAAGCGACATATGTTCAACGTTGTAGGTGAGAGTGGTGCCCTAGTACCTAATACAACAAGTGCCAACGTTGTAGGTGAGAGTGGTGCCCTAGTACCTAATACAACAAGTGCCAACGTTGTAGGTGAGAGTGGTGCCCTAGTACCTAATACAACAAGTGCCAACGTTGTAGGTGAGAGTGGTGCCCTAGTACCTAATACAACAAGTGCCACCCTTCATATTATGATTTTGTCAGGATGTTTTCCTTCATATAAAGCTTACATTGTAGGTATTAGAGTCCACAGTAGGTAGTACTGGTATCCGTCGCTACATCATACAGCTTACATTGCCTTGTATGCCAACTTGTTTGTAACTAGATGCGCTTTTGGTAATTAATTAAATATTTTTAGTTTTATTTTCTGAAACAAGAGCAAGAGTGAATAGGTGCGTTCTTCATTTTAAACTGCGTCGTCGCTTACCAACAGGCTAGTTGGTGGTCAAACTCGGACTTGAAAAAACATGGTAGCGTAATCTACGAGTATGTCTCCATTAATTCGAGCCCGCCGCTACTTCAATGTACTTCTTGCTTCCAACCCTGATTGCGACTTCTTGTTTAATAATTGGAAAACTATCATGACAGTTTTTTTTACCTATTGTGAGAATTTAATTGATCAATGGGACAGGTGCAAAAAATCTGTCACCTCGACAGAATTTGTGATTGTTTTGATGATTTTATTATAATGCACCTAGGCATACATAGTTTTAGAATGTGATACAGATCATTAATTATTAATCAATTACAATATTTTTTTTTTTAAATTATTGCATTCTGTTTTGTATGTTTATTGAATAAATGAAATGATCTATGACATTAAATGACGAATTTCGATAAATTTACTATTTGACATTTGTTATATTAATTATTTGACTTTTATATTATTTTTTTCTTATTTAAATTAGATATAAATGACATAAGATGCGTTAAATTTATGTGAGATAAATGTAAAACTGTGTTATTCGTTTTTGTCTCAATAAATAAATAAAAAATACATGGTTTTATCTGTGTTCATAATTTGAAGAACCCTTTTCTACGAAAATTGGACTTTCAGACTTGGAACATTAAGAAACTTGCAGCGACAATGAACTAACTAATAGTACACATGCAACACTGAGCGATAAGGACAACTGCAGGGTGAGTTCAACTACAGACATGAAGCCTGATTTAGGCCTGATGTGTTCACACCCGCCACGACACCTTACCGCATCTCATCTCTCCATACCTTACAGTTATTATTATGATTATTTACGGGATATTTACCGTGGTAAGGTTGTGGAAGGAGCTTCCGATATACCTTGTTTTTCTTATCTGACATACAAACGTTGTCAGCAACTCATAATTTATGGACTCCTATATGCTGGCCTCGGTTACACCATACTTGCACGTTCGTCGATGAATGCTTTTGATACCGGCCACTTATGTATCTACCTTACTATGGTGATTCAGTTAAAACCAACAAAATGATTATCTATTTCACATTAGAACAGTTTACCCGCAGAGCAAGCGCCGGGTTTCCTTCCAAACACATACATTGTGTGAGACAGAATAAACACGCGGTCAAGCATGATGTGTGACGGCGCGGGTCCCGTATATAATCAATATTGGTTGTAGGAATGAATATTGTTTAGACAATACAATATTATGATGATACTCTGATCAGATTTTTCATATTTCAGCAGGGCTATCATAGACGACGTAATTTTAGTTGGCAACAAATCCCATTCCGTCTAGCTCTAACTTACATATAATTTAACAAGGGTTTTTACTACTACTTTCGAGTAAAAATAAGGTTTTTAATTTCTTTCGATAGAACCCTAAAATGACAATAGACATAAAAATCTAACTTAAAGGCAGTTTCGGAACGGTTATATCAAATAACGATAAACGACACAACGAAAATAACGACCAGCTGCCGTTACATATAGCTACAAATGTAGGTAGACAAAGGGAGAAAGTTTTAAATTGATATCCTTCAATTAGGGTACGGTTACTTATTTTCAAATAAAAGGTTCCATGAATAGATAACGTGGAGTTTTGAAATTAGTTTTCACTAACATGGTGTATAATTTGTCCATTTTTTAAAAACACATTTCGACCAAAATAGTCAGTTGTCCAATTTTTGTCTACTATCATATCTTTTTGTATTTCAACTAGCGACCCGCCCCGGCTTCAGTTCAATTCAATTCATTTATTTCGACCAATTTAGATCATAGAAAAAAATTACAATTAAAATAAAACATAAAATTAGGAATAAATAATTAACACGGTTACTTCGCACGGGTGTAAGTTTTATTATATACATAATCATTCCTTGATTTTTTTCTAACCGATGGTGAAAACCGTATCAAAATCCATTGCGTGGTTTAGGAGGAGTTAGCGGATATACAGACAGACGCGTAAAGCGACTTTATTTTATACTATGTAGAAATAAGCATTTATATTCCGGATACAATGCGTGTGAAAACGGGGGTGTAGCTAGTATAACATAAAATATTAATTTGTAGGTGCGTCGATATTTTTAGAGTGGCAAGAAACAGAACTGACAATGACAGATGGCAGAAGACGGCTGACAGATGATGTTTCGACACTCTATCAGAACTTCCGGCGCATAGTTTTTATGGATGAGATTATTTAGTTAAATTCAAATTAAAATTAAGTTTGTTTAAACATAAAATATTTAGTTAAGCGCCACTAGCCTAGTTTTGGTGGACTAGTGATGGAAGTGGCACCATCACTGGTATAACGCTGGTACCGGATGTTGTTGAGGCGGCTCGCTGATCGGTCGTTGCGACCAATCAGCTAGCGAGTTTGGCATACCATCCGGCAGAGGCGCTAGCGAGAGCGCATGGACAAACGAGGTTCGGGCGGGGGAGCTCACTTTGACTTTACCTTTTGCTTTGGACGGTGGCACTTTACTTTTGGTTTAGACGGTGGCAGCATTCGTTACCAAGCGGAATACCTTGTCCCCAAGTAATTTACAATAATTTTCAATTGTAAAATTAATCATAGTGTTATGGAATAAAAGCTATATGGAATAATTCTGAACGAGCGATGTCTAATTTCCTCGCCCGGTATACCCACGCCGTAGAACAATGATGTCTGATGCGGATCGGCCTGCCTACCTACTATTATACTTCTATACACTTCTGATGCATTGATGTATGCTTTTTGACGATTCGACAAATTTATAAGAGGAATAATTATATACAATATGCATTGTTTATGTTTATGTTGTCTGTATAGACCGAGCAGTCCAACTCCCGCAAGCAGCATCCGTTCAAGAGTTGTCGTATGTACCAGCCATAGCTCTCCTCAACCATGTTTGACGACCATTCGCCACACGACCCCACCATAAGAAAAAACACTTGCCAACTGATAAAATGAATTTAAATCAAGAATGAATCCTTATGATACAAACACTAGGCCTGGTAACTTCAAAAAAGAGTCTCTGGGAGCTACGGTTCGTTGCGTGTTCAAGCACGGTAGGAAGGAGGACAGCTAAAGGTCTGACCTCCAGGTGTAGTGGTTCCACCCGAGCGAGCTTCGATCTCAATTAGTCCAAACTCTCCCCACTAATAAATGTAATGACCTATAAGTTGAAGTGTTCACTCAAAAGAGAATATCTCTCGGCGACAAATTGGACCCTTCACGTCTGCTCGAATCATCTCAAATAAAATAAAATATTGAGAATATTTTATTTCGTCGCCCTCGCGACAGACATTCTAAAGACATCACTTTCCGTTTATTTATTTATGCAAAACAAGCAAACAAAAAACTAATTTCCTTATTTTTGGTGAAGTGTGCTGTGCGCGCAGTATGGGATCTATGGACATGCGTGCCTCGTCAAACTCCCGAAACATCACAATAATAAGATGATCGCATCTCTTACTTCAATACTCAGATACTTACTTTTACCCTTATTTGTATAAAGGTCTTAGAATACGGTATCTGAGGTTACAAAATGAAACAAACTAAACTGGATACTACATTCTCTTGACAAACGTAACGTCTTTGATCTAGAGTGCTTTTTAAGAAAATATCCCCCAGACGCGGCACTGTCATGTCCCATCGCGTATCAATCACTATCAGTATCATTTCTCGAGCAGCACTTTTAACAACTTTACGCATCGTACATGTCTCTATAACGATGGTAAATTAATAAAAATTTCACTAACGTGCAAACACAGTAACAGTACCTGACAACTACAACATGAACATTTAGTTATGCTTTTCACCGTGGGGGGACTTCTTTCATGAAAAGCACTATAGTGATAATTCAAAACGAACATTTTACGCACGTTTTCGCGCCAGTATTCTTGGCATTGCCAATTCCACGTGTATAATGAGCTTATGTAGTCAGAGAGACTAAAGACACAGAGTCCATTTTTCAATTACATTTTCAAATTAATACGTCACGCATTTATGGCAAATAATCTCATGTGAGATGTAGCATGCTGCATACTTGACTAGAAAGTACCAATCTATTTAATATTTTTATTTTGCGTCGAGTTAGATAATCTCTTCTAGGCAACAGTGCTCCATCGTAGACCGAATCATCGCTTAACATCAGGCGAGCTGGCGGTCAAACGCAAGCCTATTTTCTATAAAAAAAGTTAGATAATATTCTGGATTCATCATCAGCCAGAAGACGTCCACTGCTGAACATAGGCCTCCCCCTTTAACCTCCACACTGAACGACATCGTGCCATATGCATCCACTGGATGCCCGCGACTCTCACAATGTTGTCGGTCCATCTAGTGGGAGGCCTACCTACGCTACGTCTTCCGGTTCGCGGTCTCCACTCAAGAACCTTTCTTCCCATCGGTTATCAGTTCTTCAAGCGATGTGGCCTGCCCATTGCCACTTCAATTTGCAGATTTGAATATCCTGGATTAACAGATGACTACTAGATTTTTATGGATTTTATTAATTTTTGTGGTGACACGGATGAAACTACGGACGCAGCGAGCCTGGAATAAAGACGATAGCAAACTTTTTTCTTACAATTTCTAAATATTAGTTACTGATTGTTTCGTTCGTTTTGCGGAGGCGTTGTAGACGAAGTATTCGATTGTTCGCTCATTTCGCCGACGATCGACAATCGACGGATATCGGAAATTGAGTAATGGGGGACACAGACTGCGTTGTTTGTTCACTGCCCACTGTAGCTGGGGACTTGCGGTTATTGAACAAACTTTATTACAGACTAAAGGTTTCATAGATAATTATCAATATAAAAAAACCGACTTCATAAAAATGACAGATCTGTACCAAATTGGATTCCACGGGAAGCACCAGCTTTCAAATAAAAAAAGAATCATCAAAATCGGTTCACCCAGTCGAAAGTTCTGAGGTAAAAAACATTAAAATATATATATACAATCGAATTAAGAACCTCCTCCTTTTTGGAAGTCGGTTAAAAATCACATAACATCAGAAAAGTTGACAGATATATATGTAAGAAACTATTATGATTGATGATGATTATGATTATATATTTTTATACAAAACTGAAATGCAACAAAACATTCAGGTAGAATCTTTGTCATTAATCTATACATACAATAAAAACGTAGAGATAAACAAATCTGTAATTGCGAGATAAAAAAAAACATAACAAATAAAAATATAAGATATGACATGATCTAGTCAACAGTCCGGCCGTTTAGAGAATGCATCTGACAGGTGCAATGACATTGTAAAAAATCGCAATATATTTTATTTTTTATTATGGAACTATAGTATATTGGCTGGTATAGTTGCAAGATTAATTAGATTTTCTTCAGAGGGAAGCTATAGTGGTAAATTATTTTTTAGTTTGTAGTTAGGATGTATAGTTTCATTATCGGTTTCCGTAGTTCCTGCACAGAGTCATCCGAGGAACCACCACGGAGGGCAACCTCATATGCAAGTTCAGCTTTTTGAAGAGACAAAAAGGTATAAATGGGGTACGCCATTTTATATACCTACGTCAAAGAGAGTTTAGAATCTTAGTTTTAAGAGAGATATCGGGTAAGTTTCCGTGAGAGCAAGTTTTACAATAATACAAGTTAGATGTTCCGAGTGTAGGTTGGGTGGTAAGTTTGGTAATTTGAGTTTAAATAACAAGATTTTAAGATAGGTCGAGTATAAAAGTACTAAATGATCTTAATTATTCTATAATTAAAATCTTGTAGCCCCACGTTGGGCGCCACTGAAACGTTCACCAAGTGAAGCTTGGTGAAGTTCTACCTAGCAGTGGGTAGGTGTTCCAAAGAAAAGAGTTTATGATAGTATAAGTTAAGATTTAATAGAGCAAGCGAATGAATTTACAAGTCAGACAGAGGGTCGTGAGCTCGGAAGGTGATGGCGATAAAAAAGTGTTGGTCCCTTGTTTAGAGACTTAGCTTGAAGAGCTGGGGCACCGATCGCCGCGTGGCTCGACGCGGCTCGTGGCACGTAGGATGTCAGCAGGGCAGCGTAGCGACGAGACAGCTCCGTAAGGTTTTCAGGGCGTGGCCAGAGTGTGGTCAGCGCGTCACGACGCTGTTGTTAGAGACGTGACTGGAGTACGGTCAACGTGGTAGCGAGTAAGGTCCCAGCTGGGTCGTGGCCGGAGTAAGGTCAGCACGTCACGACGCTGTTGTTAGTATCGTGGCCGTAGTACAGTAGAGGGTAGGAGCCTGAAAATGCGTCGAAGAACTACGCATGAGGACCAGTACGGAAGCCGCTCGGCCACGTCGTGTGAGTCCCGAAGAAAAGACGGCAGATCGGACCAGGCGCCCATTATCTCACATGACGTGGTACCGACGTTAAACACAGTTTTTGATCGGAAGGATCCAAGATTACAAAATGCTTTAAGAGCTTAGAACACAATTATATTAGAATATAAGTACAGCGCGCGTCCATATCCGCAGATTGTACGTATATGAACCGCACTTGCACTGCGTTTTACAACACAGGTGGCTTGTAAGATAATTCACATTTTAAAAGTATTTCCAGTTTTAACTCTGAACGGAACTTACCCGATTGGAGTACGGGGCTACAAGATTTTAATTATAAGTTTAAAGGTTAAGTCTGAACGACTTTCACACGGGAGTACCGCTGCACAAATGAACGAGATTTTTAGTTCGGGTTCTATATATAACCTATTCCTTCTAGAAAGAATATGATATTTACATACCCGAATCTTTTAAAAATGCAATTTAATATTTCCGAGGGTTAGAACAATGATTTTTCGCTTAACGAAATGAAAGTGACTGACATTACGTCAATCACCTTCATCTGTCAACAATGTTTATGTCATAGTAGTGACCTTTTTTATTGGTTAAGTTTGGCTTCTAGCTATGTGCCATTTGCCATGTATTGGAAGTCGGTAACGATCATGGAACGTTACAAGCTACAATACTCGTAATACGTTCAAAAAGCTGGTAAAAGTGATCAGAATTAACTATTTTCGTTCAGTTTTTTTACAATTTTATATCAACGGTCTGACGCATTTTTGGTGGCTGCAATGTTATCTGAACATTGTATTCAACAAGTTGTAAAATTATATGCCATGAGTGTAATTGGTAATAACCATGCTAATTGAATAATAGGCACAATTCATACAAAAGAAAATAACTGGTAAAAGTTAAATAATTAGTTTGCTATTGGAGTGGCACACTACTACACACCCGTACCACAACATATTATCCTTGGAAAACCCCAGGACAAAAAGCTTGTATTTTTTTGACATTGCGAATTGGGTTTTTATCCTAAAAAAGATTAAAAATAAATAACAAAACTATTAGACAAAATAGTAAATAATAAGTTTTTTAAATCATCTTCATCATCATCAGCCAGAAGACTTCCAGAAGTCCACTGTTGACTTCCCCCTTTAACCTCCACACTGAACGACATCCTGCCATCTGCATCCACAGGATGCCCGCGACTCTCACGATGTCGTCGGTCCATCTTGTTTTTGAAAGAGTTGTACTAATTTATTATACATATGAAAGTTTGAGTGTGTTTTTTTTTCGCATTGAGCTCCGTAACAATAAAACGAATTTAAATTAAATGTGTTATGGAAGTCGCTTGTAAAGGGCATAACACGCTCCTTATAAAGATTTTTAAAAAAAGGTGACTGTCGGAAAGCAGGTGGGCGCTGCTAATGTAAAATAACGCCATTTAAAGTGTCCGATGTCCAGAGTTGCAGCAGATACGAGAGTCTTTGTCCGCACGACGCGTCTTCAGTCGGAAATGAAAAATTCCATGACGACGATGTTTTTATTAACTGACGTATTGTACCCCCCCCCCCCCTTACCGCGCCCTCACCGCGCTGTGCATTAACATATTATGCCATAATGTTTTGGGAAATCTATTTTCACATTCACACATGAATGATGCGGGTGTTTATACGACCCAAAGCCAAAATGTTCTTGATCGAGTTCTAATATTTTTTACAAGCGTTTGTTTAGATAATGTTTTGAATTTATATATATATTTTGGCGGCCATTATGAAAATATCACAATATTAGGAATTGCATATTGTATTGGCACCAAGAGTGTAGGAATGCAAAATTGCAAATTCCGTTAGTCCTAATTCAGCTTGTAAGATTTGTCTAAACAAACTAAAAAACATAGCAACTTAATATAAGCTTGTAAAATGGCTCATCAAGCAATCTTTAACGTTTTTGATCAAATCTATAAAAATTTAATTTTTGTTTCGTCAATAAAAAACTAAATCCTTCCTGGACGTGTGATTCCTTACATTAAGACGGAGCATGCATAGAGCTTGCATACAAGAAACAGATTCACTCGTCACTTGAAGACGCCCAGATAGTAACTATCAGGAAACACCCATACATGTAATGGTTTTCACTCTTGCAGTCGGATAATAAGTACTAAACTATAGTTTATCGATCGATACATTTGTCACATAGCGGTACAAGCGTTTGTAGATTAATATTTACAAATCTACACTAATATTATAAAGAGGAAAGATTTGTACCTATTTTTGTATGTTTGTAATGAATAGGCTCCGAAACTACTGAACCGATTTGAAAAATTATTTCACTGTTGGGAAGCTACACTATCCCCGGGTGACATAGGCTATATTATATTTTGTAGCGAGGCCGAAGGCCGAGCTTACACTCGTGCGAAGCCGGGGCGGACGGCTAGTATGACATATTTGTAACAATAACTGATATCATTTTTAACTCTTGTTATTGTAAACGCATGTAGTCTGCAGCTATAATTGTGATGACGTTTAGTCAAATTATTGTCCTATGTAATGTAATGTAATGACGTACATCATGTCGGTGTTCATTAAATAAATAAATAAACTGTTGGCTAGACTACTCTACTTTAGGCGTCCAATATGGAAAAATTAAATAACAAGACCACGAAATCCTGAAATCATCCCATTAATTTCCATATCCCCATTTCCCCAATCCCCAGCCACCGGGGGCTATTACCGACAATCGATATATCCCCATCAGAGCATGTCCGTTAAATCAAACTCGCGACCTTGCGTCCCGAATTAAAAACAAAAGGTATTAAATTCCGCCATTGAATACCCAACGATAAATTTAAACAAAACGAAACGGTCTTGTTTGGTAGATTTTACAAAAATAATAAAAATATATCTTTAAATCAGTGTTTTTCAACCTTTTTTTCATGTCGCAACCTCGTTTAGTATAAAAAAAAAACGCGACCTCCTATCCTCTACTTTTTATAATATGTATTTTATTGTATTAAAAATATCAAATGTGTACAACATATTTTTTTTTATAACTACGTATCGGCTAATTACATAATTAAGCATCTATAACAGAAACCGGTATAGGTATAGACAGTCGAATTGATTCCTCCTTTTTAGAAGTCGGATTAAAATATAAGGTCGGGGAAAAAGTTTCTTCGTATTTTTTAAACAAATTCAAGACATATTTTTTTCAAGTTTAATTACATTTAATTATAATATATATGTGCCATTTTGTTCGATAACTTGTTGCCATCTTGTAGGTAGTGACATGATCCCGTTGCTGTAGAATTTTTGGGACTTCTGATCAAAAAAATGCAACAAGTAGTTTTGACAGTCCTCTCTTGATGTTAATCTAACACTACCCAAAGAATTCTGAAGAGATCGAAACAGGTGGAAATCTGAGGGTGCAAGGTCAGGGCTATATGGTGGATGCATTAACACTTCCCAACCAAGCTCTCTAAATTTTTGCTGAGTGGCCAAAGATGTGTGCGGTCTGGCGTTATCATGATGAAAGACCACACTCTTTCTGTTGATCAATTCCGGCCGTTTTTTCTCAATTTCTTGTTTGAGTCTCATCTGCTGTTGGCAGTAGAGATCCGAATCGATGGTTTTGCCCGGCGGTAAAAGCTCATAATGAACGATGCCCTGCCAATCCCACCATACACACAGCATCACCTTATTACGTGTTAATCCGGGTTTCGCTACAGTCTGTGGTGCTTCACTGCCCTTTGACCATGATCGTTTGCGCACATTCTTGTCGTAGGTGATCCATTTTTCATCACCAGTGATCAATCTTTTCAAAAACGGTTCGGTTTCTTTACTTTTCAATAGAGAGTCGCAAATGAGTACACGATTAATTTGGTTTCTTTCAGTGAGCTTGTGTGGCACCCAAATATCGAGTTTTTTTGTATACCCAGTTTTTTTCAAATGGGTCAAAACTGTTTTGTGGTCAATCCCCAGTTCTTCAGCTACGTCGTAACTATTAATATGCCGATCTTGGTCCACTTTTTCAGAAATGGCATCTACTTTATCCGTAACAGGGCGACCAGAGCGAGCTGCATCTTTGACATCAAAATTCCCGGACTGAAAACGCTTGAACCAACATTGTGCTACTCTTGATGACACTGCATTAGGTCCATAAACGTCACAAATTTTTTTCGCGGCTTGTGTCGCAGTATTCCCTTTTTTGTAATAAAATTTCACAATATATCGAATTTCTTCGTTAGATTCACTCATTTTATCAAACAAAAAAACAATTGAAAAATGGCGGGAAATTGCTTTTTTCTTTTTGTATTCCTTTTTTAAAATGTCATATTTTTAATGGTATCAAAACCAGCCAGATACAAACAGTACAACGGATGAGATTTTTACTACAACCTTATACATACAAAATACGAAAAGACTTTTTCCCCGACCTATTACGTTTAAAATAAACGTTTATTGTACGGAGAGCCCCTTTCAGTTTATAATTTTTGACTTTATTATGATTTCTTAGTGAATCCGCCGTAACATTACATATTCTGTGAAAATTTCAACTGCTGGCTATCTATTAGGGTTCGAATGATACAGCCGCTAAAAGGTAGGACAGACAGACGGACGAACGGGCAGACAGACAGACAGACAGCGAAGCAATTATCAATAGTAAATGTTTTTATAAAATTGAGTGTAGCTATTTTGACGAGGCCGGGATTATTTCTGACAGTTTCTTATTCATTTATCATGCTTTCCTAGCAACCAAACAAACTCACCGAAATCTACCCTCCCGACGGTTCCAGGCATGGGCGTTATTTTTTTTTCGCTCAACCGTGGACAGCGCAGATAAATGTTGATTACTTGAAAACAATCGGGTATGTTTTTAAATGGAATTGGTGGTCTGTGAGACCCCGAGCACAGCCCAGCCCGAGCCACCCAACCTCTCCTACAGACTGAGAATTAAAAGTAAATATGTGAAATGTTAAATGTTGAAATTTAATTTAAATGGAATCAAGCGAGACACGTAGCGCGAGTACAAAGCACCGATACAATGCTGGGGATCAACCACAGAAACATATTTTTTTTAAATTAGAACTGCTGTCAAGGCTTTTTTGTAAGAAATTTGTTGTAGTCATTAGCACCCATATAAACCCATAGCAACTGTGTTAGCAACTGTGACGCGGAGTTCGACGCGTACTGTAAAGGTATGTTTGGGAGGACGTTTGGGACAAGCCTCTCCTCTTACTTCCACTGGGCCCCACTTGGGCTTGGGACATAAGACTATTAGAAGACAAATAATATGGAATAAATGAATCCGCTCCGCACTTTGTTACCACACAATATGGGTCATTATGTGATACCTACCTTAAACATGCTACCTAACATCTGTACCTATGGGAATTTCATAATAATAAAATTATACAATAAATATTGAGTATTATTATAAATACGAGAAACCACTAAAAGAGAGAGCGAAATATTTTAAAATAACTACTATCATATTTAACCCGTTTTTAGTAGATGTGTGTTTTATTTTTACGAACAAAAATATTTTGGCTGTCTTTCCACTTTTTGGTTTTCATTAAGATTAATTCAGCCATTTTATTTCGAAAAAATAATAAGCAGATATAGAGAGATGAATGGTAACTAGCAGTGCCCTCCGGTTTCACTTGCCATCCTGCGGGAACTGTTAATTTTTTCAGTATAAATGTAGCCTAATTTTATTCTGGGTATAAGCTACTTCTATACCAAATTTCTTCCATATCCATGCAGCCGTTATGAAGTTGAATGGGAATAAACACACACATTTATGAACTAATGTTGGACTGAATGTTTTTTGAACGAAGTTTTTGAGTGAAATGAAAAACAGTTTGAACGTCACCAGATTTTATTTAGGAAGACCGCTTATTATGTCCCGGAAGCCGGAAATACAAAATAATGGGCTAAAGGCTACCAAAGGAAGTCCTTGCAAGCATATCTTTAGCAAAGGAGTCGTGAGTACAGAGCAACCAACTTATTTGTGCAGTTGAGTGAAGGAAGCACAGTCGAATTTTCCAAACAAAACTAAAAGTTTCTCAAGGAAAGTTTTAATTGTACGATTTGACCAACTCTTCAGTAAAGTTGTTCGGATTGTACAGATGTAAGTAAAGGGTAGTGATAGTA
Source organism: Agriopis leucophaearia (assembly GCA_949125355.1). Classification (NCBI taxonomy): domain Eukaryota; kingdom Metazoa; phylum Arthropoda; class Insecta; order Lepidoptera; family Geometridae; genus Agriopis; species Agriopis leucophaearia. The sequence goes on from OX421287.1 coordinate 290,213, forward strand.
AAGGATCGGTGCTAGTGGAAGGCAAATCTTGTTGGAGGACAAACTTCAAAGCTTTGAAAAGCATCGACGGAGAGCTTGTTCAGCATTCTGAGATCAACATTACAACTAAGTGGTTTGTAAGTATCATGTATTGAACTTTTCATGAATAGTATACAATACAGGGAGCTTTTTCTTTTGTGTAAACAAATCATTTGAAATGTAACACTTTATGGTTCATTTATTGGCTTGTTTGTTTGTTCGTATTTCACGCAGCAATATAGCAATAGATTGACGTGATTTTATTGCATAGAGATTGTATGAGGGTCGGATAATTTTCCTCGGAATATGTACGGTTCTTAAGGGAACTTAAATGTACGGTACGCGGGCAAAACCGCGGAGAGCAACTACTAAATGCATACGCGATAAATAAGCAAGCATGTATCAAACAGAAGCTATAATATTTCTGCGAATTATTTGTTTACCTATTGATAGAATATCTAGCAACTACACGAAAACTAAACTCTGAAACACCGCTCCAGGGCTATAACACCGCATTAAACATGCCTATCGTAAATTAAAACGAAAACAAACACTCATGCCTCCAAACAAACAAACACAGGCATCAAACAAATAGAATAACAAACTATTTCTAACAAGCTATACCTAACAGAGCAGCAAGCGACGAGCGCGCGCGGGTTTCATCTTGATAACAGTCAAATCAGCAGCGTACTTCGATACAAGGAATCGACGGGGAAATTTGTAAGTAGCAGCATAATGAATGGGTTAATTATGAAGGGGAACAAGTCAGGTTTTTTGACATCAGGCAATTTAAATGGAATTCGATTTTTGTAGGCAAAACCTACGAAACAGTTAAGAAACGGAATTTATCAGTTTTTCGTTTGAAAATTATAGAGAAACAAAGTTTTTGTAATAATATTGTTTTGCGTTAATTAGACTAGGTATATAAATTTGTAAATGGCGAGAACTAGTTGTCTAATCAAACCTTAATTAGGTTTTAAGGCAACTTATGATGTGAAACATTGTAAATTTTTGGTATTAAATAAATTAAAAAAAACGGGTAAGAAACAAAACAAGTTCAAACATATTTTTTGTGTCTCACACTGTGACATGTACCGATTTAACTAGTAAGTGAATTGAACTTATGTAGTAAGTAGTTTGTTTCTGAAGACGGAATGAATCGCCTAAAGATGCACTCGTCTGGTACTTTGGTTATGGCTATAAATATTTACAACAAGCTATCTGATGATGTAAAATATATAGAAAATGACGTTAACTTTGTACGTAAACTAAAGCAGTTTCTGAATGGAACAGCTTACAGTTGTATGATTATTTACGGGATATTTACCGTGGTATGGTTGTGGAAGGAGTTCCCGATATTTCGGCGCAGTTACAACCTTACCACGGTTAATATCCCGTAAATAATCATATAGGTAACTGTAGTGAACAATCGTGATAGTTTAAAACAGTGTTTTTGAAAAGCTTATTATTCAATAGCTGAACATTTAAATCAAAATATAAATTAATGAGTTTACATAGCCGTCCTCCTCACTCCTACTGTTCTGTGCCCGACAGGGTCCATATGAACTATGTACTAGTTTTAATGTTTTATTTACCACCTCTGTACTATGGAATGGGTATGGAAGCAACAAATAATCTGAATCTGAAGAGTCAAGTTCAAACGCTCATGAAATGTGCCACCAGTAACTAGTACCTAACTAGTCATTACACAAACTCGTCAATACTGTACACATTCAAATATTCCATTTAAATACAATTAGTTGATACAAACACGTGGTTGAATGGCTTGACTAACCCGCGTGAGGCTCGCGGCGGCGCGCGCGACATACACTGGCAACACTTCACTCTCTATTTGAGATTCGTGTGCTAGGCCAGTTGGCGTGAATCACAATTGATAGCCCTGATAAAATATGAGACCTTTGTACACTTATAATCTAGTCTTAGTGTCATATTTTATGCCACCCGACCGACGGCCTACAAGATTGTGTGGGCTTAATGCTTTAAAATATAAATGTGTCTATAAAACATCGTAAAGTTTATGTCATAATAGTAAATAATTATGCTAAGGCAATAAAGGCAAGCTCAAAGTCGCACAACGAGATATGGAGAGAGCTATGCTCGGGGTTTCTCTACAAGATCGAATCAGACATGAGAAGATCCGTAGACGAACTAAAGTTACTGACATAGCCCACCGGATTAGCAAGTTGAAGTGGCAGTGGGCAAGGCACAGCACGCAGAACAGATGGCGGATGGGGCCGAAAGGTTCTCGAATGGAGACCACAGACCGGTAAGCGCAGCGTAGGACATCCACCCACAAGATGGACAGACGACCTAAAAGAGACCGATGGAAAACGCTGGATGCAGGCCGCTTCCAACCGGTCCTTTTGGAAATCGATGGGGGAGGCCCATGTCCAGCAGTGGACATTCTATGGCTGAAATAAAGATAATGATAAGGTAATAAAAGACCAACGATGGAGTAAAAAAAAACAACCATATGATTCTTGAAGTACCCAGATTGAATGGAAGAGGAAAGACAACGGTCACTGCTGTCGTTTCCATACTTATAGAATTATCTTGAAAATATAATTATCATTCCAATGTAAGCGAACCAATAAGTTATATTTATTTCCACATTTTCTCATTCTGACTACAAAGTAAACCAAACCTTTAATTTAAAACCTGTCAAATCCAACCTCCTTTGAGAGTTTCGATAGAAAATATTGTACTTATTCGTATATAGCCCGAAATTGTTTTGTGATACCATAACTGAGGTATTACAGCCAAAGCGGCGAAATGAGGTGCCTTAAACGATCTACTGAGCTATCGAATCTGACCTCAAATATTGGAAGTTAAACCTTAGATAACTCTATTTAGAGTAGATTTTTGAGAAATATTCTGAAGGATATTGCATGTATGGAAAGTAAGCTCCAGGTATTGAAATGTAAACCTAACTACATTCATTTTAAGGTTGTTTTTTGAGAGTTATTTCAAAGAATAGTGTAGTTATTGATATTAGCCTTCAGAGTGCCTAGTGCGAGTTTTTTCACCTATTCGATCGCGTTAACGTTAACTACAATTTGTATGGCATCAAAACCGCGCCACCTAGTGTCCGTAATTTGAATCACAATCTGTGAGTGCGAAATTTTTACGCGGTCGTTATCGAGAATCGAATATCGACTAGCATTCGAAAGTGAAAACGTTAGCGCGTATGATTGGCTAATTCAAGCATCTTGCGAGTGCGAGTGACAATTTTGACAGTTTCGAGACGTTAACGTGAGTAAACTTTACTCTAACGCGATCGAAAAGTTTTCACGTTGATTTTCACAGTGAAAGTGGAGTGAAGTGGAGTGAAGTGGAGTGAGGACATCTATTTTAATTAATAAATCATGGCAGGACGGTTTTTTTTCGCTTGGAGGATGTTTGCGGCCGCTAAGGCACAAGATGACCGCAATTACAACGCCACTGTTGATGCAAGAGCTCGCGCATCTTTCGATCCGTTGCAGCAACTCACGGAGAGGCAATTTAAAGATAGATATCGGTTTTCCAAGAAAATTTACAAGACGTTATGCAAAGAGCTGAGGCAATTAACAGATCTTAGATCCTCTCAACGCGTTTCCTTGGAACATAAGGTATGTACAGTAAATAAGTAAGTACAATAAATAGGTACAAATACATCAACATTTACTAACAGTCATAATAAAAAAAGGATATATTTTTTAAAGTTTATTCCTTTTTTTGCAGGTACAATTGGGTTAGCTCCTCCCAACGCTTAATACACGCCACCCTACCCTTTGCGTTAGAAGATGGTTTGCTGAGGTCTCCATGCCTGAAAAGCAATAAATTGTAGTCGGTAAAACGTATAAAATGTACTTACAATATTTAAAAACAAATCACCAAAACCACACTAAATTCACTTGACCACAAATAAAGTTCTACTTACTGCTCCATAAATGTCACCATCAAATCAAATTGGGATGAACTAGTCTTCATTTTATTATTTTTATCCACAGAATTCTCCTTATAAATAAGTTTTTATCACATAAAATTCAATTTAATAGGAATAAGCAAAAAAAACATAGCATCCAAACATAAACAAAGATGGCTATAATTATCCCAATTTGGATAGACAGCTGCTTATATTACGACTACTTATTAGAAATGTCATCCTAGATTTGGTTGGTTTATCTCACGACGCTTACTTGCTACCAACATTAAAAAATGAATTAACGCCATTCACGGTGAGTAAACGCGAATCGAGTGGTTTTCTTTGATTGTAACTGGCACTCGCATGTTTACGATTTTCGATGCGTTTGACGTTTACTCGATTAACGAGATGGTGAAGTCATTCGAGTAATTTTGTGAAACTCGCACTAGGCACTCTGGTGCTGAAATGTAAGCCCTAGTTTATGAAGTTTAGAGTAGGTTTTTGAGGGTAGTTTTGAAAGGCATGCTCGTGTTAGCAGCGATATTGGCCCGTTGTGTAACTAAGGTCGGAGAATAGGTGAGCTTTGTGCATTATGCCGCGTTTAACCGATAATGAGATTAATTTTGGAAGACTTATGCTTATAAGTAGTAGTTATAATAACAATATATTTAATGGAAAGCAATTTGCAGTTTAAAAGATAACCTTTTCTCCCGTGGTACAGAAAATGCGACCTCACAAAATATTCAGGATCACATTAAACTTTTCAGTGCAGCACACCGGCAGCAACTTTGTTTCAGTATTATTTAACCGACGAAAAAAATACGAGGTTGTCTAGTCAACGCGTGTATACAGGGTTACGCATATAAACTGTACTAGAGCCGAAAGGAGGTCATTGTTCTTATAATTATGAACAACTTTTACTATGGATCCAACCCTGAAATCACGAAAAAAAAGAGACCGAAGAGAAGTGAAGAAGTGAGAAGAGAGTGTAATGACCGTTTTCTATGGAACACCTGATAATTTCGTGATTTCAGGGTTGGTTCTATAATAAAAGTTGTTCATAATTATGAGTAAAATGACCTCCTTTCGGCTCTAATATAGTCTATATGCGTATAACCCTGTATTTAACTGTATGTATGACCACGTATAACTTTTTGTTTTGTACGTTCCCTTTTCACGACGGAGCAGCTAGACCGTTATTGATGAAATTTGTCAAAAATGTTAAACTGTTGACATGTAAGGAGAGGGATCATGAGGACAGGAATAAAATACTGTTAAATTGATGAAACTCAGAGGCAATGGAGAAAGCTATGCTCGGAGTTTCTTTGCGCGATAAAATCCGGAAAAAAAGATATTCGCGAAAGAACCAGAGTCACCGACATTGCTATTAAAATCTGTAAGTTGAAGTGGCAATGGGCAGGCCACATCGCTCGAAGAACTGATAACCGATGGGGAAGAAAGGTTATTGAGTGAAGACCACGAACCGGAAGACGCAGCGTAGGTAGGCCTCCCACTAGATGGACCGACGACATTGTGAGAGTCGCGGGCATTCAATGAGAGTCAGGATGTTGTTCAGTGAGGAGGTTAAAGGGGGAGGCCTAGTTTCAGCAGTGGACGTATTCTGGCTGATGATGATGATAATTAAATTGATGCAAACAAAACATTTGGGATGTTAAAGTACCTATCATCCAAAACAGGTGCGTTTAGTTGTATATGCCACTCGCTTTTACCATCCATTACCATACAAAAACAACGTCATCAGTCTGGTTTTCATAAAAACAAAGATTATCACAAAAATATCTGGGTAATGTGACCGCAAAACTGATTTGTCGGGGCTAATTGAAGTTCACCGCGAGCGTAGAGATGGCCACGAGATATCGATACCTCGTAGCCCGTATGTATGCATGTCGGTTATTTGCTGTCGATATTTGTGACGCGCTGCGGTCAACAAACATCGACCGTTGAGCTGTGTACACTAGACATTCCGCTGTTTAGTTAGAAATACCGACATCGATGAAATATCCACAGTGTTACAGTTTTTTATCCATCGTATTAACTGATGTATTCTCTAGCGGGCTATAAAATTGTTTCGGTGAGTTAGTTTTTGAGTTATTCGATGTTTCTCAACATATTCAGTATTTTGATGTCAGTATGATAGTACGAGTACCTATGTTTATTTCACAAGTTTAGGGTTCATTGATACTTCCTAGAAAGGCTGTAGGCTGTAGGCGGTTTAGAAATTTTATCTTTTTAACTGTTTTTTTTTTCTATGAAAGGATTTTGGCGTCACACGTCTTGTGCATTTGGCACTGTAATAGAATTGAAAGTTTTTCATAAATAACAATCAAAGTCGAGCAAAGTGAAGCACGATGAATTCAAGTCATGGCTTAGTAAATTGATAGAGACTTTACAAGAAGATTTTATGAAATTTTGACATCACGAGAGGACGTGCTACACATCATTATATCATCATATCTCTCTAACGCTTTTGTTCATCAAATGTACAAAAAGACCCAAACAAATACAAAGATAAAATATTATCGATCTTTTTAAACAAAGTTTTAAAAACCGCATAATATAAGTCAATCTTAATCTTATTTCATCGTTTTCGTTGTTATATCAATATCTTTACCACATCACTATTCATTTCAATAATTACATCGAAATAGCCGCAGCATTCAGGTCGTTCAAATAACCTAAATACCGCTTTATACATAGATAGGTAACTTTACTAGCGGAGTTGTAAACCAGGACTTTACTATGTTTCAAATTAATTTTATTATTTTTCGAATTCTTGGTATAATTTTTTTTATATTTTACTCATGAAGCCATATTGTACATATTATCATCCTTGATATTATAAAGACTTGGCTTTGAACTATTGCGAATGACACCAACTTGGCGGTGTACAAAAGCTTTGTGTGCACCAGTGGGACGTCTCATTCAGTTCAACAACCTACTAGGGCCCCAGGGCACACCCCTTCTGGGATGCCAGGGCAAGCTTGATCCCCACTTCCGGCGACGGCCCCAGCCGAAGCTCGTACCTCCGAGGTGCCCTTGCGATTGTCGCCCAAAATCTAAATCATGTTGGCCCAACGCCTTCTGCGTTAACCAACTAGTTCAGTCAAGCTGTAGAGGCCGCAAGGCAAACAGCAAAAAGTCACATCATAAAAAAATGGGACGTCAGTCGCTGGCCGGCTCCACTAGTGTGCGGGCGCGCAAGTGATAGAAAACAACCTCAAAATAGACAAATGTCTAGTAAAAAGCCGGTAGCGGTAATATAACTTTGAATTAATGTCTATTTTAGTAACGTAAATAACATTCCATCTTCGTAATAAAATAAAATAAATACGACTAATTAATACCTAACTGCCAAACTAATCCATTAAACCGCTACCGGTGGAAATTGTTCCCAATATGCTGGCTCTATTACCACGTTGTATGGCAATGCTCACCTTTTGAGCAAAGTAGAGGCCGGCATTTTGGTTACGACTTGCATCGAACAGACCTGATGACAAATCTTGAAAAAAGTTTTTGGTCCCGATCCCCACTGGTCCATGGTTTCGACCCCAAAAGGTTCAAAAATGTACCCACTGTCCAGGGTACTATATTTGCATCTTTTAAGGTCTTCTGCGGATTCAGCCGCCACGCCAGCCCCACTCTGCGTTTTGAAAAGATGTGACGGCGCAAAGGTGTCAACAATTGTGAATAGAATGTACAATGCGCCGGATCAACCCTAAAAGCGCGAAAAATCTTTTATTCGATATCTTCACTTCATTGAGTGTTAATGACAATTTTCTATGGAATAGCTGATTTTTTTTCGCGATATCAGGGTTGGTCCTTAAGTTAAAATTGTTTATAATGATGAGTAGGTACAATAATATCTTAGAATATGTGTAGAGATGCACCCGACACAGTACTCATGTCGTACTGCACCCTGGCATGTCGTACTAATCGTACCTCGACCACTCAGCTTGAAGCAAAAACAACAAACGTATTATAGTAATTGAAACAGTTCACTAGAGACAAGTAAAAAGGCTAAAGTTCTCGAAGTAGACAATACAAGGCGACCGCAGACTCGAGAGATAGTACACGCGATCTCTCACTCAAATTATACATGGAAAAACGAGTCTTTCTGTCTGTTTGGATAATTTCTTGGAGCACTTTGGGAACCACCCCTACTTGGTACGCTAATAACGCAAAAAATATAAACTAAATCAAATCAAATTATTTATTTTTCTGAACTAAAGGTTACACAATAATGTGAACTAAAAATGTGAAGTATAATTTATTACTTACGAGTAGTTTACCTCACCAGGTATAAGTTTATAATATAAGTTATCTTATCTGACAGCCCCGTCAGCTCAGATGGTAGTGAACCTACCTTCTGCGCTTGAGGGCGTGGGTTTGATTCCCACCTAAGACAAACATTTGTGTGATAAACATTTGTGTTTGTTCTATATCTGGGTGTTAATATCTATTTAAGTATGTACTTAAAAATATATATGTATGTATATCAGTCTCTGGCAGCCATATTACAAGCTTTGCTTAGTTTGGGGTCAGATGACGGTGTGTGCAATAATGTCTTTATTAATAATTAGGTTTTATTATTATTATTTATTTATTATTGTATTATTTTTTGGTACCTAGAACTTAATTAACAATAGAGATGTCTTATGACTAAAATGTATTACATGAAAAGAAAAAAATATATAACTACAACTAAATAAAAAACACGAAAATAGTGTCCTGACTCCCATAGTTGTAGACGTTACCTCTCTCTACCCTTCCTTTTAAGGTAGTCCTCCCTTCAGTCATGTTTTGATAGTCAACTACTATACAAAAAGAACATTGTTAGGTATATGTTAGGTATTTTTTCATAGTAATGTAATTTTTATTTTTTTCTTCCATAAGTTTTTGTTTTGCAAAGTTTTGTTTGCCCAATAAATGATGTGTATAGATGTACCTAATGACGTCATCTATCGCGTGATGTCATACTTTGTCCTCTAATCTTGAGCGATGACAGCCAAGCACCAGGAAGACTTGGGAAGACAACAAACAACGAGAATCTTAGCAAAGTGAATAGGTACTTTGCTAAGATTCTCGTTGTTTGTTCTCCAAGTCTTCCTGGTGCTTGTCTGTTATCGCTTAAGATTAGAGGACAAAGTATGACATCACGCGATAGATGACGTCATTAGGTACATCTATACACATCATTTATTGGGCAAACAAAACTTTGCAAAACAAAAACTTATGGAAGAAAAAAATAAAAATTACATTACTATGAAAAAATACCTAACATATACCTAACAATGTTCTTTTTGTATAGTAGTTGACTATCAAAACATGACTGAAGGGAGGACTACCTTAAAAGGAAGGGTAGAGAGAGGTAACGTCTATAACTATGTCTTAATTGAATACTCAACGTGAGGGTTCGAGGAACTTGTATTACGTTTATACTGTGTTACGTGGAAAGGATGTACTAAGCAGAAAAGGGTCCATATTACCCATCATTATAAACAACTTTTCCCACTAGATGTACCGACGACATGGTGAGAATCGCGGGCATCCAGTGGATGCAAATGGCAGGTTGTCGTTCAATGTAGAGGTTAAAGGGGGAGGCCTATGTTCAGCAGTGGACGTCTTCTGGTGACTGATTATGATGAACAACTTTTACTATGAGACCAACTCTAAAATTGCAAAAAACAGCTGTTTCATAGAAAACGGTAATTCACACTCGACAAGATGTATGACAAAGCTGATATTTTTTTTCATGATTTCTGGGTAGGTCCCATAGTAGAAGTTGGTCTTATTAATAGGTATAACGGGCCTTTTTCTGCTTAGTATATCCTTTCCGCATAACCTTTATACCTTAGTATGCCTTTAGTCTGCTTTAGTAACATAATGTCATTTTTGAGCGCTAACTCAATATTCATTTAACAGTTTTTAATATTATCTTTGGTTTGGTTCTTTTGGTTTAGTCTTTAGATTAGTTTGGTTTGATCTTTGGTTCGATTTAGTTTTTAATGTCATTGGTTTTGGTTTATTTTATTCGGTTTGGGTTTGTATGCTTTTTTAAAGTAATAAAATACGTCATAAAGTAACGAAATGATAATGATGAAATTTAGCAGTGAAGTAATGCTATTTGTCCCGGAACATTGCGAAGGAAATGTATAACTACGAGTAAAACCGCGGGCGTATCTAGTATCTGATACAATTAAGAATTCCGATTGAATTGCAATCGCATCCTGTAAAGTAACAAGCTGTGAGAACGACTAGCTGGCGCAGGCGTCTTCTCTTGTATCATTTCTTTCGAAAATTATCAATACAATAAACCGACTTCATAAAAATTTCAGAACAGGACCAAATTAAATTGGGACCTCACGAGAAGCACCAGCTTTCAAATAAAAAAAGATTCATTAAAATCAGATCACCCAGTCGAAAGTTCTGAGGTAACAAATATTTAAAACAGTCGAATTGATAACCTTCTCCTTTTTGGAATTCGGTTAATAAATGATTTAAGTTTTTTTTTTATCCATGTGCTTTTGCAAATTTTTTGTTTTCCTACAAGCAAAAACAATCTTATTAAAAAAAAAAAAAAAACTTACAGTGTCCTACAAATTATAATGAGGTATCTGATGTTCTTGTCAGATGCGACATCGCAGACGATGATGTAGGTATCTGATGTTCTTGTCAGATGCGACATCGCAGACGATGATGTAGGTATCTGATGTTCTTGTCAGATGCGACATCGCAGACGATGATGTAGGTATCTGATGTTCTTGTCAGATGCGACATCGCAGACGATGCTTGCAGCTTGTCGAATGGTAGCACTCTTCACCAGGAACGTACAACCAGCATGACACACACAACACAGAGACATTACACAACAGTGTCCATACATAGAATGCCATAGAAGTGCCATCCCCGCATTGTCCGCGTGCCTGCGACAATGGCTCGCGACTCTAGTGCCGATTCTCTACGCTATAATGTATGTATTGATTGATAACTTCAACCACCATTCTGTTAGATATTTTAGTAAATATCACAGTAAGGGCTTTAGGGACAATGACAAACTTCAGTTATATGATTATTGACAGGATATTTACCGTGATAAGGTTGTGGAAGGAGTAAATAGTACCTCCTCTTTTAGGTCATGTCCATCCAAAGGTTGCCTGGATGAAATCGCTTAAGGAGATAAAGCCGCCTATTATACTGCCGGTTTTTGTATTAATTTTAAGTTACTTTGTTTTTATGTTTTTTGATATGGTGTATAATATTGATATTGTATTATTGTGTATTGTAATAATCATATAACTGTAGTGAACAACCATGATAGTTTAAAACATATCCGCAGTTACATGCACCATGTTCACGGGAAGACTTCCCGTGAACATGGTGCATGTAACTGCGCCGAAATATCGGGAGCTCCTTGCACAACCTTACCACGGTAAATATCCCGTAAATAATCATATAACTTTAGTGAACAACCGTGATAGTTTAAAACAATGACAAACTTGCCAAACTTACAGTACCTAGGTCATCCGACTTAACTGTAGCATGACTTGGACTTGTCCGCTACTTTGTTTTACTTTGACTGTGACTATAATTTATTTGATGTTATCAATTTTTAAATTATGGAATTGTTAAAATTTATGTTAGAAAAGAACTCTGGAGACAAAATATATAAAAAAAAACATCGCCAGCCTAAATAAAAAAATGGACAGATTTTTTTGTAACAAAATTCCATACACACTTAAAGCTACACACATATTAAAAACCAAAATTTGTATTTTGACGTCTATTTTTTCTGAAAAATATATACCTACATCAGTTTTTGCGAGATTCACATATTTGCTACACATTTTTTTGTGAAGCAGAACACGCGTCTCATTAACTCTTGTTATGAAAATTAAGTGTAGCAAATTAATAAAAAAAAAAAAAACGTATTCCACAAACAAATATACCTACTTCAAATAAATATATGTACTACTAACTTGTAGTATATATATTGTCTATACCCATACTGTTGATATTCTGTATATCTGATGAAAAGCCTTACTACACGTGCGTTTGGATGATTAATGTAACGTTAACGAAGGAGTTCCGACTCTACAACCAATGTGTTAGAGAAGATATTAGAATGTTTCCACGATGACGCTGTTCATTAGAAGGCATACCTACAAGGTCATATTCGATGACCTAACAGTGACGTCGATTCCCTTCTACCACTCACTAAACTAATCTGACAGGACTGATAATGCCTACGACTGTTATATTTCAAATGGCGAGAAATGGATACTAATAATCATTATAGGGTTATGAATATAGACTGTGCCGAAAGAAAGCTATTGTCCTCATCATTATGAACGAATTTTACTTTGAGAGCAACCCAAAAAAAAAACAGCTGTTCCATAGAAAACTGCCGTTGACATTCGCCAAAATGTATGGAACTGCTGATATTTTTTTCGTGATTTCAGGGTTGGTCCCATAGTAAATATTGTTCCTATTGATGTGTACAATGACCTCCTTCTGGCTTAGTAAAGTCTATATGCGTAACCCTTTAGAGTTGTTAATTTCGTTTAGTTTAATAAATAATATATCTAAGCGACGTCAATACCTAACACTATATACATCTATGTAGGTACTTTAAATAAATCACACTCATTTATTACATATAAAAGTTTGTCTATAAATGTGTATGTTTCTCCACACTCAACTCCATAACATAGATGTAATTTTTTCAACCAAAAATATATAAAACAGCCTCACTAAAACAAGCCATAACACTCAAAGCCTCACCGAAAAAAGCTCAGCCATCCGCGAATATAACGAGCGTTCGTCAGATTTTCGTTACAAGTTAATTCGGGTCAACCTTCCCTCCCATGCCTACCATGTAGTTTATTGTTAAGCGCAACAACGAATAAAGGGAAGAAAGGCTTTCTTTCACCACGACCACACGAAATAGTTTCTTTTTAACCGACTTCAAAGAAAGAGGTTCTCAATTCAATGTTGAATGAAAAGTTGAAGGCAAACGATGCGCTGGAAGAAGGAAAAAGTCATGATACACAACATCCGGGAGTGGACCTGCATAACCAGCGTCGAACAGTTATTCCGCTTAGCACAGGATAGAGAGAAGTTCGCTGAGCTGATGGCCTACCTCCTTTTTTTTTTGTAAAATAGGTTTGCGCTTGCCTCCAACTCGCCTGATGTTATGCGATGATGCGGCCTACGGTGGATCACGCTTGACCAGAAGAAACCGATTCACTCTTGACTTGAAGACACACAGATTGTAACTATCGGGGAACACTCATTCAGACAGTGCATTCCACAAACTAGCAAGTAGCACAATAAAAGTGGAATCAAAGAGCTTCGTACGGGTTTTCGAAATGTAAATCGGCACTAGAAGAAGAAGATAAAAGAATACACACAAAAAATATACATATTTGTAATCATAACAAATTTACCTAAATTAAAATCAATATAAAGGGTTACGCGAAAGGAGGTACTAAGCCGAAAGGAGGTACTAAGCCGAAAGAGGTCCATAATACTCTTTATTATGAACAACGTTTGCTAATGCCCCGAGCTGGTACTTAGCTGATCCATCCCAAAGGTGAGACCAGTACTCCATGTACGACCGAATATAATATACCTACTTACAGGTATTATACTGTAATTGATATACTTATATTTCTTATGATAACTACCTAATTTTATTGAAAATAATTAGTTAATTCATACTGGAACAATTATTCACTTCAATTATTCATGTTGAACTAAACTTATTTAAATTAATTTAATCAAATAAAAATATAATTGTCACAATAAAAACTATATCAAAATTTCATAGATATTTCAATTCCGATTAACATATTTCTGTATTTATAACATGTTATTTTCTACAAATAAAGATGATTTTAAATATACATAATATTTTAATACGCTGTGAATAAATGTTAGCTCACAGAAACGTGTACTGAAGTTAACTTATGTAACATATTTCTATGTTTCTGTGGTAGAATGCACAGAAAATAAAAAATAAATGTTAGAATTAGAATGGTAGTAAAGGCATTTTTGTAAGAAATTTGTGGTAGCCACTAGCACCCATATAAACCCACAGCAACTGTGTTAGCAACTGTGACGCGGAGTTCGACGCGTTGAAATAAATAAGAATGTTCAATTACATATCTGTCACAATACCTGGCAACAGAGTTTTTTAATCGTTTCCGTTCTATTTACTTCTCTTTTCTGTGGTAGAGTGACATAATCATATCAAGATACGTGGCTTGTATTAGGGCAAACATTTAGTGGCATTATTAGCAAAAACTGCTCGAGCTTTTACTATTTATAACCTCCAACCATTGAGCCTCCGACACAAAAAGAAGGATGTTGTAAGAAGAAGCGTTGTAGGTCTCAAAAAGATGTACCTATTTAGATGCGGTATTTTAGTAATGAAAAGTCTTACGGTGGTTAGTTAAAACGTAATGAGCTGTTTCGCCGAATTATCCTTTTTTTATTTATAAGTATCTCAAAAGATATTCATAATACTAGTTAACTTACAGTGGTTAAACGTTTTAGATCTGGCCTGGTAGGCTAATCCTGCTTTCATTTACAACTAAAATTAAGAAAATAAACATCACAACTGCTTGCCCGTTGCCTTGTCACTCACTTTCATTTTAGCATCAATATTATATGCAATCCTGATTGTTTGTTCGATTCTTTTTATATTAGGAATATGTGCTGCGCTCATTACGCCTCTGACGTAATAACACCAGAAGTGATGTCCTCTATAAGTGGGGTTATAATTGACAGCAATATCACCATCCAGGGACATTTTGTATCCCACTTCGAACTCAACATGTTTCCTGGTTACTGAAAGCTCCGCTCTCACACTTTGTCCTGGTTCCAGCACTGTTCCAACGTAATGCGAAGTACCAATATTTACAGATTCTGATTTTGTTTCATACATCCCCCAAGCAGTGGTAGTAGATAAAGTAGAATCATGGGACGCCGATGTGAACATACAATTCACATTTATATTGAAGCTTGAAGATCTGGTAGTGCTGTATGCATTCCACCATAATGTAGTCACTGAGTTCTGTACTGTTTGAGTTAGTCCAGTATTCACTGATATATAATTCTTTGAAGGGTTGTCGAAGTCATGGGTTAAAACCACAGCTGGTTGGTCATACGAGCTTTTATATTTTACGTAGTCCACTTCAATTTTCTTCCTGACTGGCTCCCAACCATAACTTGAGTAGAGATTGCCCCACGGAGTGGGTCCTTTGAAATATACATGAGAAGGTCTTTTTCCACGAAAGGTTGTCACTGCATCGTATAATGATGTAACGTCGAAAAAATCTGCGATGTCTTCATCAGTAGCTGGTAAGGTTTCTTCTCCATAAAACCCTTGATATGCTTCATATGGCGCGTTTGAATTAACATTTAGATTTAGATGTATTTTTGATTCGATTTTAGCAAGAAATGCCAAGAATAGGAGAAATATGATTTTCATTTTGGATTGTGAGAGTCCGGAATGAAGTGCACTCACTAGTGGACTCATCTTGAATGAATATGGTAGACGACTGATCTAAATGTTCTCGCGTTGGTGTATTTAACCCAGAGCAAAGACCTTGACGGGTCTTACTATCTGTAATATCTATCTACATATAATACCCAAATGCTATTAATGGGTATAGCCCGTACCATGTCCAGGTTTGAGTTCTGATAAGCATGCAAAGTATAAACAATTCGAACAAAACATGAGTGGGCAGAACCCACGAGTAGGTAAAACCCACAATTACAAAAATAAATGTAATAATGATAACGAGCAAAACTATCACTTAAAATAACTAGCAGTTCACCCGAACTGTGACCACGTGACCCCTGTATCTTTACAAAACATATATTATGCAAAACTGTTTCTTAGATGTACATCTAATATATTTCCGCTACAATATAAAGTGCAATAAGGATTTTCAACATCATCACCTATCATGTTCCCATTGCTATAGGACACAGGCCTTCGCTCAGAGGGAAAAATTAGATTTATCTAAGTACCTACTAAAAACGTGATTGGTGGATAGAAGGGCAGAGGTTCGAACCAGGTGCCGTCAGATTGTAAAACGCCCATGGTATCTTATTATATAGGATTAATTATTTATTAATAACCCTAACAAATTTCTGTATTGTTACATCGAGAACATTTTATCTCGATGTAACCCTGCACAAGTTGCACACATGCATGTGCACGTGCAACATGTTGACACACGCGTATGGTAAGGTTCCGTAGTCAAAGACATATAATTGTGGTCACATTTATAAATCAGAAATTAGTTAAACAGAAAATTTGGAACAAACGACGCTTTGTGGAGAGCCAAATTACAGATGTAATTATCATCCCGACAACATTTTCACTTCTCATGTTCGTTAAGTTCTGTTTAGGGTTACGTACCCAATTGTTAAAAGGGGCCCCTTATACTAAGACTCCGCCGTCCGTCCGTCCGTCTGTCACCAGGCTGTATCTCATGAACCATGATAGTTAGACAGTTGAAATTTTCACAGATGATGTATTTCTGTTGCCTCTATAACAACAAATACTAAAAAACAGAATATAATAAATATGTAAGGGGGCTCCCATACAACAGACATTTTTTGCCGTTTTTATAGATAATGGTACGGAACCCTTCGTGTACGAGTCCGACTCGCACTTGGCCGATTATTTTATTATCTTACTAGCCACCCGTCCCAGCTTCGAACGGTTGGAGTTTTATTTTTTAAATATTCTAGTAACAAAAATATGCCTATGTTACTCACGGATAAAGTAGTATTCTAATATTGAAAGAATTTTCAAAATAGGTCCAGTAGTTTTTGAGTCAATTTGTTACAAAAATCCAAAAATAAAAATCTTTTCTCTTTATAATATTAGTGTACTTAGATTAAAAAAACCCTAAAACAGTGCGACTGTCTATCGCACTCAGTTATAATATTACCTCCCTTGTTTGTTTGACATAAGATTGTCGCTAATGCTCTCAAAATACATAATGTATATATTAGAATAACTAAATCATAGTTCACTGCTTGATTCTAACGTCTAGTGAATAAAGCCAGCAGGGTAACTCTGCAAGTCTCTGCAGCTGCCACACCGCATAGTTAGCGCAAGCGAAGCCGCGGCACGCAACCAACACCCGCCTCCAGCTAGATCCAGTTAGAACTGGTTATAATTGGATCTGATATTACCAGTTTAAACTGGATATTTCTCGATTCAAGAATGATTTCTTGAAGCTAAGGAGAATTTTATGCTATGCCAAATTTTGTTGAGAATGAATATATTTTTGTACGAAAAAACTATTTTTCGCGAGTTTCAAAAAGTTGTAGTACAGAAGTTTGTTTTGATGTACTGAATCCATAAAAGGAACAAAAAAATATTAACGTAGAATTGTTGTTACAGAACATTGTTAAATGATAACTGATAAATTTAATGATTAAAATCCTTTAAATTTCTGACAATAGACAATCTTATACATTATACATACCATCACAGATGCTCATATAACAATCGTATATTTTCCGTCTACCCTCATGAAAGCTTAATTGCCCCTGTGTGCGTGGGAAGCAGTAAAAACCGCCGTAAACTGGTTTAACGCGGCTGTATCTCTATCTCGCTCGCACACTGAATCGAAGTTTACGGCCCGTAGTCCGTTTTAGATGGCCAGAGCTGATTGGATAGTTTACTGATGATTTCATTTCATTAACTGAGAACATCAAAAAAGTTTTGTAATTTTGAATGTCGGCAAGTTTTATTTTGATTTTGAAATTTAACACTAACACACGTTTATCGCATTTATCTCCCATTTATATATATAACTAGCCGTCCGCCCCGGCTTCGCATAGGTGTAAGCTCGGCCTTCGGCCTCTCTACAAACCCGGGGATAGTGTAGCTTCCAACAGTAAAATATATTTTTTTATCGGTTCAGTAGTTTTTGAGTTATTTCATTACAAACATCCCAAAAATCCAAATCTTTCCTATTTATAATATTAGTATAGAAAGGCAATATATATATATATGCATTTTTACTATGGACTCCGAAATGGCTGGACCGACTTAGATGACTTTAAAGGCAATCTTTAGATTAACCCAGTGATCCTGTGACGATCGAATCAACACCACATATTTTTAGTTTTCAAATATTTCCCCTACAAAAAACAAGAACAAGAATTGAAGTCTATAAAATGACATAGTTGTTATGTGATGTGACCGACCGCTCGTGTCACCGCGCGTCCCTTCATGTGACCGACTGCTCGTGTCACCGAGCGTCCCTCCATGTGACCGACCGCTCGTGTCACCGCGCGTCCCTCCATGTGACCGACCGCTCGTGTCACCGCGCGTCCCTCCATGTAAACATAATTAAGATTAGTTAAGTTTCTACAATCATGGATATATATACATAGTAAATAAATAAGATCATTAGTTAATAAGTATTATAAATAAATAAATATCTGGGACATTTAGGCACACACGATCACCTGACCCCAAACGAATGAAAGCTTGTAATATGGCTGCCAGAGACTAATACACGTACATATATATTTTTAAATACATACTTAAATAGATATTAACACTCAGACATAGAACAAACACAAATGTTCATTACACAAATGTTTGTCCTAGATGGGAATCGAACCCACGCCCCCAAGCGCAGAAGTTAGGTTCACTACCAACTGAGCCACCGGGGCAGAGATATTGACTGTTCCTACCACCCCTTGTCAACATCCCTTCCCTTGACTCCTTATCTTCGCTTATTAATAGTCAGTCCTGCACTTCCATTTCAGACTCCGATTTAAAATCAACTCTTCAACATCATTTCTAAATATATATATTGTAAAATAATTAAGTGAATAAATTCGAGTGTGTTTTTAAAACACGTTTGTAGTCTTTATTGTTATTTTCTTTAATTTCTAACAGATATACGATCATGCGGCAACACTTCGGATGGGTGTTCGTGAGGGAATAAAAGAAAGGAGAGAGCCTTTGTAGATTGACTATGTTGAAGTGTAATGGAGTCGGTCACCCATCCGACAGACAAGTCATCGCCCTCCGAGCCCTTTCAAGGAGTCCCTTGTTTATAGAGAGGAGGTAAATATAAATAACAAGTTCGACCGGTGGCCGTGTAATTGGAAAACTTTGAGTCCAGTCCTGCCGATAAGACTACGCGGACTGTGGAGACAGTACCTGAGATCGGAATTTACTAAAGTTTTCAGATACAAGTTCTTGTATACTGACCGCATTGGCTTAATTGCAATCCATTGCAATACATTTTTAAAGAAAAACTTTATTTGAGGAATCTCTATAGTGTATTTCCGCTTTAACATACAATAATATATTACTTACTAACCTGAAACAAAAGTTAAAGTTAATATATACATATAAATTATTATTTTTTATGATTGGTCCTAAATTCCTTATTGTGCTTTGCGACGTTGCACGGAAATATACTAGGGATTTGACAAATAAACAGTTTTTTAATAATACCTTGCAATTTATTACGAAGATTGCAGTTTGGCAATTGCGGTCTCTTAATAATCACATCACATCATCAGCCAATTAACGTCCACTGTTGGACAAAGGTCTCCCTCACAGAGAGGGGTCATGTGGGGTAGAGGGGGGGTTAATAATTATATAACTGTTATAAAACATTCGAGTCTATTAAAATCTGACATCTGTCAGATTATACTGTCAGGTGTCATCTGTCTGCAAGCGGGAGCAGTACGCCATACAGAGTAGTAACAGTTCTCAGTGTCAATCATTTTGTTGATTGTTGTGATACTGTTTGTTGGTACACGTCGCGTCGATACCAAATTCATATTTTGTTTGCATTACCCTTTGAGCCCCGGATATGGAAAATATTTTGATGTTTTGTTTGTTTTCAAGAATACTGGAAGGATATTACTCAAACGATATAAAGTTCTGTTTGCGGGGACCACCCACACATGCATACATACATACATAGTCGAGTATGTAGTTCAACAGGCGGCATTTAGTGGTTTATTATTATTAATTAAAAAACCGACTATACAAGTGTAGATCGTCTTGTGAGAAAGAGAGTTTTGTTTTTATAATAGGCTCACGTTTGAGTGATAGAGATCGCAGCATAATCGACGACCAAAGCCGATTTCAACCGATCCTCGGCGGCGGCGAGTCGTTTGCCACTTTTAGTTAGTTTTTAAAGCTGTGTTGTTCTCCTATAACGTCTCTATTATATTATATTTCACTGCTGTTTACCATCTCCAACTACACCGTTACTTTACATCAGGTGAGCTGTAGTCAAACGCCTACCCTACACTGTAAAACATATTATTATAGGAATCATATTTCAATTTACGACTCCATTGATAATTTATTAAAAGTATACGTCATATTTGGAATCATAACCAACTTACCTTAATTTAAAAAATATATAACTTAATAGCCATAAAATTTAACATGATCTGTAATTTTTAACCGACTTCAAAAAAGAAGGACGGTTCTATGTTCCACTGTTCCACTGTAATTAAAAAAATAATTATCTTTACCGATTATTCCACCAAATGTAGACCTTTTAAAAAACCGGTAGAGTCAGGATCTGAAGATGGGATCTCAGGGAAATCGAGGGCAATCCTCAAATTTCATATGTTATATTACGTTTTTCATATATTTTTGAAGTCGGTTTTTAATGTGACCCATTTGTGTATATTATGTTTTTTATGATAGGCTTGTTTTCGGCCCTTCGGTCAAGTTTTTCTACAGGCAAACTTGTCCATTTCAAAAGCTGTAAACTTCCTAAAGCTTTATTTAAAGTTCATTATTCCTTTTTATAACGCTTTCAGCTGTCAAACCGTACACTCATGACAAACCCACGGAGATGTCAGCGTTAACATGACTTCTGTCAGACGGGTGAAAGATTTGTCGATTGAAAGCGAGTCATTATAACAATGGAGATAGTAATAGAAGGATGGGTGTTTCCATCTGTCAGCCACGTCGAGATAGTTCGATCACAGAGATGTGGCAAATCGGAAATGCCATTAAAAAAGTTAACAGGAGCGTAAAAATAATGATATCTGAGACGGAACTTGAGTACATGCGATCATATTATCCCACCCTTGTTATAACTTAAACCAACAGTTTTTCTTTGAAATAAGTCTTTGTTATCTGCATGAAGTATATCAATTTTTCCACGTATCGAAAAAATATTCAAGGGAAAACTACAGAACATTTTTCTAGCAGCGAAATCGTAAAGCTTTCTTGATACTTTTTTTAATCTTTCCTATCTGAGGATTATGGCGTCGCACTTGTTGTTATTTGGCAGTGTAAAGTATTATAATATTATCAAGTTTTACTCAATATCGTCAAACAAGTCATAGTCGCAGTCAGAGTCAAGCAAAGTACGTCACGGTCAAGTCAAAGTCTTGCCCTAGTAAAGTGTTGGAGGCTTTACAAGAGGCCTCTATGGAGTTTGGGACCGACACGAAAATATACGGTTTTACCTCATTATATTACTTTCCCAGACTCGAGTACGTCCTCGAACACGCAATCAACCTTTATTTATTACATTCAATATCATCACATAGGCCTCCCCCTTTAACCTCCACACTGAACGACATCCTGCCATCTGCATCCACTGGATGCCCGCGACTCTCACGATGTCTTCGGTCCATCTAGTGGGAGGCCTACCTACGCTGCGTCTTCCGGTTCGCGGTCTCCACTCAAGAACCTTTCTTCCCCAACGGTTATCAGTTCTTCGAGCGATGTGGCCTGCCCATTGCCACTTCAACTTACAGATTTTAATAGCTATGTCGGTGACTCTGGTTCTTTGCCAAATATCTACGTTCCGGATTTTATCGCGCAAAGAAACTCCGAGCATAGCTCTCTCCATTGCCCGTTGTGTGACTCTAAGTTTTTCCAAAAGGCCAACAGTTAAGAACCACGTCTTAGTACCATATGTCATCACTGGCAACACACACTGGTCAAAAACCTTTATTTATTACAGGTTAATTAAACTAAATTATTAACAATAAATAAAAAATAAAATAAATAGATAAATTAGACAATAATAACTTAACTTAGTCAAATAGCCACCCCTAACTGTTTCTGGCGTAAAATCGGAAAAATATACATTTAGTAAAATACTATAATGAGCCAAAATGTTTCTTCACGTTGGAGTCAAAACTCCTTCCTGATTTTTAAATAGGTGTATTAGAAACTCCCCTGGCTTGTAAACTTTAAAACAAATCATGAAAAGTATTTTTTTTATCTATAATCAAGAGTTTTAAGTTTGTAACTAAATCTTAGAGGTCCACACGTCAAGGTTGTTTATCACCTTCAGCTGACCAATCACAGCGGCGCTCCGGCCAATACTCTCGTCTGATTGGCTAAAGTCGCGGTAGGCGTGACATTAATGCTCATGCGCAGGTTGGTGCTGTATTGGTGGCAGGCTTGTGAATTTAATTGATTGTTTTTGGGTAAATGGTGTCTTTTTTCTACAATTGATTGTATTGTACATGTGATGTTGAAAGATCCTTCAGCCAATACAAAGCATTGTTTCGACCAAACAAGAAATTTTACTATTGAGAATAAAAATAAATAAAAACATATGTGATTGTGTATACTGCTATAACAGAAATAATGTAAATGAAACATAATCTGAGTAAAATTCTAGTTAATATTTAATAAATTTTATTTTACTTGAAAGTTTTTTTATGCATATTATATGTAAATATTATGTAATTTATAATGAATATTTATCTGGGGCGTAATTATTATGCATTTTTATTCGTTTCAATGTATTTTACAGCTAAAGAAAGACACTCATTTTGTTTTGTGTCCGTTTCAATACAAGGTTATAAGTAAAAGAGTTATAGGCCGACAGGGGTTCGTTATCCTCATCATTATGAACTACTTTTATTGTAGGACTAACACTGAAATTGCTAAAAAATATCAGCTGTTCCATACATGTTGACAAGTGTGAATATACTGTGAATAACCCGGTAAGCGCAGCGTAGGACGTCCACCCACAAGATGGACAGACGACCTAAAAGAGACCGCAGCGAAACGTTGGATGCAGGCCGCTTCCAACCGGCCCTTTTGGAAATCGATGGGGGAGGCTTATGTCCAGCAGTGGACGTCCTATGGCTGAAATAATGATGATGAACCGTTTCATATTTTTTTACCATTCAAATTTTAAGAAAATATGCTAACCCTAAGTTTTCTTAACTTAAAGTCGATTTTTATGTTTTGGTAAAAATGAATGAATAATGCTGCAACAGACTTCAAAATCAAATATCAGCTCGAATAAAAAAAAACGCAAATTCTAGTGAAGCGAGAGCGAGGAATTAAAGCCCTGTCGTCGCGATTATTGCTATGAATATGCATCGCTGTAAGTGAGTTACCGCGTCGCCTCGCTCCGGGCAGGTGGGACGCTCGCTATAACTGATACCCTGCTAGGCTGTTCGTTCACAAGACGACGTAAGGCGGGAACTCGTCGTCGTGCGAGTCTCACCTAGCACAGGTAGCACACCTCCACGTAATCATTGCAGTGAACTCGCTACTATTTCAAATCTGAAGTTTATTTTTGATGTCAAATTTCAACTACAAAATAATTGTTATAAACATAACGTATGTAATCGTAATAGATTGCTGTTGGACATGTATTTTATACGACATAAGGCTTACATACATTTGAAACATATTGCGTAACGTTTTACTGCTACAGTTTCACGGCGGAGATGTGCTACTCGCGTAACGTTTTACTGCTACAGTTTCACGGCGGAGATGTGCTACTCGCGTAACGTTTTACTGCTACAGTTTCACGGCGGAGATGTGCTACTCGCGTAACGTTTTACTGCTACAGTTTCACGGCGGAGATGTGCTACTCACGTAACGTTTTACTGGTACAGTTTCACGGCGGAGATGTGCTACTCGCGTAACGTTTTACTGCTACAGTTTCACGGCGGAGATGTGCTACTCACGTAACGTTTTACTGGTACAGTTTCACGGCGGAGATGTGCTACTCGCGTAACGTTTTACTGCTACAGTTTCACGGCGGAGATGTGCTACTCACGTAACGTTTTACTGGTACAGTTTCACGGCGGAGATGTGCTACTCGCGTAACGTTTTACTGCTACAGTTTCACGGCGGAGATGTGCTACTCACGTAACGTTTTACTGGTACAGTTTCACGGCGGAGATGTGCTACTCGCGTAACGTTTTACTGCTACAGTTTCACGGCGGAGATGTGCTACTCACGTAACGTTTTACTGCTACAGTTTCACGGCGGAGATGTGCTACTCACGTAACGTTTTACTGGTACAGTTTCACGGCGGAGATGTGCTACTCGCGTAACGTTTTACTGCTACAGTTTCACGGCGGAGATGTGCTACTCGCGTAACGTTTTACTGCTACAGTTTCACGGCGGAGATGTGCTACTCACGTAACGTTTTACTGCTACAGTTTCACGGCGGAGATGTGCTACTCACGTAACGTTTTACTGCTACAGTTTCACGGCGGAGATGTGCTACTCGCGTAACGTTTTACTGCTACAGTTTCACGGCGGAGATGTGCTACTCGCGTAACGTTTTACTGCTACAGTTTCACGGCGGAGATGTGCTACTCGCGTAAAACACACTTCTATGGCCTTATTTAAAAACGTTACTCAGGTTAATATATGCTTAAAATTGCACTGTCTCATTTTTGCGTGTAATCATTGCCGTCAGGGAGAAGTAGAGAGAGAGCATTTTTAAGCATAGATCAACTTGTCGGTAACGTTTTTAAGTAACTCCTCTAATTATGCTTATTATAGCACGCTTCCGCGCTGCCAGGATAACAACTAAAGATAATTCATATCGTCACTAGCTGCACACCGCTGATTCACCCACATATACCCACATGTCATTTCCACTAGAACCGTAAACTTGGTGGGATTAAAAGTATTATGTATGTCTCTTTGACTTTCTAATTAGCTGTAAGTGAAAAATCACGTTAATCCATTGCTATGTTGCTGCGCAAAAGAAGGACAAACAAACCAACAAACTGTAGTGATTCACTATTATAATATTAGTATGCTTGATTGCAACATTACTCGAATAATCAACATGATCGAGATGTGGATACTATATTCGCCCTGTGCAGGTTAGTACCAGCTTATAACAATAGCCTTAGTACGAGAACTTGCGAAAAGCTTATCGTTACGTAAACGACACCAAATGTATGAAACATTATATTTCCTTTCGAGTCCGATAGAGGCGCTGTCTTCATAATTTGTAAAGTACGCGATTTCAAGAGCGAATTTATGAGTTATTTTGATTTAAAAGCCAAACTACTGAACCAATTTTGATGAAAACAATGGGACTAATCTTAAAGTAAATCCTTTCAAATAAAAATAATAGTTTCCAAATCGGTTTATAAATGACGCAGTTCTGAGATAACAAACATAAAAATAACAAAAATTAAGCACCCCCCCCTTCCTCTCCCCCTCCAAGCCCCTTCTTTTTGAAGTTGGTTAACAATAGGTCGTTCCAGTGTCAAGGGCACTGTATTGTGACAACAGCTATGATCCGGCGCTAGCGTGCGACCTCACGGAACCCTCCTCCTAATCTCCTTAAAAACTGTGTTGTTTGTTTACCAGCTCTTCGTAGATAAATACCTTTATTACGTGATGAAAAATGGGAAGAAGGTGGTCTTATCGTTAAATCTTTACAAGTTTCTTTGGTTTTGATTTGTGATCCTCAGAAAAATAATAATTGAAGTGTGGGTATAACCTACAGTTTCCCCTTTAGCACTTACATCATGTCATTACATCATGTAGCATGTCATCTCGTTTGCATTTGTGTGCCGCTCAATATTGAAGTGTGCGTTGTATAACTAGTAAGAATACGTCAGTGTGTGCAATACGTGTTTACCTCGCCCCTTTAGTTTTTGGCAGACTTTTTTCGGTTCTATCTCGTCGAACTATATAAATGACTAGCCGCCCGCCACGGCTTCGCACGAGTGTAAGCTCGGCCTTCGGCCTCGCTACAAAATATAATATAGCCTATGTCACCCGGGGATAGTGTAGCTTCCCAACAGTGAAAGAAATTTTCAAATCGGTTCAGTAGTTTCGGAGCCTATTCATTACAAACATACAAAAATAGGTACAAATCTTTCCTCTTTATAATATTATTATTATATATTATACTAGCCGTCCGCCCCGGCTTCGCACGAGTGTAAGCTCGGCCTTCGGCCTCGCTACAAAATATAATATAGTCTATGTCACCCGGGGATAGTGTAGCTTCCCAACAGTGAAAGAATTTTTCAAATCGGTTCAGTAGTTTCGGATCCTATTCATTACAAACATACAAAAATAGGTACAAATCTTTCCTCTTTATAATATTAGTGTAGATTATATTATATTATATATATAGTGTAGATCAAAGGAAACATCTATTGACGCGCATTGACAGTAAATCATACAATATTTTAAGCAATGATGCGGTATATGTATAGGTACTAACGTATAATCACACTAATCATCACACTTC
Organism: Agriopis leucophaearia; assembly: GCA_949125355.1. Taxonomy (NCBI): domain Eukaryota; kingdom Metazoa; phylum Arthropoda; class Insecta; order Lepidoptera; family Geometridae; genus Agriopis; species Agriopis leucophaearia. The sequence goes on from OX421287.1 coordinate 316,706, forward strand.
ACACTAATATCATATACATATTATGTGAAAGTTTAGATGGATGTATGGATGGGTGGATGTTTGTTACTCAATCACGCAGAAACAGCTGGACGGTCTTGGATGAAATTTGGAATATATATTGCTTATGTCCTGGATAGGCTACTAACACATAGGCTACTTTTCATTATCATCATCATCACCATCACCGATTTTCATCAGCACGCGGGTGAAACCGCGGGGAGCAGCTAGTATCATATATGTGAAAGTTTGTATGGATGGATAGATGGATGTTTGTTACGCAATCACACAGAAACGGCTCGCTCCGTCCGCGCTTCCGCAGTCGGCCAGAAGGTGGGAAACATCTATTGTAGTCTCCACCACTTTACTGGGACATGACTTGGACTTGACCGTTACCTCTTTAGTTGACTCTGACTGTAACTACGACTTATTTGACGTTATTTAATACTTTGTAAACTTGTTTAATATTACGACGAAAGGTCATGAAATAAATTAAAAAATAAACAGAGTTGGCCACACTCAGGTGCTTGATGACAGGTGATGGTTTGACCCTTCGTAAGGTGTAGAAAGAGATAACAATACGTCTGTCTCAATAACACCTGACGCGTGACGTCACAACAGGTGGCAGACAACCGTTACAAGAGACCACAGGTTAGAATAATGTAGAGCCTTCGTTTTTTATTTTGTTGGAATTTGTAGTTGAATTGTTTATGAGTTATTTCGTATGTGGCACGATTTTACATAGAACAGATGTAGAACGTGTGCGATCAAGCTTAAAAATATGGTAAAAAGTTATTAAATTATTAAAATATAAAGTTTTAAATTTCAAGAGAGTTCGTCAGTTTTCTTAATAACTTTACGTAATGCCTAAAAACTACAATAAATCATAAAACCCTTTATTGTTAAATGTTGATGTTGACTGGACCGAAATAATAAAAGTATCATGGATTACCAAGAAACCATGCCATACCATATTGTCATACAAATATAGACATTAATTTGTATGAATTATAAGGTTTCTTAAAAACCACTTTTCAAGTATGATAAATGGTTTACGTAACCGGAAGTTTACAAAAAGGGAAGTAGCTGGTTATGGAAAGTTGTATGAGAAACTTGAATTTGTTTGTTGTATTATGTACGTAGTTTATACGTTGGTTTAACTGACACTGGCCAAAGTACGTATATTTGCGTAAAATACGTACTATCAAATTTTCATACAAATTTCAAATTCTAAATTTGTATGAAATTCGATAATACATATTTTACGCGAATATTTGTACTGCGGCCCAGTTTACTTTTTATCCCGGAAATAAATAATAAATAAATAAATATCTGGGACAATATTGCACACATGGTCATCTGACCCCAAACTAAGCAAAGCTTGTAATAGGTATGGCTGCCAGCGACTGATATACATACATACATATATATATTTAAATACATACTTAAATAGATATTAACACCCAGACATAGAACAAACACAAATGTTTGTTCTAGGTGGGAATCGAACCCACGCCCTCAAACACAGAAAGCAGGATCACTACCAACTAAGCTAACGGGGCTGTCTAGTCTAATGGACGGTTCTAGAGGGTTACGCGGAAAGGGTTAAGTTGTTCATAATGATGGGTACCTACTATGGACCCCTTTCAGCTTAGAACTCCCTTTCCATGTAACCCAGTAGACGTGACGATTTAAAATGCAGTAAAGAGTTTAGAGACTGCAGCTTTGAATGTGTATTATATATTATTGACAGACGGACAGACAGACACGCGACACACTGACTGACGGATCCATTTGTGCACTCTGCTTAGATTTGGATTTATTACTGGCTGCGTCTCGCGGTTTCGCTTTTCATTTAAATATACATTTAGCAGTTCGGTATGACATTACCTCCGACGTTACGTTTTACACTTTGACATTTACATTTTAGAGGTACTTTAAAATGTACGTGTTGTTTGTTAGGTTGTCATGATTATAACACATTGAAATTAAACACTACTAATTGATTTTATTGCATGTGTTTTTTATTAATTTGATTCCTGTCGTATCGAACTGTGTACGTGATCACAACTAAACAAGATAAATTGCGTTAAATTGTAAATTTTTAGGGTTCCGTACGCAAATGCTGCCCCTGCCCCGGTGGCTCAGTTGGTAGTGAACCTACTTCCTGCGCTTGGGGGTGTGGGTTCGATTCCCATCTAGGACAAACATTTGTGTGATGAACATTTGTGTTTGTTCTATGTCTGGGTGTTAATATCTATTTAAGTATGTATTTAAAAATATATATGTATGTATATCAGTTTCTGGCTGCCATATTATGTACAAGCTTTGCTTAGTTTGGGGTCAGATGACCATGTGTGCAATAATGTCCCAAATATTTATTTATTTATTGTTATTTTATTTTATTTATTTAAATGGTAAAAACGGAACGCTATTTCTATACGTTATATGTCTGTCCGTCCGGTTGTATCTTTCGAACAGTAATAGATAGCCAGTTGAAATTTTCACAGAATATGTAATGTTACAGCGGATTAACACAGAAATAATTATAAAGTCAAAATGTAATAACTAAAAGGTACCAAAACGTATTTTGCTCTAATGTAAAAATACGTACGGTAAGAGTTACAATACAAGCGTCAAACTTGGTGATAATAGTACACACTCTATACTCTGTAAAGTAAAACAACGAATAATAAACAATGGCCAAGTGCGAGTCGATGACAGATATCTGTTCTTTACCAAGTTATGTAACGTAAGTCACGGTCGGTACTTGGATGAGTGACCGTCTGGCCGTGATGTCTTATTGCACTACTTTTTTGTATTTTTTGATGGTACGGAACCATCAAAGCGCGGGCCTGACTCGCACTTTGCAGGTTTATTTATGAACAGTAGTAAGTATGAAACCTTTTAATAGCTAGATTTATCTATAGTTAGAATTGATTATTGGGTTTGTCTGTTAATTAAATAACAACTTAATACATAAAACTGTTAGTTCATTTGAAACATCGTAAAGGTCAGCGCAAACACGCCCAAACCACAGAATAGTAATAAACAAGAAGCCAAACTTCAACTATCACCCCACTCTCCAAGTCCTATCATTTAATCTACGACTTTCATGTTATAACTGACATTTTATACTTTGCACAGAATAATAAAGGGCATAGAACCCGTCACGTGATTAACAAAGCGTACAAGGCCGTCTGTCAAATAGTATGTAGCCTTTGGAGCGTTTACAGGTCATGTGCCTAGTAGAGAGCTTTCATTCTGAATGTGCACCCCCTTGCACCACACTACACATACAAAATACTACAAAAATAAGATGGAGGAGCTTGCACATTTATAATTAAAGATCTCTACATTTAAAAAGTGATAAACCCTGCAACTCGCTTCCTGTCAAAAATATATCTGTTTCGTTCAGGTAACAACAATTTTGGCATATGAGTAAATAATATAACATGTAAAATTCGTTTGCTAAAAATCGTTTCTAAAAGCTTGTTAAAAAAGCTGCATTTAGCAGTTCTGGGAATGAGTAGAAACATACAATCATAAGTAAAATCGTTCGTTTAGGCTAAGTGGTCAGCCCTATCGTCAGAATATTTAGGCCACCTGGAAGCCTCCCACAAAATTTCTATACCTACCCTGATGGGATCATTGTGTTAAAATAAGTGTCACAAATTTAGCTTAATGCAATAAATGATTTGACTTTGACTAATCATCCGTTTTAGTTTGATGATCTTTTAGAAAATGGTAGTAGAGCTTCGCCAAGAGCGCTAAGCTTTCAATTTAAAGGTGATATTCGTAAATACTAGAGCAGTAATCACCCGAAAGCAAATTAGACATTCCCTCAAAGAAAGCTCTAAACCTCTGAAATAGGGCATTCTACTAGAAGCGGTTATCTTCACCGAATTCTGGTGACCTGAAGTGTAACTCACACCCGCGCAAAACTACCCCCTGTATGTACTCTACACCCACACAGGGACAAACAGCCCGGGCGCGCTCAGTGTCGGTTGTGGCGTCAACGGAGACGCACGTGTTCTCGGTATCCGAAAATCGAACGCGCCGTATTTTTCGAATCGAAATTCGGAGATCCATGTGTTAGTATCTGTCATGTTCTATATTTAAAAAATGTATGTGTTATAATAATATTAACAGTGATGTGGTGTTGTTAAAGTGCAGAACCGTGTGATTTTCGGAGCGTAATTACGTCAACCGTAAGCTATTTTGGGTGATTTTATTTTTTTATAAGTCGGCTCAGCGCGGTATGACCTCGATGTTTTCTCCCAAATAGATTGATGCTCCTTGCCTAGATGTGCGAGCGATATTTTTCTCGCTGACAGATAGGTTCGAAATTCAAATGCGTTCCATATTTTTTCTCGCTGTCAGATCGGTTCGAAATTCAAATGCCATATTTCTTCCATTTATATAAAACAGCCAGAATTTTCAGTGTTCGCTATGTTCGAAATAATGCGTTCCATATTGTATCAATTTACTCGTATTTATAACTTCCAAAATATTTTCTATGTAGGTATTTAAATACCTTATTATTTCTGTTAAAGTTGGCGTTGTTTGGTATTTTCCAATTATTACAATACTCTAAATCGTTGTTTTATTTTTCAAGTGCCTAAATTATTTCTTATATTTCTTGAACCTATCTGATGCCAAAATATTTCCACGAAAACAAATATATTACATGGAAAATGTTCAATACCTAGATAAACTTGAATCTTAAAATTTCATTCGTTATTCAATAACTTTGAATGAATTTATTGGAATACTTCCTAGTATATTATTGTTGGTGTATTGTGAAATACGCAGAATTTTTTGATGTCCGATTTCAAAATAGAAGTAGTGAGTTCACGCGTATAGTTCGACTCATTTCAATGAAAGTTCCAGAAATTTATATTTACGAGCAGAACGTATCCATAGCAAAATCCTGTATTCTTGGCTATCCAAAATTCATGTAAAGCTTGGGAAAGCTTATCTTTACGAGCAGGATACTGATATGAAGGTAAACGTTACGCTCCAACGTGAACATGCGGATGATAAAGATCTTCTTATTGGCTCCAAAATTATTCAAAGCTTCTAAAAGCTAAGATATTACGCAATAAATGAATATGAATATTCTGCCTAACAGCTTTGGAATGCTAATTGACGAGCAGGCTACTAACATGAAGGTAAGCGTCGCACTTTAACGCATACATGTAGATCATAAAGTCCTGTGCAGAAATTCAGAAGTTTTTTTTTATAAAACTCATACCTTGTAATATGCAGAACTAAGACAAAACAATTACTGGAGAAGAAAATAATATATAACGAGAGATAGGAGATTGATATAGGCTGACTATGATGATTACCATCAGGTCATTGGCCTGCTCTACTATACTTTAATGAAAATGCTCTACTATATTGAAATAATGTATGTAATAAATAAAAAGTAAAGGTTTTGCGTAGGATTCAACATATCCGTTCTGGTTCTATCAAACATATATGTGTTAGGTATATTTAGCTAGCTACGTCTCCTGGTTTTACTCATGTTTTCTATATAGTTATCTGCATTTATACCTACTATAGATTTGATTGTTTGTTTGCATTGAATAGGCTCCGAAACTACTGAACCGATTTGAAAAATTCTATCACTGTTGGGAAGCTACACTATCCCCGGGTGACATAGGCTATATTATATTTTGTAGCGAGGCCGAGCTTACACCCGTGCGAAGCTGGGCCGGACGACTAGTATGTAATAATCTTAATTAATACTTGTCTTTTTTATTATGTAGAGTAAGCTCTCGAGGCGGTCCCTCTAAATTTTCATTAACTTTGGCTCAGTAACTTTTTAACTAGCTTTAATGGTATGAATGCGAAGAACGACGTTGGCCGAGTGGTAAGATGTTAACTTTAGAATTTGATGGCACCCGGTTCGATTCTTACGACACACTTGTAGAGGTATAGTTCTGAGATATAAGCGTTTAAACTTTATGCTTGGTTTACGATAGGATGCTCTGCCCTTTTCCGCGAAGTGAGTGTGTCAAGTTTGTATGGCGTACAGTTAAATGATGTCATATGTATGTATGTATGTATAGCGCTAAACATGATAAAAGAGCTGATAATCTTCAAATGGCTGAATAGTTTTTCTTGAATCATAGCTAAAAACGCTCTTCATTGAGTCTCCTCTCAAACCAACTAAATCAAAATCAGTTCAGCCGTTTGGCAGCTACAATGCCTTGCAGACAGAAACAAATACCGACACATAGATATACACATGAAACTTATAGCATACCTCATTTTGCGTCGGGCGTTAACAAATCAGTCCAGTAGTTTATTGTCTACAAGCTGCGCCCTGCGGTTTCACCCGAGCGAGTAGCGACTGCAACGTCCTTTGACTGAGTTGACAATATATTTATTATTTTTATATATCGATTTAAAGACTTAAATATTAAAACACCAAAAACAAAAAAGTCTGTTGATCGCTACCATACTTCACAGGATCACCACAATGGGCTAATCTGAAGATTACCTGAAAATATTAAAATCGGTCCAGCCGTTTCGGAGTCCATACGGAACACACGTACATACACAGACACTTATCGCCTTTTATAGAAGAAAATAGATGTATAATATATATTATATATATATATATATAATACGATCACACCAATATACCTATGTGGAATACGCTGCCTGAATGGGTGTTCCCTGATAGTTACAATCTGGGTGTTTTCAAGTCAAAAGTGAATCGGTTTCTTCTAGGCAAGCGTGATCCATCGTAGGCCGCATCATCGCTTACATCAGGCGAGTTGGCGGCCAAGCGCATGCCTATTTTACAAAAATAAATAAATATAGTGAGTAGAAATAAATTCTAATATTATTGTAGTTACCTATCGAATAGTGTTAGTGAGTCTACGCACTTACACTATAACCTCGTCATCTCATTTGAGATATCTATATCTCAAATGAGATGACGAGGCAATCTGGTGAGACGTGTTCTACTCCACTCCGTAGAGCCTAACGAGGTACATTCACTGACGGAGTGTAGAGCTGATCTTAACGTAGAGCCTCTACGTACACTAAGCAATTTGTACAAGAAATGTTTATTGGATTCTGGGGGATTGGAAACTTAGATTTAGAGTTTTTTTTTTTGGTGGAGAGTAATGTTTTTCCTGGGGAAGAAAGGTTCTTGAGTGGAGTTCACCAACAGGAAGATGCAGCGTTGGTAAATAAATAAATATGTGGGACATTATTGCACACATGGTCATCTGACTCCAAACTAAGCAAAGCTTGTAATATGGCTGCCAGAGACTGATATACATACATATATATTTTTAAATACATACCTACTTAAATAGATATTAACACCCAGACATAGAACAAACACAAATGTTTGTCCTAGGTGGGAATCGAACCCACGCCCTCAAGCGCAGTAAGCAGGTTCACTACCAACTGAGCCACCGGGGCAGCGTAGGTAGGCCTCCCACTAGATAGACCGACGATATCGTGAGAGTCGCGGGCATCCAGTGGATGCAGATGGCAGGCTATAAAAATTTTCATTGTAAAAATAATTTAAATTTTTGGTAGATAGATATATATAAACTTATATATTAATTGTAATTCAAATACTAGCGTTCAATATAAACGACACATGAAAATATCGTGTTAACACACACAATGAAATGGAAAATAAATTTGAACAAAGCCATTAATATTAAATACAGTTTGCGTTTAAACTGTTTATAATTACAATTTACTATTGACACTATTTGAAACAAATTAAAACGCCATCTGAAAAGACACATTCACTATCCATTAACCGACTTCATAGATGGGGTGAAAAGATTATAAAGTTGGTCGAAAAAGTCACGCGTCACATAAGTGAACCACCACCTTAAGCCCAGTGCTTAAAGTGGTAGTACAAAATGACGTCACTAGGTTATCACAAACCGACGAGAAGTTGCAAATAATTTTGGACGAGTTAGTGGATATACAGACAGACAGACAGACGCGGAGAGCGACTTCATTTTAAACTATGTAGAAATTAGATATAAAATGGAGAGGTTGCGTTTTTAAACTTTATTCTTAAACGACAAGAAATTTTACTGCAATTTATTTTGTAGTTTTTTTTTTTTTTTTTTTTTAGTTACGATTTCTCAAAAGCTAAAATATATATAGTAGATAGATAAAATAGCCTGTCAACCATTAAAAAATATCCAGCACCATTTTTATTGTACAAACTATACACGATACCTGTCAGATAACGAAAAAAAACCGGCATAACTAGCTATTTAATTTATGCAAAGGTTTGTTTGTCCTCAAACGATCAACTTCCATTTTTGCGCAAAAATTGTAAGGTCGAAATATAGTCATAGTCAAAATCAACATATATGTTGCTTTTGACTTCGCTCTCATGAAAGCGAAACCGCACAATGCAGAGAGTATGTACGTAATACCACAGGCGGTCACCGTATGCAATTTGCACGCCAGGGGGCGCTTTGATTGCATTTCATGTGACTGGTGATGGTTATCATGTACTCGTACTCATAAACCTTAGATCAAATATACAAGGGGATATGGTAAGGTGGTGTAGTGAGTACGATACACAGAAAAGAGAAGTAAATAGAACGTAAATGAGAAGGAAAATCTGTCGCCAGGTATTATGACAGAACCTTGATTGAACGTTCTTATTAGATCAACGCTTCGAACTCCTCGTCACAGTTGCTAACTGATTTCGAATGACTGACGTTTCGTTTATATGGGTGCAACTGGCTACAATAAATTTGTTACGAAAATGCCTTGACAACTCTAATTTATACAAAAAATAATAATAATTGGTACGTACGCTTCTGGCCTCAATCAGCTTTTATGTGTTTAATTAAAATACAGGCAAACTTTTCGCCATTTTTTTTGCATTTCGACTATATATAGTTTATATGTTATTGCAAGTATCTTGGTGTGCGTAAAAAATGAGTAAAGAATAGTAATAAGTTTATTCAGTAAACATTAGTACAACCAGTTTAAAGCGATCGGGGGATTCCTTTTAGGCAAAAAAATGCCTACGTAGGTATTAGGAGTACCTGCTCTTCCTTAATATAGGACACCTTTGACTTATTTGTGTGTGTGTGCGTGAGTGTATGCTTTGAGAGTGTGTGTAGGCGTGTGTGTGGCCATATTTACAGCTTTTTGCCTTAAGCGTTTTAACGGTATAGTGAAATGGAATACATTGGAGACATTTGAACACGAAAGATAGTTTTACTACGGCATATCTCCTTAGTTTGCCTGATTTGGGATCATAACCAACGATGCAATATGTAATTCGAAATTAATTGATTTCACTACAATTGCTTGGAGTTTGAATATTAATTTTATGTATTATTGAAGTATAATATTATTGACTACCAACACAACGCAGATTTACCCGCTGTTCTTTTTCCACGAAAAAAGTTGCCAAATTGAATTCAAATCCGTTTACTTGTTATGGAGTTGGTGATAACTTACACATTTACAGACTTGCATACACACTAATTTTCAAATTTATAATATTAGTGTGATTCACGAATCACACTAATATTATAAATGTGTACACTGTAGACTAAAACATAAATAATAATTGACCCCTAATACCTTGCACTTCACATCACACACACATCACATCATCAACCGATTAACGTCCACTGTTGGACTAGGCCTCCCTCATAGAGAGGGGTGTTGCCATAATCACCACGCTTGGCAGGCGGCTTGGGGATCGCAGTTCGTTCACCGTGTACTATTAGGACGCTGCTGCCCATCCTCCGGTGGTTCTGGTCGCAATTTTAGGACATACCCGGGTCCTTAAACTTCATGCGACGTTAATGCGGAAACACGCGGAGATTAGTCAAAGGCACAGTTAACAAACAAGCGTACTTTTGTATTAATATTTTTTGTTGGGTGTTCCCTTCTCTACCGAGTGTAGGTTAATTATTGTTGTTGAGTCAAAGGCCAACTTGCTGATAAGATAACCTTCCTTGAACCCGGGGAAAGGTGATTGCGTAATGCATAGTCTGGGTGAAATGTGGAGTAACTCTTAATATTGATTACTATAGATAACAAACACGTTTATATATATATAATAAAACCCCTAGCGAAGCCGGGGCGGTCGCTAGTGTCATATAATCGTAACTAATGTTATAAAAGCGAAAGTAACTCTGTCTCTCTGTCAGTTTGTTCGTTTTTCACGACAAAACGGCTAGGCCGATCTAAACGAAATTTGGTAGGATGATAGTATACATCATAAGGATGGACATAGGGTACTTCCCCCAATGAAATGCAGAAAAACGGAGCAATCGCGCGTAACACCGTCGGATTCAACTAGTATTATATCTTATATTTTTCCAAATAAATAAGGATCATCCAAAAAAATATTATAAGTAAAATTATTGTAATACTTAATATAAGTACTTACGCATAATACTATGATTAAAAACTTCCTATAAAAACTGTTTTTCTGATGAATTTGTAGTGTAATTCCGCTTCTAAAATTGATTGATTGCGATTGTTTGGTTTTTAGAAGCGGAATTACACTAGAAATTCATCAGAAAAACAGTTTTGAAAATGGACTTCTGCAAAGTAACGCCTGATTCAATCAACTATTTAAATCTTCCTATAGTTTTCGCCAATTCAAAAATGTTAACGCTTACACCAGTCTGATAAGGATCTTTCCAGTGTTAAGTTTTTCATAGGTAACGTCCACACTAATACTTATTATAAACGCGAAAGTAACTCTGTCCGTCTGTTTGTTTGCTACATAATCACGGCTAAACGGCTTAACCGATCTCGATAAAATTTTGCGAGGTAATAGTATTTTATTTACGAGTATTTAACTAACACGGTACAACCAATTACATTACATAATTTTTTTAAATATTACAATATTATATACTTAACCCGTCATTACAATAACCAAAAATTCAATGCAAATATATTAACAAACAATACAAAATTATAAACAATAGTAAAATTAGTGACATGTCATGGATGATAAATTACAGATAAAATCTATTAATGTCACAAAAAGTCAAAATGCATTATAAAATTTAATAAAATGTCAAAAAGTTATATGATTATTTACGGGATATTTACCGTGGTAAGGATATTTACCGCGTTTAGTGAACAACCGTGATAGTTTAAAACAGTGTTTAAAATTGGACTGATTTATTACATATCAATATACATAAGTAAATGCTATAAAATACAACTAAACCTAATTATTTTGACAATATTCTAACAAAAATTTAAATTACAAACAAAAATAAAATATTTTTAATCGAATAACCCGCCCCTAACTGTACCCTGTGCGAAGGTGCCCATAACACTAGCAGCATTGCCACGCTGAATGGCTATGGCCAACCTTTGCACAAGGTACGAGCCGGAGCGAGGGTCATTATTTCTCTAGGGTGTTTAAAATGTCAAAAATTCAATAATAAAGCGTCAAAGTTACCAGAACCACTAGTATGAATCATGAGAACGGACGTATGCTATTTTTGTCTGAAAAAATCGCGAAGTCGCGGGTACAGCTTGTATAATATAAAAACCCAGCACTGCGAGGAAGAAGTTCTATGAAGGTATATTGAAAGAATAAATTTCATTGAATATTTCTTGTTCAGCGTCCGCCGCGCGCCGTCCAGGCTGTGGAGAAACCATCCGTGTTCGATGTAATGGTACATTAATCATTAATTTTTCACAGATCTTTGTAGATTTCCCTTAACTTTGGTAGAGTTTCAGTTTTTTAGGGTTCCGTACTTAAAGTCAAAAGAAACACTTACGTTGTGACTTTGTTGCCTGTACTTAATTGCCTGTGTTATAATGTCCGATTTTTCAGCAATTACGATAAACTATTTTTTTAAACCAAAAAAGTAACTGAAATACAATAAACGGGATCCATCTGTTAATTGTTTCACTCAGAGGTGAAAAATTATTAACTTATACATATTAAAATGGGAACACACACATATTTAATAAATAATAAAAAAACAATTGGTTCACAATTGACGAACAAATCGCGTATTAGACAAAAAGTTGAACTGAAGTTGAATTGACTGCCCCGGTGGCTCAGTTGGTATAGTGAACCTACCTCCTGTGCTCGGGGGCGTGGGTTCAATTCCCACCAACGCAAACATTCATTTCAGAACATTTGTGTTTGTTTTATGTTAGGGTGTTAATATTTATTTTTGAGTATATATTTAAAAATATATATGTACTTATGTATATCAGTCTCTGGCAGCCATATTACAAGCTTTGCTTAGTTTGGGGTCAGATGACCGTGTGTGCAATAAAGTGTAATCAACATCCATTGTATCTTAAAACATCAACAAATTAATTTTATGATCATAAACTAATAATTTATAAGATTCATTGGCCACTCTATTTAACACCTTTTATTAGTGTGGTATGTATGTATGTAACGGAATCTTTGAACGTGATTTTCACCCCTTTCAAAACGTCGGATTGACTTGAAACTTTGCACACTTATCAAGGACCGATGACAATGCAATAAAGCGTGTTTTAATTTCATCAAGGCTAGTTATATCTAGTATGGATATTGAGAGATATGTGATCAGTGATAACTTTTGTTGTTTCTATTGTCATTATAATTAGGTACGGAACCGTCGACGACAACTTTTACTCGCATATTGGAGATTTTTTTGTATAATTCGTAGATCAATATTGTATTGGAAGGTCGTGGGAGAGTTCCGTCGGATATATTTTGCAAACTTTTCTCGTGATTACCTTTTGTAGGGTGAATTCTTTGTAGAGTTGGTTGTTTAGTTAGGGCTCTCTTTGTACACTTTTTGAGTTTTTTGGTGAAGATATTGTACCAATTTTAGCGCTACCTCATTTGGAATGGAGGGTTGCTAACTTTTTGTTAAGATATTTTGATTATTCCACGTCATGAGACAATGGAATAAAAAGAGTTTGATTTGATACAATTTCTCCTATCAAACAAATGTTTTGTTTTGTGTAGATAAGCTTTTCTCTACAAACCTTTTGAAACCTCTAATTTTGTTTTATCTGCGTTTTTATCTATATGTAAAAGAAGCAGAATAAACGGACGGACTTCATCATGCATATCTACAAAAAAACCGGCCAAGTGCGAGTCGGACTCGCGCACGAAGGGTTTGGTGTCATTATCTATAAAAACGGCAAAAAAACACGTTTTTTGTATGGAAGCCCCCCTTAAATATTAATTTTATTTTAATTTAATAATTTATTTTTAAAGTCAATATATAACTAAATATTCTGTGAATATTTCAAACGTCTACCTCTTGCCGTTATCAATATCGAGCGAAAACGAGCAAAAAATCACGTTTGTTGTAAGGGAGCCCCCTTAAATATTTATTTTATTTCTTTTTTTAGTATTTGTTGTTACAGCGGCAACGGAAATACATCATCTGTGAAAATTTCAACTGTCTAACTGTCACGATTCATGAGATACAGCCTGGTGACAGACGGACAGCGGAGCCTTAGTAATAGGGTCCCATTTTACCCTTTGGGTACGGAACCCTAAAAATACTGATATTATCGAATATTAGTGTCTGTTCAAAAAGAGAGTGATTTAAATGTCAAACTCAGATATCATGAGCTCTCCTATAACAGTGTTGTTTTGTTGAGTGTATATGTGTGTTATTTTCTTGAGATATTTATCCATTCAACCACAATCCAAGTCCACTCTGGACTATAACACTCTTTCAAAATAAAAGATTAAACTTAATAGATTTTCTTGCACCGTTGAACTTTAGAGGCACTAAAGAGTAAAAAATTTAGTACGATTCGTAGACGCGTGAATCCTGGAGTAATCACTAGTTAGATATATTATAGTGGAGTATTGGAATGTGTCGACAATAAAACTGGAAATATTTAAGCTTTTGATAGTTTAATTTAGAATGTAAACTGGGTCGCTTCTGCTATAACGGAGATACTAAATCAAATATTATATCGATAGAATCGTTGGAATTATATTTAAAGCATAATCAATCTACAGGGTTAGTCACACAGGGTATGCTCAGTCTGAAAGGCTCATTGTACAAGTCATCTTATATGACTTTTACTAAGTGATGAGCCTTGAAAAAAATTACCATGATAGTAATATTCTTTTGTGTAAAAAGGGATGTTTTTTCGCAGTATTAAAGTTAGTTCCATAGTAAAGGTTATGTATAGGTAAGTTGGAGTATAACGGAATCTTTTACGAGCTTTTATTTAACTTGAAATATTTGTATGTTTGTTTGTTTGGTTCAAACAAACTAGCAAGCTAGTGCTAGCAAGCTTTTATTTAAAAAAACCAGTTGTACTAAAATAAAAATAAAGACAAATACAGCGAGCCCAAACTAGATGAGGTTACGTATTTTCGTTTCGTAGTTCCCATGACCACCCTTCAGCTCCATCATCAGGATCCTGGTCATCATCTAGGACCAAAGTGCTTGGAAGGAAAAATCCAACAACACAGCGCTTCGTACGGGTTTTCGGAATTTCAACCATAAAGTGGTGTCAATTTTTCGTGCCCGCTCTGGCAGTCCGATAGAAAATATTGCAGGAAAGAATTAGATCGTGCAGATCCGATGCACACTCTACGAAATGTATCCGATAAAAAAACTGATAGTTTAGCAACTTTGCGTTTAAAGCAGCGAAGACACGAGCACTTGAAAATCCTACCAGACCCACTAGTGGAACCAAATAGTGGATCTAACACTCCGAAACCGTTATTTCTTACAAAACGAGGCCAAAGCCAGCGATCGAGCCAAAACTTCCAAAATGTACCAATTTCTTGTTACTTAAAATAATAAGAATTTGGTACATTTTGCATATGGTCGACTTATAAATTGTATAATAAAACACTTTCTAAACTTCGTCTTTATTCAACTCTTTTCTAAACTTCGTCTTTATTCAACTCCTTTCTAAACTTCGTCTTTATTCAACTCCTTTCTAAACTTCGTCTTTATTCAACTCCTTTCTAAACTTCATCTTTATTCAACACCTTTCTAAACTTCGTCTTTATTCAACTCCTTTCTAAACTTCGTCTTTATTCAACTCCTTTCTAAACTTCGTCTTTATTCAACTCCTTTCACGGTACCTATTCAGGAAACATAAAAAATATATGTCGAAGTCTCAGCGTCCATGTTGCTCGTGGAAACGGCACCTAACACGCGAGTTCAACGAAATGCAATAAGCGGAAACTTGCACACATGTCACGTTTTACACCACAACTTTTCATAGACCATGCACTTAGCTCGCACAGGGCCGGACCTAGGATTCACTTTCAGGGGTAGTTAGCGCTTACCTATACAAGTTACTTTATTAACTAAACAAAATACAAGATAACTAACACCAAATATTTAAACTACTTGGCCAATTATAAAAAAAACCAGTTGGATTGCCCATATACCGCATCTAGCAGGCCTAGAGACAGTTGCATGCTGGCGGCATTACCTCAGTGAATGCCAATGCTTATACAGAAAAACGCAGCGTTTTGGTCTTGAATAGACTCAAGCAGGATATTTATCTGTGCTAAGAAGCGTTAGAAATATTTAGTTTTGATGCAAACTATTTAATTTCAGTTGCTACATGCCATGACAAAATAAAAAGACTTTTGCATTAATCAGCTCAAGTAAACATGTGACAAACAAAACTGACACATGGATCATCATCTTGTCGTTGCATTCAATTATTTTGTAAATTTTGTGATATAATGTACTTAAACACTGTTTTAAACTATCACGGTTGTTCACTAAAGTTATATGATCAGTCTGATATCAGTCTTCCCGTGAACATGGTGCATGTAACTGCGCCGAAATATCGGGAGCTCCTTCCACAACCTTACCACGGTAAATATCCCGTAAATAATCATATAACTATAATGTACTTATTTTTTTTTTTTAGTTTCTTGAGCAAGTGCTTTCATTATCTAATCACAAGTAGATCACATGAAAAACCGACTTAAAAATATATAAAAAACGTATTAAGTACCTATAAATTTGAGGGTTGCCCCTGATTTCCCTGGGATTCCATCATCAGATCCTGACTAGGTTGTCACCAAGTCATGGGACCAAACTGGTACAAATCCTATACTATCGTAAAAAAAAAAACTTGTAATCGGTCAACAGGCGAAAAATCGGAGAACATATATGAAAAAAAAATACAATAGAAAATAGAACCGTCCTTCTTTTTCGTCGGTTAAAAATACAAGCTACTTTTAAATACCTTGTACATTTGAAGTGTAACTATGGCAGTATACAAACGAATGGTTCACCCCCTTTCACGTGTTGAATCCGTCCCTGTGAGCTCAGCTCAGTGCTTGACCCAGAGACCTACATCGCACTGCGAACGACCCTGTAAAGCGATACGGCGCCGAGTTTTATACAAATTGCTTCAGCACTAATGGGATGGACTGATGTTGATGTGGTTTCTTTAATTGGAACTTTTTGAATATTTATAAAACGAGGAAATAATTTAATAACTAGCTACGTCCTACAGTTTTAGTGCAATTTTTTATGAATATTTATTTAAAAAATCAGTGACTTCTTTCAAGCGTAAGTATTTTGTCTTATGTCATTTGTAACAGCCAATCCCCGCCATAAGTTTAGGTCGTTTTGTCATTTAAGAAAAACTGCACCAATCTAAAAGTTGTCTATAATTATTATGCAATATATATTGTGTTCTACTTATGTGTAATTATAAGGTTCAAATTTTATCTCAAGTTATCATTTCTATGTTACTTTCTTTAACTTCACAATATTTTAATAGATTAATTTCTCCCAAACATGGTAATAAAATTGTGAAGACAATTAAAACGAAATACCGAAGTTCCATTAAAACTAAGAAGTTGTTACGAAGCCTAGCTGTAAGTATAGAATTAGGTTTATATCCGAACTTGGTTTTATGATCTAGGTTTATTGTTTTTATAAACCTAACAAAAGCTTTCTAAATATTTTCTTTGTCATAATTTTCGTTTTGTCTAATCTTTTAAAATATTTTCGTCAAAGAATAATATCTTGGTATTTTTTTTATCTGTCAATTATAATATGGTACCAGACTTATTATTTTTATTGTCTTACTAGCGACCCGCCCCGGCTTCGCACGGATGTAAGCTTGGTCTTCAGCCTCGCTACTATGACCCGCTCCAGCAACACAAAATTTCATCCAGATCGGTCCAGCCGTTTTTAAATCTAAGAACCTTCTACGAAGTCTTAGAAAACATTTTACTAACAAATTTTTGCTGTTTCAAACGGTTTCTTGCCAAATGTAAGTAATATGGTAAGTAACTGATTAATAGCTGTACATGATAATGTAAAGAACGATCAACAATTTTCGCGAACACTATGCCATTTCACAATAATTACCCGGCCTAGCTACAAGGACAAAAAACTGTTTGAAATTTGATTTTCCCGCCAAAGTGAAACGTTTCACCTTAAGGCGATATATATGAGATATTGTTATATCTGTAGTTAGACAGAGCACACTATACTTACTAATAATGTCACATGTAAGTACCATACAAACTCCAACAACAAACCTAATCCGAACAAAAACTTTAATCCCCTTATTAATAAACGTTGGAATAGTCTTGGAACAGTTACGCCATATTTTTTCTCTTAAAATTTTTGAACTCGATCAAAAAATACAAAAGACTGAGAAACTATTCCAAGGCTATACTCTACGTTTGAGAAACTATACTCTACGTTTATTAATAGGGGTATAAATGATTACCTACATCTCATAACTTTAGAGTTTCTAGATTTAGGCCCTCATGCATTTGCAACCACCACCTTACCATGTCACTTGTTTGTAATATATAATCCGAGAGACCATTTACTTGACTTGTTTGTATGGATATAGTTATAGTCACATACACTTTCATACCGAAAAATGTATAAGATAATGTCCACGCGGGTAATACAGCTATAAAGCAAGTAATTATACACTCCTAGACAAATTAGTCATCGATGAAGAAATGTGTCACATTCTCATTAGAAAAGATATGTACGAGGTTAGTTTCTCCGGCGCGCTGGCGGGAGCAGCGGTGACCTGCGCGCGCGCCGTCAGCCACCATTCACCATTTATTTCTAGTAGTATGATATCACGGCTTCAATAATACGCTCACGATCGTATTCGTTACCTTCAAACAGCTTCAGAGCGGACGTTAGGTCTGGCTACTTAGCATAATTATAATCTATTGGCGTAGGTACTAATACTTAATTTAAAAAAAAACTTTTATTTTATTTTTTATATATAGTAAATAGGCTTGAGTATGACCGCCAACCCACCTGATGTTAAGCAATGATGCTGTCTAAAATGGCTCCATCGTAGACAGCATCGTATAACGTTTTCCTAGATCATCGTGAACACCATTCAGGCAGCGCATTCTACAGACTAGCAACAAAAAATGAGACGAATGAGTGTTTTAGAGTGACATCATTTTATTTTTCGTTTTCTTCTCATCAAACCCTTGCATTTGATACCCATATCATGATGGTAGCTACGAATTTTTGTCCGCCATCTTGGGGCATCCGCCATATTGACAGCAAAACGTTTCATAATTACTTATGATACGCATATCATATGAGTGCATATTAAATAATTGGTCCGCCATTTTTGGGAGTCCGCTATATTGGAAAAAAAATATTGTATTTGCTAAAGCTAGCGTTTAGGCTAACCATGCAATTGTCATCCAAACTAAACGTTTATGCAAAATTTCAGCTCAATCGGCTGTTTTAAAATTCAGTTACAAGATTTGATCCAATTAACAAGGACATAGGCCCCTCCTAACCTAATGCACGCCTCTGAGCTCGGTCGGCAGTACTTTACATCCAGTTTTTACCGACCGTTCTACGCAGGTCGTCACTAACTAGAATGCTTCAACACTTGTAATAATTATTACCTTTCAATATACTTTTGTACAATTACTCGACACTACTATTTTAAAATCCACACAGACTGTTCGTGTATTTTAAATAGGACATAGAACACAATGCACTGTAGTTCCCACAACGTTTCCCAAACAGTGAGTCAGCTGCGTTTTTACACACGAGTTTCAAAAATGGCGGACAGAAAAGAAAAAGTACATTACAGTGTAGAGTTGGCAACCAAAGTTGGATTTCGATTTGGTAGAGAGAGAAAAACCTTCTCTTTTAGATTTACATCAACCACGGGAGGTAAGTTAGGTAACATTTTATGACTCTTTCTGAATTCAAATAAAGTTAAGTGCGCGCCTTATAGGGCTTTGTAGATATTCCCAGGAGACTAGAAAGTATCTCATTGGAATTTTTTAATTTTAGAGGATTTCATCTTTGATATCAGTATCCTATTCATCAACATTATCAGGCTATCATGTTCATGGACACCATGAGACACAGGCTTTCTCTCAGAGAGAGAGGATGTGCTCTAATCCACCATGCTGGCCCAGTTGGTGAATGTCAAAATTGTTGTTGCTGACTTTACTTGCAACTAGTGTTGAATCTGTGACTTTACGTCAGTGACTACTAGAAACGTGGCGTGGTGTGGGTGTACGCTCTAACCTTGAGAACAACTTGATTCATGCATGGTTTGGGAGAAAATATAAACATAGGGTCAGTGTGACTAATTATTATTATTTAATGTGGTGTGAGGTAGTCGAGGTAAGTTTTTCCGGGACAAAGATTCATCCATGTGATTGTTGGATAAGTCAGAGAAGGACGAACAGTTCAGTTCATTTATTTCTTTAAATGGGTACATTATTGTACACTTATTTACGTCAAATAACTCAAATACAATTTTAAGTGTTTCCGTGGTGGAAACCTACCACCTAGGAAACCTACCTAACTGAACTGACGAACAATAAAAAAAACACTCTTTCGCATTTATCATAACAGCAGGGATAATAATGTTGTACTACTAACCTCACTCTTAGTAATAAGGCTGCCAGTTCAATTAAATTGAATAAATACGATATCTAATACGGTACAACTTTATCGTTATAGAATTAAATATAAACAGAATTAGATTAAAAGTTACAATTTTATGCTATATTGAACGTCAAAAATAAATATTTATCTGAAGCCGAAATGGAACTGACACAAATATTCACATGATCAATTTCTTTCTTCCTACACACTGGGCCAGCATGATGGATTAGGGCCCATCCACTATCTCTAAGAGAAGGCCTGAATCCCAGCAGTGGGAAAAATAGATAGGCTGAAATGATGATGAGGATGAACAGAAAAATAAGAGAGGTTCTCAATTCGATCTGTATTTTGAAAAAGCCTATATTTTTTATGTCATATGTGGCAAACAAGCACACGGGCCGCCTGATGGTAAGCGATCACCTGCCTATACCTGCAACACCAGGGGCATCACAGATACGTTGCCGACCTTTGAAGACTCTATTAACAGAACTTTTGAAGAACCCCATGTTATAGTTAGTCGGAAGTACCGCAGGGCGCTCATTCCACAAATTGCAGGTGTGAGGTAAAAAAGATCTCGTAACATCCAGAGTGTGCGGTTTCCACAGATCTATGATAATTATGTATGAGCTTCCAGGCAGTGGCGGCTGGTGTGATGATAAAGCTGTATTCCTTCCTATCCCATGTAGGTATATAATTTCGTGTAAACGTGTAAATTTCGTGTATTAGGTGTAAACGATAAAGAATTTATTTAACAAACTTTTCAAATGAAATCATAATATCACATGTCATAATTTGAAAAACATTATTATAAGTCAAAAATATATCCAATAAACACACACACATGTCATCATTTAGATTAAATTGTTACAAAAACCGATATTTCTATAGATGTCGATGTAATTTACGAATTAATTACATTTGATCAGCAATCGAACACAAATGAAATTAAAAATACCGTTCAGTCCAAATAAAATATCGTTCCATTTTATTGAAATAAATATTGGCTGATTTAACGTTCACTCAATATAATTTTGATCTATAGCTCTTTTGAAATAGAAGTTATTTTTGCTCGTGAAGTTTTGAAGGAAATTTTTCATTCCATACCAGAATACGTAGTATAGTATGAAATCTTTGATAGCAGAGTTCATTTCGGTC
The DNA here is from genome assembly GCA_949125355.1 of Agriopis leucophaearia. Taxonomy (NCBI): domain Eukaryota; kingdom Metazoa; phylum Arthropoda; class Insecta; order Lepidoptera; family Geometridae; genus Agriopis; species Agriopis leucophaearia. The sequence continues at coordinate 337,756 of OX421287.1, forward strand.
GCGTGTTTGTTTTAGCCGAGATTTAAGTCACAAGAGATGTGAGGAGGTTAAAATTTACATTAATATTATAAATGCAAAAGTATAAACGTATATTTATTAGAAATTTGTTTATTAATGTGCAATTTCAAATGAACTAAAACTAGTCAAAAATAAATATACTTTAAACTAAACAAAAAAGGATGACAATAAACTAATCTAAAATGCTATTTATTACTCTTGGTTGAAGGAAAAGTGCAGTATAGAGGCAGTAGTTTGTCCAGGTCCCTAGCTATATAGTTCGGGAGCCCCCACGGTCCTAAAGTCTCGACTCGCAAAAGGCACAAAAAATCCTGTCTATGCAGATAATATTTGAGGCGTTTGAGATTTTCAGCTTTATTCACGGCAAAATTGAGTTTGTTGCACTTAACTCTGCAATGGTAGAATTAATTTGGAAACCGTTTGGTTGGTTAAATATGGTTTAACACAAGGCCTCCTTTTGTCCCGGAAAAATATACGGTTCCTTTACGATGATGGGTGAAACAGCGGGGCGCAACTGGTTTCAGGTATTAATTTATGTAATATTTTTTCAACATCTGACCAGGGTATCGTTTGGCTTTTTTCTCATCTCATGGAAAACAATAATGCGGTCGTAGATGGAGCACATTTGTCTATTAATAACCTAGAAACTTTGGAATTGAACTATCCAAGATTGTGATGCTGCAGAACACAGACAAAGACAAGGGATTCCATAGTTAAATTATCATTTTCTACTATTATCATAAAAGTATTTGTGAAGTTGAAGGTTGAAGATTATACTCGTAGGTATATCCTATAATCCTAATTCTTTGTAACTCTGACAGATACAGTAAATTGCGAAAAGCTGAATAGAAAATTCTGTTTTTCTTATCAGTTTTTCTAGCTTAAAAAATACGTTGTTGTTACTTTTTCAACGAAAAAGCGACACTCGAAAGTAACGACAAAATAACAGTAAAAAACTCGTTCTAGTAGTAACTGTGTAGTACTAATCCTTGAATAGGAAATCACGATTGATATTTACAAATAATGGCAACCATGTCGTTCAGAAAGGTTCAGTTTGTTTGTTCATTCAGTGTCCATGGTTTGAACCAGCTCGTCCCGCTCGGTTGGCGCCGTGCCAGCTACTGACCACAGATTGACTCAGCTTCTGGAATCATGCTTCCAAACTTACTTTGACTTGCAGAAGTTCTACTTCATCATCATCAGCTGCTCATTCAGCCCGCTGCAGGGCATAAGTTTCCTTCTCATTTTACAATACAATATCACTTTATCATACACCATATTTCTAAAAAAAGTTACTAAAACTTATTACAAAAACCGGCAGTATAATAGGCGGCCTTATCGCTTTAAGAAATTTCTTCCAGGCAACCTTTCGATGGACATGAACTGAAAGAGGAGTAGGGTTAACTTGTTTGTCTACACTAATATTATAAAGAGGAAAGATTTGTACCTATTTTTGTATGTTTGTAATGAATAGGCTCCGAAACTACTGAACCGATTTGAAAAATTCTTTAACTGTTGGGAAGCTACACTATCCCCGGGTGACATAGGCTATATTATATTTTGTAGCGAGGCCGAAGGCCGAGCTTACACTCGTGCGAAGCCGGGGCGGACGGCTAGTCGCTAATATAATCCATGGAGTATTATAGTTTCCGCTAAATTTTATTATACTGCCTGTATACTTGGGTACACCAGAAAAATTAAGCAACGTACAGGTAACGGTCAGGTAACGGAGAGTAGTGTTATTACTGTCTTGTTTGTTTCTTTCACTGTTGGATAGAACAAACCAATTATCGACTACTCATTACCTACCAACTAGCAACTGTTTCAAATCAACAGTTATATTTGACAGCGCCGTTAGCTCAGTTGGTAGTGTACCTGCCTTCTGCGCTTGGGGGCGTGGGTTCGATTCCTACCTAGGACAAACATTTGTGTTAGTTCTATGACTGGGTGTTAATATCTATTTAAGTATATAGCATAAGTATAGTAGATATTTAAAAAAAAATTATCTATATCAGTCTCTGGCAGCCATATTACAAGCTTTGCTTAGTTTGGGGTCAGATGACCATGTGTGCAATAATGTCTCAGATATTTCTATAGGGTGACCGAAAGTTTAATTTCCCGCTGATGATGACTACTTTGTAGTGTTAATCTGAGCCGATTGTTTCCCCAAGATCAAAATAAAACCAATGAGCATAGTTCGCGGGTAGTTTACATCATAAGCCGAGTGTATAGTCCGGCCCGCTCGCTTGGCCGCGTGCCAACTGCGACTGGACGCCGTTTAGCCAGCGTCTTACTTCTACTACACTTCTGTGCGCACAGTAGGACAACTTTATGACACGTGACTAAGGACAAGTTAAGACGGTCCTTGTATTGGATGGGTGACCGTAAGTAGCACAAATGACTAGGAAACGTGACATAAGTAATAAGGCATACAATACAATATCAGGGTCTGTGTATTGTGAACTATCTTTTGTATGATTATTTACGGGATATTTACCGTGGTAAGGTCATCGTAAATATATAACTGTAGTGAACAACCGTGATAGTTTAAAACGGTGTTTTATCTTATGTATTACCAAGGATAATTTTAACTAGAGTCGTCCTTGGTATTACTTATAACCTAGTGGCGGGCTAATCTTGGAGTCTTTCTTGATTTTCACTAGTAATACTACTTTTATCGACAAATCTCACACACACTTAGAATATTTTAGTCCTGCCAGTTTAGTCCGCTGTACTAAACTAACAGGGCAACATTTTCTGAGCCTCTTTTAATTTCAATATGTAAGAATAAGTTGGTAACAACAATTACGGAGTTGTTTTATTCAGTTTTGTACAAAAATTGCACAATATTATTAACTCTATATTTTTTTTGTAGTGGTAGGACTCTTTTGCAGGGGTCTGCCTGGGGAAGTACCACATCTTTGCCAGTTATTCAACTGCCAAGCAGTAGTGTGCAAACACTACTGTGTTCCGGATTGAAGGGCAATGTTTCCAGCAAAATTACAGGGCATACGGAGATTTGACATCTTATATCTCGGGGTGACGAGCGCAGTGCATTGCCATCCAGGGTTTTGAACTGTTGATGTTAAAAATTCTGAGTGGCGTTGAGCTGTTATGTGCAAGCGTGAAGAGCCATCAGGCGAGCGACTTCGCTCGTCTCGTCACCCAGTATCATAAAAAAAAACAATCTCTAAACATTTAGCCTAATAATAACCTAATATACAATAATATTTGCATGAATAGTATGCAAACATGAGCGGTAATAGTAAAGGTAGAAGGTTGCCTACTGTCGAGGTAAACTTCACAAGTTTCACTGGTCATACGTATTCGAGTAATATTTAGGTCAGCTCCAGGCCTTTATCAGGGTAGACCCCGCAAGGGGATAGGGTTCAATTATTTTGGATGTCTGTGGCCTGTCTTGAGTTGACAGACTGTTGACTTAATTCACGCTTCCAACTAGCACGCTGCATAATTTAATTCGATCTTCGTCATCGTAGCAGTAGTACGTCACACGTTAATACAAAACTATGCTATTTAATGCTTTATAACATTTGAAAACTATGACTTTGTTATTTGTTTGTTGTACAGTACAGGGCAGATTTTGAGAGGGGAAGAGGGGGAGAGGGCGGAGTGGAGAGGATTGTTGTGGTCGCGAATTTCGTGCGCGAATGTCGCGCACACAAAACGTCTGCATTTGAGCCCGAAACAAAGCCCGTACTGATCCGCGATTACCCAGTGTCCGATGTTTGAAGAGATGCGTGCTCCAATTATCTCCAGCAGCGTGCAGAAGATCGCGTGACGCCAAGTCTATAGGTTATCTACCTGCTTGAACAAAAGGCTTAATCATTCACGCTAAACAAACAAAACCTTCTAAGGTATCTTCCGACTAAGTTTGTTCAATTACCTTCCGTGGCCAAGTAGAGTGGCTGACAGACCAGACACGACACGAGCCTCAGTGCACGCATCACAAATTTTTCGTGCAATAGTACACCTAGTTTTCACAAAATTAAACTCCAAGGTGCCACCTCTACCAAAAACAGTTAAACTTGCAAGATTTCACCAAAAATAACATCCAAAATGCGGAAAGTTGGTTTTCATAGAAGTTGACGTAGTCGCGGTGTCTTATATAGCTAGAGGTCTGTGGTCAGCTCCAACCTTAGTTCCATTCATTCCGTCGGCTGACGAGCCACGTCCCGGGAAACTGTATTCATTATAACTTGTTCTCTATTATTTATATATTTATATTATTACTACAACTCACTGGTTGGTTAACTATTAACAAGTCTCTTGCAAACGTCAACATTTTAACTATTCACCTACCGCTAAACTCCGCTGATTTGATAGCTCAAAAACCCATCATAAACAAAAACAAAAAAAACTATGTAATTAATTTAAAATATAGATAAATTTTATATGGTAAAAAAAAAAAGTAAAATATTTCGAACGAAAATATCATGCGAAATGACTGACTTTCGATCAAAATCCCACACAAAAGTCACAGTTTTAAACTAATCATATCACTCGTGACAAGGATTTGAATTATTCAAATTTGCTCTCAATCAATAGAAAATCTTTTATTTCACATGATATTTTCATGCAAAATCATACGATCGATTCAAAAATAGAGCCGCAGGTTGTAGTGATGGTGTGTGTTCGATGCCGGTAGCACTTTAAATGGAATGGGAACTGGATCCCAAATTCTACCAAAGCACGCTGCAGCGACAGCATCCTGATTATGTCACCTGTCACTTGCTATCGCAACCTTGCTATCTCCCTCGCACGCATGGCGTGAGATCATTTCTAACAGAATAACCCTGTTAGTATGTTTATTACTTTTCAGTATCAAACAACTGAACCGATTGTGGTGATGTTTGTCATAAAAGTAGTATACACCATGAAGATATGTAAAAGCACTTGTAAAAGCTTTGAAATTAAACACTTATTAACGGAAAATCGCAGATAAAACTGCGGGGCATAGCTAATGTTTACGTAAACTTCACTTCTAACAAAACGTCATGGTCAAACTGTAATAGTTTACATAATCTAATTAGTAAACATTATGCGCGCTGACACCTCGACTACGCAAACCAAATTATTACAGTTTTGGGAAGCATTCGGCCAAGCGTCATCCATTTATTTATACTTATGACCTATAACGCGCGACAACAGAATTTACATCCTATTTCACTACGACAAAGTCTATTTTTGTAACAAGCATCACTGGTTGATATTGAAGACTATGCTGACAGTTTTCAAACGAAAATGTACCTTGACTTTGATTAAATAACGTCGATTTTACTTTAAAATTGAGCGAGCTTTTTCAAACTTTCTGCGGGTAGTTCTGAATATTTCTTATGTTAGATAGGTAGAGTTGAAAATCGTTTGGAGTTAAAAGTTTCTGTTGATTTTTCATCGATGTTCGATTGAAGTTGAATAATAAATGATGGGCAGTTTGGTTATATTTTGGTTGTATTTAGGTTTTATAGCGGTTTTATATTTGGGTCAAGTTTATTGGAAAAAACGGGGAAATTGGGGAAAATAGGTCATTATCGTTTAGACAGGTTATAATCATTATGCAAGTTTTAATGATAAAATACGCCCCGTTAAAAAATAAGCTTTTGTGTTAATGAGAAATTTTATGGTTTTTGTTAAGTAGGTAAATGATTTTCTATATGAATTAGACAAAAAGGTAAAAAAAAAAACATGTTTGATATTAAGGTCGGGGAAAAAGTTTCTTCGTATTTTATAAACAAATTCAAGACATATTTTTTTTCAAGTTTAATTACATTTCATTATAATATATATGTGCCATTTTGTTCGATAACTTGTTGCCATCTTATGTAGGTAGTGACATGATCCCGTTGCTGTAGAAATTTTGGGACTTCTCATCAAAAAAATGCAACAAGTAGTTTTGACAGTCCTCTCTGGATGTTAATCTAACACTACCCAAAGAATTCTGAAGAGACCGAAACTAGTGGAAATCTGAGGGTGCAAGGTCAGGGCTATATGGTGGATGCATTAACACTTCCCAACCAAGCTCTCTCAATTGTTGCAGAGTGGCCAAAGATGTGTGCGGTCTGGCGTTATCATGATGAAAGACCACGCCCTTTCTGTTGATCAATTCCGGCCGTTTTTTCTCAATTTCTTGTTTGAGTCTCATCAGTTGTTGGCAATAGAGATCCGAATCGATGGTTTTGCTCGGCAGTAAAAGCTCATAATGAACGATGCCCTTCCAATCCCACCATACACACAGCATCACCTTATTACGTGTTAATCCGGGTTTCGCTACAGTCTGTGGAGCTTCACTGCCCTTTGACCATGATCGTTTGCGCACAGTCTTGTCGTAGGTGATCCATTTTTCATCACCAGTGATCAATCTGTTGAACGTCGAGCGAAAGGTATCTATTTTTACCTATATTTCATAGTGCCCGATAAGTCCCGATAAATATTAAAACATTTAAGTCTTTAGTTAAGAAAATGTAAACCGCCATCTTGGAGCGGCGGCCATATTGAATTTAGTCTGTTTTCACTTTATCGTTTCCTACTCTTTCTAAGCTCTTTCATTTGATACCCATATTAATGAAAAGGTTGACATAAAACATACACCATCCAGCATCTTATGGCGGGGGCCATATGATGGATGATGATGATGATGATAAGATGGATTTATGGTCAGTAAATATTATAATATGGGGTTCTTCAAAAGGGCTGTTAATAGAGTCTTTAAGGGTCGGCAACGTATCTGTGATGCACCTGATGTTGCAGGTATCCATAGGCGACAGTGACCGCTTACCATCATGCAGCCCGTTTTGCCACCTATGGCATAAAAAGTATTTCTAATTTGAATAAAATTTGGTATACAGGTAGCTTATAACTTGGATCAAAACAATACACGCTACACTTTTTTTTTACTTTTTACGCAACTTTTTTAAACCTTTTATTTATTTATATTTTTTTTGGATTTTATAGTTCTTTTTTTAGTATTAGTATCCCGGTAAAGTTCATGAGTCCTATATGATAGCGGGTGAAGCCGTGTGGTGGTCCTAGTACAGTATAAGGACGTCCCAACCTTTATTTGATCCGTCAATATCTCGATAATGCTCCAATACCTACAAATTGCTTTTATTACTTAACTTCGTGCATTACAAACAAACTGCCAATAAATTAGATACATATCTATCAGATAGCCCAAGTTACTATTCGAAAGGTAGCTTGTATAAATAATAATAATGAGTCTTTTCAAGGTCAGAGTAAATAGGTTCTAAGTCTGCGTGCTTCATCATCTAACACGTCAGCGCTTACCAACAGGCGAGTTGGTAGACAAAAGCGTTTAAATAAATCATAATCTACACTAATATTATAAAGAGGAAAGATTTGTACCTATTTTTGTATGTTTGTATGTTTGTAATGAATAGGCTCCGAAACTACTGAACCGATTTGAAAAATTATTTCACTGTTGGGAAGCTACACTATCCCCGGGTGACATAGGCTATATTATATTTTGTAGCGAGGCCGAAGGCCGAGCTTACACTCGTGCGAAGCCGGGGCGGACGACTAGTTATCAATATAAAAAACGGGAAGAACCAGCTTTCAAATAAAAAAAGAATCTTCAAAATCAGGTAACAAAAATTTTTTTTAAAACAGTCGAATTGAAAAAAATCGTCGAATTGATAACCTCCTTCTACATCAGACGAGGGGGCGGTCAAACCAAGTCTATTTGAAACTAAACAATTTGAAAAAAGCTGTCAGAAATCACTGAAAATTTTTGAAGAAGCCACATACGTACGGCTATACACGTATGTACGGCTTACTGTACATATATTGGTGTGACAAGGTAGCAAGTCGGCGCAGAATGTTCCCGTCCCCGATAAAGCAGAGTAAGCGGCGAGACACGAGTCTCCTTACTACGATTGTAGTTAGCGCTCCCTCCAATCAGATCAATACAGCATATATACGCAGTAGAACAACTCGCAACAGAAAAAAACTATTATTATTGAAGTGGAAACTTCTTTAGGCACTACAGTTATATTATATTTTTTTTATTTTTTTTATGTTGTCTTCCCGTGAACATAGTGCATGTTACTGCGCCGAAATATCGGGAGCTCCTTCCACAACCTTACCACGGTAAATATCCCGTAAATAATCATATAACTGTAGTGAACAACTGTGATAGTTTAAAACAGCGTTTTTCTTTAGTCACGTTCAGCATTTTTTGGGTGAACAAAAATCATGGAACGCGTGTCATAATCACGCTGTACCGTGTATTTTAAAACAGCGCCATCTTTTGTAAAATATATGAATTACTACTTAAGTTTGCACTTCTGACGTGCAGTCCTATAACTGATGTGTTTTTTTATAATTCATAATTATTAATATAGGATTTTGTGAATATATCTTGTCAAACAAAAATAATAATAGTACTTAGTTTTTTCTGTATTGTGAAAAATATCCGATCGAAATAGTTGTAACGGAAGGACTTTTTAAAGGAGGATTTTATCAACCATTGGCGGGATTTATCATTAAAATGTGAATGTGGTAATACATTGCTGTAAGCAAGTGTTGAGCGTGCTTCATGGATAGTTTTAATTGGAAAAGTATAGTTTGCATAGATGCATTTCATTGAGTGAACTGGGCACTTTAGTAAACTGTTGGGTTATTACGTAAGTATCGCTATCTAATATACGATGCTCACGCGCATGGTGTTAGTAAGGTGACGTGAGTGGAATGACACGATAGCGATAACTCAGACAAGTATTTTTGAAGTGAAGACTTCTTTAAGCGCGTTGAGCACTTTTTTGGTGATCAAAAATCATGAAACTCGCGTCATCGTCACGCTGTCACAGAATACATAATACGCAGTACGTGTCAATTTATGTTATAAACTCGCTGCTCAGCTTAGTAGCATCCATACTGTCAACACAATGTCCTCACGAGAAAGGGTTGAAATAAACATACCGACATTACTTCTCAATCGTCTATCGAGTGGGGGGGGGGCAGGCAGGGGGGGGGGTGTACTCATTCAATATTAATGTTTATTGATAACAGATTAAGTAGAACTCTAGTAGGGGCTTACAGATGGAGTTCTTGTTCATAAATGAAGTGAACAGATGTTTTTATAATTTTCATTGCAACATATTAATTCTAATAGTAATAACTTAAGGTTAATTTTAATTACAACAATACATATTACCTACTTGCATGTAAACGCACGAAAAAAAAAAATTAAGCTGAAGCTGCCTCGTTAGTCGTCCGTGGAAATGTTTTTAACCGACTTCCAAAATAGGAGGAGGTCATCGCTGCATCATCGCTTAACATCAGGCGAGCTAGCGGTCAAACGCAAGCCTATTAAAAAAAAAAGCTATGGAGAAAAAACCGAAGGTGGTAAGTCATTCCACAACTTACAGTATTTTATTTATATTACACGGGAATTACTCACGTAAGATTAGGCCGGATACTCCGACTATAGCATCCGGCATTCACCTTAATAAAAACCGCCGTATGCGGTTGAAACTATAGTCGGAGTATCCGGCCTAATGTTACGTGAGTAATTCCCGTGTAATATAAATAAAATGTATGAAAACCACGTCAGTTTCTACAGGTACGTACGTGGCAGAAACAGTCGCTCTTAAATAACAAACGAACGAGAGGCATATTCAATGATAAATGATATCACAATACTGTCCTTCAGAAATAACACTAAAATAATCATTTTTATGCAAAATGAAAACTTTGCTCGCTACCCGCTCCGTTTGGCGTCGAGTCAAACGATCCATTTTCTTCTAAAAGGTATGTTGTCAACCCTATTAATAAAATGGTACGGTCGAATTCAGCCTGACAGCAACCTGAATTATATTAGTCGTCAGTTCTCATTAGTGCTAAAGTTTATTACAATGTATTAGAGTCGAAATTCGTTTGTCAATAATTTTAATTACAATTGAATGTGTTCGGGAGAACTGCGTGTTGCACTCTAAGAGCTTAGAAATAAAGTTAATTCTTGAATGTTATTTTTTAGGTTTGTTAGTAAACAGAATTTATATTACAAAATTCCAGATTTAATTTGGCTGAATCTTTGATTTTAGATTTTATTTTAAATATTTTACTAGTTGCAACCCGAGGTTTCACCCGCGTGGACTTTCTATCAGGAACTGTATTATTTTGCCGGGGTAAAAAGTACGTAACGCAAAGAGAAAGAGTCAAGAATTGGTCAAAGCATACTGACCATTAAAAAAAAGTTTCTGTCACTGTCCGGCCCTCCAAAAGATCACGTTGATCGTTTGCCCTGTTGCTGCGTGAAAGAGGAATAAACAAACAAACATTCGCATTTATAATTCCTATTAGTATGAATCAAATATTAAATTCGTTAAAATGAAGGTTTTTTATAAAAATGTTCAAAATATAGATTTATACCTAAGGCGACTATACGATTCAGTGCTGTAAGCAGCATTATGCATCTTGCACATGGCGCATATAAGTTGCGCAAGTAGAGAACGATGCACGAATAATACAAGTAAATGCATACGTACTAGCCCCGGTGGCTCAGTTGGTCACCACCAACCTACTCTCTGCGCTTGGTGGCGTGGGTTCGATTCCCACCTAGGGCAAACATTTGTGTGATGAACATTTGTGTTTGTTCTATGTCTGGGTCTGAATATCTATTTAAGTATGTATTTAACAATATATATGTATGTATATCAGTCTCTGGCTGCCATATTACAAGCTTTGTTTAGTTTGGGGTCAGATGACCAAGTGTTCAAAACTGTCACGAATATTTATTTATTATTATTTATTCTGGTAGCTAAGCGGTAGCATGTGCGCTTCACAATTTGATGGAAATCAGTTCGATTCTCGACGCTCAACCCATCACTTATTTAGTACTTATACAAATGATGTACAGTTTAGATGTCATCACTCAACAACGGTGAACGAAAACATCGTGAGGAAACCGCCGCGGTATATCCAAGAACCTCAAAAGTTCCAAGACATGACATTTACCAATATATACTGGGCCAGCATGATGGATTAGGGCCCATCCTGTCTGTCTGAGAGCAGGCCTGTGTCGCAGCAGTGGGAACATGATAGGCTGATGGTGATGACATGCATTCTGTAGATTAGAACGAGTGAATCCACGCGCTGTCGCTATAGTAAGCTGTGAGTAAAATAAGACCTAAAAAAATATAACGTATAACAAAGTAATAGGGAATTGGTCGAAACAAAATACTGAGTTAATATTAGTATAATATTATTACGGATAAAGCTGCTTCCACACCAACACGCTCCTAAGTAGGTACGTGTGTATATATAGGTTTATTGATTGACTACCTGTGCTTAGCGGTTCCAATCGAGATTTTTTTGTACTTCACATTTTCCGGCTTGAGTTTTTAATCATTTAATTAAAAAAAATATTTACACGTCATTAGAACGAAACGGCTTTACCGATTTTTACCAAATTTTATATGCGTATTCAGTAGGTCTGAGAATCGGCTACTATCTATTTTCCATACCCATCTATTTTCTATTTTTATAATTTTTCCTTCACCGATTTTCATCACCACGCGGGTGAAACCGCGGGGCGCAGCTAGTAATTATCTAAAATTCTTACATATACAATACAGAATTAAAGATGATGTTCCGTACCCAAAGGGTGTAAACGGGACCCTACTAACCAAACGCAAGCCTACTTACGCATTAAAAAAACATACTACGCTACACGCTACGCAAAACTCTACGCCCCATTCCACGACGAACACCTCACCCCAACCTGTCCCCAATAACAGAAACCAAATATTCTCTAAGACAACGGTATATTAATAACGAATAACGATTATTGCGCTATAGAAACAATTACGTTAACGTCGAGTCGAGACACAGAGCAGGCGCGCGTGGCTTCTCTCTACATCGGTGCTGTTTGTCGGGCTCGGGGTAAACTTATACCTATCCACATTGGTTTAGCCATTATAACAAATCATGTGCGCGTTAGAATTATTTATTTGAACATTTCTATTATTCTCTGGTACTGAGTGAGTCGTGGAGTAGCAAGTCGTGGAGTGGATCGGTTGGTAGATCAGTTAAGCCGAAGATGCGAACTGCTAGTCTGTGGAATGCACTGCCTGAATGAATGTTCCCCGATAGTTACAATCTGGGTGTCTTCAAGTCACGAGTGAATGGGTTTCTTCTAGGCAAGCGTGCTACATCGTAGACCGCATCATCGCTTAACATCAGGCGAGCTGGCGGTCAAACGCAAGCCTGTTACATACATTTAAAAATTGAAATAATTGTAGTACACTTTAAAGTAAAACAATAAATAATACATAATGGCCAAGTGTGAGTCGGTGTGTGGAAGACGCAGCGGAGGTAGGCCTTCCACTAGATGGACCGACGACATTGTGAGAGTCGCGGGCATTCAGTGGATGCAGATGGCAGGTTGTCGTTCAGTGTGGAGGTTAAAGGGTGAGGCCTATGTTCAGCAGTGGACGTCTTATGGCTGATGATGATGATGATGAAGAAGTGTGAGTCGGTGACAAATTTCTGTTCACCACCATGTTAAGCGCGGTCGGTACTTGAATGGGTGACCACCAGGGCGTGATGTTGTCTTTTTGCACTACTCTTTGTATTTTGTGGTACGGAACCCTCAGTGCGCGAGTGTTTCTCGCACTTGGTCGGTTTATTTTTAAAAAGCACAGCATGGCCTCGATAACTAAACTAAAAATAAACATCTACATTATTGTTATTACTTGGTATTGTTAAGTGTCGAAGAGCAGGCACCACCTGCTTTCCACCGGCATGTTCTGGTAGAGTTCGCTAAATGAAGAAACTACAAAATGTCATTGGGCTGTGTTCAGTTTTGTTCAGAAAATGCGATGGTAGCGCCTCTATTGAACTCTATAGATAAATTGGCAGAACTGTAGCAGATTCCCGAATGGAACGGAACAGAAGTTAACAGAACGAATTCCTACTGAAATTATGACCGATATGGAACTGTGGAGAGAGAACAGTCGTTTTGACTGAGGTATAATAAAACCGATTTACTCGTGATGGGGAAGAAAGGTTCTTGAGTGCCCACTAAATGGACCGACGACATTGTTAGAGTCGCGGGTATCCAGTGGATGCAGATGGCAGGATGTCGTCAAGTGTGGAGGATAAAGGGGGAGTCCTATGTTCAGCAGTGGACGTCTTCTGGCTCATGATGACTCGGGATTTGAAGACACCCAGATTGTAATTATCGAGGAATATCCATTCAGGCAGCGCATTCCAAAGACTAGCAGTCCGCACAATTAAATTGGAATCAAAGCGCATCGTATGGGTTTTCGGAATATCAACCATAAAGCGGTGTCGGTTTAATAATGAATTCTTACACGAGTTTTGTTGAAGGAAGAAAGACTATTTGTAAATTTTAAAAAGCTTACAGCTTTCTCTTGTGTTCAACTGTGTAAATAAATTGGATTTAAAGATGAACTTATTGTTTTTTATTGCCTACTAAGTGGGGCAATCTCAATGGGGTAAAGAGCAAACAATCTTACTGAAAACAAGCACCAGCTCTCCGCACTGATCCCCGTAAACCGCGGAAAGCGATTGATCGAAACTAGATTGGGTCGTATGCCTACTGACATATATTCTGGGACTGGCAATTACAAACTACTACCTTATCTATGTGCGTGTTGTAAGCTAGGCTTGTCTCGTGGGTTCACCCGCGCAGAACGCGGTTTTTCTTCTTTTTTAACCTCAAACAAGGAGGGGGTTTCAATTCGGTTGCTTTTTAATGTTTTTTACCTCAGAACTCCGTCATTTATGAACTGGTTTAAAAATTTTTTTTTTTAATGAAATGATATACGTTCAGTTTGGTCTCAACAAAATGTCATCAAAATGGGTTCAGTAGTTTGGTTTTTAAATTAAAGTAACTAGCAAATTTGACTGATTTTGTGTGACTTTCATGATTTAATTACATTGTTAGTATTAAGATAGATAGAAACTATTGTGTAGTACACCAGAAATAAAAATTACATACAGATAGAAAACACTTACGAGCTAGTGTCACAAGAGGCGGCCTTATCGCTAAAAGCAAAGCGTTCTCGCGAATTCATTGTTAAGTTAGCCGTGATGCTGATAAAAGTGTGTTAAAAATGATGATGGTGTGGTCGCGCATACTACCAACATCGTGTACAGATGTATTCCCGCAGAACCGGCCGTTTCCTGTTAGTGTTTACATCGTAGACATCATTCATTCTGATGCCAGCTCCGACCGGGAGGAATCCAGGGCAAGCACGTCATCGCTCGTTCATAAACACAGATCACACTAACAAGGGAGATGTGGTAAGGTAGCGAGGCGAGTGCGAATGCATTAGGCATAAATCAGGCCTGATGAAAAGTTGAACTCACCCTGTAGACGACATTGTCGCACATTTTGATGTAAAACATCTATTGGCGCGCCTTGGTAGTAAAATCGACACGTATGCCTGACCGCAAACGCTATGACGCTATCTTATGCCGTCATGTTTCAAACAAATCTGCCAATCGTGAAGGCCATTTTTTTTGCATGTGAACTATTTATTAATTAGTTTATCGAGTAAAAAAGCATTGTTCTCCGGAGACTTCGTAATGTCTCTGGCATCGGCTATATCTTTTGCACGTTCTTAACATTTTTAACAGGCTTCCAAAAAGGTTCTCAATTCGACTGTTTTTTTAAAATGATTGTTACCGCAGAACTTTCGACTGGGTTCACCCAGTTAATTATTAATTCTTTTTTTTATTTGAAAGCTGGTGCTTCCCGTGTGGTCTCATTTCAAATTGGTTCACCTCTGACGTTTTTATAAAGTCGATTTTTTTAATTGATAATTATTTTATGACGCAAACCAGCCTCAACCGTTACGCTCCTATTAATTAATAAATAACACCGTACGAACTTTGTTTTACTCCATATTTTATTTCGATGAAACAGGGAAGTTTACACATAGTGCCGCCTGGTGGCGCTTCATTCAATGTGAAATAAAGGTACGTTCGGATACGCATACTCACAAAATTATTACCCTGCATCTGATGTTCGGATACTCAACATTACGGACCCGACCGGACTTAGCATTGCATCGTCATGTGTAGGATTGCCCTACTCTACCACGTGACTTTTATCAAAGTTGGAGCAAGTAGAGAACACCTTACATGAAAATAGTCGGCCGTCAGCGCGTCATAACGATATAGTCTGTTTATATAGGTAGTTGGTACACATAACGCGCCTGTCTGCCGTTTATAAATACGCAATATAAATAGCGAGCGGTATCTATGCGGAGTGCTATTTTGATCGTGGATACACTGAAATGATTTCCATTTCATAAAATAGTAAATTTGAGTGCTCATTAGCGGGAGTCGCTTGAGGCCGTATTGGGACGTACTCAGCCGCCCTGGGCCGCATGTACATATAGGTACCATAATTATAATTGACTAGCGACGCGCCCAGGCTTCGCACAGGTGTAAACTCGGCTTTCGGCCTCGGTATGACCTGTTCCAGGGACACAAAATTTCATCAAAATCGGTCCAGCCGTTTACTCGCCGTTTAAACCTTTCCTGGACTACGACAAACATTTCAAAACCAAAATCAGCTATATCGGCCCAACCGTTCTCGAGTTTTAGCGAGACTAACGAACAGCAATTGATTTTTATATATATAGATTATTAGTGGGATTGGCTCTTCAAATATTTTATGCTGACGGGCTGAAATGTATTACTTTCAACCCGCTCCTCAGGCAATTTCAGGCCTACTTTCCGAGTATGAGTAATGAAAAGGTAATTTTTCAACAACAAAAAAACTTTTAAATTTAAACCTGGAATCGCGGTTGAAATTTCCACGATAATATTTGATTTACAACATTTATTCCCAAATCTTAGTTAAAATGATAATTTTCTTCTTTTGCAGGCCACACTTCGAACGAAAATCGACTCAGCATGTACTAACAGACAACGACATAACAGTGTAGTGTACAAAGTGAATAGTTCAGTGTGTGTGATGTAAAGTTCCCTGCGGCGAGGTGATGTGTTCTCGACGAGAGATGGCGCTCAAATCAATTCTGGCGGTGGCCTTGTTGGCGGTCTACGGGTGGCCTACTGCGTTGGCTGAAAGAGGTAAGTCGATTGTTTTATTTTCAGGATATTCGGTGACCTGATAATTTGGATATATGAACTTTCGGGGTAACGCAGGTATTTAAGAGATCCGTAGCTACTGATAAGCGCTTGGTTTTAGATCCTAATATTTAAAAAAAAAAAATTTTTTTTAATTAACCAGTCTCAGTATTTAAAATTAAAATTAACATAACAAATACTTATTACAAATAATGTCAAAAAATTACAAATAAACAAAATTACACAACATAAAATTAATTATTTAAATTTATTATTTTAATTTATGTAAGTTATATTATGTTTCCATATATGCATACTTTTAGTGCATAAATCATTTTCTAGAATAAAAAAATATAACATAAAAAATGTCACATGAAATTAAAGTACTTACTTGCCTACTTAGCAAAAAAAATATCCAAAAAAACAGCACAAATAATGTCGTCGGTCACGACTAAGGTCAGCAAGACCGATTTTTTGCCGTGTTTCAAAGATGGTTAGCTCAGTGCCCTTAGTACGAGCACTTGCGAAAAAGTTATCGTTTCGTAAACGATAGCAAAATGTATGAAAAAATCAGTTTCCTTTTACGTCCGATAGAGGCGCTGTTAAATTTTTCATACATTTTGCTATCGTTTACGTTACGATAACTTTTTCGCAAGTGCTCGTACTAAGGGCACAGAAGACCAAATCGTGCAGAAGAGAATTTATGTTATAGTTATTCATTGATAGTTGATCCATGTGTGTACATGAATCAATCATGTATTACACGAAAAGTTCAGAGAAATATAGTTACAACCGCTGTAACTACATTTCTCTGTACTGTCCATACGAGCGGAAGAACCATGTAAAATTGTAAGTACCCTCAAACTCAAAATATTAAAAAACGTAGCTACAATAAATACAACGTTGAATATTGCTTATTTAGCGCGCGCCGGAATTTAATATTAAATTATAATGATAAAATCTGCCGGTTCGGCTCGGGGCGATTTATTTTGTATATTTAATGATAGATAAGCTCATTTTATTACCGTGGTGCAGTGGGGGAGGAAAGAAGGGAGGGGACTTTTTAATAGATTATATCTCAATAATGGAAAATTAGAACTGATTTGACAAACTTATGTTAAGCGTTAGTAATTAATCTTACTGTTATTTATAAAAAAAAATATTTATTGAAAAAAACAACGATTCTAAAATATATTTTTATCATAAATTCGTTGTTATTTATATAATTCGACTCTATAAAAAATCAGAATAACAAATCAAACCATCTTTACTTAATAAAGTTCTTACTACTTTAAAATTTACAAAAAACAATAATTGTAGTATAATGTAGTATAATTACGTATTAAATATATAGGTACAGAGATATAATAAAAACGTAGAGATTAAAAAAACTGTAATTGCGAGATATAAAAAAAAAACACAGGGCGTTTAAAAATAGAAGCTAAACACGTTAAGACAGTTTTTAGAATTTTTGTCTGTTTGTTTGTCCACGCACATCTCCTAAATAACTGAACGGATTTAAATACAGTTTTAACGAATATGCTTAGCTATGACCAAATTGAAGTATAGGCTATGTTATTTTGCGCAAGGGCCGGATTAAGGGAGGAAAAAAGGTTTGAAAGTTTATATGAAACTCTACGCGTACGAAGTCGCGGGCACTAGTGATAAATAAAACATTAGTTATTTCAAACGACGCTTACTTGCCTGATAGGCAAGCAAATTGCTTGTTTTATTACTATTCAATAAAAACTACCCTTCCGATAAATCGGACTGGAATGTAGATACGTGACGTAGCGTTACGAAACCGGACAGTGTCCTACATTCCGGACGATTCTATCTTCCTCTTTGTAGCGAGTTTCCAAACAAAACGACTCCAAATTGAATACAGAGGAACATTTTTCCAATGAGCGGGAAATTTAGCAGAGGAATATTTTCTAAAAGCGTAAAATGTTAGGTTCACAACATGCATAACATTGTGTGTGTGAGTATGCGTGAACCACTCAAACCCAGGACTTCGTACCCAGGTACAAAATATAGTTTTTTACATAATCCACACTAATATTATAAATGCGAAAGTAACTATGTCCGTCTGTCTGTTTGCTACCTACATAATCACGGCTAAACGGCTTAACTGATCTCGATAAAATTTTGCGAGGTAGGTAATAGTATGTATCATGAGGACGGACATAGGTTATTATTTTGTGAAGAAATCGCGAACGAAGTCGCGGGTACAGCTAGTAGGTATATATATATAAGGTCGGGGAAAAAGTTTCTTCGTATTTTATAAACAAATTCAAGACATATTTTTTTCAAGTTTAATTACATTTAATTATAATATATATGTACCATTTTGTTCGATAACTTGTTGCCATCTTTTAGGTAGTGACATGACCCCGTTGCTGTAGAAATTTTGGGAATTCTGATCAATAAAATGCAACAAGTAGTTTTGACAGTCCTCTCTTGATGTTAATCTAACACTACCCAAAGAATTCTGAAGAGATCGAAACAGGTGGGAATCTGAGGGTGCAAGGTCAGGGCTATGTGGTGGATGCATTAACACTTCCTAACCAAGCTCTCTAAATTTTTGCTGAGTGGCCAAAGATGTGTGCGGTCTGGCGTTATCATGATGAAAGACCACACTCTTTATGTTGATCAATTCCGGCCGTTTTTTCTCAATTTCTTGTTTGAGTCTCATCTGCTGTTGGCAGTAGAGATCCGAATCGATGGTTTTGCCCGGCGGTAAATGCTCATAATGAACGATGCCCTTCCAATCCCATCATACACACAGCATCACCTTATTACGTGTTAATCTGGGTTTCGCTACAGTCTGTGGTGCTTCACTGCCCTTTGACCATGATCGTTTGCACACATTCTTGTCGTAGGTGATCCATTTTGCATCACCAGTGATCAATCTTTTCAAAAACGGTTCGGTTTCTTTACGTTTCAATAGAGAATCGCAAATGAGTACACGATTCATTTGGTTTCTGTCAGTGAGCTGGTGTGGCACCCAAATATCGAGTTTTTTTGTATACCCAGTTATTTTCAAATGGGTCAAAACTGTTTTGTGGTCAATCCCCAGGTCTTCAGCTACGTCGTAACTACTAATATGCCGATCTTGGTCCACTTTTTCAGAAATGGCATCGACTTTATCCGTAACAGGGGGGCGACCAGAGCGAGCTGCATCTTTGACATCAAAATTCCCGGACTGAAAACGCTTGAACCAACATTGTGCTACTCTTGATGACACTGCATTAGGTCCATAAACGTCACAAATTTTATTCGCGGCTTGTGTCGCATTTTTCAGTTTTTTGTAATAAAATTTCACAATATATCGAATTTCTTCGTTAGATTCACTCATTTTATCGAACAAAAAAACAATTGAAAAATGGCGGGAAATTGCTTTTTACTTTTTATATTCCTTTTTTAAAATGTCATATTTTTAATGGTATCAAAACCAGCCAGATACAAACAGTACAACCCATGAGATTTTTACTACAACTTTATACATACAAAATACGAAAAGACTTTTTCCCCGACCTATTATATAGTATATATAAACAAGCGAGGTTTTTACTGAATTGCGGCTACCCGGTGACCACAATAAAGTTTATGTATATTTTAAGTTATAATCATAGTATCAAAAAAAAAACCGCATGGAATTGAGAACCTTCCTCCTTTTATGAAGTTGGTTAAAAATAAAAATAGTAAATTTCATTATGATCACCACGTTGCCGCAATTGCAAAACTTTATTAATAAATTATGTTTTAAAGTTAAAAATTTAAACTTTATGTATGATACAGTTATATGATTATTTACGGGATATTTACCGTGGTAAGGTTGTGGACTACGCCTAATATTGGGAACTCCTTCCACAACCTTACCACGGTAAATATCCCGTAAATAATCATATAACTGTAGTGAACAACCGTGATAGTTTAAAACAATGTATGGATGATTTTTAAGTTATGTATTTTGTAGGCACTATAAAGTCGACTCCTACGTTTTCTGCACGTTCCTTCTCTTTTAAAACTACAGGTATATTTTTTATCATTGTGGTAAATTGAAATAATTATGTTTTTGTATGAATGAAAAGATTATTTATTAAAAATCATACTGTTTGTTAGCTAATTATCAATAATCCATACGAGAGGTGTTTCTCTGGCGTATTTTCTACTCGGCGGTCGTAGAGTCACACTGTACCAAGTCACTCTGATACCGAGGATGAAACTGAATCGGGCTGAATTGGTTTTGTTGAATTTCCATTTTGGAACATGACGAACTGAGCTTGTGTCGCATTCCTAGGATGGCCAATATTGGCAATCTTGTTTGCTCTAACGAAAAAATACCGTTATATACAACGAGTAACAAAAAAGTGTGATAATACTGAAACGTGTGTATCTACTCATTATTGTATACAATTTATATCGAAACAAAACTATTTTACCAAAACCAACCGTATATTTGTACAATTACGGCTCAGTTCTGTAATGTCTGTTCGATTGCACAACATCCTCAAAACACGTGAACCGTCGTTGAGCAAGCGAGACGGCGATTATGTCTGAATCGCAAGTGGGAACTTCTCTCCCGAGAGAAAGAGACAATTTTCTCTTTCTCTCCCTTTAGTGAGACGGAGGTTCGTCAGCCAAGTTGACGGCTCTCACAGTGTGTTATGGCTTGTGCAACTATTGCGTAAATGTGGATCCAATCTGGCTGCGTATTGAGTCCAGACAGATTGAGTATTGCCGCGATTAGCGCGTCATTGTGGCATCTTTATATTTTTTTTGATCGATGTTTATAAATATTGGTACGTACCTTCTTGTGCCATAATATAACGGTACACAATGAAGTGCCATGTCACGTGTAGTGACGGACATGGCGGAAAACAAAATAAGAGTTGCATTCACTCGCTGCTGCACCGCTAGCAGAGTCCGTGAACAAACGGACAGGAGAAACGCGCCGCTTTTACACTGTAGCTTTTCTAAGTATTACCAGAGACAATATAGTAGTTTGTCTATGGTATTGCCTAGCCACTCCGTAGGAGTATTACATTCTCTTGGCTAGCCAGCAGGGCTAACATGCGGGCCGTGACTAAATTTGTCCACTCTTTTTATTGTGCCAAAGCGAAACAGGCGTATACGGAAACGTAGGTCTTGTCACAAAATTGACGTCAAGAATTTGTCGCGGTGCGCACGTTAGCCCTGCTGGAGGGACAAACTGAACGAACTGAACTGAACTTGGTAACTTCATTCTTCATCATCAGCCATAAGACTTCCACTGCTAAACATAAGCCCCCCTTATATACTGAACGACAGCCTGCCAACTGCATCCACTGGATGCCCGCGACTCTCACGATGTCGTCGGTCCATCTAGTGGGAGGCCTACCTACGCTGTATCTTCCGGTTCATGATCTCCACTCAAGACCCTTTCTTCCACATTGGTTATTGGTTGCCTGGCCACTGCCACTTTAATTTGCAAATTTAATAGCTATGTCGGTGACTGTGGTTCTTTGGCGAATATCCACGTACCGGATTCTATTACCCACTGTAGGTACTAATCATATTGTGATTATAGACTAAACAAGAGAGGTGACATTAAATATTATAATTATGTACATAAAAAAAGCTTTTGTCCGCGACTTCTCATATAAACTTTTATCACAAAATTATTTCTTAGCCGACCTCTGCACTCCATAAGAAATCTGTTGGCTAATTTCAGCTTCTTAGGTGAAGTATTCGAGGAAATAAGATAAAAGACGATATTTCACGATGAGTCAGTCACTCAGTGAAAAGTATTTCGCTTTTATGTACAATACAATAACTTTTTAATAAAAACTACAAAAACAAGGATAACATTATAAACTACAGTAATTATCTAGGCTTTTAACAGGCAGCCTTATCGGTTAAAGCGATCTCTTTTAGGCATCGTGACATATAGATATAGGAAATGTGTAAGTTAGTAAGTGTAAAAACACATAGGATTTAAATTAGTTTGTCTGTTATTTTTTATGTGTCTAAATTTATATAGGTGAAGTCAGAAAAGTTATTTTTGGGATTATTTTACTGTACTCAACCTCCATGTATACTTGTATAGGTATATAAATCAATGGATACGAACGATACATGTTACTGCAGTAAAATGTTCCCCGCCCGTTTGTCGAGCTCCAATCAGTTCGTTCGCCGAAATCGCCATGACGTGAGCTTAAAAGCTTTCAGAGATTTTTCAGTGTCGTCCCGCACCAGTGTTGCATCGTATTGTGTACAAAACAACAACAATTGACGGCTCGCTATTCATTACGGGTTCCAAAGGGATAACGGAAAGTAAATTGACTTTGGAACAGCAATGGATAACGAACAACAATGCTGATGGGGAAACAATGGTTTGTTTAGATGAGAATAGCCATTTAGATAGGCTACATGATGGATCTGGCTTTTCTATTCTTTCGAGTATTAGATAACGGCGTTAAAGGGTCGGCAACGTAGTTGTGATGCCTCTGGTGTTACAAGTATCCATACGACGGTGACTGCTTACCATCAGGCAGCCCGTCTGCTTGATTGCCACCTATGGCATAAAAAAACACAAACTGGCCATGCGGTTTCAGTCGATATTCTACAAGAAACATTAATTGTTCTGAGATAAAAAGTAGTCCATGCGTTAGTCTAGTCTAGACTATAAGTTATCTTCATACCAAATTTCATTCAAATTCGTTCAGTTACGGAGTTGCGTGCGGACTAACATGCATTATTAGTCTTTCCGGATACGATCCCTCAGAAAAACGCCGAGCACAAATAAATAAAATGTATGTGTTCAACAATTGTTTTTAACAATTTATCAAGTTTCAGCCGCTCTATTCTGCAAGCTAAGTGAACGCGCAAGTGAAGTGATACAGCTAAGTGAATGTGTGTTTTTCTTGTCGATTACTACAAAGAAATGTCAAAATGTCAAGTGATCACCCTTTACTGTGGTCCCTTACCCTTATAATTCGATAATATGACATTTATCTGCAGAAATAGGCGAGAATAAATCACATTCACTTAGCTTATCACTTCACTTGCGCGTTCACTTAGCTTGCAGAATAGACACCTTCTTGAAGTGAAAGGATATGACGATGCTAAGCTACATTTTCATCGTCAAATCCTTTCGTAGAACTTCAGCCAATCCACTCTATCCTTCAATACATGTGTCAATCTCCTTTCAGTGCAAAAATATATGTTATTTGTTAAAGCAGTGCAGTTGTGGTAATGTATTATGTAATCGACAGCTCCTGGCTGCCAGCTGCTTAAGGACTTGGCTTCCTGCCAAGTCCTTAATGGAGTTACCTCTGGCATTAGAAGGGCATTGCCTCCCGCTGAGAGGCGTTGTTGTTTCAGTGCGCTGTTGGTTTTTGATGAAGGGTGAAACTGGACGCTTTTTTGATAATTACACTCAATCACATTAATCCACACTATCCACACTTAATATTATAAATCCGAAAGCAGCTCTGTCCGTTTGTCTGTTTGCTACATAATCACGGCTAAACGGCTGAACCGATCTCGATAAAAAAAATCGTGGTAATACTATGTAGGTATCATGAGGATGGACATTGACTATTTTTTCTAAAGAAATCGCGGACAAAGTTGCGGGTATAGCTAGTATCATATATGTGAAAGTTTGGATGGATGGATGTTTGTAACTCAATCACAAGGAAACGGCTGGATGGATTTGGATGAAATTTGGAATATACATTGCTTATGTCCTGGATTAACACATAAGCTTCTTTTCATCATTTTGATCATCACCGATTTTCATCATCACGCGGGTGAAACCGCGGGGCGCATCTAGTATATTATACATCACAATATTATAAGAGAAAAAAATATGAAATCAACATCTGACACGTTTAGAAGATGATGTAAAGTAGGGCGCCATTAAAAGGCAAAGTATTGACAGATTGAATAACGCGCGGACTGGGACGAGATGCAATTTATGAAAATTAACTTTGCGATTTCCTCCTGTGTAATGTTCGCAAAAAAAACATACACTGAATTTAAGGACGCTTTTTATTATTAGACAAGTACACTAAGTCCATACTTATGACGTACACTATCATGCTCAGTAAGATGTAATATAATAGAGACGTTATAGGAGAACAACACAGCTTAAAAAACTAACTAAAAGTGGCAAACGGCTCGCCGCCGCCGTGGTGATCGGCTGAATTCGGCTTTGTTCGGCTTTAGTCGTCGATTATGCTGCGATCTCTATCACTCTCTCACACAAGACGATCTACACATCTCGCATAAAACAAATATTTTTTTTTCTGTTTCAATGTAATAATTTGTGCAGTTTATAAAGACACAGGAAGGCATTTTATTACAGTGATTTTTGCTAAAACACTTAATTAGCTGCGATGTGTTTCTGGACACTCGCAGTGCGTGACTGAGAGACGTCTGTAACGAGTATGATACAGTACCTTGCATTCGTCTAGTCAATATGGTGGCGGGCACAACCTATATACAGGTAAAAATATCTTAGATCATACTACTAAATTTCGTTAAAATCGGCTTAGCCGTTTAGTCGTAGAAAGCGAAGAAACAGAGAGAGATAGATTTACTTTTGCTTTTATAATATTACTAACGATAAAGTGTTAGTAAAGTGAACGAGCTCTAATCAAATTATTAATTTATCATTTGTGATATTTCCAAAACTCCACAGAAGGTTCTATTATACAGTCTCCACCTCTGTACTAGGGCATGACTGAGACTTGTTGGTAGATATTTAATAAATCTTTAAAAAATCTTAATACTTGACACTGGCAAATGCACTAGACGTTTGAACGCCAAAATAATTTTAAGAGGAAAAAATAAAATAATACTTTACCTGAGTGACAATGAACAAAACTTAGGTTTCGTTCACATAGCAGGCGTGTAACTTTGGGAAATAATAAGAATTAAATAAAAAGACAAATTTACAAACAAAAATCGTAACCTTTTTTCAAACTAATTCTGGTGTCGTTTTTCTGGCAACGCTACGTTCGCCGTAATTCGTTATTACCACATACCCTGAGGACGTCGATTCATATGCCTACATATTGAATTTAGAGAACACGCCCTACCCGGGCAATTGGCAAAACATCGCGTAAAGGTGCGTCCACACTGATTCAAGCATGTAGCAAGCACTTAAGGCGCGATACCCACTAATATATCATAGAAAAAAAAGATTCAAAAGAAAAAGAAGAACGCAAAGATTGCTGTCGTTACAAAGGCAGTATATATAGCGCAGGTGAAACCGCGAGGCGCAGCTAGTGTTTTATAAAAATTCTTTGAGAAAACCGCCTTATTTTGGGGAAAACCGCGTAGTTTCGCACCGTCCGAATATTTTCCAATTGTGTTTTGATTTTTTCTGCGGAAACATTTTAGTCGATGACATTGCTGTTTCCAGAAAATGTAATTTCATAAATAGGACGGTACACAAGGGTCAGGTGAACGGAAAAGGTTATTTTTTGTATGAAAATAAAACGTTAGATTCGTTTTGTATAAGCAAATAAAATAAAATGAACAATCGCACCGACTTCAGCGACCGGAGTTGAACAAGGAGGGAACATTTTTGCTACCATATCTTTACTCACTTATCTTTGTTTCTGCCCCATGTCTGTTTATTACCTCTTACGATTAAACTGCTGAAATGATTTTGGTGAAATTTTGACACACACATACATACATATATATTATTTACTAGCTGCGCCCCGCGGTTTCACCCGCGTGATGATGAAAATCGGTGATGATGACGACGATAAAAAGTAGCCTATGTGTTAATCTAGGACATAAGCAATGTATATTCCAAATTTCATCCGAATCCATCCAGCCGTTTCCTTGTGATTGATTAACAAACATCCATCCAAACTTTCACATCTACACTAATATTATAAAGAGGAAAGATTTGTACCTATTTTTGTATGTTTGTAATGAATAGGCTCCGAAACTACTGAACCGATTTGAAAAATTCTTTCACTGTTGGGAAGCTACACTATCCCCGGGTGACATAGGCTATATTATATTTTGTAGCGAGGCCGAAGGCCGAGCTTACACCCGTGCGAAGCCGGGGCGGACGGCTAGTATATGATATTAGTGTGATTAGTGTGATTTTGGTACATGATGAGAATACAATTCTTTTAATTAAATTATAGGCTTGCGTTTTACCGCCAACTAGTCTGATGTTAAGCGATGATGCGGTCTACGATGAAGCACGCTTGCCTAGAAGAAACTGAAACTCGCAATTTGAAGACACCCAGATTGTAACTAACAAATTCCTTAAGACGACTGAACCAACCTCACAACCACTAAGCCATCGCAGCTCCAAGGCGTTTATGACTAAATCACAATATTTGACCGTAAAATATTAAATTACAATCTTATTTCCGCAATAAAAGCCACACATGCCTAAATAAATCCATTGGCGTCCCTTCCCGGGGCGAAACGGAAAAATCCGGGTTGTACCGCCTCCAGCTGGAAAAATCCGGTTTCAACAGCTCCGGGGGGCGAAAATTGTCCATCCCTGGCCCCTAATGGCATTAGCGTGAATATTGGATACACATTTGCATGAGAGAAGAGTTAAATAAATAACAGACCGTCCCTTTTTCAATTTATATAGCTTTTTACCTTTATTCACTTATGTTTAAGGGTCACGGAGTCGGTATTATCTTACTGACGCCGCTGATCTAGCCAGTCTAAAAATCAGTAAAGTCAAACAATAATTGGTGCTTCAAAACATATGATTTATTATTATCTATATATATACAACGTGTTTACTTAAGAGGCCTCTATTCGTCTGCAGCTCTCTCGCTCGCACATTTGTACTTTATTGAGAATATAAAATTACTGAGTGTGAATTTACAAAAAGTGACACAACCAAGTTTTACTGACTATCATAACATTATAAACAAAAAATGTTTCGTTTCGATATCTTTTAATTTGGCGAAGTAAAATGGTAACAAGAAAAAAATCACTTGTGGCAAGTCAACCGCATATATACATACATAGTATTCTAGCTGCGCCCCGCGGTGTCACCCGAGTGGTGATGAAAATCTGTGATGATGATGATGAAAAGTAATCCAGGACATAAGCAGTGTACATTCCAAATTTCATCCAAATCTGTGAATTTTGATAAAATTTTGCGAGGAAATATAGTATGTATGTATCATGAGGACGGACATAGGCTATTTTTTTCTGAAGAAATCGCGAACGAAGTTGCGGGTACAGCTAGTCTTCTATGGAATCCGTTTTCTATGGAAATTAAAATGTTTATATTATAAACATTCAAGTCAGTTAAATTTTATTAGGTTCTTGTCCGACAGCTTCGCTGTCTAACTTAGACGTAATTTCAATAATTCTACGCATTTCCTTTCTGTTATTAAGAGTGACACATCCCCCCCTCTAATCTGAGTCTTTCCCCGTCCACTCTCTTTGCCGCCAAAATTACAATTCTTTTTTCAAATAATTTGGAGAATTTCACAATGTTGATTAAAAAGTCTCCAAGGTGTCCGTCGTGAGGGTAGATTTTTGTAAATAACATAAGCAAAATATTGAATATTTTTAATCGTTAAAAACTTTGATCATAATATTATATAATTTGTATTTGTATCTCAAATTCCATTCATTTCCAACGTGTAAAAATTGCGCATTAATAAAGTAATTTAAACAGACACCGAAATCTACCTTTCAATATAAATAGGTCAGAAGCAAATTCAATTATACAGAAATAGTAAGAAGCAGTAATTAGGAAAACATCAAATATTCGGCGCCGGCGACTCAATTGTGATTTTAATTTGTAGAAAAATAATTAGGATTCGTCATTAGGAAACTGTGAAGATTTTATTAGTTCTTTATTGAAAAATAAAAGTTTGCTTCAATCACTAAACCGCAATGAATATTGTATAGAAGTCAATTAAAAACAAACAGAAACCTTTGATTTTTATAAGAAGCAACTTATTAATGAGTTTTTGGCTAAACAATACGCATTTTATTGTAAATTTATATTGTTTAATTCCATGGAGTAATGTAATATTTTAATTCGTAAATCACCAAAAAAAAAAAAACTGACAAGATGCATAAAACAAAAGAACAACAATTTTCTTCTAAATTATATTAAAAACTTCCCGTGGCATGTGGTCAGTACATTACAGTTAGTACAAACGAAACCCTCCCTAAAACTAACTCCATGACTTTTAACTAAACATTGACCAAGGTTTATTCCATGGCTTAACTAGCCCCATGACTTGTACGTAGCCCCATTCTCTCGAATCAATATTTATTAACCACAGACGGACAGAAAACGGGACAGCATAAATAACTGAAGGTCCAGCGCGTTCCTATTTACGTGACACGCGGGACAAGTGGGACATGTATACGGGACACGATGCTGCACTCATGTTGGCCATTCTTCTATGTTGTAGTTTTATTTTTCTGTTGGAGGTTTTCTCTGTAACTTCATATAATATGGAGTGGAATTCACGTATGTGATTACGTTATTTTGCACGTTCGGAATGTTTTTTTATATTAAAAAAAACTATTTTTCTGATGAATCCATGTGTAATTCCGCTTCTACGTTGCTTCTACTACAATAAGATTTTTATTTCAGGTTAGATTCATTTTTTTTAATTATTTTTTTGGGTGAGCCTAAATTTAATTTAATTACTTAAATTAAATTCTTCAATAATTTTTTTTTATTTCAAACAAAAATTATATTTCATGTTTTAGAATTAATAAATTTTTGTCTCAGGTGAGGTTAATTTTCTCTTTTATGCAATTAATATTTATTTGACGTTAGGCAAAATTAAACTTAATTAAATAAAATTCATCAACAAATATCTACCGAGTAAATGTTATCACAAATTCCTTATTGTACTTGAAGCGACGTAGAAGCGGAATTACATTAGAGATTCATCAGAAAAATAGTTTTGAAGATGGACTTCCGCAAAGTAACGCCTGATTCAATCAACTGTTTTTAATAAGTTTGCCAGTGTCAAGTATTGAAATATTTTCAAGTTTTATCAGATATCATCCAACACTGCCTAGTCACAGTCAACCAAAGGTCACGGTCAAGTCAAAGTTAAGTCCTAGTAAAGTGGTGGAGTCTTTACTAGTGGCTTCTATGAAAACATCACGAAAAGATATGTACCACTGTGTTATCACCTTGAAGATGCGTGAAAAATGAGTAAGCATAAAAGATATGTACCACTGTGTTATCACCTTGAAGATGCGTGAAAAATGAGTAAGCATAAAATAAGTAAGCTTTTTACTTAGAGCGGTATACCTAGTGAAGAATGTGGTAGTAACACGGAGACATTTGATCACGAACTAAGGCATATCTCAGTTGTTTGTCTGATCTGACAAACAACCCTAGGCAGTAGGCATGGCAGGAAAAAGGTTTTTGATAAGTGATTAAACAAATTCGTACAAAATTTGGTGTAAAAGTAGATTGGTGATTGGTTTTCGCGATTTCAGGGTTGGTATCAAAGTAAATAAGTTTTCTTTTGTCCACCAACTCACCTGATGTTAAGCGATGATGCGGTCTACGATAGAGCACGCTTGCCTTAAAGAAACAGATATACTCGTGATTTGAAGACATTCAGATCATTAAACACATCGGGAGACATCATATAATTATGAATAAAGTATTAACGACCAGTAGGAACGAAAACCGGATCTACGCACCCACTGCGTCACCAGTCCACAAAAATTAAGCATAATCTTTGACAAAAATTAAAGTAAATTAGTAAAATAACGTTCTATTAATAAACGACCCTTTTCAACCCGTGGGTAGGTAATATCGTAGAATAGTTGTGCAAGTATGCAGAGGGTCAAACCAACCACAACCTTTGTTGGGGCTTCAGTGCTGCAGCGGGCTTGTGAACGGTTACATGCCAGGCTTTATAGGGTCTACGCAATGATTGGCCGGTGAGAAAATGGGGTGTGAACCATCGAAATACAATACCTCATCATCATCCAGGTCTACTGCTGAACATAGGCCTCCCCTTTAACCTCCACACTGAACGACATCCTGATATCTGCATCCACTGGATGCCCGCGACTCTCACAATTTCGTCGGTCCATCTAGTGGGAGGCCTACCTACGCTGCATCTTTCGGTTCGTGGTCTCCACTCAAGAACCTTTCTTCCCCATCGGTTATCGGTTCTTTTTTGAGTCTATAAAGTCACAGACGTGCAAAAATGTCCGAATCATAACTCGGCGCAATGCGTAGCGTGCGCCGACTCTTTGATTATTTGTAAGGCAACCGCGATGCGATTACAACGCCGCGCGATGCCAGTGCTACAGCATAACGGACAAGCGACGTTGAACACTATGCATGCAATATAACGTCTAAATTGGAGTAAATGTGGCATTCACTCATCACACATCATCAGCCAATTAACGTCCACTGTTGGACAAGGCCTCCCTCATAGAGAGGGATGTTGCCATAATCCCCACGCTTGGCAGGTGGCTTGGGAATCGCAGTACGTTCACCGTGTACTATTAGGACGCTGCTGCCCATCCTCAGGTGGTTCTGGTCGCAGTTTTAGGACATACCCGCATATGCCCATATAAATGTGGCATTGCGAACTATATAATTGATATAGTTCGCAATGCCACAATGTCTAGGAATGTACAACGATGCTCGGATGATTTTTGACTGTTTTCACTTAGAGTTTGTGACTCTATAGGTGTTTTATTTCGCTGGTGTGAACGCATTTTCCAGATTTTTTTGTGCATGTATGTAGGAGAGGTCAAATACCCTACAAACTATGTTGGAGGTTTTTGTAATGCAGGTTTTAACGTAATTTTTAATTTATTCCGTATTTTCTGAATTTGTTGCTGTATTTTTAGATTTCTACTTAATTTTCCGTAATAATAACAACTGTTTCTTTGAAGAATCTTTATAGTGTCTATTATTTACGCTAGTACAATGAAGGACTTGGGATTATTAACTTGGTATGTTTCTATGTAACGGAATCTTTGAACGTGATTTTCATCCCTTTAAAAACGTTGGATTGATTATAAACTTTGCACACTTATCAAGGACCGATGACATTGCAATAATTTGTATAGTTTGTCCCATTATACTTACCAGGATCGTAAACCGTGTTTTAAGTTATTTAAACTGCGAGAATTATTTTGTTGTACCTACTCTATAGAAATTTGTCAATGTTATGTTTCGTTTAAGTTAAGTTAAGTAAATTAGCATAATTTACTTAACTTAAAACAAAACCACAGGTTCAGGTTGGGTTAAATTAAAATAATTGGCAAATTTATATGGAGTAAAACAAAAATTAGTGATACCAAATTCGTTAGGTATTGAACTTATGACGTTAAAGCGGAAGTACACTGGAGATTCGTTAAAGAAACACTTTTGAAGATGAATTAATTCCCGCCTACTAAATTTACAATCGTATCACGGTTTCACGATACAGCCTTGTTACAGACGGGCAGACACACGGACGGACAGCGGAGTCTTAGTAATAGGGTCTCATTTTACCCTTTGGGTACGGAACCCTAAAAAGCTTTCCTTTAATCAGTTTACGGTGAATAAAAATAGATGGCGTTGTATAAAGTTAAAACGCGCAATCGTTTCATTCGCGACAGGGATGGTTCCCATACAATGCGTGTCAACAGTGCCGGAGCAAGGCCCACCAAAATGCTAAATCTTTTGAAGTGACGGCTTTGTTAATACAAGGCCTCTAGTAATTTTTAAACTTTCGCGATTCGAACACATGTTTTCATATTTATCGGGACTTATCGCGCACTATTAAATATAGGTAAAAATAGATACCTTTCGCTCGACGTTTCGACCATGTTACAATGGCCGTGGTCACGAGCTGACTGAAAACTGCGGGTGAGTCCGGCGAGAAGAGCGGATATTTTGTTCTCCTACCCTCACTTGATCTTGATCTTGAAAAATTGCAGGGTTGTCACTACGACACACAACACTGACTGTATCGGTAAAAGTCCTAGTACCTACACCGCGGTTTGTACATTTGCTTACTATGGGATTCCACGACGCCGCTAACTTAAATCCATCCTCCCGGTTGAAATTGCGATGTTTTCTGATTTCAACCGCTTCACGAACCATTCTTGAAAAATAATGCCGTTCAGTGGAGAGGACCTTCGGGTCGTGGATCGAGCTCCACGACCCGAAGGTCCTCTCCACTGAACGGCATTATTTTTCAAGTGAGGGTAGGAGAACAAAATATCCGCTCTTCTCGCCGGACTCACCCGCAGTTTTCAGTCAGCTCGTGACCACGGCCATTGTAACATGGTCGAAACGTCGAGCGAAAGGTATCTATTTTTACCTATATTTAATAGTGCGCGATAAGTCCCGATAAATATGAAAACAAGGCCTCTACTAAAGTTTAAATATCAAACATAAATAAATGAAACAATTAATTGTCGGTTTGTTAATTCGTTATATTTTTTCGTTAACTGGGAACAAAACAAAGCTATCAAATGAATTTAATAAAATACGAAATGACTACTTCGAAAATGATAGTGTAGACTACTAGCTGCGCCCCGCAATTTCGCGTGGTGAAAAAATGGGTGTTGATGATGATGATTAAAAGTAGCCTATGTTTTAATCCAGGACATAAGCAATGTACGTTCCAAATTTAATCCAAATCCATCCAGCCGTTTCTGTGTGATTGAGTAACAACCATACATCCATCCAAACTTTCACATATATGATACTAGCTGTATCCGCGACGTCGTCCGCGATATCTTCAGAAAAAAAATTGCCAATGTCCGTCCTCATGATACATACCAAAAATGTAATTAAACAAAATTTTAATTTAAATTAGGTCGGTTAAGCCGTTTAGCCGTGATTATGTAGCAAACAGACAGAGTTACTTTCGAATTTATAATATTAGTGTGTTTCAATACTCATTTCATTACGTTATTACAAAATTAATTAATCTAGTTAATTAACAGATTAATGAGTTTTTATTACCTAGTCAAATAAACCACCCTTAACTGTTTTCGGCGCATAGATGGCCAAACCACTAGCTGCATTACCACGTTGGGCGCCAAGGGCTAACATTTGTACCAGGAATAACAATACAACTTAAAGGATTATATAATTGACAAATTCTTATATGATAAATATTTTG
Source organism: Agriopis leucophaearia (assembly GCA_949125355.1). Lineage (NCBI taxonomy): Eukaryota > Metazoa > Arthropoda > Insecta > Lepidoptera > Geometridae > Agriopis > Agriopis leucophaearia. The sequence goes on from OX421287.1 coordinate 371,007, forward strand.
ACGTTTCATTTAATTACATAATTGACTGACAGTAATCGTATCTCATTAAGTCATTAACGACATCGTGTGCTCAAAAGGGTGGCTGTTGGGTGTTGATACTTATATAACAAGGTTAATCTTATAGGCTGTACTAAGCCGAAAAAAGGTCTTTGTGCTCACCATTATGAACAACCTTTACCATGGGACTAACCCTGATATAAATTTTAGGGTTAGTTTAGAAAAGAATATCTGCTGTACCCATACATTTAGTCGAGTGTCAATAACCGTTTTCTATGGCATATTTTTTATTTTTTTTAAAGTTCACCACATAAATAAATTAACTAATTAACAATATAAAAAACCGACTTCATAAAAATTACAGAACTGGACCGAATTGAAATGGGACCACACGGGTAGCACGAGCATTCAAATAAAAAAAGAATCATCAAAGTCTGTACACCCAGTCGAAAGTTCTGAAATAACAAACATAAAAAAATAAAAATAAAAACAGTCGAAAGAACCTTCTCCTTTTTGGAAGTCGGTTAATAAGGAAAGAAGGAAAAATGTATCTTTTATCATTATTTCAGTTTCTCATTAGTTAAATGTGTTTTATTTTTAATTTAAACCACAAATTGTCCTCTTTTACAATCATTTGTTGGATAAAGAATAGCCGTTGCTCTCACTTTTCGTAGGAAAAATGAATCTATTTCCGAGTAGGTCTGATAAAAAGTATTTAATCGCAATGCCAGACATCTTTTCTTACATTTAAGAAAAGGAATACAAAATAATATAAAACAAAGATAATAATCAGCAAGTGGCAAAGAAAAATGTCTTGTCCACTGCCACAGTGGAAAAAGAGTCAGTTAAATATACTATGCGATAACGCTACTGCAACAAACCTAGAGTGAAATGGATTGCTCGTTAGATAATATATTAGCCAAGTTATAGTCAAACTAGCGTTTCTTGAAACAAGTAAACGGCGGGAAAAAAAAAAACTTCAGATGAGAACACTAACTGTAGACACTAAAACATTGACATTTACAAAAATTTAAAATTTTGAAAAACATATTGGTAAATGTGGACTGTATTATACTTATTAAGTCGACTGGATGTCCAAATTATTAGACTGTGGAATGCGCTGCCTGAATGGGTGTTTTCTGATAGTTACAATCTGTATCTTCAAGTCGCAAGCGGCGCCTGAATCGGTTTCTTCTAGACAAGCGTGCTCCACCGTAGACCGCGTCATCGCTTAACATCAGGCAAGATTATTTATCCAACTCACCTACCTATCTACCTACCCATCTTACATTTTTAAAAGTAACACTTTTTTAGGCGCTTTGAGCTCTTTTTGGGTGATCGAAAATCATGGAACATCGTCACGCTTTACCGTTTATTTTAAAACAGCGCCATCTCTTGTAGAATAGGTGAATTACTACTTAAGTTTTCACTTCTGACGTGCAGTCCTATGACAGATGTGCTTTTTTTTGTAAAAAAGCTGATTATTCTGACTACAGTTTCAACCACTACAAGTAAGTATCTTAATGCGCGTAAGAATAACAGTAAGTGAGCCGTACTTACACTTTTCTGAAAAAAATATATGAATAATGGAGACATTTTAACAAGAACGATCATTTCTTGTACTAAGGCATATCTCTCTTGTTTGTTTGATCTGATAGAGACATCGATGAACTAATGTTCATTGGTGTCTCTATTAGATCAAAAAAGTGCAAAAAAGGGCGGCAAAGTCGTTTGTAGAGTAAGTTCGACTAAATGGCATCAAGCGTAATATATAATGTCTGATGGGTTCGCACCCGCCACGGCACCTAACCGTATCTCCCTTGGTTATCTGATCTGAGTATGTAGCATTCATGGGGCTATTGACATTACAGGCGTTACATAATTTGACATTTTACTTAATGGATTTTAAAAGGTCACCTTGAACACGCTATCGGAATAGTTTCCCGATTTGGATTATATTCAGTGCCATACCTTTGTTTTTTTACATTATATGTTTCTAAGGGTCATTCCATGTAAAAAAATACCACAGCAAAAAAAAGTACTCTTTTTTTTTATGTATTAGTTGCTTAGGTAAGCCTAATTACATTGAATTATATGAATTGACTGAAAATTCTAACAAAAAATATTTTTACAACATTTTTTTCTTTCGTTGAAGTATGACAAAATATTCACCCGGTGGTAAAGATTTTTGGAGCTAATAATGGCAAAACTGTAAACCTAATATGACGTTAATTGTCAAAGCTAACTTTGCGCCATATTGAGTAGTGATACATGAACTGCTTCGTAGACGTAAAATTTTCTGTAAATCGGTAAGTTTTCCTTTGTTTATAGTACTTTTTTATAGAGGATATCGCATGTTACACCCGTTACGGACAAAAGGGAAAAGTTTAGTCTGTAGCTTACTTATTGCACTAACAGCTTCACGGCTTTGGGAAAGTAAGGTAATGTTTGCTAACAAATGGCCAATGTCTTAGATTTTATACTAAACTTTGTCAATTATGATCATTTCGCTTATCAAATTTCGTTACGCCCGTTACGTAAAGGGTGAACACATATTTGGTGAAGCTTTGCGGCTGAAAAAAATAGCTTTCACGTAATGTTAAGAGCGAATTGGGTCATTTTTTAAGGGATAATGTTAATAACCCGGTTTGAGTAAGATTTCGTAATACTTTGGGTATTTTTTAAATATTTTAGACTGTTTATGGTGAATATAAGTTTTAGTTGCTATTATTTAACTTTATTTGCATGTTGGGTGTTTTGTATAATAGCTTATAGGTTGGTGTAGGTATTCAAGGTTCACGAAAAACGCCTTCAGCCAAAGAAAGAATGAAAAAGTTTAATAAAAAATGAAAAATTACCCAGCGAAGCAAGTCGAACACCTGCATAAAGAGAAGGAGAGAGATCGCAACAGAGAAGATACTATGAATATGAAGAGTCAAAAGAACCCAATGCAGTTTCTGTGAAGATTCAACTAGGAGTGTTTGTCTTAATCAAAATAACTGCAGAGGGTAAAAAAAAAAGAATTGAATATATAAGTATGCTGCGATTTTTCAGTTCCTTTAGTGACAACGAAAGCGAGGTTCGCGTTTTTTTTTTATAATATTGCAAAAGTAGTCATTAGCAACGAGCAAGACCAGTATCTGATGTCCCTTTTGAAAGTATTTTTGAATTTTACTTGATCTAATGCTCTAAAATAAGGGTATCCGCACATACTCGTAGTACAATTTTGATTATAGTATTGATATTTTTGAAAAAAAACCATTCAATTTAACATTTAATTACATTACTTGAATTTCCACATCTTTTAGTTTGTTTTGTGTTCAAAAATGTTACAGTAATTAAAGATTTTTCATCAAATTTTGTTTCTTATTCGTACGCGTTACGCCCGTTACAAAAGCATGTTACGCACAAATATTTACGTAAATTTTAAATTATCACTTGTTTTTCTTTAATAAATGTTGTAGATGGTGGGTTGTTAATTTGGCTACAGCTTAACGTTAATTTTTATTAATAAGACAAGGGAAATTCGCAGAGTTTAGCAAAAATGTCACGCCATCGGGAAGTGAGAGGCAAAATCAAGTTACGCCCGTTACGGTTCTTGCGGCTGATTTTCTCTTAATCTATAAAACTTACAGGAAACTAAAAGAATCATTAATTTAATATAGGTTAAAAAGTGACTAATTAAGTTATAAAATGAATATGGTTTCCTTATAAAAGATTATTAAATTACCATTTGAAAGTGTACGACCTGTTACACCCGTTACATGGAATAACCCCTAACTGGTTTATTGGGAAGGAAGAGTTGTTACCTCTGAACTTTCGACTGGATGAACCGATTTTGATGATTTTTATTTATTTGCAAGCTGGTGCTTCGCGTGTGGTCCCATTTCAATTTCACTGCTGATTTTATTGTATTTTTATGTATTCGGTTTTTTATATTGATAAATTATAATGTCATTTTTCATGTATACTGTCAAACTCCCTAACCAACTTATACATTTTTATTTGTTACTTGATCTGACTTATAAATTAATATCAGAAATCAGAAAAGTTTATTTTGACAATGAAAAAAAAAACAAAAAAAAACAAGAAATATCATATGGGCGAATACCTACAGGTAATATCAACTTTATCTGAAGAACAAAAGATTTTTTTTTAAATCGGTCAGCTGTTGACGGAGAAATCGGTGAACATACATAAAAAAAAATACAGTGTAATATAGAACCGTCCAGTAGTGTGAAAGGTAGTGACATCCAGGAAAATTGGTGAGAATACCACAGACACAGCTCGTTAACAGTATTTAGGATTTCATACGCTTTGTTGTATATGGTGTGGTGTGCCGGAGAGAAACCACTAAATACTAAAAGATTATTATTTCTGCGATGTTTTCTCACTGCAATGTTTCACACTGCGTCTTCAACTTTTTTGTCCGCAAGTTCGGTCACATTTTACAATTTTTTGTTCTGGCTTCGCTTTGTCGTCCATTTTTGCTATTTCGTTTTTGAAAATTTTAAATGTATTGTGAAATTCCTTGGTTTTCATTTTACACTGAAGTTCTGGCTCTGTTTGTAGTTTTACTTCTGCAAGTTTGGTTCTTTTTGACAGCACAGTTAAACAGAGATTAAACTTTATTTTTTTATGTAGAATACTACGTATAACATGTGTAAATACACATCTTATTAATAACTAGCTGATACCCGCTACTTCGTACGCGTAGAGCTCGGCCTTCATCCTCGCTACTATGACCCGCTCCCGGTACACAAAATTTCATCCAAATCGGTCCAGCCGTTTACTCACCGTTTAAACTTCCTGAACTTTCACAAATATTTAAAGATCAAAATTAGCCAAATCGGTCCAGCCGTTCACAAGTTATAGCGTGACCAGGAGAAATATAAGGGGTTCATTTTTTATATATAAGTATACGAGTAGATAGATGATACGTATTGACAATGAATGTAATAAAAATGTTCCCTTAGTAATATTATATTTAAAATTAATAGGCTTGCGTTTGTCCGCCACCTCGCCTAATGTTAAGCGATGATGCGGTCTACGATGGAGCAGCTTGCCTATAAGAAACAGTTTTACTCACGACTTGAAGACACCCAGATTGTACTCATACTATTATGTCTTCTGTGCTATCAGGAACCCACTCCAGTAACCATTCAGGCAGCAAATTCCACAGACTAGCAGTTCTCACAATAAAAGTGGAATCAAACCTCGTACGGATCAACCATGAAGTGAAGCGGTATCCGATAGAAAATGGGGCAGGAGGGATTAGGTCATGAAGAGCCGATTCACACTCCAAAATCACGTAATTATCGATATTTTGGTGACATTATTGTAACAATCATGAAATCGAAATACAATTTCTATGTAATTCCAACAATATTCAAAGATTCCTCGACATTATCTGAAGACAAAGCGTGGAACTACCCTCATCTCCTAGTCTCGATTCACCCTAACTACCTCCATCCCAATCTGGACCCTGGCTCCATCAATCTTGGGGGATTAAAAGCCTCCCTTAGAGTAGTAATAAATACCACTTAAGTATTGAGTGTTTGCGATTACTATTTCTCGATTTTAGGGGAACAAGTCAAGGAGTATTGAAATAGGAAAAGCCATGTGTGTCACCACAGTGTCGCCTAGAGTATGAGCGAATTAAAAAAGATGGGCACTTGCAATAGTCAATTTTAGATAAATTAATATAATAACTATTTTTATTTGTGAACAGAAACCAAAATACCAACTTATACGTTTCTAACTTAAAAACAATTACACGTTTTCATATACATTTGCATTTATATGAAATGAAAATTTATGACCGATTTTGGCTGGACTTTCACTGGTAGATAGTTGATGATATAAGGAGTAATCACGGGCGGGAGAAACCGCGGGCGCAGCTTGTTCAATAAAATGAAAGATGAAAAACCGATGATCGACCGAAGTATTACAATCACAATCACAGATCTTAGAATAGATTAGGTTACAAACGTCAATTAAGCATGAGTGTATTTAAAATCTGCTTTGTTTCGTTCTTACACGTGACGATTTCACGTTTGCGTGAAACTTAATTACTTAGAAACGTAAACCAACGTTTCTAAGTAAGGCAACTTATGTTTAACAGAAACTGTTGATTTTTAATTATTGTAGAAATTGGTAGAAAATCTTTCTATCTGTGTCAGATGTTCCACGTAACAGAATGTTATTATGCGAAGTGAAGACGTCGCGTCGTGTACACAGAATACATAGTTTAGGGGTTTTAGGTTAAATTGGATAGTAAATAGTAGGGAATATTATTTTTATGACATTATATTGCATAATTATATCTATTTTCTTTATTTCATAACATTCGATTAGATGGAAAAAGAGAGGAGGCCCCAGGGAGAGGCCTATGTCCAGCAGTAGACAAGTATAGGCTGATGATGATGATGGTGGTAATGTTAGTGGTGGTGGTTAAAATAATGCAAACAAGTTTTAAGCCAGAGAGTCTGTTTGCCATCTATGGCACAAGTATTTTTTTTAAACCCTGATAAAAATAGCTAATAATCTTTAAATGGCTGAACACATTGTCATGATTCATAACTAAGAAGACTCTCGATCAATCACCTTTCAAACAAAAAAACTAAATGAAATTCGGTTCAGCCATTTGGGAGCTACACACGTTAAACTTATCATCATCAGCCAGATGACGTTAACTACAGTACATAGGCCTCTCTCTTAGACATCCACACTGAACAACATCCTGCCATCTGCATCCACTGGATGCCCGCGACTCTCACGATGTCGTCGGTCCATCTAGTGGGACCTACCTACGCTGCGTCTTCCGGTTCGTGGTCTCCACTCAAGAACCTTTCTTCCCCATCGGTCATCAGTTCTTCGAGCGATGTGGCCTGCCCATTGCCACTTCAACTTGCAAATTTTAATAGCTATGTCGGTGACTCTGGTTCTTTGGCGAATATCTACGTTCCGGATTTTATCGCGCAAAGAAACTCCGAGCATAGCTCTCTCCATTGCCCGTTGTGAGTTTTTCTAAAAGGCCAACAGTTAAGGAGCACGTCTCAGTACCATATGTCATCACTGTAAATATGTATACTTATGCATTAATTAAATGCCTATGTACTTTTATCTAGTGTTCATGTGACCTTTTGTAGATATACTAGCACCTACACGAATGTTCGTGGTGTAATGACCTTTCATACGAAATAGCTTGCAGACAGTTTTCATGATTATTTACTCGATGTTGCTAGACGCTCGGCGAGTTTCTAGTTTTCCAGCATATTTTCGAGATTAACAGTATTTTGTGTCTGTTTCAATTGTGCACACTGAAAAAAACACTATAAACATTCTAATGTAATACCGCCAGAGCGGGCACGAAAAATCGACACCGCTTTATGGTTAATATTCCGAAAACCCGTACGAAGCGCTTTGATTCAACTTTTATTATGCGAACTGCTGGTCTGTGGAATGCGCTACCTGAATGGGTGTTCCCTGATAGTCACAATCTGGGTGTCTTCAAATCACGAGTGAATTGGTTCCTTAAATGGAGATGAGCTGTGTCGAGTACAGAAACAATGTCGATTATGTCAATATCGGTCCCACAGAAAAGAAAAGTAAATAGAACGGAAATGAGAAGGATACTCTGTCGCCAGGTATTGTGACAGATATGTGATTGAACATTCTTATTTACGTCAACGCGTCGAACTCCGCGTCACAGTTGCTAACACAGTTGCTATGGGTTTATATGGATGTAAGAGACTACAACTAATTTCTTACAAAACTGCCTTGACAGCCGTTCTATTTAAACAAAAAAATAAATTTTCTGTGATAGGTCCGCATGAATGGTTGTCTAAACAAGGTCTAAAATTATGAGGTTTGATGACGATGATGACATTTGATTATTGTGAAGTTGACTGCAAATAGGTAATATTTGAGAGTAGCTGAACGGTACAAGTTTCCATTAGCGGCGCTAGCCATCAAGCAGGTCATTAGCAGTCCACAGATAATGTTGAGATAAATCTAGCTGCGGAAATGCTGAGAGGCAGATTCCTTAGGGACTAGGGATGAGACAGCATTGTCGATAAAAGATGGTTTAGTATTGATTTCTTAGATTAAGAGACGATGAATTGATTTCGTTCTGCTTTATAAGAAATACATTATTTTAAAATTATTTTTTATCGAGCAAGTGCCTTTCTTACATAAACAAAATACAAGCTAACACTACATAAACAGTTAGACTGTCCATAGACTGTCTGTCTGTCTACAAGCTAACACTACATAAACAGTTAGACTGTCCATAGACTGTTGAAGGTCTAAAGACAATCCATATGCAACTAATTTGCAAAAAATATAACAATAAAGAAAGTGTTACCTTATGATAGTTATTTGCATAAAATATTATATTATTTTAGATTTCCTCAATAAAAGGCAAGATTTAAACTAGCACAATCTTTTTTTTCAGATCCGACTGCTCCTGGCTACAGTAAATATTCAGTTTTTGGTATAGGCGCCGGTTACCAAAGGCACACACACACACAACGATCCCGCCGGCGGGATCGAAGACCCCCAGGATCTGTTAGAAGATCGGTTAGATTCTCTCCAAATAATCATTCAGTTCAACAACCTACTAGGGCCCCAGGGCATACCCCTTCTGGGGTGCCAGGGCAAGTCTGATTCCCCACTCCCGGCGACGGTCCAAGCCGAGGCTCGTACCTCCGAGGTACCCTTGCGCTTGTCGCCCAAAAATCTAAATCATGTTGGCCCAACGTCTTCTGTGTTCACCAACTAGTCCGGTCAAGCTGTAGAAGCCGCAAGGCCAACAGCAAAAAGTCACATCATAACAAATAAAAATCGCACAATTTTAGAGTCAAAATAAAACTACAAAATGAAAGTGAAACTACACTCCTTTGTGTCTAGCACAGTAGGTGTTGAAACATTCCCACGGGCTAGCTGTAAACTCATCAAGTTGTTAGTGGCCACCAACTTATCTCTAGACTTGGTGAAATGCAGGAACTTAATGTCGCTCAGTATTGTTTAGAAAACAAGCTTGTGGCTCCCACACTCAACTGTTCGGATAACTTGGTCGGGCTGTAGTGGCAACGTTGACGACCCTCAAATTGTTAGTAAAGTTACACCTATTCCCAAGTCTACTTATTCATGTCTCTAAACTAATGGCTCTTACCTTCGTGAGATTGAGAGCTTGTTTTAATTTCTATCCTGATGACTATAACAATAATAAACAATCGAGGAGAGAGATCGCAATTCAACAAAATCATTTTTTATTACTCATACTCGGAAAGAAGGTCTGAAGTTGCCTAAGGAGCGGGTTGAAAGTAATACATTTCAGCCCAGGGAGAATCACTTTCAACTGACAGTGACAGTTGACAACTGACAAACACTTAAATTATTAAAAAAAAGTTCAATTTTCACATTTGTATTGAACCATGTTCCAACTTATTTTTTCTCCTCAGAGGATTATGGTCCCGCACTTCTCGTGCATTTGCCTGTTCATGCTTTTATTTTTAGTTTCCTTGTATTCGTAATGAAAAGCAGTGTTTTCCTCGGGGTTAAAGACTTATTTAGTCCCTCGAACTATTAGCGCACGAGCGTTACTTTCGCCCCTAGGATAACAATGTACGGTTAAATTATTGATGTAAATTTACGAATTTATCGATGGTATAAAATCTTATATCGATATAATGTCTATCAAAAGTCGGTATTTCTAGAAACAAATCATTCCGAGCCCCAAACCAGAATTTACTTAGTTTCTCAGATTCAATGGAAGTCAGATATTTATTGTTGTTACAACAGTTTTTTAAAGTAGCCTTAACTTGTTAAAATTAACAAAACCAAAATGAAATTATCGACTAACAACTGAAGATTCATCGATATCGATAACCGCAAATAGTCGACACTTTCCAACAAATCATTCTGGGTTGAGCGTAAACGCCCCGAATTGGAATTTACTTCGTTTGTAAGATTCGATTGAGGTCGGATGTTTGTTCTTGGTGATTAACTTATACTGTAATGGAGTTTTACGATACAGACGTTACTGTAAATAACGGATGTAGCATTTGATTCGGGAGAAGAGAAGTAGCTTTATTTGTATCGGTACTTAGTCTTCGACCAAAATAAAATGAATGGACGGGCCCAGTAGAAGCGCATTTTTGAAGATTACAAAATGAGCGCCAGCTCTCATTTCGTTTCAGTCGGTCTCTAGCCGTAGGAAGTGAAACACGAGTCTATTGATACGCGATAACGAAACATCTGACAAAATTATGAATTCGTATGCTTTACCGAAGTGTAAATACACAAATAAAACCGATATCTATTTTTTGTAACATATATACTGTATATTTTTATAATTAGGTGTTGAAGTATATGTCCGATGGTTTTGACTCGTTTTTACTGATCAAGTTCAATGGTTAGGGCCCGTCCATTCATTTTATTTTGGTCGAAGTACTTAGTCACAGAGATATCACATCACATCATCAGCCAGTAAACGTCCACTGCTGAACAAAGGCCTCGCTCTTAGAGAGAAGTGTTGCCATAATCCCCACGCTTGACAGGCAGCTTGTAGATCGCAAGACGTTCACCGTGTACAGATATGGAATTGACATTAAAAGATGTGTCCATAATTTTATCATGTCGTACTGACAAATGATCAATTTAATTGCGAAAATTGATACCTTACAAGTAGTTACCCATCATCGAAAAGTAATCACTGATCGCAACTGTTAGCGATTGCGGTCGTGTGCTAAGGGTATTATACCGACGAAAATAATCTTAAGGTTAATTACGACGACTTTCGTTCTTGCCTACCGTCGAGGTTCTCTTGGGAGCTAGATCTTTTGGCCAAGCGAGTTACTATCCTTTTTATTTATATTACACGGGAATTATTCACGTAAGATTAGGCTGGTTACTCCAACTATAGTTTCAACCGCATTCGGCGGTCTTTGCACACTGTGCGTTTTACGTGATCTTTTCCGCCTTACACCTGCAATTTGTGGAATGAGCTCCCTCCTGCGGCATTTCCGAGTAACTATAATATGGGGCTCTTCAAAAAAGCTGTTAATAGAGTCTTTAAGGTTCGGAAACTTATCTGTGATGCCCTTGGTGTTACAGGTACGCATAGGCGACGGTGATCGCTTACCATCAGACGGCCCGGTAGCTTGTTTGCCACCTACATAAAAAAAGATAAACTGCTATCAGGTGAACAAAATGCATCATAAGTACTGAATAATACAGATTTATTAGTTTCCAAGAGGTAGGAAATGACACTTGGTTCGATAGCGACGATTGTGATCTAAACTTATTATTATAGTCTCATTCCAACCGCCATTATAATAAAACTTCAATTCACATCAGACCGTGACATTATCTACAAAAATAACCCTACGTCATGACCCGACACACCCTCCGACTATCCGTCACAGCCGACCGAAAAACACGCTTAGATCCGCACACATCGTTGCTTATGTATGAGAGTGGAATGTTGTGTCGCGCGTTGAAGCGGTAATGTATGTACAATTTTATCTCGATGCGTTTTATTTGAATAGATTTGGAGTGGCATAGTGCGGGTAAGGGGAAAGGAGGGTAAGGGCGTGGCGCGAAATCGCAACGTTTTGTATACAATAATGCTTCTTAGAGATCCCTAGAGTTCGTGTCACACGGTCGTGTATGAATGATGAATAGAGTGGATGGATCAATAAACAAAGGCTGTATTTGTTGTAAATCTGCTGGATTTGGCGTAAGTTATTAGCTATACGAACCTAGGTTATGATCTGTTTGACTCCATGCGGTGTACATTATATTGTTTGATTTATCGTTATAGACAATGTGGTTACGATGAAGTTGCGTGATGCCATTTCACCTCATTATTCATGATTTTTGCGAAGCGTTAGATCTATCGGCTTCAATATATTACTTCGTTAGGACTAATATAACTCTTACAATTTTTGTATGTATGTAAGTACTGAATCAGTAGTAAGCACGAATATAATTATGTATTGCTAATCAGTGTGAGATCAGTCATACGCCAACTTCCTTGGTCTGCACGGATGACGATGCTTTCGGCGCACTTGAGAAAAATATGACGTAATTAGAAGATATTTCGATAGATGGTCCTAGTACTAGACATACATAATGAGATATAAATGTCCCGTTAAGCGTATCTTTACTTTTGATATTTTCGTCTTACCAAAGATCTCAAAAGTAAAGCATAGAAATACAAGGTTATAAGGAAAGTGTATGCTAAGCCGAAAGGGGTTCGTTATACTCGTAATTTTATTAATTATGATGCTCAAAAACGAAGAAGAAGAAAAACATCATGAGGTAACCGCTACTCGTATGTCCAAGAACAAAGATATATGACATTTACCAACATGCACTGGGCCAGCATGGTGGATTAGGGCCCATCCTGTCTGTCTGAGAGAATGTCTGTTCCCACTACTGAGAACATGTTCCCATGACATGCTATGCTATGCTGATAATGGTGATGATACTCATCATTATGAACAGTATGGGACCAACCTTAAAATCAGGAAAAATTATGGGACCAACCTTAAAATCACGAAAAAAATATATCAACTTTTCCATAGAATACGGTTATTCACACTTGATAAAATGTATGGGACAGCTGTTTTTCTTTCCTTCTTTCTTTCTTTATATTCAATAATGAGGAGAAATAAGAACTGGTCCGTGGTTTTACCCAGCTACCCACACTTTTCCACGTAGAAAGTATCTTGTCTGTCTTTATGATGCTCTACTGAAGCTCAAGGTCAAAGTAGGTAATGATTGGTTACGTGATGGTGTAAAAGAAGCCGTCAAGTGCTCAGTTGACTGCGATACATCTCAGTATAAATTCCCCCGTCCGTTATATCGCCATGCTTAGGGGAAGTGTAACGCGTTCTTCACTCAAATTGCGGAAACAAGGCGTTTTCGCGCACTTGGCATGATTCAGTGTTTTTCAGCCAAAGATGTGCGCCATCTAGAGGAAATTTAAAAATACAGCTTATTGCATCAGCATTCTTTTCGTTTAGTGACATAATAAAACATAAATAAAGGGGGAGGCCTATGTTCAGCAGGACGTCTTCTCTTATTTATTTATGTTAACCTGTCTTGTCCCAAAAGTCAAGTTTGTCTGCTGGGCAAGGGTCTCCCCTAATTAATTCCACTGATCTTTGTCCTGGGTCAGCTAGCACCGACCAATCTTTTATAAACTTCACGAGCTCGTCGCGCTGTCGGGTCCGGGGGTGACCTGGGAGTTGACTGTTCGATGGCTTGCACTCCGCGGAGACTTTCGTCTTATGATTCTTTTATAATCAAATAAAAAAGTAAAATTTAGTAGTATCAAAAGTCTTCCCTTTAACTTCAAGTAATCAGTTCAGACAAGGGTCTTTGACCAGTGTGTGTTGCCATGCCAGTGATGACATATGGTACTGAGACGTGGTCCTTAACTGTTGGCCTTTTGGAAAAACTCAGAGTCACACAACGGGCAATGGAGAGAGCTTTGCTCGGAGTTTCTTTGCGTGATAGAATCCAGATCGTGGACATTCTCCGAACTAGAGTCATGGACATAGCTATAAAAACTTGCATGTTGAAGTGGCAATGGGCATGCCACATCGCTCGAAAAACCGATAACCGTTGGGGAAGAAAGGCTCTTGAGTGGAGATCACGAACCGGAAGGCGCAGCATAGGTAGGCCTTCCACTAGATGGACCGACGACATCGTGAGAGTCGCGGGCATCCAGTGGATGCAGATGGCAGGATGTCGTTCAGTGTGTTAAGGGGATTAAAGGGGGAGACCTATTTTCAGCAGTGGACGTCTTCACGTTTTGTGGCATGAAAATATTATATTTGTGTTTAGTTCGCAAAATATCAGTACCTAAGTAAAGACTATGTTTAGTTGAAGTTTTTGAACTGATTGTCGTGTTTTTATATAGAAATAGGTAGAAGGCGGACGAGTGACATAATGTGATATATTTAGAACTGATTGTCGTGTTTTTATATAGAAATAGGTAGAAGGCGGACGAGTGACATAATGTGATATATTTAGAACTGATTGTCGTGTTTTTATATAGAAATAGGTAGAAGGCGGACGAGTGACATAATGTGATATATTTTTGAACTGATTGTCGTGTTTTTATATAGAAATAGGTAGAAAGCGGACGAGTGACATAATGTGATATATTTTTTCCCGGAGGGACAATGAGTATGTCATAAAACTTACTAAGAAATGTCTATCTAAACTTCTATGTCCATCTAAACAATTAACATATCACGATGTGCCAATGACAAGTCTTCAAGAACTCAATTTTTGAATTGTTCATATGATTTTGGAAGTAAATATAATGCGATGAAAGTTTTTTTATTGAAAGAAAGCAATTTGTTGCGTTAGCCAGTGATATGATAATTACAAAAATGTGACTTTTGTTTGGGATTTCGTTTGGAAGTCAGTCATTTCGCATGACACTTTCGTGCGAAATATCATATAAGCGATGTAAAAAATAGAGCCCCAAGTACACTTACACTTGCCACATGCACGCGACACGTCTCTATATTTGAAACACAAATCACGTATCGCGTCACATAAGTCGACACGGGCCCTTAGGGTTCCAGAGAGCGCAGCGTAAGAATTTAGCGTCCTAAAAACTTTCGTATAGCTTAATAATGAAGCTTACCAAGAATTACTTCATCACGTAGAAACAAAACAAAGTCGTCTCCAATTTCCCCATACTCCATTACTCCCCTATCTCCCCTCGCTGAAGGATTACATCCGATCAAATGAAATTGTTCCGCGTCGGGACTCGAACCGCTCTACTCATGAGGGGAGACCACAGAGCTTTATCAGGATAGACCATGCGAGTTCACTTTTACTTTTTATTTCCTTTTGCTTGGGATGCAGTCATATATAAATCTCAAACCCGGCGCAGAGTTGCAAGACCTCTGAACATCGTGAGCAATTACTGCGTACATAGGGAACGCTATGATTAGAAATCATTAACGGCACTTTTAAATAATTTCATTATATTTCTATAAACATTTGTTATTTAGTCTACCTGTGACCACGGACACTGCAAAAATTTCGAAACGGCAGAAACTAGTAATAATATAAAATACACGTAATAAAATCCGTGTTTTAGCAAACAATAAAATTTAAGTTGGGTCAATGCTCCAGCGCACGTTTCATATTTTTAATCGATTTTGGCGTATTAGCAGTTGCACTTCAGACGTCAATACAAATAACAAACTTATTTAAATTAAAAGTGTAAATAGATTTATTTTTAATTCCCGATATTAGATCTCTTCAAACGGAACGGAGATTTTCAAACGGTTAAGACGCTTTCAAACAAACAAACAACAAAATTTAGTCAAAATCGGTTCAGCCGTTTGGGAGACGCCACAGCAGACACACACGTTAAACTCAGGTATAACCCCCCTCTGTTTGCGTTGGGGATACATATAGTTAAATTGCGACATAGAGTTGGTAATAGCTAAACTAACACAAAATTGTTCTCGTCACGTCATAGTTAGTACGTTCTAAAATGCTGCACGCCGAGGTTTCTTAAAAGTTGACGTGCTTGCTGAGTCAATGCTGGTAATAATCTGCGGGAGAGACCCATTACGCCACAGTTCCTATTCTGGATCGAATGAGATTAACTCGGTCCCTGTCTGTTTCATAAAAATGTCCAGATAGTGAGAATGACGTCCGAGATAATCTCGACCGCGCTAGAATAGGGCCCCAGCAAGTGACGGGCTTGTTATAGCTCGGCTTAAAGGGATGTGAATAGGGATTATGATAATTACTATTAAGAAACTATTATGTTTGTGAACATAAGGGAATACTTGTAATTAAAATAAAGGAGATTGTTCGAAAATGTATGAACGTTGGACTACTTTATTTTATTTTTATTGCAAAATAGGCTTGCGCTTGGCCACCAACTCGCGCGATAATGCGGCCTACTGTGGATCACGCTTGCCCGGAAGAACTTCACTTTTGACTTTTGACACCTGGATGTCTTCAAGTCACTACTACTAAGTAAAAACAACTTTAGAATTGAGTTTAAAACCTAATAATGTAAATATTGTTTGTTTATTCATACAATAAAACGATGAACGTTTTATTAACTGGTTCCTTGCGGTTGGTATCTCGTCACCAATGCTTAGAATGTGTCAAATGACAGCTATAAACTTGGAGTCCGACATGAAAGCGACCTTGCGAATTTTCTGTAGAAATAATAAATAATAGTAGATAAATCTTCTAAAATCTAATTTTTTTTTTTTTTAGAGGAATGGGTTACAAAAACGTTTATTTATTTATTTAACACATGCACGAACGCAATGCTAATTATACATTACTAGCTACGCCCCGCGGTTTCATCCGCGTGGTGATGAAAATAGGTGTTGATGATGATGACAAAAAGTAGCCTATGTGTTAATCCAGGACATAAGCAATGTATATTCCAAATTTTATCCAAATCCATCCAGCTATTTCTGCGTTATTGAGTAACAAACATCCATCCATCCATACATCCATCCAAACTTTCACATATATGGTATTATAGTGTGATGAGCAGAAATGTAAGGGAAAAGCTACGCTCTTCAATTGTTTTTAATAAAAATTGAATGGTTTAAGGTTTTATTTTTCTTTCTTTTCCTATATATAAATTTTTCATGTATTTTCATGTAAATTTTTCATGTAAACTACATTTAAATAAAAAAATCAAAACCTCTTAAGCAATAACAAAATTTTCCTCAAGGTACAAAGAAATTGATATCTCAATAATATCTACTTAAAATTTCATCAAACGTTAATTGTCTGTACCCCTGAGCCGAATTGGATTAAATACCCTCCACCCTCGGGAACTACCCTTTAATAATGTACTGAACGCGAACTGGTGGCAAGATTCCAGAATACATCCCTCTATTAAACATTATCAAAAGGTAAGTAGTTAACAATAAAAATCACTTGTGGTGTCAGGGAGCGCACACGGACGGACTTATACTCGGGCTAAGTATTGGTTAACTTTGACAGATGCAGTGTAAATTGTAAAAGTAAAAGTGTCATATAAAAATATTACCCACTAATATAAAAAAAATAAAGTTTGGATGGATGAATGTTTGTTACTTAGTCACGCCAGAACGACTGAACGGATCTGGATAGTCTGGAATAGCACACTACTTTAAAAACGGCTGGACCGATTTGGATGACATTTTTCTGTTCCTGGTGGGGGTCATAGTAGCGAGGCCGCAGGGTAAGCTAATACCCGTGCTAAGCCGGGGCGGATCGCTAGTACTAAATATGCACAAATATGCTAACTTCTGCAGGGGTTAGGTACCTAAATATTTGAGCCGTTTTGGATCGTTGAGGACCGGGAGCTCATCTCATATTAAAAATCTTTCAGAGCGACGCGTGACCAAAAAGCTGACGTGTTTCTGTCTCAACGCATAAGCATTGTCATCAAGCGTAGTAACGCCACCAGCATGCTGGATACGCTGCCAACTGATAGGATAGTGGGTTTTAGCATTTGGATTATCTTTAGACCTTCAACAATCTATGGTCAGTCAAAAATGTTTTAGAAGTGTTAGCGCTTGCCAGTTTAAAAAATAGATATATATTTTTGATTTCTGCGATTACTTTGTTACGTATATTTCTGATTTCTGCGATTACTTTGTGGGGTTTTCATCCACACCCTCGTTTACCATCAGGCGAGTAGGTGGCCAAACAAAGAATATATTAATAAAAAAATAAAAAAACAATTTCCATGATTTGTGAATATTGTTACAAGTTCAACCATCCAAAATAATTGAGTATTAGTAAAGATGAACAGAACCATAAATGAAATAAATAACCTGCTATTAGTTGTAAGCTAGTGGTATTATAAAGCCCGTGCCGCCATATTTGGGCAGAACACCGTGGCGTTGGCTAAACACCATAAACCATCACAACAAGCGTGGGCGGGCGGCGGAGGGCGGCGGAGGGCGGCGGTCACGCACAAAACCGATAAAAAAATCGTCGCTCCGTCCAAATGGCTGTCTTGAGTTATCCCCACAATATATGCCGGTACCTACAACCAATAAACCAATGGACACGTCACTCGGGCAATGTGAATAATCTTAGGTTCTATGGGAACAGATCGTAATTCTGAAAACCGGCGCTGATAATCTTGGACTTTCAGCATTAATGCCGAGATAGACCCATTCGACAATAATTTGTGTTCTTTAGATATAAGGTGATTTTTATTTATTTAATGTCGAATAAATTGATTTTCTTTTTTTCTTTCAGTTAGCATGTATGTTTGTATATTTGTTCGATGATAACTTGCGTACCTTTAATATGATCTTTATGAAGTTCGTAGGTAAGTAGTAAAAAAAACTGATTAAATACATTTTTAATATTTCACTGAAGTATATCGAATACGTGTCCCTTAACGTGTCTTTCGTTCAAAACCCTAGGGAAAAAGATCAGAATTCGTGGTTCTCATTCAGAATTTTACAATGTTATTGCAGCTATCAAAGCAAATAAATATCGATCACTAAAATTAGTAATGTGAACTTAAACATAAGGGTTAACTGTCGCACCTGTCTGTTGCACCCGATGTGAAGTCGGCCATATTCAAATGATTCGGGTGGAAACCTTACAGATTATAATCGATAACAATTATAATAGCATCGCATAGAACGTGTTCCATACGGAATCTGTATGGATTATATGAATAGTCGATGGCAAAAAAGGACTAAGGCGACCGAGTGACATGTCCCGGTGCTTATTTATCAAATACCGTTAGGGGACTAGCAAGGGGATTTCCAGGGGTATCGAGATTTATGTGTTTTAGGCGATTACTTTACAGTTTTCTCATTTCTCGCGTAATCCGCGCTATTGTAAAACTACCAGGGTAAGAGCGAGTCTGTATTCGTACCGTTTATACAAATATTATTACTTATTTCTCATTTTGTCCAATTGTGAAATATTTATATGAAAAACGCACTTAGAGGGAAATTGTCCCAGATATTTATCATTATCAGCCTACCAAGTTCCCACTGCTGGGACACGGGCCTGCTCTCAGAGAGAGGATGGGCCCTTATCCATCATGCTGGCCCAGTGCATGTTTGTGAATGTCACGAGGTGTGTGTTTGTGATATCTTGGAACTTTTGAGGTTCTTGGAATATACCGGTTTCCTCACGATGTTTTCCTTCACCGTTGTTGAACGATGACATAGAAACTGTACATCATTTATTTGGGTACTTAATAATTGATTGGTGCAGGGCCGAGGATCGAACCGGGTCCGTCAGATAAAGCGCTCATGCTACTGCTTGCATCATGCTTAGGAAAGGTCCTGATAAGACCCATATTGATGCGTCACTTATACTTATGTAAGGTGATAGTATTTACTGAAGTATACGCGTTTTACACTCATAACTAACTACCTCCCCCTCTATAGGATTCCCAGTTTTGGGGAAGTCATGGAACACACAAAACCCAGACAACTAACACCCATACCCAGAGCAAATGTTCAAATTCATCGTTTAAGCTTCAATCGAAATCCTCCGGCTCAAAAAACATCACAACCACTATTCACGATTTTAGTGCGAAAATTTAGAAAAAAAAATGCACGTAAGGTTCCATCTAACCCTCGCTAGACACCTACGTTCCTTGGTATAATCGATTGGATCGAGAAACAACGGTAGCCCCTCAGAGGGGAGAACGGGATAAAAAGATTAAACTCGACGCAACGTGTCAAAATGAATCATCCCCGAGCAGATAACTAGCGAGAATCGTGCGACTCAGCGAGTTTTTGTAGTTGCCCTTCTAAAGCGCCCTCTACACTCTCGCGAGAATATATCGAGAATGTTGAAGATCTCAACTATGGGTTTTTCACCAATCACCATCATCACCATTGGCAGCTCATCCAGCCCACTGCAGGACATACTTAAGGTCTTTCGTAAATTATATTCTTACAAGTAAATTTTTAAAATTATTCTTGGAGCTGTTGTCTGTAGATTCTTCACCACCGATGATGCCTTACTTCTTAAGCTGGTAAAGGCTACAAAAGCTAGTTCTGTATACATACAAGACTAGCTGCGCCCCACGGTTACACTCGCGTAGGATTACCCTCAAAAACCGTAAATTTTTCCGAAGTAAAAAGTATCACAGCTCTCCAAATATGTCTTTGCAATACATAAGCTTCTTAAAAAGTCGAAATTCTTGGTTCCTGTAAGATGTAACCCATGCAGATGCTATGGAAAGTATCAGCAAAGCCATACTTCACTGAACTGGGGATACTAACAGTCCCATCAATACTGATCTACCAGATGAGCGTGTTTACTCTCATGAACTAGCACAGGTTTCTGTGAATAGGCGCATACCACGGCGGCCCTCTTACAATAAAAATTGAAATATATTTAAAGCGGTAAAACAGCTCACTCAGAAAGTTAAGTCAGTTAAATTGAAAGCTCCGACATGTACAACCAACTACCTGAGGATAAAAAAAGTTCGGCTTCCAACAGTATATATAAAAATCAGTTAAGACGGTTTTGATTGAAAAGGCCTCTATCAAAGAGAATTTTGATATCATCATCTTTTTCAGCCAGAAGACGTTCACTGCTGAACATAGGTAAGCCTCAGGCTAAGCATATAACTCTAAGCATATTCTCTTTCAATTGCGAGCCATATAGTGTACTTACTACTTAGTAATTTACATTTCTGATGACGTATCATCATCGTCACATCATCAATAAAATATCGGTATCCGATAGCGGGTGTAACCACGAGGCGCTGCCATATAGTCGTAAAAAGAAAAAATCTGACTGCAAAAACCTACGACGAGCCGTTTAGTTAAAAAAACTTTACTGTCCTTCTTAGGCAGTTGGGTAAAAATAGTTTTTTTTTTTTCGTTGAGAGTTTTCTCGTGAGTGTATAGTGAACATTAGAGCCTAAGGGACCGCGTGGACCCCTCAGCAGCAGAATCTTGGATCTTGTTATGAAGATTTAGGCGTTTAGTGTTATGTTAGAAGCTTCATGAGGGCTCCTGACCACCCCCTACACTTTACATTGTGTTGATGTGGCGAGATTATAAAGGAAAACGTGACTTAGTTTGTTGTGGCTATAAGTAACTTACTAATAACAAAACTTTAACTTGTTTTTCTAAATGCATGTAGTCTGCATGTATAATTGTGATGACGTTTAGTCAAATTATTGCCCCTTGTTTCTCCTATGTAATGTAATGTAATGACGTACATCATGTTGGTGTTCATTAAATAAATAAATATATAAGATATATGTTAAAAATATAATAATATACATCATCAATTCATCAGCCAGAAGACGTTGCACGAAAAATCGCCACCGCTTCATGGTTGATATTCCGAAAACCCGTACGAAACGCTTTTATTCCACTTTTATTGTGCGAACTGCTGGTCTGTGGAATGCGCTGCCGGAATGGGTGTTCCCCGATGGTTACAATCTGGGTGTCTTCAAATCTCGAGTGTATCGGTTTCTTCTGGGCAAGCGTGCTCCATCGTGGACCGCATCGCGCTTAACATCAGGCGAGTTGGCGGTCAAACGCAAGCCTATTACCGAATAAAAAAAAAAAAAGACGTCCACTGCTGAACATAGGCCTCCCCCTTTAACCTCCACACTGATGCCCGCTGTCCACGGGATGCCCGCGACTCTCACAATGTCGTCGGTCCATCTAGTGTGTGGCCTACCTACGCTGCATCTTCCGGTTCGCGGTCTCCACTCAAGAACCTTTCTTATTATTATTTTTAAAGGAGGTCATTGTACTCCTAATTATGAACAAATTTTACTATGGGACCAACCCTTAATTTGCAAAAAAAAATATCTATTCCAGAGTGTCAACGACAATTTAAATGGAACATCTGTTTTTTTTCGTTATTTCAGGGTTGGTCCCATATTAAAATTTGTTCATAATGATAAGTACAATGACCTCCTTTCGACTCTAGTACAGTCTATATGCGTTACCCTGTATGGTTATATCAGGAAACATAGCATAGCATTGCTTTAAACGTATAGGAATCCGAAAAAACTACTTCAATTCAAAAAACTTACAGGAATATGTAACAAAAACTGAAGAAAAAGTCAATTTCACAGATATACTATCTTATTCAGACCAAATGACATTCTAGATTTACGGAATTTTATTCAAGCAATGATTGAAACCAAGGACCAACCTGGTCTCTTCAACAACCTTACATACGCAGTTATTTGTACTCGTATCAGCTTAGGTTAGAGACTAATTTCCCCTGATTGAATTGACTGTAATTTTGTAAACAAGCGCTTGCCTAAATTGCATCGTATTTGGGAAGGGTTAAAGTCCCTTTTCAAATAAAGGTCGTAGTCATTGGTCATGTCTGTGGTACAGCTAAGTTTTCCGCGCGTTTTGGTGAGACTCTATCTTGTTGGCGGTAGGGTGGAGTTTCAATTGTTTTGGAATTGGATAAAGTGGTGACGCGAAATCGCTTTGTTTCGCGCAAATTGGGTCACGTCTTGGAGGCATCGCTGCATACAGCCTCCTGTAGTTTGGAAGATAGGACGAGTTAATAGATAATTTCCTTGAGGACGAGATCTACAATATTATATCTCATATGTAGTGACTAGTGAGGTCTGAAAAACCTCACACGAAGCTTTTGGACTTCATTTACCACCACACATTAGAGCAGGTCGCTAAATTCTAATTTTTACTTAAGCGCGAAAGTCCACGCGGAAAAGATAAGATCGAAATAGACCTCAGAAATTTTCATGAACTAAAAGTCTCCAACCATTTTATCCCTCATGCCTGATTCATACTATATTAGCTGCCAAGTACTGTACCTAATTTGTAGTTATTCACAAACTGTAGATAGGAAACTCGCGACGTAAAGTGTTTTACCAATAAAACGCTGACAAAAAGCGCGAAAACGAGACAAAGCTCATTCCTGGGGCCTTACGCCCAATCTAAACGCGGGCCCGAATAGGTGCAGTTTGCAAAGTCACGCGAACGCGAACCTTAACGTCCCGAGATACGGTTTGCGGTTCTGTGATTTTGAAACTTATACAGGGTAACGCATATAGACTGTACTTATCCAAAAGGAGGTCATCGTACTCATCATTATGAACATCTTTTATTACGGAAACAAACCAGAAATCGCAAAAAAACAGCTGTTCCATACATTTTGTCTAGTGTCAATGACGATTTTCTATGGAAAAGCTGTTATTTCATGATTGGTTCCATAGTAAATATTGTTCATAATGATGAAAACAATGACCTCCTTTCGGGTTAGTACAGTCTATATGCGTAACCCTGTATAGGTACATGAGTGAACAAATGATCCCTCAGCTTCCAGCCTACGAACTAAAGTAATTTATTTAGTAGCGCCGCGTTGATTCAGCCAGTGGAAAATTACATGTACCCGTTGTCTGTGATGTATTTGTTTAGGTAAACCTTTTTATCTGGAGATGATTCGAACAAACTTTGATACGCGACTTTGGAGGACGTATCTATTTTATTTATTCATCTAAGTCACCTATTCTTGGGTAAATTTTTTCTTCAGCGGAAAGTTTAGGAGAGTTTTTCCACAAAATAAATAGGTACAAAAGCCGGGCTCTATACAAGGAGCGTTAACAGGCGTACGCAACAAAAACGCGTACGTACTATGATCTCGTTTCAAGTCTGTCAAAGCGAGTATCCGAGATTTGGCAATGTACGTAATTATTGTTCCTAATTTACAATGATTTTTCCATTGTCATGTTGCAAAAAACTTTATCTCAGAATGAAGCTTTATTAAACTTTAAAATATAATAATAGTTCCCTTCGTACCGTAATCGACGAAAATAATTTACGGTAACCAAGTTATAGACTTTTATTTTCTATTTCCTATTTATATCCCTTTTCTATTAGAAATAAAGGTTTACTTAATAAATTGTTTTTAAACCACTCCCAAATCTAAACTTTTAAATATCTGGGACATAAATATCTGGGACATTTTTGCACACACGGTCATCTGACCCCAAACTAAGCAAAGCTTGTAATATGGCTGCCAGAGACTGATATACGTACATATATATTTTTAAATACATACTTAAATAGATATTAACACCCAGACATAGAACAAACACAAATGTTCATCACACAAATGTTTGTCCTAGATGGGAATCGAACCCACGCCCCCAAGCACAGAAGTTAGGTTCACTACCAACTGAGCCACCGGGGCAGTCAAACACAGGACAGGACATTATTTTTCACAGGACATTATTGCTATGCCAGCCCTAGCGAAGCCGGCCTTCTGTACCTATTTATATCGTTATTTTGGCGCCAACGTGGTAAAATCATATCGTATTATGATGATAAGGTACTTGCGATGTTACGAGTCATCGTCATCATCAACCTATCATGTTCCCATTGCTGGGACTCAGGCCTTCTCTCAGAGAGAGATAGAGAGAGAGAGAGGATGGCAATTCTGGTCCAGGGCACAGAAAAGGTTTTTTTCTTCGTTTAAATTATAATGGCTGTCAAGGCATTTTTGTAAGAAATTTGTTGTAGCCAATAGCACCCATATAAACCCATAGCAACTGTGACGCGGAGTTCGACGCGTTGATCCAAATAAGAATGTTCAATCAAGGTTCTGTCATAATGCCTGGCGACAGAATTTCCTTCTCATTTGTGTTCTATTTACTTCTCTTTTCTGTGGTCCAGGGCGTGTTGGTGAATTTAATATGCTTTTGAAGTTTGAGGTTCTTGGACATACTGGTTTGTTCACGTTAATTTTCTTCACAATTGTTAAGTGCTGGCATCGATACTGCACATAATTTATTTAAGTACCAAATTTCGCTAATGTATTCAAATCTCAAATCTTCAAAAGTTACATTTTGTCCTCTCGATAATAAACGTTTATCTATCCATCTGCCCAAAAATATATGTCCCGTCAAGAGAATCGAACTCACATCCCTGCACTTGCGACCTCTAAGTACTAAGCCACGCGTGTCTTTGCAGCCGTTCCCCCCATTAAACTAGTAACCTTTCAATCCTATACAAACAGAACTGGCCACAAGTTGTGCGAACTTGCCGACCGTTTTACATAATACACTGTTTGAACAACTTGATCTTCAGCTTGAACCACTAATGGAGCTCGACCAAGAGTAATAAGGTCTATCTCACACAGACGCATACTCCGGGTGCCGCGGTGGAAAAGCAGACGCCCAAGTATCGTGGCCAGCTTTATTAGTACCACCATCAACATTTCAGCCATAGGACGTTCACTGCTGAACATAGGACTCCCCCGTCGATCTCCAAAAAGACCGGATGGAAACAGCTTGCATCCAGCGTTTCCCTGCGGTCTCTTTTAGATCGTCTGTCCATCTTGTGGATGGATGTCCTACGCTGCGCTTACTGGTCCGTGGCCTCCATTCGAGAACCTTTATTATTACGGTAAATCCTCCTGTTTTAGTCTACGGCTCACTGCTGAAAGTCGTGATGATCCTGACTGGTAACTTTCTGGGCAATTTGTCGCCATCTATGCCGATTAGCGGCCTCATGCATGGCGTTGCTGGTTTTGCTATCAAGCTGTTTAGACACTTGTTCTGACCATCGTGTTGGGCTTCGACCCTTAGATCTTTTTCCTTCCAAATTGCTTATTATTATGAACTTTTCAACATTGTCCGCCGGTTTTCTCACAATGTGCCCAAAGTACTCCAGAATCCTCTTAAGGCATATTAACTAGTCATAACAATGGTTATCTAATTGAAACAAATTAAACGCGTCTTCCGATAATTATACTACAATACAATAAAAGTTTTTTTTTGATTAGGAAGCGATGTTCTGTTCCGCTCCCGCAAAGTAAGTGTCAGTATGGATTTTGTATGGCGTACTTACATGTGACGTCTTACGTAAGTATAGTGCGCTCTCTATCTAGAAAGACATTATGATATTCTTCTAAGGCTGCATATCCACCAGAGTTGTGCGAGGAAGATGAGCGGTACGCGAGGAAAAAATCGACGAATAGGATCGCTTAATTTTTTCTCGCCTCGCCTCCTATTGGTTGATTTTTTCCTGGCACACCGTTCAGCTACCTCGCAAAACTCTGGTGGTTATGCAGCTTTATCAGAACTTTTAGATCTGCCTTTATATTATATGAACTGATTGGAAACCATCAACATGTTTTACACCTAATTCCTATGTTTTAAGCTTCATAATCCTTAGCAAAAACATTTGACCTCTAAGTTACGGAAGTATAAGCTCTGTGTCATTTGAAATAAGGTGACAAATTAATTGGTATTATAATTGAGCATCATTGTAAGACACAATTGTGGGAAATTCGAAGGCATTGTTTTTCTCGGCTTAGTTCACAGAATACAGAGTAGTAAAGGGTTCAGTGACCTGAGAAGTACACCAGGTTTTCTTGTACAATTGAGTGCGGTGGCGAGCAAGTCGTACGCTTGATGGTTAGTGATATGGTTGCTGTAACAATTTTGTACTAGATAATGTTGAACTTCGTCAATAAGCATGATTACAGGTTGAGTTACAAGATATCACTGGAGTTTTCAATCGAAATATACTTCTATTTCCTCTGAGCTGAAGTTGTAATTTTAAACAACAAAATAAGTTTTTTTTATTATATTCTTTTATTCACAACTAGCGATCCACCCCGGCTTCGCACGTTTGGAAGTTTTATTATTTAGAAACCTTCCGTGAAAAGTTATCTAACTGGTGCTGAAGACTGCATCAAAATCCGTTGCGTGGTTTAGGAGGAGTTAGCGGATATACAAACAGACAGACGCGGTAAGTGACTTTATTTTATACTATGTAGATATTTTAATACATACGCTAAAGAACTCAGTTTTATTTCTTTAAAATAATACAAATCGTGAATCACTTGATCTGTGGGAGTACGATTGTAAACAACTGAAACTTAATGACGTCATTTGCTCTAATTGTCATTGGAAATGACGTCATAATTATCAAACTAAATACCTTTTTTTTTAAAGTTGCCAGAAAGTTTACTACTGTTAGTAGTAGTAGTAGTGTTTAAGATTGTGACATAAGTAAATATTAATAAACATTTTTCCATAACAAAATTCAACCATTATGGCGCTAATTCAAAATTTGGTATAAAATCACTTTTGGCGGTATAGTTTACAAAAAATTCTGGTAAAATGAAGACAAACTCTTGTCACCTAGTCGATTGGGGAGGCCTATGTCCAGCAGTGGACGTCCTATGGCTGAAATGATGATGATGATGATGATGATAACACAGAAAATTAAAAGCTTACTCCAACTATGCGGATGCAACTGCAAAGTTTTTTGTGCAAAAGAAACGTAAAGCAACAATGGAGTTGGCTAAATGATAGAACTAACATTTTTCATAGTTGGCAATCAGTTTCGTAAAGAAACTACGAATGTTAGCTCCCCCGCTCAAGTAAAAAGATAAGTTAGTCATAACTCTGATGAAAGCAACGAGGTGTGTCGAGTGCAGTTATTGCAGACGTGGGAACACTCTGATGGGAAATCATTGATATTCGATGAGAATAACTATAGACGATATGAGTTGAGAAGAAATTTCGTCATATCTTCCTGAGACACAAGGTAGAGCTAATGCGGCTGCCAATTGGGTAGAGCAGCACAAGCGGCGCAGATATGCTAACCTCGGCAGTGGTTACATATTTGCCCTTGGGTACCGGGAGCTCACTTCATTTTCCAAAATCTTTCAGAGCGCCTGGTTAATGATAAACTTGACCAAAATGCTGACGTATTTCTGGCTCAACGCATAAGCATTGTCATTCCAAGCTGCCAGAATGCTGGGTACGCTGCCAACTGATAGTGGGTGCTAATTGTTTGTCGTTAGATCTTCATCGGTCTATTGATAAATTTTTAATTTTGTCAGAAAAAACAGTATTGAAGAAGGACTTCCGCAAAGTAACGCCTTTATTTTGGGGACTTTTACCAACAATGGCATGTCAGTTCCATCATACCGCATAACTAAATCGCCGCTCAAAATACAGTAGTAATACAGTAGTAGCTAATACAGTAAGTAAACAAAAAAATATACAATCAAATATATGCAGTGAACGCCTGATTAAATCAACTTTCAAAGGGCATTATATTTCTTTGATCGCGCATATTTTTTTTTTTTTGTTGAAGATCAGAAACATTACCTTTAAGAACTACAATTGAGTAACAGTTGTAATTATGCATTTATATGCTTCGATTAATTTGTATCAGGATTATCATATTATCATCATAGCTCACCGTTTCAGGCGTTGATCTCTCAAAATATAAGCTTTATAGAGATTTAAACATATTTTGGAAACACATTGTTAAAATTTAAAATTAATATTATAAAAAAAAATGAAATGGCCTAAATCTCTCACTAATTCTCATTTAGATATTTTGTTTTAACTTTTTTGGTTCCGTATTCAACGGGACTCTATTACTAAGCCTATGCTATATGTCTGTTCCACCTACCTATTAACATCTGTATCTTTTGTAGCGTTATATTCACAAAATAAATAATTATATTAATGAAAAAGTAAACAACATATGTATTTTTGTGTTTGCTGTAGTGTGCTGTACGGTAAATCGTTGAACTTGAGATGATTATAACACACACTCTAATATACAACAGCAAATAATAAGCACCGGCCAAGTACGAGTCGGGTACGTGCTAAAGAAAAAGAAAACAAGAAAAGAAAGAAAGTTAGATGAAAGAAAACACAATTTTTTGGTAAAACCCTCGGTGGCGATTCTGACTCTTAGTACTTAGCCGGCGTTTTTGTAATAATTATATAAAAGTAATGCATATTTACGTCTTTTAAAAGATAACAACAACCTCTTTTATCACCCTCCACGGCTAGAATATACACTTTTAATGATAGATATATGATAAATACTTAGCTAAAATGGCCTTATATATATAATAATCTTCTGTAGTAAAAAATAGATCACAGGAACACATTAGAAAAAACTATGGTATGATACAAATTATTTTAATTAAACTACAAAAACAATGAAAATACAAGTTTGGCAAATATTACGTGTTCAGAATATTCATATTGCTTAAATTGCCAAAAATTTCAATAAGTTTTTTGTGTAAAGTAAAAAGCAAGTTCGTATTGACTGAACTGCCAGTTCTTGTGTTAAAGTGTTTAGGCCGTCGTTGCTCTTGTTCTGTGTAGCAGTAATGTTTATGAGAGGCACGGATCAAATCCGCAGCCTTTTCTGCGACAGCTAGAACAGGAGCATTCAGTTTAGCATTAGGGAGAGCAGGGATTACGCTGGCATCCACAACCCTCAGACCTTTCACTCCCTTGACCAGTAAATTAGAATCAACAACAGACCCCATCGCAGCCGTCCCACAGAAATGCCAAGAAGGTGTTGACATAGCTCGACCGTAACATTCCCAGTATTTAACACTATCTTTCTTTTCATCTGAACACAGATCTAAATCTTTAAACTGAGCACGAATTTTCTTAAAATAAGTTGTTTCAAGTAGTTTTGCGTTATTGGCGAGGCACCTACCCAGTTTAACGAGATCGGACTTATCCGACAAGTACCCGATATTAATCAAAGGATCGTCATTGATGTCTGTGCTGTATGTAACCTTTTGAAAGTAACTGAAACGGAGTGTTAAAAGAAAACATGACCTTTCTTCCAACATTGGCGTCATACCATTTCTGACAGATGGATATATCGTACTTAAAAGCATTAAGACAAAGTGCCATAAGACCAGGGCTTTTCTGGGGGATCACCAAGTTGATTGCTTGACATTGAGCAAAGTTTGCAGTTTTGTTGTCCAAATTAGCAAAAGTTATAGTTGTTGGAGCTGGAAATTTGGTGGGATCTACAGCTGGAGTAGGCGAAGTATCACTTTCTAAACTGAAGATCATAACTGCAGATGTATGATCCCTCAAGTTTTTCCCTACTGCCAAATCAGAGACTACAGGAATATTCATGCTTTTTAGGTGATCTGCCGGTCCAACTCCAGAGAGCATCAACAATTGAGGAGTTTTGATAGCTCCAGTAGAAATTATAACCTCATTTCTGCTATTTATAACGTATGAAAATCCTTTGTGAGAGAATTGAACTCCGGTAGCCTTTTTTAGGTTATTAAATATTATCTTAGTCACCACGGCATTACTCAAAACATGAAGATTAGGCCGATTTTTCGCGGGATACAGATAAGATACAAGTCCACTCTGCCTGTACTTGTCATCAATTTCAAATTGAGGATCGAATACTCCAAGAGGATCATCGTTGTTGTTGTCGATACCAATTTTGTAACCGAGTTCAGCATAGGCATTGAATATTCCATTATTTTCAGGGCTGCTCTGCCTTTTTACTATAGAATCACCTATATTTCCATGGTAGGAACCATATTTTTCAATGATCTGTTTGTCTTGAACGTTTTCACTTCTCTTGAAGTACGGAAGGAGGTTATCGTATGTCCATGAGGGGTCGTTGGCTGCTTCAGCCCAGCTATTGTAGCTCGGCTTATCCCCTCTGACATATACCAGATGTTGAAGGCCGCTGCTTCCTCCAAGCATCTTCCCTGCGGTCACTCTAGGAGTTTTGCCTTGAAGGTTCTGACAGGTATAGTTATCATTGATGGCAGGAATATCGTAGTCGTATTTAGTCGCAGGCACGTAAGGGAAGTAAGCTGGAAACTGAAAATATAAATGATCTTTGTTATTATTTGAATTTGTCTGAAAAGAATACCTACCATACACACGGGGAAATAGTCAATTTTGTTTTTTTTTTTAATTTGTGCTCATGTACAGTATTATGTTTTCCTAGTTAATCACACTATCACACTAATATCACATAGATATGTGAAAGTTTGGAAAGATGGATGGATGTTTGTTACTCAATCACGCAGAAACGGCTGGATCGATTTGGATGAAATTTGAAATATACATTGCTTATGTCCTGGATTGACACATAGCTTACTTTTCATCATCATCATCATCACCGATTTTCATCACCACTGGTGAAACCGCGAGGTGCAGCTAGTATCATATATGTGTAAGTTTGCATGGATGGATGGATGTTTGTTACTCAATCACGCTGAAACTGCTAGATAGATTTGGATGAAATTTGAAGTATACATTGCTTATGTGCTGGATTAACACATAGGCTACTTTTCATCATCATCACTGGTTTTTATCACCATGCGGGTGAAACCGCGGGGCGCAGCTAGTATTATTATAAGCCAAAGATTCTGGATACAGTTCAAATGTCACAAAACTCTGAGCATAGTTATCCATGTAATTGTTTAACAATATTATTATTTTAAAAAACGGTTCATGAATTTGGGAGCTAAGATGCCACAGACATACACATATGTTAAATTTATAATACCTTTACATTACCTTATAATTTACCTTCTGTTCGCGTCGGGGGTATAAAAAGGACTATTACGGACGATCAAATCTTACTTGTCATGGAATTCAATATAATAATGTAAGTGGTACTTACAGCAGATTCTAGAGGCGGGCAGCCTCCAGCCTCTATCAGCAGTACAGAGACGGAGGGACATTCAGACAGCCGGGAGGCAAGCACCGAGCCCGCTGTGCCGGCCCCAACAATAATATAGTTGAAACTGTCGATATAACCTAGAAACCACGAAAATAGCTCTATTTTATAATCGCTTACTCTATTGTCGCATCTGAAACTCTATCATGTCTCTAGCACTACAAAACTCCATCTTGTTTTGTTTTATATGCTGGTGCATATTTGACTTGCTTGATGGTAAGCGTCACAATTCATTATAAGAGTTGAGTACCACCAAAAATTTCGAACTTCAAGAGTTCAAAACTCTGTACGGCAATTCACTGTACTCGTCATCCTGATATATTAGACGTCAAATCTCTGTATACCCAGTAATTCTACTAGAAATTTTGTCCTGCAAACAGATATACATAATTTAGATCAGTTTCTGGATCTTTAACTGAAGATGGAAAGGTGTAGTGCTATGTCCCCTCGGTATTTAGATGGCCTGGCTGGGCCCTGGCTACTTTAACCTGGCGCAAGATAGAGGAGTAGTATCTTTTAAATATTAGAGACAGTTAGCGTCGATTTGCCGGAAAAAGCTGATTGATAGGCTTCAATGTTGCTAAGTCCAAAATCTTAGTAACGATGATTTCGCTAAAAAAAACGTATATAGTGACTGTAGCTTAGCTAAAAAGTACGTAGCTTAAAAAGAAACATAATTGGAACAGGCCGAAAACAGTCTGTGGTGTTATTATAGTATATACTATTTTTCAAGCAATCGAGTAATCATGGCGATTACCATGAGGAAAAACTTGCTCGTGGAAGTCGTGGAGTATGAAAAAAATGGGTATGTACTTACTTAAATTCTCTATGGGAGTGTCGACTGGACAGAGAAATGATGCGAAATTCACCGATGAATCAAATGTTTGAAAGACTGACTGAATCATCTGGATGGTCCATAGCGCTGTGGCAGCCTCTCCCGCCATTTCTACAATATTAAATTACCAAACATTATGCGAATACACATTCAATTAAACATTCCAACATTTATTCCTTTTTGACTGAGGCTATGAATGCTTGGAAAATAGCCTGCCCAAATACAACCCTGCCCAGGAACCCGTCCTCCCAAAAGCAGTGGGATATGCCGCTCCGTAAGTTGGAACGGAATTCTTTACTTCAAACGTCCAGCACTCCTTCAGAGCGAGCACGTCTCCTAGCTGTTTGCCGCTGGGTATCGGGTCTTTGGCTGCAGGTACTTCCTTCGTATAATTTGGGAAATTTACTCGATAATAACACGTTCCGGGTAGCCATTTCGTTGCGCATCGGTGCACCTTGTGTCGTTCCTCACCGATGTGCATGCGGTGACAAAGTTGATAGCCTCGGTCACCACGGTTTATCTTGCAATAGGAGTGCCGGTCGTATAGCGCGCCACAGCAACTTGAATGATGTCATCCGTCGGGCTTTCGGAAGCGCCAGTGTTGCAGCCGTTCTGGAACCGAATGGCCTACTTCGCGACGACGGTAAGAGACCCGACGGAATGACTCTCATTCCTTGGAAGATGGGACAGACTTAAGTGTGGGACGCTACATGTGTTGATACACTAGCACCGTTTCACCTTCCAGAGACTTCAAAGCAGGCAGGTGGCGCGGCTATCGCGACTGAATGCCTCAAGTGGCGCAAATATTCCAGCCTTGACAGAGGTTACTTATTTGTGCCGTTTGGGGTAGAAACACTTGGACCGTGGGGGCCATGTGCTTTCGAAATTTTCAAGGATTTGTCGGGAAGACTGAAAGATTCTTTGCGTGACCAAACAGCTGGCCTATATTTGGGTCAGAAAGTTAGCCTCACCATCCAGCGAGGCAACGCGGCCAGCATTTTGGGCACTCTACCTGAAATTAATTATCATTTAGGACTACTTAATTAACTCTATTTTAATTAAACACTAAATAAAATCATCCACCGTACATATGAGTGAGTGTGCTGAACTTTCAATGTTCTAGTATTATTACCATTGAAAATGGTTATCAAATGCAAATCGCCCATAGCTCCGAGGATTTTGGGAGGAACGAGATGAAAATAATACCAAGAGTTGAGGACTTTATTGAGACACGTTTCAATTTTGAAAATGGGTTCTAACTTTTTTTGGTATATTGAAGTTTTTTGAATACGTCGAGTTTTTTTGTCATTTAGTGTTTGTTTACTAAATTGTAAATATTTCGGAAAAAAATAAAATAAAAAAAGGGTCCTAGGTATTAGTTTAGCTACAAAATGGCGGTTTTTTTTTGAGATACGATAACTTACAACTCACAATTAATAATTGTGTCCCTACAGGTTATAGATTTAGGTATTAAATTCGTTAAGATTCCAAATATGTTGTGACTGACTGTAAAACCGACTTGTATGCCGTGACGGACGTGACGTTATGTCCCGTGACGGACAATTTTGTTAATTATTTATTTAATGAAATATACACAAAGAGTACCTAAGCAAAAAAAAAAAACTTACCAAAATTTGAAGGTTCAAGTACGCGTTATGTGTAGAAACACCTGATAGTAATAACGCCGTTGATGCTATGGTTTCACCTTTTTATACGATCTTAGACCACCCACTTGCTTTCCTTATATCATCGAAAAAAAAGATGGAAGTACCACAAAACAACCAGATAGATATATAGAAAAAAAAAATAGAAAACTTTAACAAAGTGTTTGCTTAAACTGGAAGCTATAAATATATATTCATTAGTTAATAATTGTTGTAATGAGTAATTCATATGAATGAATAAGGTTTCACTCAAATCAGAATCATAAAAAAGGCTTTTGTGCAAATCGGCAAACAATTTTTTACTGTCATGTGCTGATGTTTTTTTTGCAAGGTAATGCCCTAATGCCTAATTCAATCAATGAAGAAATCACCATGATTTTACAAGATGTTGATTTATGCAATCGTACTATATTCACTGAGCATCTCATCTAGTATAACGACTACAAGTAGGTGACTATAAAGTAGAAATACAAAACACCACAGGTAATAGAGCTGATAAACTACAAACGGGTAAACAGATTTTCTTGGAACATAGCTAAGAACACTCTCGATCAAGTTATCTAAAAATAATAAAACCGGCTGACTTTGAAAAAAAAGACTTGGCAACCACATCTGCCTGTTATTCAGCGCAAATAACTGATAAACAACTACATTGTTAAATCTAATACAAAACAAATAATAATATTATTGATTAAGGCCTAAATCAACTAACTTATATAAAAATTTGGGTAAACAATGTAGTCTGGTTCCATGTGAACATTCAGTTACAGTTTTTATTTTATTTATATTCTTACTAGCTTAGTATAAGTATACCCTCATTAAATATTGTACGGTTGTAAACCAACACCTTGTACAATGAATTTACAAATATTATATTATCTAAACTAGCTTTTGCGGGCAAATCCCCGGCCTTGCCCGCAAAGTATTTTCATCTCAACAGTAATACATTGACCAGCTATGTGATTGTAGTAGCTTTATTTTATTTTAATAGATATTACAAATGATCCAGTATTTCTTCTATTACGTACAAATGCTGGCGTGTTTCTGGCTCAACGCATAAGTATTTCCATTGAGCGTGGTAATGCCGCCAGCATACTGGGAACGCTGCCAACTGCTCTTAGTGGGCTTGAGCATTTGTTTTTAGACCTTCAACGGACCGGTAAGTGCAGTGTAGGACGTCCACCCACAAGATGGACAGACGACCTAAAAGAGACCGCAGGAAAACGCTGGATGCAGGCCGATTCCAACCGGTTCCTTTGGAAAACGATGGGGGAGGCCTATATCCAGCAGTGGACGTCCTATGGCTGAAATGATGATGTGCGCCGTTTAACTCGCTCGCGCATTTCCACACATTTGAAGATAGTCAATGATAAAATATTTTTTTCATTTTGATTCAAACAAGTTTTCAAATAAAACTTAGTTAAAAAGGAATTCTAGAATAAGTATTCATATTCTAGAATTCTTTTTCATATAGGAAAACACATTAAAATCAAATTGAAAAATATATTTAAGATAGGGACCTTCTTGAATCAAACTGTTTGAGGTGCTATTCAATAAGATTGAAATGTTTAAACAATAAAACATAAAAAAAAACAATTTACTTTCCACGCTTGCGGATAAAAAACTTTTGCGCGCAGATTTTTGTAAAGAAAGGTTTTACCGGGTGGTGATGTAAAAAATAAATAAATACATATCATACTTATTATTCTACAAAGAATATATTAAAAATAGGTTTCCAAAAAGTAATTAAAGTATTTCTTAATAGCCGTTCATGATATATCATTATGACAGCAAGTGATAGAATCTGCCACTGATATAAACTATAGTCCGTGAATAATCACTAACCAAGGAAAGAAGAGAAAACACAACTACTCAGTGAAAATACAAATTTTATTCCTTTAGTACACATTTTATCAGGCATAGAAAATATGACATCATACATTTTTATTTCCACATGTTTAATTAGATGACATTTTAATGAGCGTTAAGTTGACTTCACAAATGAACTCAATCTAAATTAACCATGTCTTGTACAAACCCAAGGTGCCTTCTCTATCATTATAAACAATCTATGCAGCAGTGCAAGTGCTGCGCCCAGAAACGATCACATCAGATATCTTCTCCGCTACAGCTATTACCGCGGCGTTGATGTTACCACCGGGCACAGTGGGGAACACGCTGGCATCCACCACTCTAAGGTTGGAGACTCCCTTCACCAACAGGTTGGTGTCTACTACGGAACCCATCGCAGCAGTTCCACTGTAGTGCCACATAGTTGAAGACATAGCCAGAGCATAGCACTGCCAGTATTCAGTACTGTATTTAGTCTCGTTTGAGCAAAGCCCCAGGTCGATAAACTCAGCTCCGATACTCTTGAAGTAAGTGGTGTTGACGATCGAAGCCATGTGCGGGAGGAACGTGGCCAAGCTTTCCAAGTCAGTCTTATTCGACATAAGACCTAGATTCACGATCGGCTGGTCGTTTGTGCTTGTAGTGTTCAAACGGACCGTGCCACGAGATTCAGGGTGCACCAAATTAGGAACCATCCAGAAAACAGTTTTGCCTACATTAGCTTCGTACATAGACTGACAAATGGTTTCATTGTACTTGAAAGCGTTCATGCAGAGCTGGAGTAGACCGGCGCTATCATGAGGGAAAACCAAGTTGATCGACTGATATTCAGGTATCTGAGAGGTGCTGTTACTCAAGTTGATGTAGTTAGTGGTCACAGGGACGGGGAAGGCGGCAGGATCCGCGCCAGAATAGGTGGATGTGTCACTTTCAAGGGTCATGATCAAAGAGGCCGCCGGATGGTCTTGTAGGTTGTCACCAACTGGCAGATCTGACACTACGGTAATGTTCTTTTCTGTCAAGTGAGTGGAATTACCTACACCAGAGAGCATGAGGAGTTGAGGAGTTATGATAGCTCCAGCGGCAAGAATGACTTCACTAGCCGCAGTCACTGTATAAGAAGTATCGCTGTATGTGAAAGTAACGCCAGTAGCAACATTGCTGCTATCAAAATTGATCTTGTTTACTGTAGCTCCAGTCAGTACGTATAAGTTGCTGCGGTCTTTAACAGGACTGATGTATGATACGAGACTACTTTGCCTTACGCCGTCTCCTACTTGCAGCAAAGGTTCACAGATGATTGAGCTAGTCAAATTGGTATTACTATTATTGACTGATTTGTAGTTCAACTCCACGAAAGATTTTATGATATCATAGTTGTCAGAGCTGACTTGTCTCTGGAGTATAGTTGGGCCGTTTGTTCCGACGTATGAGGGGGTTTCCGCCACAATTTCAGAGTCGCGGACATTTTCACTTTTTAAGAAGTATGGAAGAAGTCCTTCGTAGTTCCAAGAAGAGTCACCCGCTGCCGTGGCCCATTTGTCGTATTCATCTACAGATCCTCGGACCCAGATACCGTGATGAATACTGCTACTACCTCCGAGCATTTTCCCGATGGTCAAACCAGCGGAGCCACCTTGAAGGTTTTGGCAGGTATAGCCATCATTAGTGGAGGTCATGTTGTAGTCGTAACCACTCGCCGGTTGCATAGTGAAGTACCCAAGACACTGAAAAGTAAATAAAATCTTATTTAAACCACATTAATGACGTTGTGATTTAAACATGTTACAGTTTTTTTTACTGTTTACTGTGTTGTGTTGCGTTGTAGAGATTCTTTAGAAAAACAGTTTTGAAGATGGAGTTTTGCAAAGTAACGCCTGATTAAATCAACTATATATTATGTATAAACATGTATATTTAATTGCAACGCTTCAATATTGTTCAGGGAATATTCGTATACTTCACGTTCGATGTTTCGACATGGCCGTAGTCAAGAGCATGATCCAATAAAACAAGATTTGATATTCCAGGAGATAATTACTTCATTGGACTGACTGACTTTGACATTGGTACAAACAGAAATTAGGAAACAAAGTTAATAATCACTTCAATGCATAGATCAGAGTATATATAGCTTCATTGGTCATTTTGTTTGTCCGCTCAATCGAAGCAATTCAAGTTAAATACGAATTTAATATACTAAACATCGATGTCGTGACCTTTGCGTCTCGTAATATCATTAGAGAATATTATTATACCATGGTCAAGAGCTTACTGAAGACAGTGAGCAAGTGTGGAGAGAAGTGAGTGATTAACTCCCATATTTATACACGTTACTTCTCCATATGCTCACCCTTAAAGTAACCTTAGCTCGTGGTTTTGGATATTTGGTCGATTTAATAAAGTAACGGTAAGGTTTCCTTTTTAAGGTTACCTCAATAAATGATGTCTACAAATCAGATTATTCATCTATAGCATCCTCTCACATTGTCCTTATTTAAGGTGGACTGAGTGAGAAGTCATCTATCAAGGGGGACCTTGAAAGACGACATATGAACAAGATTATTAACAATGTCAAACATGAGGCTTGGAGGACCAACAAAGAGAACCTTAGTAAAGATCCAACGTAGCTTAATGTTTTTTTTATGACAAGATCCTCTATTAACTAAACAAACTATAAGCTATAGCTAAAACTACATAAACAGTTGGACTGCACATAGACCGTTGAAGATTTAAAGACAACCCAAATGCACGCGCCCACTACCAGTTAGCAGCGTACTCAGCGTGCTGGCTGCATTACCGTGCTGAAAGGCAATGCATATGCGTTGAGTCAGAAACATGCCTATAAATATGGAGATTTAACCACAGCTTGGTAGAAAAGCGTAACAAATATACTTGTTTTTTGAAGTTTTCATATTATCTCAAGTAGTACTCACGGTAGACTCCAAAGGTGGACAACCACCTGCCTCCAGAAGTAGGACGTTAGCGTCAGAGCATGCTGAGAGCCTGTTTGCCAGCACCGAGCCTGATGAACCTCCTCCCACGATGATGTAGTCGAAAGAAGTTGACGCTGCGAAAGAGACGTCATAAATTTTAAAATGATGTGAAAGTGAGAAAGAAATAAAGACTTATCATTTCCGAAACCGACTCACAAAATTAGCATTGTGTTTTGTTATGCTTGAGGATAGATTATACGGTTGGGTGGGGGAGCAAGCCATCTTATTTTGATCCGAGAGTAGTGTTATTTGATTATACAAATTACATATCTTCCTATTCATAAACGCGTTAGCCGTAGTATAGTTACGCCATATTTTTAATATTTTTCGCTTTTTCAAATAACACGATAGAAAAAAAAAGACGGAGTAACCGCGCCGTCATTTGCCAGCGCATAGGTGTAAGCGCGCCGCAATCTCTATTAGATGCGAGGTGAATCGGTTAGAGCGAGACACAACGTGGGAGCGAGAGAGCCGACGTAGACGCCGCAATAAAGAGAATCACACTATTGCACAATACGCTCCGTGTATGGGACATGGAGCGTATTGTGCAATATTTAATGTGTTGCTGCTTGTCAGCCCAAGCAATCTCTTTCTAGTAACAGAGTAAGTTTCTGCGTGGTTGACACACGGTTGATAGTGTGAAGTACTCCAGTGTGTTCCGGTGGAAATAAAAGACTACGACTTTATGTACAGTTTCTTCAAAGAGTCCCGATAGATAGATACAAGTGTAGATAGATACATAAGTAACGCTTTCTACCGTTTTTCTAACGTTTAGTTAATATTATACAAGAATTAATTACGTTTATTTAATTAATTATGAGGACAAAGTGGTAGCTTTTAGTCCATACGCATTCCCATAATTGTCATAGTTAGGATATCAATAGTTTCTGTATTCTTACAGTGCGAAAATGGTTGAAACAAGCAGATATACTTACTGACGGTATCAATGGACGCAGAGAGAGGGCATCGGAAAGAATTAAACGCCAATGAGGTCTCAAACGTGGAGAGCAATAGTTGCACGGTCTGCACCGCCAGTAACGCTGCTGCTGCTTCTCCAGCCATGTCTGAAACAAGTTAATGAAGTTATGAATTAATGACGGTCATAATGATGGTCAGTGATGACGAATTGTATTGACGGATCCGGGTATGTCCTAAAACTGCGACCAGAACTACCG
Organism: Agriopis leucophaearia; assembly: GCA_949125355.1. Lineage (NCBI taxonomy): Eukaryota > Metazoa > Arthropoda > Insecta > Lepidoptera > Geometridae > Agriopis > Agriopis leucophaearia. Next base: position 411,045 of record OX421287.1, read on the forward strand.
GAAGATGATCAGCACCGTCTTATTAGTACACGGTGTACTTACTGTGATCCACAAGCCGTCTGCCAAGCGGCTACACCCCTCTCTAAGAGGTAGGTCTTTGTTCAGCAGTGGACATTTCTTAAAAACTAGTGCAACAATCGGCGGCAATAAATAGGGGGGGGGGACGGGGGGGGACAGTAATTCAATTTCCCACACATTCTGTATGTAAAGGCAATAATTGATATACCTTGAAGTAATAGTGTTCAGTGTTGTTACATCATAGAAAACAAGACATTGTCCTCTAAGTCAAAAGAGGTTGCTATCGCTACCAAGGAAGTTGCTTCAACAAGGTATATAACGCGGGGCGCAGCTTATCATGGTATAAATATATGTTTGAAATAATTAATTTAGTTTAAAAAAACTAAGCTTATGTAACTCGTCAGATAGAGAAATGGAAGGAGGGAAGAGAGGCATTTGCTCTGCAGTGCGATGATAAAAGTTAAGATAGTAAAACTAAAAAAAAATGGCATAAGTCAGATCTTAGAAAATAAGAGGCATTTTAATCATATTGTGCTAAACATACTGAAAATGTGAATGTAAAAGTTTGATTCCTTCATTACACATTAAATAATCTAAAGTAAAGAAACGGTAGAAATAAAAAACAGTGCTCAATAAGTAAGGGTGCGCGTAAAAATACAGAATTTACGTACCTATACGTGAAGCGTTATGTAAGACAAAGACGTCGTTTTGTGTCGTATTCTCATTTGGATGTTACAGGAAATTGTGATTGGTACAAAGGAATAAAAATCAGTATCGCATAATAACATTATAGTGAATGTTATTTATGGTAACCACGAGCTTTCCAACTATGATGGAATGGATTTGCGTTTGTAGAGGTTGTGTGTAATTGTATGTGTGTCTGTTTTCTCCAAAATCGTGTCCGAAATCTTATCTCATGGTTTTTTGCTTGATCAAACTCTGTTAAGCCGTTTAAAATGTAAGCTTTTCTCCAAATTGATCCGAGGTTTGTGCACAATGGATAAAGCAGACCATGCACAGCTGCGGCATTGTGCAAACAGCAAACAGGTTGCTAAAATGCGGCCACTGAAAGAACCGTCTGAAAGTTGCCATAACGTTGTAAAAACAAAAACAATAAATTCTAATAACATTTACAAGATTTTTTTAATGTTGGATTGTAGATGGTGGCCAATATAGATAATTACAGAAGAAAAATAAAAATAGTAAAATGTTTTCTTCCTGTTTTTTTTTTGCAATGATATTGTAGCTATCAGACGCGTTATCTTAGGCGGCTGTACCGTACCTATAAATATAATATTTTTTTTCGTTTTCTCCTGTGACTTGTACCAGTGAACAGAGAAAGCTAAAAAAAAGCTTAGATTCCGTAAAAAGTCATTGATTTCGCATAGGGAGTAATTTGCGAGTGAATGGGACGTTTATACGAAATACTGCTTTATATGTAGGTAATCTTAGGTTTTATTATAGCTTTATTCAGTTTAAGGCCTTAATAGAGGTAGAACTCAAAGAGGTTTTATGACTAAAGCTATTTAAACTCCGTGGCTTAAAGGAGTATGGTTGCCAAATGAACCTTTTTTTTTGTTTATTGTTTTTGTCGTGAAATTAATCTATGAGTATTAGTTATTTCATTAATTCTTACTGCTTCAAGGATTAAAACTTGGCGTTAACCAAGGCGTGTCAAAAAAGACATCGTTAAAATCAGTTGGAACATATTTTAAGGCTTATACCTAAGTGACCTCAACTTGCACTGGTGCTGGATTTAGTACTGAAATAAAATACAATAACTCACGCACTTTAAAAACACGCTTTAGAATCGCTAATTCTGAAGATCCTGTTAAGGATAATGGGACAAACTATTTAAATTATTGCATTGTCATCGGTCCTTGATAAGTGTGCAGTTTCAATTTAATTCGACGTTTTGATGTACTTTAAAATCAAGTTCAAAGATTATGTTACATACACACACACACATGCATACATACATACGTACATACATACATACATACCAAGCTAATAAAAGCGTGTTAGTGTTAAGTTGCTTGGAAAAAAATGCATAGCCATGTCATTACAAGACACATTTCATAAGAAATGGAAATCCACACAGACAGTCTATTACGCGTCTTCATTATATTATTGTTTATTAAAAATTCTAACATATATCAGAGCTACAACTTATTGTAATCCCACATAACACAGATCAATAGCACTTGGTGACCTATCCTGAGAACAGTAAGGTTGCTTTCAACAATTATTCAACGTACAATCTTATTTCAAAGCCGTAAGTCACATAATCGTTTATAACTCATCACGTTATTATTTAACCCAGGGATTTCTATTGTTATTAGTAATTGCGGGGCCGGTTACTCGGCCAGTTAGAGTTAAACAAGATTCCGTAACCAGATATTAATTTAAAAAGCCTTTTTGTGAAAGATTGGTTAATAAACAGAAAGATCGTACCATCTTTTTGTTGTTCTACCCACTAAACCAAACTAAATCAGTCTTTGAAATAAAATTAACCGCGTTCATTTTTGCAATTAAATCTGATGTAAAGAAGGATGCTAACAATTTGGTTATTTAGTTCATACTAAATCTATTCGTTTATTTGCTTTGAAAGCGGCTATTACAATGTCAAAAACTAACCATCGAGATACCATACCTACTTATAGAGTCATTATCGTGCTTAAAAAATGTCCGAACTGAAACTCGGCGCACAATTAAATTCATCACATGAATTTGCCCTAGGTGACAATCGATCCCACGCCCCCAAGCTCAGGTAGTTTCACTACCGACTGAGCCACCGGGCCAATCGTGCACTCGTGCACCCGTTCCGCATGACCCAGTATGCATGGGCTTTCAAAAATGTATAGTCACTGTAAATAACCCGGTATCAGCGCAAGGCGTAGCTAGAGATTTACTTTTAAACATTTAACGAAATGAAATTATTTTATCATCGTCATCATCAGCCAGAAGACGTCCACTGCTGAACATAGGCCTCCCTCCCCCTTTAACCTCCACACTGAACGACAACCTGCCATCTGCATCCACTGGATGCCCGCGACTCTCACGATGTCGTCGGTCCATCTAGTGGGAGGCCTACCTACGCTGCGTCTTCCGGTTCGTGGTCTCCACTCAAGAACCTTTCTTCGCCATCATTTTATTTTATCATAAAACTTCATAAATAAATGCACTCCAGGTGAGGTGAAAAATTACTTATTCAGTTATAAAAATTAAAATTCAGTTTCCTATCACGTCCGATAGAGGCGCTGTTGCGCAATTTTTCATACGTTTTGCTATCGCATGATCGTTATGATATACGTAACGATAACTTTTTCGCAAGTGCGCGTACTAAGGACAAAGACGTGTGCCTAAATAATCATATTATTTTGGAAACTGACGACATTTTCACACATTTTATTTACGGAAATTTATTTACAACATTCAATTATTTTTTTAAGGTAACCCAGATTATCTGGTTGTTTCTTACGTTATACTGGCAATAGATATTTAAAAAAAAAACTAAATAACTACTGTGACCTTATATACTGATCAATGATTTTATTTATGAAAATGGATTCGATTATTAACATATTAACCCTTGATTGTTACAGGTAACAATAACCCTTCAATACACAAGCTGTTCTGCTGACAGGTAACATTCCGTGACATGTTTCAAACGTCACATTTGTTACAATTATTTTCCAATCCGTTGTTTCGATACATGACAAGGCTTCAATATTCAATTACATATGATTTGTGACGATTTCAGGCGTGTGTTTTTCTTTTTTTATATTTTATTTGAGAGATTTTGAGTTAATTGGATACTTGCCGAAATGGCGTTGTGTTAGAATCAAGCGTATATTTTGTTTTGGGTTCAAATTGCGAAAGTTTAGAAGTTACATTTTTGTTTCTGTTTTGAAATGTTATTATATTATGATATACGATTGATTAGCCTTTTTTTAATTATGAAATAGGCTAGGGTTTAACCACAACTCACCTGATGGTAATCGACGATGCGGTCTAAAATGAGGCATGCTTGCCCATGAGGTGCCTATTCACTCTTGTCTTGAAGAGAGCCAGGTTGTAATTTATAGGGAACACCGAGGCAGCGCATTCTATTCCATTCCACTGCAATCAAATGCTTTATAGGGAACTACTTTTGCATAAAAAATATTGACTTCTACCTTAATTAAGGCATTTAAAAAGTCTTTATTACTTTACCATTATGTAACCACACTTTCTGTTAATTTGCGTCTAGTTATCAACAAATATTAAATAAAATTTTGCATTAAAAAGATTGTTTAATAAAGTGTCTATAGCTGTTGAAAATGTTGTCATAAAGCTGGAAATTCAATTTTCACAAGTTTATAAAAGTTAATTATAATATTTTACTTTGAAAGAGACTAACTCAAACCTTTTAGAAAGTCCACGTCAAATTTCTAGTAAATTCCGGCAAAATTCGATACTGTTAAGCAAAACTGCTCAAATATTAAACTTAGGGCTATAACACTTGCAACTGAGGTGGCACGTGTAAAGTGTAAATTTTAAAGTGTAAAATGTAAAATTTTAAGTGTTAAATTTTCCCGCCTCATGAGGTAATAAAGCTAAAATAAAGTTTAATGGGTAAAATTAACCACATCGCGTTAGTTGAGGGTTACATTGTAGTTTGGGAGCCGGTGGTCGTTTTTATTACGGCTTAAGTTCTTAATAGCTCTTCCTGATTCTTTTTTTTTGTAAATTATTAAGCATGGCCTATTTTTTAAACGCCGTCAAACAGGTATCTCTTATGAGATACCTGTATAAATAATATATCTCATATTCAACGTTTTTACTAAAGGTGTAGTAATTAATACTGAAGGGTATGTATGTTCGCATCATTACGAACAACAACTTACAATGACATCAACTCTGAAATTGCGAAAAAAAAACAGCCGTTCCATAGAAAACGGTCATTGACACTCAACAATTCTCTCCTGCTCATTTTCCTATCGGACTGCCAGAGCGGGCACGAAAAATCGACCCCGCTTTGTGGTTGATATTCCGCAAACCCGTACGAAGCGCTTTGATTCCACTTTTATTGTGTGTACTGCTGGTCTGTGGAATGCGCTGGCTGAATGGGTGTTCTCCGATAGTTACAATCTGGGCGTCTTCAAATTACGAGTGAATCGGCTTCTTCTAGGCAAGCGTGCTCCATCGTAGACCGCATCATCGCTTAACATCAGGCGAGTTGGCGGTCAAACGCAAGCCTATTTATGCATTAAAAAAAGACAAAAATGTATGCCTGTTTTTTCGCCATTTATGTTGTAGGTATGATGGTGGAAAATAGGCATCTTTTACAAATCGACCACCAGCTCTCGCCTCCTATTTTCCCAGGTAGCAGGTTTACATGTAATGAGTATTAACTTTATTGTTATTAGACAATTCCGTCGTGTTTGGAGACTATGACATGACACTATTAGGGTTAACTTTTTAGGTGACTTCTGGTTTATTTTAATTCGCGTTTCGTTGCAAAAACTTCCGGTTAGTTTTGATAATGTCCAAAAGTTTCGGGCACCTTAGAACTTTTATTATCATCATCATCCAGAAGATGTCCACTGCTGAACATAGGCCTCCCCCTTTAACCTCCACACTGAACGACATCCTGCCATCTGCATCCACTGGATGCCCGCGACTCTCACAATGTCGTCGGTCCATCGACACAAACGAAAGAATCAATCGAAAGAACCTCCAAGCATAGCTCTCACCATTGCTCGTTGTGTGACTCTGACTGTTGCAATGAATGAACTGGATGGCTAGTGGGAGGTTTTCCGGTTCGTGGTCTCCAATCAAGAACCTTTCTTCCCCATCGGTTGTTGGTTAGTGGAGAAATTTTACTCAAAGGCTGATTGGTGTACAGTGTTATGCAGAAAAGGTGTACTAATTCAAAAGAGCGACATTTTTTCGCTATTTCAGAGTTTTTTTTATGTTGCTGAGTGAGGAGACGAGCGACGTCGCTCTTCTGATGGCTCTTCACGCTTGCCCATAACAGCACAACGCCACTCAGAATTTTGAACTACAACAGTTCAAAACCCTGGATGGCAATGCACTGCGCTCGTCACCCCGAGATATAAGATGTCAAATCTCTGTGTCTCCTGTAATTTCACTGGAAAAGAGTTGGTCCCGTAATAAAAGTTTTTCGTAATGATGGGTATTATGAACCTCTTTCGAGTTAGTAGGCACGCCCTTTCCGCGTAGCCCTTATCGTAGCTTTGATTGCACTTTTATTGCGCGAAATGCTAGTCTGTGGAATGCGCTGCCTGAATGTTTCCCGATTGTTACAATCTGACTTTTCAAATCACGGGTGAATCGGTTTCTTCTAGGCCAGCGTGCTCCATCGTAGACCGCATCATCGCTTAACATCAGGCGAAGACACGGTCAAACGAAAGCCTATTCCTAATAAATGAATAAAAGCCCTATAAAAACTTATTAAATACCTTTTATTATTTTTAATTACAATACTCTACCTATTAGCATTAGTGATTCATGGTTATTAAGTTATTTAATTACAGTTATATACAGTCCATAAATACCGGTAACAACAAGCCATAAAATTACGGTAATGATGGATAACAAGTTTAGTTACGTGAACTTGTCATCGAAACATCAATTATGTGTTATCGATTGTTAACATGTCATGACAGAAGTTACGATAAATACACTGTGGTTATTTTAGAATACAATATTACATGAAATTCTTTTTCGACGTCACGATTTTAATGAAAATTAAGGTCTTGCCACAAAATAATTACCAATATCAAAAACCGATTTCATCAGAACTGAACCAAATTGAAGTGAGATCAAACGGGAAGCATCAGCTTTCAAATAAAATAAAAAACATCAAAATCGGTTCACCCAGTCGAAAGTTCCGAGGAAAACAAAAACAGACGGTTTTATTTATTTATTTATTTACACGCTATTCAAACAAACGATATTTTGATGATATCCTCCTTCTTTTTGGACGGTCAAAAAACAAACCTTCAAGGTTTTATTTCAATATTTTAGTTAGATGCCGTAAACGCGGATTCGTGGATTTTTCTAATATTTAAAGTATTTTTTTTATAAAAAATTAATCTAACTACTCCGGAAGTGATTATAATTAAAAAATTCCTAAACCATGTCTAAGCTGTTTTGTTGCAGTGTGTTATAATGAATATCAACATTTTGTTATTGCGAAAAATGCACGCAAACCCACCGGACACAGCTGGTCTCTTAATTATAGATAGCAACATGACCTACAAAATCTCAATTTTCAAAAAAACATCGCAATTTTCGGAAAAACATTGCAAAATGTTCCGAATAACCTCAGAGATATGAAGTCAAAAGTCCTTTGGGTGCAATTTTGCGACTCAAAACAATGTTCCACCACCCATTTTAACAAGAACTCCCACTCTCTTCATGTCCAACACAAAATCTACTGAGACATGTACATTGTACTGTCGCTCGGGTGTCATATTATACTAGACGTGATGAAAATTTCCAATATCTCCTGAGCTCTGTTATCAAACATGTGCAAGGGTTTTACAGTTCAAGATGAATTGGCTAACTTCAGTTCAAAGGTCTGCCTAAAGTCGTTTATTGCAGTTATATTTCTTTGCGAATGTGTCTTTTGGTGTGATTTTTTACGTTTATTTTTCATGGTGTGAATCTTTTGAGATTTATTTACAAAGTTTTACCTAATGAAAGATGTTTTCTTGCTTTTGTGTACCTTAAAAGGGAAATATAGCGCGGTGAGAGCTGCTTTAAAATTGAAGTTTAGGATTCTGTAGGTGTATATATACGGTATGTTTCTGGCATAACGCATAAACATTGCCATTCAGCGTGGTAATGCCGCCAGCATGCTGGTTACGCTGCCAACTGATAAAGTGTGCCAACATTTGGATTATATTGAGACCTTCAACGATCTATGGAAGGTAATAAACGCGTAGATAAATCACAGGTTTTTTACCTAGCATAGGCATCTGAGAGATAATGTATGTAGACATAATTATTGTGCACATGATAATTATTGTATTAATCGTCAATAAACAAATTAGATTAGATTTGATTGAGTGTTAGTTAGCTGGTATTTTGTTTAGTTAGTTGTTAAATTCAGTTTATATAGGTATCCTTCCTGTGTGTGTGTGTGTGTCCCGCCGAGCTTCAACATGAACACTATTACTAATTATCAATATAAAAAAACCGACTTCATAAATATGTTAGAACTGGACCAAATTGAAATGGGACCACACGGGAACCACTAGCTTTCAAATAAAAAATAATCATCAAACTTGGTTCACCCAGTCAAAAGTTCTGAGGTAAAAAAGTAAAAAAAAAACCGTCGAGTTGAGAGTCTCCTCCTTTTTGAAAGTCGGGTAAAAAGAGTACAACTACTTCTCCGGGCTGGCAAACGTGGGTTTGATTCCCACCTAGGACAAACATTTGTGTGATGAACATTTGTGTTTGTTCTATGTCTGGGTGTTAATATCTATTTAAGTATGTATCTAAAAATATATATGTATGTATATCAGTCTCTGGCAGCCATATTACAAGCTTTGCTTAGTTTGGGGTCAGATGACCGTGTGTGTAATAATGTCCCATATATTTATTTATTATATTAGAGAATGGACACGGGATACTAGCGTTCCCAAAAATACGAAAATATCGGTGAAAATTGGCAGTAAAGCCGTAAAGCTTAGTTAATTTTTAACAAACTGCCCCGATAAGTCCAGTAAGTACACATATATAATAATGAAGCAGTAAAATGTACGTACGACCTGGTAATTACCTAGTTGAGTACATAAATCATTACTGTACCTTTTTCATTACCCGAAAAAATGAGGCGTTCTGGGCGACTTTACCCGCAGATAACCATATACATTAAAACAGTAAACGAACTCACATTATTTTACCAATGACCGTGTTTTTTTTCACGTTTAAATTTTTGGTAGTAGATAATGTTATAGGTTATATAGTAAGGAATAATTATCAATATAAAAAAGCGACTTCATATAAATGACAGAACTGGACCAAATTGAATCACACGGGAATCACCAGCTTTCAAATAAAAAAAAGAATCATCAAAATCGGTTCACCCAGTCGAAAGTTTTGAGGTAACAAAAATAAATAAAAAAACAGTCGAATTGAGAACCTCCCTTTTGGAAGTCGGTTACAAAACAAGAACAAATTAAAATAATTATTATTATGATCACCGTGATTTAACTATGAAAAGTTAATCTAGAGTAAAAACACTATTTTTTAACACTGTTTTAAACTATCACGGTTGTTCACTAAAGTTATATGATTATTTACGGGATATTTACCGTGGTAAGGTTGTGGAAGGAGCTCCGCATAAAAGTCCGCGTTCAAAATGTGTTCAAAATACTATACGCAGTGATACAGTGAGTGTGTTTTGTCGAGAATTAGGTTCGAGTTCGAGTTCCAGTGATAACCGTAGCAAAAGACTAAGAAAGAGGGTAGATCGTTTTGTCTGTACCTAACTTTGAACTTTTTCACCAACCACACGCATTCTTCAGTCTTCCCATGAACATGGTGCATGTATCTGCGCCGAAATATCGGGAGCTCCTTCCACAACCTTACCACGGAAAATATCCCGTAAATAATCATATAACTTTAATATTTTTTTAAATTTTAATTACATTAAAATCTGTGCAGCCGTTATGGAAGAGAGTAGTAAGAAACATACTTTCACAAACGTTCCGAATTTTAACATTGGCGTGATACGAACATAGATGTAGATTTATGAAGATGGAACCGTATAATTTTCCGATATAAAAAGTATCCTATGTCACTTTGCGGCCCTTCAACTATTTTGACCAAAAATCATGTCGTTCTTTTGATCGGTTGCTGCGTGAAAGAAGGTCAAACAAACCAACAAACACACTTTCGCAATTGTTATATTAGTAAGATAGTAATAATGTCAATCCAAACATTGCGTCCCAGATGTTAAGTACTTAAAAAAAGTTATCTGTCAAAGTGTCTGCTAACTACGTCGCATAGCTCTGAAGTACGACAAATACTCGCCAACAAAGTGCGTGTAACTAGGCTCACACTGGTGCTATGTACGCTAGAGCGCACCATTGAGTCAATACTATTTAAAAAGTTATATTAGGCTAGTCCTTACATATACGTCAATGGATGTGGTGTACTTAAAACATCTCAGAGTGATGTCATCTTTAAGTTAGAAATTCTTGATGGTACTAAACTGAGGCAAGCGAGATACTCACCATCAGGCGAGCATCTCGCTCGTCGTCTAGTTCAATAAAGAGGGAAATTCAAATTGTATGGCAAAATTGTCATTCTTGAGTCTCAATTGATCTACTGCTTGTTTTCATGAAAGTCGCTATCACACCGAAATTTTATTATGAAGCCATAAACTACTCATAACGGCGTTACGGCGTTACGGCGTTGTCGCTAGCTTTATGATATATTTTATAAACGACAAACATATAAACCATTATCTCCTTCCGCCACGACTCACTGCGTATGAGAAAGTATAATATATCCAATATCTATAGTATATTTTTATTATAATATAAAAAATATATCTATAATTATATGGTACTAAATAAACGATAGTAGTAGGTACTATATAAAATATTGGTGGCAGAAGATCACGATAATCAGTAATTTTTGTACGGCATTTTGTAGTACAACAAATTTTAAATTTGACATTTACCCAATCAGTTTATATAGAGAAGGTTGCAGAAGTGGCACCTCATAAAAACATAAACATAACTGGTAAAATAAATAATGGGTAATTAAAAAATCTACTCTCTTAGTGACTCGAGAATGTAATGAAGTATTTTGTGATATATTATTTTTATTAACATAAGTTATCATAGTTATAAAACACATTACCGTCAAAAACGGCCGTATTTAGCTAATCTGCGTTTTGTAAGCTATGTTACGTTATGTTACTATAAATAGTACTCCAAAAATACTTAATTTCATTCTCGACTGACTGTCGGAGTCATATTTTTATTGACTTATCTTTTCGTATACCTGTTACGTTTTATAATGCGCCTCTCCTGGTCTCTCTTCACCTTAATTGATATTTATAGCCAATAAATACCTTTTCAGGGAAGATAATCAAAAGTACTATTCTCCGTAAAAGCATAAATAAACGAAATAAAATAACGACACCCCACATTTGTGATATTTTGGTCCAGTGTGGACAGATACTCTTGAATCAATTGTTTCTGCTAAGTTTGCTGTTTGCAGGAACTATGATGGGCGATTCTCTATGATGTAAACAAATTTCTTATCATTATAGTAAATTTATGTAAATTTCTTATCATTTATGTACTTAAGAAACTGGCTGACACAGGAATTTCCGGCCAAAATCTCAAAATTTGTGAACCGTAAACATAAACACAGCCAGTAATCCAACGTAACAATTTACACAGAGTCTTAATTTAAATTTACAAGGCAAGGCTAAATTTTGCCGTAAGACCTTTGTCGTAACTAGGGATGGGACTAGTCCGGCAAATAGTGGCTGGTGCATTCGGCAGAACCGGAGAACCGTTTATGGAACAAGCCCAGACCGTGTTAATAAAATTAAAATAAATTATTACATTTAAAATGTTTATCGGGACATATCGCGCATTATTTTATTAAGGTAAAAATATGTGTTCAATAAGCGAAAGTTTAAATGTTACTCAAGTCCAGCAATATCAATGTTGCCAGTTTGTATGGAAGAACCTTCTTGCAGTTTTCATACAATGTTTGACGCGTTAAACTACCCCAGCAAACAAAAAAAAAAAGATGACAAAAAAGAAAATCAGCGATAGGACTGCACGTCAGAAGTGAAAACATAAGTAGTAATTCACCTATTCTACAAGAGATGGCGCTGTTTTAAAATACAAGGTATACCATGTATTTTAAAACAGCGCCACGCCATCTCATTGCATTCGGTGACGATCACGAGTTCCATGATTTTTCTTATCCTAAAAAGTGCTTAACGCACCTAAAGAAGTTTTCACTTCAAAAATTACTATGGTAATATATTGCTATATACCTTTCATAACGGCTGCGTTTACGCGTATACCTGCATCGGTCTAAACGACGCTCTCGACGCGTTTCAAAGTTTCAGGGCAATTACTGAAGATTCTGTGCCTCTAATTTATAACGATTATTTGAAACGATAGGTATTGTTATATACGACATAATTATAAACTCAATAACCAACTCTATGTCCTCAAGGCAATTCTAACTGCCAAAAAATCCAATACCGTGACACATTAAACTATAGTTCAAGACCAATATTTAACTACACTATTTAAGTTTTAGTACCCACTTAATTTTCGGTAAACAAAACAAATGAAGGCCACTATTAAGCCAAATTCCCGTCATCCGGCCAAACTATAAAGTAGCATCCCTAATCGTAACTCTACGTCGTAAAAAGCCCGAAATAACTCCAGTGCCGGCGTTATTGGACCGATCACAGCTTCCGAACGCGCTTTTTACGTCCCATGTTTTTGAACGAACTTTTTGTGTTTACAAAGGTTAAAGGCTTAGGACTTTCAGCTTTTCCGCCTTTAAGTTTTGCTGTTAGAAAGGACTCAAGCCGATATGGCAGTTTATTGTTTGGCGTGTACAGGTCAATATAGATTGATTGTGCACAAAGCGGCGGACTGATGATCTGTCTTGATCTTAAATTCAATAATGATGGACAAACCAACAAAAAAACGCGGGAACTGGTTTAGCAGGTCACTCACACATTGCAAATCAGGTTATTGCTAAGCAATGCATAAGTAAAAAAAAACATCAGGTGAGATGGCGATCAAGCGTATATTTTTTTAACTAGATTAAATCTAATTGTAGCCACCAATTTGCCTAAAGGTAAGAAACAGCATGGCCAAAAATAATTTTAAAAAATGCTCAGGAAATAGTTAAGTAGATTATAGGTAATTTTTTAATGATTGTTAGCTGATATATAATTTTATTTCTATTTTTATTAATTTTTAAATCTATATTAAGTATCTATATAAATTAATTCTGACCTGTAAACATTGATTATCAATAAATGACTTTGCCTTTGTAAAAAATTAATAAAAATAAAAACTAAAATATCCAATATCAAAATATTTTAGTAAATAAGTGCTTCTTAATCGTTCTAGAATAAACAGTTGTCTACATAAACAACTTTTTTGATCAAACAAATCTGGCCAAATAAAGTGGAGTGTTAGCATAGACCCTACCCTATTAGAGGAACCTTTACGTACCGACGAAATTCACATCTCAGCAATATAAAGATCGAACTAACAATCGCTACGACTAGAGAGAAATCGTTAACAAGGCAAACCTTAACTTGAAACTGTGCTTTTAACGCTGACCTCAGCGTCTAGTAAAAACTTGCTGAAAAGCTTCAAGTGTAATGGAAAATTATTTTCTTTACGAGGCAACTTTGTTCTTGGTTGTGATGTCGACTCTAACTGGTCTTATCTGATCACCAAAATTAGGCATGGCATTTATAGAACTGAGTACTACACTAAACAAGTAGCATTTAGAACTGAGTACTACACTAAACAAGTGGGATTTAGAACTAAGTACTACACTAAACAAGTGGGATTTAGAACTAAGTACTATTCTAAACAAGTGGCATTTAGAAGAGAGAACTACACTAAACAAGTGGCATTTAGAACAAAGTAGTACACTAAACAAGTGGGATTTAGAACTAAGTACTATTCTAAACAAGTGGCATTTAGAAGAGAACTACACTAAACAAGTGGCATTTAGAAGAGAGTGCTACACTAAACAAGTGGCATTTATAACTGAGTACTACACTAAACAAGTGGCATTTAGAACTGAGTACTACACTAAACAAGAAGCATTTAGAACAGAGTACTACCGTACTCAGATGCAATTAAATTATCGGATGTATCCGTAAGTCATGGCTGCCGGACGTTAGTAAATACTTTCACACTAAAGTGTGCATGCTTAGCTTATACGTCGCAAACGTAACCTTGGGGCAATCTTGAGCGACAGGACGTCTGAACTCTGAAGGTGACCTGGATGTTTTTGTCAGCCCCAACTATTTGTTTGATATCTACATACAACCGACATACTGAAATATAGCGGCGTGAAAACAGAACCAAGCGTAAGTTTTTAGGCTAGCGAGTGAAGCAAACATTAAAAACGTTCAAGAAAAATAGCACTGAATCCTAGATTCAGAGCAATTTTTCTTACCTTTCTCTAGAGAAACCCTCTTAACTCAGGTATGGACGATGCTGGGTACTAGCTAAAAAGTAAAGAAATCTAAAAGGTTCTTTTCTTAACCTCGATATTTTGTTCTTTTTTTCCATTAAACTCTTTGTACCTTTACCTAGTAGCCAAATTAGAAACAACGTGGAATGTATAGAAAACTGGATTAATTTCGTTAAAACGGAAAAAGTGTTATGCTTTCTCGGAAAAAAGCTTCATTGTGGCGCAGACAAGACTTAGACCTAATTATTTATAATGAAGACTGAATATTTTTTTATTGTACTTCACCTTTTAGATTTGAGCATAATATTCCTGAGTAATTATAATTACTGAATTAATTTAAGTTTTGTAGTGGCTCTCTTGAAAAGTTCATCTGAGGAAGTATAATATATCACACTTAGTGCCATATTTAGATCGATATGTGTTGAAATCTTCTATAACCCAGATAATCCAGCCCATGAATAAAAAATTAAAACAGTGTTTAAAAAATTAACAATTTGCATTATTCATGAAAGTTTTTTTTTTCTAATTTTGGCGTCGCATGGCTATCCATTTATTTACCTATATCACTTTTAATTTTTTTTTCTTATTATTATTATTACCTCATAAAAAGCTAATTTTAAATAGAGCCCATCTACAAAAACAAAATTAAAATTTTGCTCATAAAGAAATATTTTATTTATAAATATTTTAATTTCATGCTAGACAGATCATGATATAGATCTCTCTCTATATCACGTTATGACGTCAAGCCGTGCGTGCGCCATATAAATGCTATACTAACACACGCTTTGTGGGAGAGGGACAGGGCATCCACTTCTCTATCCCACCAAACGCATTAAACGCTTAATATCTCAGAAATATGAATCAGCCAGTTTAAATTATTTTTTTAGTATGTGTAATGTATTTAGTTATATCCTTTGTTAAGCGTGTTATTTGTAGTAAATTAAACATTAGGCCACAAACTATTCTCGCTAAATCTTGTCTATGGTTGATATATACCATCTTTAACATGTAAAAGTTTTGTTAATACCTTTCTTAAAGTAGGTATGATGTGTTATGGAAGACAGGTGGTAGGTATATCCTGGGATGTACGGTGCCCACCCTTTTAAACAAAAAGCTTTTATTAATATACGCACCCTTTTAAATACAAATACCTTGTACTTAGACAACAAACAATAACAACATGGGGGTGGGAGACGCGGATTTAGACGTCATAGATGACGTTAAATGTAAGAAGTTTGTTTCCATTTTTATGTTTGTTACCTCAGAACTATTGACTGGGTGAACCGATTTGGATGATTCTTTTTTTATTTGAAAGCTGGTGCTGCCTGTTTGGTCCCATTTCAGTTCTAATGAAGTCGATTTTTTAATATTGATATTTATTGAAAACAGGATTCCTCGATACAGGCTTTGCCTCAAGAGGAAACTGATGTATGTATGTACGAGTACTATAAAACTTTATTTTCTTGTGTATTTTTTTCTTTGATATGTATGGTATGTATATTTGCAGTAAATAAAAAAAAAAAATCATTTTTTCATATTATTGTTTTCGTTGGCAAATGTAAATTAGTTAAAAATATTAGTGTTTTTTTGTTTTAGTGCATTAGAAGAGGGTGATACTTAGAACAATCGCACAACATGGATTTTTACTCTGTTGACTATAAAACCACTGTGAGTATGTGAAACAGAAGAAGGAGAGAAATTTTAAGTACGTGGTTAGAGCGGGGGAGAGAATTTCGGCCAAGTAAAAGTTCGTTCTGTCCAATCGTCAACTTGAACGATTTTTCGGTAGGAGCAATTCTCATAGGTTCGCGTCACCGACATGCTAATGTGACAACGTCAATGACATGCATGTTTATTAAGTTTTCACTTCGGTCGGTAATCCTCATATTACCTTTGACTAGTAGTAAGACCTTAAGAGTAAACTAGACGAGTTCTGAAATCTCTAACATGCGACATCTATTCTCTGTATATCTGTGACTCCACTCTGAAATGTAATACATTTACTTGCATGCTTTTAACCATCTTTGTCTTGTACTAAGCAGATAGGTGTGGTGCGGTAAAATGCCGCTTGGTAAATCAATGACTGCTTGAATTATTCACTCATTCACTCTCCGAGTGAACGAACGAAAAAGAAATATTAACGTTATGACATTCATAAGATTGCTACTAGGTTTTCTTGGACCGTGCCGTGCCATAAAATACACAGACACATATAACCAGTTGTGTAAATCTATCATAACACATGTTTCCGGCCGACAATTGAAACAGGATGCGTAATGTTAAAAAACCTATTTCAAATCAAAATACATTTACTACAGTCAACAAGTGCAAATATATAACTATAAAACATACTATAAATTCAGAGACAATAAAACGTCTCCTATCATAAATTTCCTACAGTTTCTACATACAGACATTTTGTCAGAGCCTAGGTGAGACATGTAGACATCCTTTTATCCTATATCTTGTTCGAGTCATAAATCTAAATGTGACGTTTTAGGGCTCCTCCGTGCATGTGTGCGCGAGTCATAAATTACTGCCCACTTGTATGTTTATTGTATGTGAAAGATAATAAAATATGTTCTTTTTAGATTGTTTTTTTTTTAATTGTAACATATAGATCTTGTACAAGATGTTCTGTTACATGATCGACGTACTTTAAGAAGGTATTTAGAACACGATTTGAAACCCAATTATGTACAAAATGAGCATACATTAATTTTGACATAATATTTACAAATTTTATTTTATTTAGATCGTATTTCACTTTAAGTATTGACATCACAGAATAAGGACTAGTAGCTTCGAATATTTGACATTATGTAACAATTATTTGCAATTATCTTGAATTTATTGTAATAACTTTATCTGAATTGTGTTAATAATAATTAAATTCCCATTATGTAAATGCAATAGGACTTAAGGAACTAACTCCCCTCTCGAATATGTACACCCTTTGTGGTAAAAACATGTTGATAAGTACGTTAAATGTTATAATATCTTTACCTGCACACATGTTTGGACAAATAAACGAATCTGGTACAGAGTAACATTTAGCCAAAATGTGTGTGTATAGCTTAAATAAATTCGTTTAAGTTAACAAATAGCAAAATTCACGGACCTCGGTGTCCTTGGAGTTAAATAAATAAATGGTAATGAGTTAATAATGACAGCCCCGTTAGCGCAGTTGATAGTGAACCTGCCTTCTGCGCTTGGGGACGTGGGCTCGATCCCCACCTAGGACAAACATTTATTTGATGAACATTTGTGTGTGTTCTATGTCTGGGTGTTAATATCTATTTGAGTATGTATTTAATCATATATATGTATGTATATCAGGCTCTGGCAGCCATATTACAAGATTTGCTTAGTTTGGGGTCAGATGACCATGTGTGCAATAATATCCCAGATATTTATTATTTATTTATTAATTTAATGCTTAAATTTTTAGCCTATTATGTTTCTTAATATAAAGTAAAATAGTTTTTTTTGTATTTTAGTTAATACAAGAATGTCAGAATTACTTAACTAATTTTTACGGTAAAAATCAGTGTATTGAAATTGGCTAATTTTAAAGGTGTTTGTTTTTAAATGATTACTGCTTATTAGCATTTTTTTCTTAAAATTATTCCATATTTTTATTTAAAAGCTTAAGGCAGAGTAATTAAGAACATTTCACTTCGACCGACTATCTTTTTTCGTTAAATATAAACGCAAGACTTTTTCAAGTCTAGACGCCCAAAATTACCCCAATTAAGATTTGAAATCTCTGCAAAATTAGCTAAAAATGACTCCCCCACTGTCAATTTCAATTAGCAAGGCTTATTAAGGGTGCATTTATAATGTTAAGGTCAGCACACATTTGGTACACGAGTTGCGATTTCACAATGTCAGTTTCACAATGCAACACGAAAATTTGCAAAATGTGCTAAATGTATTCACTTATTTTTTTTCATACTTTTTACATTTTCCACCTTTTTCAAATTATTTAGTCCTGTCCATCCAAAAGTTGCCTGGAAGAAATCGCTCTAGGCGATAAGGCCGCCCATTATACTGCCGTATATTTATTTTTGATGTTAGTTTAAGTTTATTCTCTATTTTTCGGTGTGTAAGAGATATTGTATTGTATTGTATGTTGTATTCCGGTCCTTAGGATGGTCAGCAAAAGGGGGGTATCTATCCTTTCCCCACCCTTTTCAGAGAGCTTTTCTCCTACTAATATTGAGTTGACAGGGGGACGAAATTTAGGTTTATAATGATTTTAGTTTAATAGAATTTTTGAACGATATTGTTTTGTGTTTTTGATATTTTTGTTTACTTTTCGCTGCCAAATTAAAGACTTTAGAAAATAGGGTCGGAGTTTGATTAGAAAAATTTAATATAATAATGTTATGTTTTAAATTATAATCTACCTATTCGAGATTTATTGATGTGTCAGTCAATAAATGTAGCAGTATTTTGTTTCCAAATATTTTACTAAACAGGGTTACGCATACCCTGTACTAACCCGAAAGGAGGTATTATACTCATAATTATGAACAATTATTACTAGAACCAACCATGAATTTGCCCTAGGTTGCAATCGATCCCACGCCCCCAAGCACAGAAGGTAATTTTACTACCGACTGAGCCACCGGGGCAGTCGCGCACCCTTTCCGCATGACCCAGTATGCATGGGCTTTCAAAAATGTATAGTCACTGTAAATAACCCGGTATCAACGCAAGGCGTAGCTAGAGATTTACTTTTAAACATTTAACGAAATGAAATTATTTTATCATCGTCATCATCAGCCAGAAGACGTCCACTGCTGAACATAGGCCTCCCTCCCCCTTTAACCTCCACACTGAACGACAACCTGCCATCTGCATCCACTGGATGCCCGCGACTCTCATGAGTCGTCGGTCCATCTAGTGGGAGGTCTACCTACGCTGCGTTTTCCGGTTCGCGGTCTCCACTCAAGAACTTTTTTCTTAAATTAAATTATTTTAATGTTAAATTCTATAAAAAAAGATTGTAACAATTTTTGAATGCTTTGATAGTAGAGAATAGTGGTCTATATTATGTACATACATACATCTGCATATTACCCGTATCTCCGCAAAATAAATATTTTTAATTTGAATTTAAAACCAAACTAATATTATACATTCGGATGCAGACAGAGTCGTCCGTGGAAACGGCGCCTATTCTGATAAACATTAGCTACAGGAAATAAAAACATTGGTAACGATTATCCCAGCTCATGCATACAAACGAGCTCTCTGGCTTCTGTCTGACCCAATTTTGATGCAATTTGCAAAAAGGGTTAATTTCCACCAAAATCGGTGCCAAATGGAGCTATTAAAGGGAGAAATAAAGGTTATAAAGAAGCAGTAACATTTACTGTCAATGTCTTACTTAATAATATATTACTGTACGTATTTGGTATTGTTCTAATAAATCGTGTGGGGATTATCGTGCATAACAGTTTTGTTCACTTGGGAGCCAGTTCCCATTCCAGACTAGGCGTGATTAATGCTTTAATCGACCACATCCAATCATGTTGTAGTTCCCACTAAACTAAAAGAATTTGATTTTTATGATTTTAACATCTTTTGTGCATGGTAATTTGTTGTTTTATATGCAAATAAATTATCTATATCTTTAATTATTTTCAAAGTATTTATTTGAGGACAACACCACCCATTGTATTTGTATCCACAAACAAAACTTCACTTGCAAATGTCATCCCTGATAAATTTAAATGAGATTTGACGTGGATGTAACTAATACCTCATGGCGGCTCCACATTAGTGCCGTGAAGCTCCGAGAACAAGCGTGAACGTGAATGTGGAGGGTTTTCGCGGGGTTCACGCCTGTTCCCCGATCAGAGTCGGTATTTTGTCCCGCGACAAAGGGTTCGCGCCCCGTTCGCGCGGCGTTCACGCGTACACATCCACATTCACGGCCCCGCGCCAGTTTACTTCTTGTTTACTCCGGTCTATAAAGGCGTACGGACGTCATCTACCATCTTCTTTTTTTCCAACGCTTTTTAATAACTTTCTTGTTTTGGACGTCTAAATAGTAATATGTTGCCACAGCAAACAAAGTTATTGCAGCAGCAGATTCTACGTCCATTTCGCGGCGGGTTTCACGAACGACTGTGAACATCCCGTGAATGTGGAGGGCACGACTTGTGCCGAGAACTCACGCCGTGAATTCGCGCGTGAATTCACGGCACTAATGTGGAGCCGCCATCAATATAATAAGTTTATGTCACAAAAATTACATAGTACATATCAAAAACACAGAAATGTCAAAACATTAGTATAAAATAAATAAGCTCATCATCATCGTCATTTTTTTTGCTGGATGTAATCCGCTTTCGGCTTACGTTAGAGAATTAACATAAACGTTTTTCTTTCGCTTACATACATTTAAAAAATAAACAGTTTCACTTATCAGATTATCATTTGACAGCTCAGGACATAAGCTTCCTCCTTTTTTCTCCAGAACCTTTGGTCGTTGCTATTCAGCTAAGCACTCCATGAAATAAAAGGCATTGTTTTCACAAAACTAGTGTTGGGTAACGTCTGAGTGACTCCGTAAACCGTGATTAATTACGGAGTGCGGCCGACCGCAAATCACTGCGAACTATCACAACATTTTCCGTAATATTTGCCAAATGTATACATCCAATAATTCAGCTATTTTTAATTCTGAATTCAATCATCCAAATTCAATAAAACACTAGCAGCGTTTCTAGGTTTTATCCGGGTAGCGTGGTACAAAAATCGTTTATATTTCCGGGATATAACGTAGCCTTTGTGTTATTCTAAAGTATGAACTACCTCCATACCATATTTCATCTAAATTCGTCTAAATAATACACACGAAATTCCGGTGATGTAAACAATAATTCAGAACAAGCTTTGCTAAGCGGTTTAGCTTGACATTTTCTAAATTTATAGGTTAAAAGTTTTTTCCGCAATCAATCTGTGCTAGTTTCTATAGTTATGATTGTAAATAGTTTTAGGTATTCGTGGGGTTTTCTGTGTGCATATTATTAATTTTTCTTGCCAAATATTATTATATGAGTAAAAAAAATATAACTTGACCATGATTATACATGATATTATATTTTTGTAATGAGTAGTACCTATTAGGCTTATAAAATACAAGAGATTTAATTTTGGATATTTGATAACAATCCAGATTTTTGATTTGATTTAAGATAGTCTATAATTTTAATGCTCTTATAATGTTGCATTCCACTTAAAGTACACTGCACTGTACACCTATGGGCCTTACTTAAAAACGTTACTCAAGTTGACATACGCTTAAATATGCTCCGTCTTGTTTTCGCGTGTGACGATTGCCGTCAGCGAGAAGTTGAGAGAGCATTGTAAAACATAGATCAACTTGAGTAACGTTTTTAAGTAAGGCCTTATAATGTTACAAACTGCAATCAAATACGGCAATAAAGGTTTTGAATTTAATTTGAATAGTAGCCAGTGTTTTCTAACTGTGGTATTACCAAAACTTTCTCAAAGTTACTTTACCCATTATTTTGTAAAAAGCATTCATACGTCCAACAATATTTCTTCTCTCTATGGAAGAGAGTAATACATAGAGACAAACAGATATTTAAATATGTTTGTGTGAATCAATGATTTAAATTTTGTGAATAATCACAGCAACCGCTAAAACAGACCAATCAGCGGAGAATGCCGACCGATATCAGATTTTAATTGAATTTATAGTTTTATATTTACGGATCGTTTCCGGAAATACTGTAACGTTGTTTACGGTTACATCCGCTCGTATTTGGAAAATTATTTTGACTATTTGCTCGTAATTAGGATTTATTATTTGATAATAATTCAAACAGTAAATATTATGCTTTGCCATGTAAAATAGGTATTGTTCATTTTTATTCGTACGTATGCGTGAAATATTAGTATTTTTTACCGATTTTCATCTGTGAGGTGTCGATAGATTCGCCATTATATCCAAACTGTTGTAGGTTACATTTTGTAGTCGGGGTTTTTTTTATGTATTTGTTGCCGTAAAAGTTTTAAACTAGAAATTCTTCAAATGAACTGTTAATATATTATAAATGTCGAAGTGTATGTGTGCCTGGTGTAACTGGTATCCACTTACCATCAGGTGGACTGTTATCTTGTTTGCCAATTGTGGCATCAACAAATATTATTTGTCCTTATAAACGAAGTCGCAACAAACTCGTATCAAGGTCGACATCAAACGATCTACAAAAGAATATTGAAGTTACGGATGAATCCGGAAAAATTCTAATCCGATTAAACCAATTATCTCCTCCGGGCCGCTTTCAGTGAAAAAAGTAAAAAAGGTATTCCCTCCAGAATTTTCCGTACCTAATCTTGCCGAACTCGGGAAAAAGTTCCGTAATTTTATACATTATAGCGTGTCTCCTCCCTATTTCTTGAATATCTGCGTTGAATTATCTGCTCTATCACTATGTTTATAAAAACTAAATTGATTTGAATCAGTTATAAAAAAAATCGATGAAAAATAATTCTTAACATCGCAAAAATAGACGCTATATTCCAAAATCTAAGGAATTTTCCGAGTTCCGCCGTTGCAATTTCAATTTTCTCGTTAAGTAATAGGGTATATTTTACAAGTGACGTGTGAGGTTGCCAGGTCATTTATCACGGAGGATAGGAGGTGTCACTTCACTGATATCCCGATATCTTTCGCTAAAGAATGGCATTATTTTCTTACGTGGTTGAGCCGACGTTGGGAAAATGAGAAAAAAGAAGTTTAAAATACGAATTTCTGAAAAAAATTGATATCTTACAAATGGGGTAAATTAAAAAAATTACAATAAATAATGAACTGTTAATCACAGAATTTATAACGAAATCTGACCCTTCTATATGTAACCACAGAACAACAAAACAAAGAAATGGCCGCCCCTAACTAATCAAGGACGACTGTCTGTAGTCGTCGCGCCACTTAGATAAAAGGTACAAGTTATCCATCAATTAACGTCACTACAACTTGTACTCGTATTGTTTTTGACACAAACCCGAAAATTAGGATTAATTGTGACCATTAAAAAAACTACCCTAAATGTCTTTACCAATATCACAAACCAAATTCAACTCTATCTCTTAACCGTATAGTTTAATTTTCCAAGTTGAACTGTAAGGGATTGCCTGCAAAATTTGAAGGTAGAATTCGAAGTTTAACGATCAAGAAATAAGATTGTGTTTTCGGTGGCTGCTTTCATAAAGTTTATAAATTGATTTGTGGCGTGTTTAGAATCATTAGTTTTCAACAATTGTACCGCTAGTAAATGATTTACCTACTGGAAACACACCTTCCTTGTATATTTTCTTGCCAATTTTGACCTTATTTTTGTGTAACAAAGTCTATATTGTCTCGATATTATCAAAATACCTATTTTGAGTATGTAAACGTAGGTAACTAACTGTTTTCTCTACAATTTTAGGTATTAAATTCTCTTTTATAGCGCTATTAACAAAGATTAGGTTTTTACCCTGATTAGGCGCATTGCAATAAAGACGGTATTGTACTTACTATGTATGTATGTATATGTATGTGTGCTGTAAATCCAGGTGACGGAATATCAGAAATTACTGGGTTACTGGGTAGGTAACGTCATTATAAAAACAAGAAGGCAGAGGAAAAAAAAAATTGATTGCATCTTGATTCTGGGGTATTATTGAAAATGTCTAAATGAGGTTTGGTAGAAATTTTGTTTAAGTGTACCGTTTGGATCCTCCAAAAATACCGTTTTCTTTATTTTTTTTAAGGAAAGATTCATAATTATTTAAATAATATAATTAGTCATAAAAACTAATGTATATTTGGTTTTGTTTCAGGTACGCATATTCAAAACTGTAATATCAAACGCTAACGCGAAATTTACGCTGTACTTCAGTTTGTTTCAGTTCTAAAACTGATTGAAGTAATCTAAACAACATTTTCTCAATTAAGTAGAATGCATCATAATTTGAAACTGAAAACTTAACCAATATAAATAAACTAAACTTCTTTCAACAAATATAAAATTGGAACAAACAGCCGAATCGAAAAACTAAAATTCAAATTTGGGATTCCAATTGAAACCAGTTTCCGATGGAAATGTGTGTTAGGACGCATCCATAGAGGACGCATATCAAAAAATAAGTTCAATAAACAGAAACTACTCGAACTGTCGGACGAATCACGATTCATTGTTGTGGAAACATACACAGTGCTGAAACTTGACGAAACTAACACGCTAACAACAGTAAGGACACTCAACTACTATGTACTATGTAGTGGTAGGACTCTTTTACAGGGGTCCGCCTGGGGAAGTACCACACCTGTGCCAGTTATTCAACCGCCAAGCAGTAGTGTTCAGTGTGTAGTGAAGGGCAATGTTTCCAGCGAAATTACAGGGCACACAGAAATTTGACATCTTGTATCTCGGGGTGACGAGCGCAGTGCATTGCCATCCAGGGTTTTGAACTGTTGAAGTTCAAAATTCTGAGTGGCGTTGAGCTGTTATGGGCGGGCGTGAAGAGCCATTAGGCGAGCGGCTTCGCTAGTCTCGTCACTCAGTATCATAAAATAAAACGATGTTAAGAAGTAAGTGTTAGATTGCTTAGACAAATGCCCGCTAGTTATAGTTATAGTCGAGTCATGCTACGAGCGGAAGCTACTAATTTAGGTTTCCCATACTGTTTGTATACCGGTCCGCTGGGACTCGAATGTATCATAAAAATATCATAAATCTACAATCCTTTCAGTTGGCAGCCCTGAGCTGTCCAAACTTTGGACAATACATGATAGATTGTCTTATGGCTGGACAGTAGTGATTTGGTGAAACCATTCCTAAACTATGCTGTTGTTAAAGTACAATTCAAAATATAAGAAAGAAAGAAAAGAAAAGAAAGAAAATCAAATCTATTCGACAAAATCAAACCTTATACGAGTATCTATAGAGAACACAAATTTTGTCGAATGGGTCCATCTCGGCATTAATGCTGAAAGTCAAAGACTATCAGTGCCGGACTATAAGCTTTTCTCATGCCGGGATAAAAATTATCTCATGATGACTTCTTCTTTACCATATTTCGTCAAGTTTGGCTGTCTTATGTTCTGTCTGCTTAATTATAAAAAGGTAACAGAGGCTGAAACAGAGTTAGTCAGAGGAAATTTAACTGCTCATGACGCATAGGTATTTTCATCCCAGTTTTAAATTTTCCATCAGAAGAGCAGCAAACAAGCATGGAGTCTGCCTAATAGTAAGTGGTAACCGCTGTGGACACCTGCAACACTAACGGTGCTGTCAGTGCTTTGCAAGCCTGAAGATCAATTGGAAGACCTTCGGGGTAAGGACATTCAATACTTTGCAGGCCAGCGGATATAGGAGTGGAAAATCGAACAATGTGGAAGTTTTTTTGTAGAAATGAGAGAAAAGAATCTTTTACCTTTAAAATAATGCAACGCTCATCATCGTCATGATCAACCTAATAAGTTCCCACTGCTAGGACACAGGCCTTCTCTCAGATAGAGAGAATGGGCCCTAATCCACCATGCTGGACCAGGGTATGTTGGTGAATATCATAATTATGTGTTTGAGTTTTTAGACATGCCGGTTTTCTCACGATGTTTTCTTTCACCGTTTTTAAGCAATAGCATCGAAAATGCACATAATTCATGGTACTAAATTAGTGATTGATGCAGGACCAAGGATCGAACAGGTGCCGTCTGATTGTAAAGCGCACATGCTACCGATTGGCCACGATCACAACTAATGCAACGCTCACCCATCACAAACGTTGCATAGTTTTTATTTTATTTTATTTAATGGCTATTCGAATTCCTCGGTGTGGTAATTCTATAATTCTTGATCTAAATTCCCAGTAACTCTGGTTTGGTTAGTGATAACTGGTAGTGGGTAGCCATTAGTTTTTTGGCGCGTTTCAGCTGACTCAGTGCCAAGGCGTATATATTTTATGCACGTTTGTTCGTATAATTAGTTTATTTCAAACTTAAATCGGTGTTAGTTCGGACAGTTTGTTGGTTTGAATTTGTGTGTGGAAGTTTTTTATTTATTATATTTTTATTATCTTATACAAACTAACGGCCATAAATAACAGAGTGAATAATTCTCAAGATACAAGGAAGCCATTTGCTAAACAAATGATTTTAACACATTATCCTCTATTTACAGCTGTCGGTTAACCATCGCACATAAACCTGACGTATGCCTGACGAGGGTTGACAGCAAAATTTGACGTTTCGGAAGCCAATATATACAGTGCGGCCAACTTTAAGTAGTTGACTAAACGAAGGAACTAAAATTATCCATAGCCGAATTCTAGTTTCACTTACAAAATGCGGTAGTGGCTCCTCAAGATATGTGTAAACATAACTTGGTTAGTTGTAATATTGACCGCGCAATCATAGAAACGGTCATGAACCTGCATGCATGATTTATTTATTGGTAACCCTGGTGTAGGGTCAACGCGGGTAAGACATACCACTCTAATGATGAAACCCATTAGGCGTAAAGTTAAATAAATTATGGAAACATTATGGGCTAGTTTTACGGCATCTAGAACTAACGAAATTTATTCGAATATATTTATTCAATAATCGAAGGTAGCTACAGTTAAGATTTCCTTTATTGACACTTTCTTTAATTTTAACAGTCTTCAAAAAAGAAGACTGTTAATTCAGTTTGATTTATTTTTAAATGTTTGTTACCTCAGAATTACGTCATATATAAACTGATTCAGAAATATTTTTTTCATTTAAAAGGAATATATCTTCTGGCTGATCTCATAGGAATTACATCCAAAGCGTAGTTTGGTTTTTAAATCAAAATAACTGGGGAAAAAAATCATCCAAGTAACCGGAATTGCTTTTTTACAAATTTTATAGTCGGGTTCTTAAATTGATACATATAAATTGATATATTTAATCTTTATTCTCTCTCTAAAACTAAGTAGAAAGATACAATTAAATCCAGTTTTTAAACGAGCATTCACAAAGTCCGACAGTTTACTCAACACGTCATCCATTACGTCAGTTACCGGAACAATTCCAATTATCATACATTTCCACAAATCCCGACTTACCCCAGTATCCTCGCAGCCTTGGCACCTCGGGGAGTTACTCTTAATGCTCTCAAAATAACAGACGCGGTGGCGGAGGCGGTGCTAAATTATTATCAATATAAAAAACCTAACTTCATGTCAGAACTAGACCAAATTGAAATGAGACCACACGGGAAGCACCAGCTTTCAAATAAAAAAAAGAATCATCAAAATCGGTTCACCCAATAGAAAGTTCTGAGGTTACAAAAAAATTAACAGTCGATTTGAGAACCACCTCCTTTTTGGAAGTCGGTTAAAAATAGAGGTAAAAAAGGGTAGCGCAGAGCCGTTCTTGGGCCGTTCTTGGTAGATTAGCAATGTTTTATTTGAACAGTTTTTTGTATGGATGTTGATGTCACAATTTTCATTTTAATGTTATTCAATTCCGGTATAAAATACAAAGCAAAACAAAACTACAAGGCACCTACAAAATCTAGATTTGAATTAATTTCAGCGATATCTTATAGGTAGAATTGTTTTTTTTTGCTAAGTCTGGTGGCTTATTATGCAAAAGGTTTTTGAAACAAGCCGCGGAACGTTGTTAATTCTGTCGTAGCTACAAGTTTTTATTTATCATGCTGTTACTTTGGATCAAATCTTGTAACAGAATTTTAAAACAATTGTCCCCAACTGATTGAGCTGAAATTTTGCATACACGTTGAATTTGGATGACAATGCATGTTTAGCTAAGTGACGTCATTCTAAATCAAATATGGCGGACTCCCAAAGATGGCGGACAAGTTATTTTTTATGCGCCCCCATGATATGGTATCAAATGAAAGAGTTTGCTGAGAAGAATACGAATATATAAATGAAATCACACTACATTTTATTTGATTTAATTTAATTTGTTTTGATTTGATTTAGTTTAATTTGATTTAATTTAATTTCTCTAATCATTAATTAATCTGTTGGAAATTGTTAAACACTGTCAGCGCAAATCGGGAAATATTATGTATAATTTGATCCCTCTAGGGTACCCAAAGATATAAGCTTAGCCTAGTTTGAGGCTCACTGCATTTTTTTTAAAGATTTTCTTTACCTATGTAAGTCTTTTACAGAAATTTTGTACTTTGCTTTTGGAAATATATAAATAATTTTTGATTTATTTATGTATCAATACGCTGCACGTCTAAAAGATTGTTTTTAAATTTAAATTTTATAAATTATTAATATTATTGAAACCATTTCTAGCGACCGTGACCGCCACCGCATCAAGGAGTACTCCTGTTAAGTCTTCTCCATTTCTGCGCAGAAAGGCGCTCTGTACTCGCTCCAGTAATTGTGTTATTTAATTTTCGCGACTAATTTTGTTCCTTTTTCCTTATTAAGGCGGTGGGGGACTTAGGATGAAGGAGTGACTGATTGGTCGAACGCTGAATGATAGATATATGTTGACATGTAATTTCTAATTTCTTGCATGTATATATAAACCTTCTGTGAAAAATTATTTAACTGATGGTGAAAACCGCATCAAAATCCGTTGCGTGGTTTAGGAGGAGTTAGCGGATATACAGACAGACAGACGCGGTAAGTGACTTTATTTTATACTAGCCGT
This sequence comes from Agriopis leucophaearia, assembly GCA_949125355.1. NCBI lineage: Eukaryota > Metazoa > Arthropoda > Insecta > Lepidoptera > Geometridae > Agriopis > Agriopis leucophaearia. The sequence continues at coordinate 440,005 of OX421287.1, forward strand.
CCGCCCCGGCTTCGCACGAGTGTAAGCTCGGCCTTCGGCCTCGCTACAAAATATAATATAGCCTATGTCACCCGGGGATAGTGTAGCTTCCTAACAGTGAAAGAATTTTTCAAATCGGTTCAGTAGTTTCGGAGCCTATTCATTACAAACATACAAACATACAAAAATAGGTACAAATCTTTCCTCTTTATAATATTAGTGTAGACTAAGAGATGGAGATTATAATTTAATGTAAAAATAGACTTATTTTCAATTGCTAATGAAATGAAATAGTTTTGATCCAGACTACACCAGCCCTAATGGCAGAGGTTTTCGGCTACCCGTAGGCTACTATCATAGCTAACGACAAGTTGGCTGATATTTACTATGACCAAGGATGGATGGTACTTTTGTCGATGCTATGACTAGAAAATATTCAAATACTAAAATTTGACACTGGTAAAAGTACAAGACGTGCGACGCCAAAACTCTCTCAGGAAGAAGAAAAACTCCAAACCCACTCGAGGGTCGTCTCGATTCATAAGACCCGAGTGCAAACTGTGTATTTGTCATAATTGCCAAAAAGTACATTTTTTTATCACAAACAACATAAATCTACAGTACCACCTAAGTGCACTTACAAAATTTGATTTCCGCTGAAACCCGTTGACCGTTCATTGAAATAAGAGTAACCCAAAAAAAACTTTAAAAAATCTCTTCATTAACATTTCACCAAATTCTGCTTACACCCAATCAAAATAATTACTGACTGTACACTGCGAGCCAAAATAAATGCACACCTACATTACTGTAATGTACGTGAGCATTCATTTCGGCCCGCGGACCTTTACCAAGATAGACCCGCGTGTTCACCTATTATGCATGTCTATGACCTGTCTTAAGTTGGCAGAGTAGTTGGTTCAATGCATCAACTAGCATGCTGCATAAATCAGTTCGATTTTTTACGTCTTAGCAGTAGCACATCAGACGTCAATAGGAAACGTTAAATTGCGCAAAAGTATACTGTAAAAGCTCTTCAAACGCAGCTGGTTGTCCGAATGGAGTTAAACTACCTCTAAAGGGGTAGCTAAAAGAGCGCGGTTATATATCACACGCGCATTTCTACGTTCTCAAAAAATGGCACTCATGGGGACTGACGCCCGAAGTGATAACTTAAAACTTTAAAATAACTGCCACATTATCATGTCGGTCACTTGAAACCATAATTTTTGCCCTTACCAAAAATAGCACAACGTGGCTAAAGAAGTTGCCACATAATATTTAGTGTTATTTCTAAGTAGGTAGTTATTTAAATTAGTTATATTTTATTATATTAAATACTTAGTTTGTGCCTTGGTTCGACTGAAAGCATTCTGTTGATTGATTAATTAATTAATTAATAAATGAGAGTTGCGGGCGTCCAGTGGATGCAGATGGCAGGATGTCGTTCAGTGTGGAGGTTAAAGGGAGAGGCCTATGTTCAGCAGTGGACGTCTTATGGCTGATGATGATGAATAAATAAATAATCCAATAAATGTCTTAAGTGAGAATATGTTGCTCAGCTTGAATCAGACTGTTGGACGTCGCGGGATCTATCATGGTAAAAATCTATGATACAGCCGACATCGTACACCTTTAGTTTTAAACGAATTACGTAACAATGCATATTACGACAATGCGATGCAATTAAATATTTTCGCTGAAGCAACGCATTGTAAATTACAGTGCAGGCCAGTGTACATTGAACGCTGCTTCGGAATGGTGTTCAATTATTCAGTGTTCAATTTCAATGCGCTGTCGTATTTTTCGAGAAACTGTTACAGAGCGGAAAATAATAAAAAACAAAGTTTTTAATGTGTAGGTATTTTTATTAAAAGGCTTTTATTATAATTAATATTTAAATCAAAGTAGTATTATAAAATGTGAATGTTTGTGCCTTTGTTCACTCAACGCTGTGAGAGTAAATTTATTAAAACGAAATTCCGTTTAGGTGTAGCTTATGTCCTGGTTTAATAGTATACTTTTGTGAAACTGTGATGGGGCTTAGCTAGTCAAAATATAAATTAAGTACCCAGTTTGTTTTTATCTTACTAGAAAAGAGAGACGAAATAAATGGCTTTATTTTATGTCTCCATCGATATTTGAGCTACTAGTGAATAGTTTTTCATTGAATAGCTTCATCCTCCTCAAGAGCGATTTCATAAAAATTCGCAGCGGTTACCATCAAGTGACTCGCCCGTTTCGTCAATTAGTCAACTAAAAATTATAAGTTATAATAATCTTACCACAGGTTTTAAAGACACATGTTATATGTTTAAAATTGTATTGTTTAAGAATCCCGTGTTTGTAAATAAATCAGGTCAGTTCATGAGTAATATTAACCAAAAACATATTACTATCAACGTGTGTGTATTTTATACGGCACGCACTGTAATTAGTGATTACCGACGTACAGTGCGCGGACGCGAATATCACGGCACTGTAATTGTATGGACGTTAATTGATTGAATTCGTCGAGCTTTTGTTTGGTGGTTCTTTGTATTCGAAGGTGCCTTTTTGTTTGGCACGTATTTGTATAATATGAATGACATTTTCTTATATTCTTCTCGTGTACAACTTGTACCTAGATTTAGTGCTAGAGTTTTTGGTTCACCAAGCAATGGCATGCAAATATTATATCTTCCTGTGAGTACGTCACCTACCACATCAAATCCAGTCATTTATTTGTCAGAACATGGTAAGTACACTTACAAATAAAGTAGCACACAGAATTGTACAAATGAAAACGTATCTCATGTCCTACCAGACGTGTGGCGTACAAAATAATATGTGATTTTTTCCCTAGTGATTCCTTGAAATTATATCGTCCTGAGAATCTATTGCCTCCATTTATTAAGATCATGTGATGCTGTTAAGCTGTGGGTGGGGACATAAAATTATACAAACATACCTACCATTCTTTTGACATTGCAACATTGGGTAAAATAATTATCAAAATAAAAAACAGATTTCATCAGAACTAAACCAAAGACCAAACGGAAAGCACCAGCATTCAAATAAAAAAGAATCATCAAAATTAGTTTACCCAGTCAAAAGTTCTGAGGTAACAAACATAAAAGTAAAAATAAACAGTCGAATTGATAACCTCCTCCTTTTTGGAAGTAGGTTAAAAATAGACAAGTTTACACACCTCATAATACATGCTTCAACAAAAGTCAAACTATCATTCCTCACCCTCACTACTCGGGACTCCCCCCCGCCCTATCCCACCACACATTCATCACCGGTAATCAGTCAGTACGGTTTGCATAAAAACCTCTCGGCCTGTGACTAATGGCCCTAGTTTCGGCGGCGCCCCCTGCTGGTATAAATCAACCGTCGGCGGTAGCGTCAGCAGATTGGGAATTATCTATACCTATCTAACAGTATCTCTAGTGACAAAGGAAATGGTTTAGTTAGTTGAGCATCAGCTCTCTGTGCCGGAGGTCACGGGTTCGACTCTCAGCTGAGCAGATGTTTGAATAGATTATGCATGTACACATAAATATAATTAGATTATGATTCAGTGTCCTTAGTACGAGCACTTGCGAAAAAGTTATCGTTACGTAAACGATAGCAAAATGTATGAAAAATTAAACAGCGCCTCTATCAGACGTGAAAGGAAACTGAATTTTTCAAAATTTGCTATCGTTTACGTAACGATAACTTTTTCGCAAGTTCTTGTACTAAGGCCACTGGTATTTTAGACACATGGACACCTAAAAAGAAGCTATGAGTTCTAATGCCATATAATGTATATATTCTTTGATTCTTTAGCTATCGAGTGGTGTAATCAAATGTTGGATGTAGATGATATACGAATAGATGCAGCATTAAACTGTATCCAACTATTTCACCATCATAATTTTTTAAATTTTTTCCCACTATGGAAGCAAATAGACGTATTAACGTCAAAATGGGGACATTTGAAGACGAACGTTAACTGTAGTAGGATAATTGTAATATCTCTCTTGTAAGGCTGATCTGAAGACATGACGTAATTTTTCAATCGACTTCAAAAAAAGGAGTTATTCAATTCGACTATATTAATTTATGGGTTACGCGACATCTTCAGCGAATCTGAAGGGAGGACAATTGGGGGATGAATCTCGTTTATCCCGTGAAGTCGATTCTAATTTTGTTGTAATTTGTTTTTGTTATTATTTTAATCCTTCTTTGTATCTGGCAAGTGTAGTAGAGTGTTGCCATGCGAACGGTACCCAAGGAGCCATAGGTGGGCGAAGTTCCCTATTTAATCTGTAACAGGTGCTCCAAGTTCGCAGTTAACATGATGTATAATGTTATTACATACTTCGGATACTCCCATATCATCTACCAGTACCTTATATATACAGACTTATTTGTTACAAACTTTATACTATGACTTTACTCTTAACAACCTATATTATTTTAACCTCTGTCGTCGAAAAACGAAGGGTTTTATCAGTTGTATGCCTATGCAAGTCTGTTTATTATCTATTCTGTCACTACACGCTTAGCTATTGAAGAGTACCACAATCTACTTCCTGATTCCATCATTAGATCAGGTCGATGGTACCAAATTGTTGAATTGTCACCCGGTTTACTTATACTTCATCATCATCAACCAGAAGACGTCCACTGCTGAACATAGGCCTCCCCTTTAACCTCCACACTGAATGACAACCTGCCATCTGCATCCACTGGATGCCCGCGATTGGATGTCGTCGGTTCATCTAGTGGGATGCCTACCTACACTGTGTCTTCCGGTTCGCGGTCTCCACTCAAGAGCCTTTCTTCCCCATCGGTTATCAGTTCTTCGAGTGATGTGGCCTGCCCATTGCCACTTCAACTTGCAAATTTTAATAGCTATGTCGGTGACGGTTCTTTGGCGAATATCCAACGTACCTATACTTACACATACATAATTATACATAATATACTTGCAAAGTTCAAATTGTTACGATAATTAGAAGTAGGTAAGGTAGCTAGAAGTGGAGTAGGAATAACGAATTAAAAACCTCTAATTTTTTTAAGATAGTATCAGATATCTTAAGACACTACTAACAACAAAACTAATGAACAAAACTGTTTTTTTTCCAACATTTTTTACGCCGCACCTGGGAAAGATATACAACATTTCAATTTGTACTACCCTGTATCCCACATCGTAGGTATGTGGACCTACCAAGTTCTGACAAGTAAAATGATTTGATTGGACAACTGTTGGAGAATGAAACCTTACCAGATGTGTGGTAAGAATTCTCCAGATGGACTCTTTTCAAGACAGTTTTAACAAGTTTAGTTTTAAACAAGCAACGCCGCGCCGTTGTGAGATGCCAGTCTATTGTTTACCCCAATATTGCGTTGTACCTAAAATGATTACCTAATAACGTATAGCTTATGATTCCCGGTATAGGCTTTAATACTCCGGTTGTTCACAATATTACGTCGTGCATCACCCGAATTTATGTTGTGGAGTGGCAACACTAGGAATTGCTGGCAATATAGATTTGTAATTAATTTTGAGGTTGCCATAACTGGGCTTTATAATTAGGAATATATTTATCTATTATATTAGTAAAATACACGTGAAAAATTCCGTTAAGATTGCTTAATTCCCTCCCGAAAAGAAAGTCTGAGAAGCAAAACGTCCAACAGTGCAAAACGTGCAATGAGTAATATGCCTAATTAGTTAAATGTACATGTACCAAAATGACCAACTATCAGATGATCTGTAAAGCAGAACGTCTATTTAGGAAATTAATTGCAAATAATCGTTAATTTAAGGTAGTCATTAAAAGGATTTGCCTGAACTATCTACTCCCGTAACAAGAATGTTGTATGGGGTATCTTATTTTCCGCTCCGTGGCGTTGAGGTGTTTAATTTGGAAGTCTGTCTGTAGATAGCACAGCGAAGATTAACTTTAGATACGCTGAACTTTAGACAGTGTTGCGTATCGCGTGCGATATACATTAAAAAGATTTGCCTAAAAAAACGAGAGCATTGTCCGGATATGGCGCACTGTTATCCCAATCGCGCATTCGATGTTTTGTTAAGTTATTTTTTTTTATAATATAATTTTAATAATTTTTTTAATATTAAAAGATTTGATTGTTTGTTTGCATTGAATAGGCTCCGAAACTACTGAACCGATTTGAAAAATTCTTTCACTGTTGGGAAGCTACGCTATCCCCGGGTGACATAGGCTATATTATATTTTGTAGAGAGGCCGAAGGCCGAGCTTACACCCGTGCGAAGTCGGGGCAGACGGCTAGTTAAGATACAAATACAAAATGCCTGTCTTCATTTTAAAATGTGCTTTTCATTTTGATTTAAAACAAATTTTTGTTATAATATTTTTATAATGACCATAAAATATGATATGAACAGTTTTTCCTATTTATTCTGGCGCTATATAAGGAAATTAATATTTATAATGTTTTTGTAATTTTATGTCTGTTTTGGATGTGAGGGTTATTTGTGTTTGTCTGCGTTTAATGTTTCACGGTAATGTGTCATAACAACATTTTACAACATGCATGGGTTTACCATTACGAAGACCCAGGACGCCATCGACTGGACAGACACCTAATTTATTCTACTATATCACCTCGATATGCTCCGTCAAGTGAACTGTCAGTCCAGCGCTATAGAGGGTGTGTTTAATTTACGGCCCAGTATAAAGGGTGCGTGATTTGTGGCCGCGCGCGAATCGGACGTAGATCAAACTTTCAGAGCGGAACGCACCTGATGCCTTACTAGTGGTTCTCGAATAACATTCGATTAAATAAAAAATAAGTCTCCACGACAAAAGTAAAAACGTGAGTAGTAATTCACTTATTCCACAATAGATGGGGCTGTATTTAATAATTACGGATACATATATCTGAGCGTGTCGGTCACGCAAGTTCAGTGGTTTTTCCCCATCACAAAAAGTGTCCAACTGATGAAATTTTCACTTTAAAAACAACGAAAAATCTAATTAGGGCTTTCAAATCTGTCAAGCCATTGAAGCGGAAGCTCACATAAGAACTAACGTAATACTTTTGAGGCAGCCAACAATACTCACCCTTAAATATACAAATTTTTCTTCAAAAAAGTTACCTGTGGTTATTTCGTAGTTACATACGTAACATAGATAGAGATACGAGGCGCAAGCGCATGATACAAACGACGAGTTCAGATAAAAATTATAATTATCTTATCCGTGTCTGATAATAATGCAAATCCTATTAATTATCAATTTTATAATAAACGATTAATAATAATATAAGTAAACAAGAAATGAACTGATTTGCGTGATAAATCGTCTTGTTTTATTTAATTTGTCCGAATTTTATCAATAGTTTAGATTATTTAAATCCTATACTGTACAATAGTTTCATATTCCATTTTGTACACATTCGATAATTGTATTTTTATATTCAACATGGCCTTTTGGTGTTGGCTTCAGCCATCAATGTCTCTCAGATCTACGGGCTGGAACCAAGAATAAAAATAAATAAAAAGATATAATATTATTATTAATGTTTTTTTATGTTTTTATATATATTTAATGTGAAAAATATATTGGTGTTTTAATAAATATCGGTGTAGTTATATTATTATGTATGTCATTGTATACTTTAATTATTTTTTGTTTTTAAATTTGATGTAATGTAATTTACTATATATTCAAAATTATGTATAACTAGCTGTACCCGCGACTTCGTCCGCGATTTCTTCAGAAAAAAAATAGTCTATGTCCGTCCTCATGATACATACTATTACCTCGCAAAATTTTATCGAGATCGGTTTAGCCGTTTAGCCGTGATTATGTAGCAAACAGACAGAGTTACTTTCGCATTTATAATATTATAGTGTGGATGTGGATTATGGGTGGTTAAAATCCTACATAAATGAATACATATTAGTGGAATAAATTAATTTGATGTTTGAGTACTTAAATCCAGCAGAGTACAAGTATATATAAGAAGAATTTTCAAAATATTTCTGTGGTAGGGGTAACTCTTTGTATTCCGTAATCCCCCGGGGTATACGCTTTGATGAACGGTAGGCTACCCTAGTTTTAGTTTTTTGACGGTTTTTAGGGTATCGTGACTGGAACTCAAATTACTTCCTTATACAAAGTCTTTACTCCGTTAACTGAATGAAAATGTAAGAAAATGTGGGCTGATTCTATCGGCATTGACATTGCTTCTATGTTTTTACGATATCTATTGTTTGAGTGAGTGACAAACCTAAGTTTTAATAAATACATTCTTATTATTATTTTGTAACTCAAATGGAGATGGCAGGCTGTCTTTCAGTGTGGAGGTTAAAGGGGGAGGCCTATGTTCAGCAGTGGACATCTTCTGGCTGATGATGATGACTGCGTTCTACTATCTAGGCGTGTTCTTTGCTCGGACATCTTGCCTATTTCCAAATCAAAGGTCTTATTAGTTTCGTTAAGTCCGCATTAATCTTATTTTTTAAATCACCATCACGCTTGATAAGTGACGACGTGATCAAAGATGAAACACAAACTTAGAAGATACCTTTTCGCTCTGATATAGAAAACAGAAAGGCAGCCGGCAGATTGTTTCATTCCTTCCTTACATTACTAGTGTGATTTTAAGGTAATATTAGTCATAATTTTACTTCGCTTCTGTACGGAACCCTAAACTTTGAATTTTGACTCCCGCTCAGCCTACATGGTTGCAAGTTTCTGTTAGTTGAAGGACATTGTTTACGTCTCGTCCCTCAAAGTATTGCCGATCGGGACACGAAAACTTACGAAGTAAAAGTTAAGTTATTAAGTTAGATTTTGGGACAAGTTAGTTGAGGATTTCTTTACTTTTTTTAATCTCAATAGTTTTTACATTTATAATATCAGACGTTTTAAATAAAAGCTTCACCTCACCGATTTACTTAACACACTTTTTTTTTTCAAGATAATATGCCTTTAACCTGCTGAAATTTAGTCACTCAAAATTTCATACGTTAGGCTTATACGGATTTCATTATTAACCGAACTAGAGATGTTATACGCAGAATTGTAGACTTAATAGTTAGATTTTTATTGCTCAACTTTAATTCACATTCCAAAACAATATAGTGAAGAGGTGTTTTTTTTTTACAAAAAACATTTAGCTCATAACGTAATTTTGTTCAAAATCACACAAGTCTGAAAAAAGTGCCACACCATATAAACTTCCGCGGCGATAACGGTCACCGTACACAATAAGTACAGTAAATCAAATTCAAACACAACATCAGCCATGCCTTAAAATGGAGTAATCTATGTTTTAAGCCATGACTGATGTTTTAAATGATAACGCAGATCAGAATTTCTTATTAGGTATATATCTTCGTCTTATAACAAACTTTGAGTTGAACGTGCTGCATCTTCGATCACATCATTGTTTTTATCGGGACCTGATTAAGTTTTATCATCTCTCATTATTTTTCAAACTGACGTACTTTGACTGGAACAAAAACAATTCGCATACAATAGAGTAGACCTAAAGTAGGGCCAATATAATAAATCACATTTGACATCTGTCATTATATTGTTGATTAGTAAAATATAAATGTAAAATTGCCTCCTTTTATCATTATTACAATATAACTATGTATTTTATTCTGAAAAAACTTAAATAATATCGCTATAAGCTTTTATACCACCTATGGCATAAAAAAATTGGCCCTAATGTAGTCTGTTGTACAAAATAGTGGTATGACATTTGTCATTAGTTTCACACGTTTTACGAGTTAAAGTTCACACGTTTTACGAGGTAAAAAGAGGCTAATGTTATTGAGGTGTGACCCCATGTAGCCTAAACGGCTTGACCAATTTTGACGAGTGAGTCATTAAATTCGTCTTTATGTCTGGACTGTAATAATCTAAATATTATGATAATAGTACATCTCACATAAAAGAGAAATACCTTTTTTGTTAATAACCAACTTGAACGTTGGAAGTACGAACGCCAATAATATGCAAAGCTCTTCTTTAACTGCATAAAACATTAATTCGATGTTTTTATATGTAGTTGTGTTTTTGATTTTAAATTAACTATATTTATGTTAGAATGAAATAAACAAAATGGCGGCATTAAAGTAAGAATGATAATATGAACGAATAAATGAATTATGAATTATAAGATATAATATCGGTTTCAATATAAAAGTATATGAATTGACTTACTGTCGATAACGTTATTACAATTTCGTTATACAAGGAAACGCGCATCGTTATCAACGTAACGCCGTTGTGCGCGATTGTACATGAAAAGGTTTAATGTGTTGGACACTGATGGCAGCGACTGTACATTTAAATTTAATAATGCAGTGACGCGTAAATTGTTGATTGTAAACATGAGTTGTGTTGTGATATAACAATCCTTTTTACCCGATTATCGGAAGGATATCTATATTTAAATACTAAGTTTTGCTTATACGATAATTTAATTGTTAAATAATATTTTTGCATTGCACCACCAACTCGGCTGCAAAAACGGAATGATGCGGTCTGCCTACTCCCTAAGTTGAATTTCGGCCATCTCAGGAAAAATTAATATATGGAAGTGTTATACCCATAGTTTCCCCTTTTGCACTTACGCCCCCCCCCCCCTTCTTGGACTCAATTTGATGACATCTCAAAATCATCAAATCAAATGATCATCTCGTTTGCAGTTGTGTGCTGCTGTATATTGAAGTGTGCGTTTGTAGAACTAATAGTAAGAATATGTCAGTGTGTGCAATACGTGTTTACCTCGGCCCCTTCAGTTTTTGGCAGTTTTTTTTTCGATACTAGCCCGATATTATATTAAAGTCGGCCACCCATCTAAAACTGACCAAACCTAACATTGCATACCTAATTAGCGTTCAGTAAATTCGTATAAAATGGGAAGCCAAACTTTGTTTCAGCATAAATAAGGTACTCTAAAACCTCGTACATGGCCTATAGAAGCTTAAAATATATATTATTAAAAGTTGGTTAAGCCCGCTGGGCAATATGTATCCTGAATTGACACGAGTTTTGGGAAAATATTAATATTTTGCGCTTCACCAGTTCGAACCGGTTAAAACTAGTTATATCTGAATTGTAGGGCTGTCGCTGTTCATAAAAAGACAGAGATTGAAATTTACTTTAATCATGAACCTGATATATTATTACGAAAACAATTATTTGGTTTTTTATTGCACCAAAATATTAATCACAAAAGTATGATGTTGGAAAATATGAAAGTGTATATACATTACAGTCATAGTAAGTCGCTGGCAACGTCTAGGAAATAATTTTAGTTATTTTGTCGTATTTCCATATTGGCTATATAGTTAATTTTAGTTTGCCTCATCGCCGTATGTTTGTCATACGCATAATTATGCTTAAAACATAACAAGTAGTTCTTTTATCAAGCTTTAATTGAAAGAAAAAAAAACAAGCTCTCAAAAAAATTAAAATAAAACAAGTTTTTTATTTAGATGCTCTTAATTTACATTTAAATAAATTTTTTTTTAAATAATGCAATATTGGGTGTATAGTATTGTCACCAGGACTAAAAGTGTAGGTATGCAAAGTTTCAGCATTGGTTAGGGGGACTGATTAATTCAGCTTACGTTAAGTTTAAAAGATTCATAAGATGTTCTTCTTAATATTCAAACCAAGATGCCATTGCCTTAAAAAACTTATCTATTATTATAGCTGACGAAAAACTTTTGCCTAAATTCGGATATGGCCTTTGAATGTTTATACTTTACTCATGTTTTTACCATAATTATATGACATTTTTAAACATAAATGTTTAATCTTTATAAATTACTTTAATTATAATGTTTTACGAGTGAAAATACGAAAAAAAACATACCTTGGAACCGATAAAAAAACATATGTAAATAACCCTAATACATCATTGGAATCACATTAAAATATTAATGTCACCTAAATCCAACAAACTCATTAACATTTATGTTTAATTAAAATATTATTCAATAGGCAGTTAATAAACTAATTAATTATTGACCAAATTATGTCCTAGCAACGTCACAACCCTGACAATAATACCTATTGATCAAATAATTTGCAAAATGTTGCTTGAATAAACTTAATTCACATTTAAAAGCTGTTTTACAATTCGAAGTTTTAACACAAAATTTGCAAAATATCTGAAATGTTTTTGGTGAAAATGATGGTCTATTTAGATGAGCCAGTAGCTTCATCCAGGACTGGATTAAACTGGTACGTGGTAGCCGCATTGCGACACTATTTTGGTACACGCTACATTATACCTACTAATTATTAACTACCTGTAGTAGGGTTACATGAAACGGTGGTGGCGGCGGAAAGCAGGTTCAAACAACTCGTCATGTTGAAAAACTTTTATTTATAAACAAACTATGAAATCGCGAGAAGAACAAATTATTCCAGAAAAATGTCACACACTCGGCGGAGTAAAAAGCTTTTTTTTTATAAAACTTATTTTTTCGTATTCATTCCACCGTTATGTGTGGAACTACATAATAATTATTTAAAAAAAAAATGGGAATTTTCGGGATTCGTGTTTTTTTATTTTAACAGCTTTCAGGTACCTATGCTGTTCTCTCATGTCAAAATGATAAGAGACATAAGATAAGATTTTTTTTAAGTTTTCAGATCTACTTAGATTTTAGAGAAGGGTCCATAGACACGATACAAATAATTAAAAATTAGTTTGTGATTATTTTTAGTTATAATTCGTATGATTGTAGTTGAAGAATCCTAAAACTATCAAATTATGGAAATTAGAACTTTGTTTCTAAAATAAAAACACATTGTTAACCGACTTATGAAAAGAGGTTTGTAATTCGACTATTTTTTTTTCTCCGAAAATAACAATCTACTTTACGTCAATAATAACCGGGATTCATCTTATAATTTATCACCTAGAAGTAATATTTTCGTCAAATTTAAATGGAACTCTTCTTAAATGTTCCACTCTTGAAATATATAATATAATCAATTCAATAAAAATAATTAAAATCGCATAACAAAAACAAAACAGTCATATTGAGATCTTCCCTTTTTGAAAGGTAAAAAATACTAACATAAAATATGTGTCAGAACTCACCTAATTCTTTTTTCGTTCACTGAATACAAGACAGTGCTAGACCAAGAAAAAGGTTCCGTTTATATATAAATGCCTAATACTAGATAATAATCTGCATAAAGTTATCTGTATGTCAACACTTATTGTTTTAGGATCTATTTCTTATCAAGCTTCTACTTAATATTATCTAATACAAATCTAATGCAAACCGGGTACCATGCGGATTTTTGTTGCTTGGTCTAAGTGAAAGATTTAGAGCGGCCGCACCTAAGATATGTTTACCTTTTTTTTTTTATTGTAAAATAGGCGCTTGGCCGCCAACTCGCCTGCTGATAGATGTAGATAGGACGTGCCCACCACCATATTGACTAGACAAATGCAAGGCACTGTATCATCTGTATGCTTCCTGTGTGTTTATAAACTGCACAAACTACACACGCTCTGTGAGAGGCAAGAAAAATGTTTCATTTCACGCGTACACGTAAAAAAATACAGTAATTACTGTATTTTTTATACAATACAGTAATTACTGTATTTTTTTAACAGAAAAAATATTTATTTGATTTTTTAATTATCTAAGTATATCGGTTATGTTTAAAATATGTATTCAAATCGCGAAAGTTTAAAAATTATCTATATCGGTTATGTCTTAGATCCATACATTTCGCCCAATTAAAAATAATAGGTACTTAACTAGATTATCATCAAATCACTTTCGATACGGTTTCATTGCGGCAACCAGATTATAAAATCAAAATTAGATAATTTTAGAAGCTTAATAAATGATTTCTATAATTTTTATAATACTTAACAAGTCATGCACGTGGGGTTACCTCAGAAGTTTTCGTTTTCCTGGATATTATTTTCAATAAAACACACACACACACACACACACACAAACACACTTAGCTCACAAACTGTCATGAAATACCTACACACATCCTGTGTAAGTTTCCTCTTTTGTGAATATATTTATCTTATCTTATAACTTTTGTGACGTGCAGCCTCCTCCCGGCTCCGTCATCAGACCCTCGTCACCGAGTGTAATGTATGGAACTCTTGCAATAAACCATATGAAGCCATACTTAAGAGGTTTACTAGTAGGTAACTATTGAATAGTTCCACCATGCAACTTCTGGCTCCATCATCACATCAGTTCAATGTTTCGATGGTACTAAATTATTGTAACGTATATGTAATCTGGATGACAAGAATCAACATACAATATTTAAGGTCTCGGAATGCTCGGGTCCCAGAATTGCCAAAAATAACCCAGAAATCTGCCACAAACTTAAAAATATAGCTTGTGCTAGGCAATTGCATACATTTGGAGCGCTAGTCACCCCATACCGTGTCAATGTCAAGGCAAGTACCTACTGTTATTTTGTTATATGACCGCGTGTCGTCTTGTCATCCTCGTCTCCTGGTCTTGGTTCAAATGGTAGTTCTTTCGTATAAATCTTTCGTATGTTATATCCTCTTAAAACAATAAACAAGCAAAAACTTCTTCCTGCTTACATAAATATGTGAACTGTACCTTTTTTTTTTGTCCCGGAATTTCCGTCAGCAGATCTGGCAACCCTAGTTACAAGTGACACTAATGAAAGTGTATTATAAAATTATTTCCACTTTTATCCAAAACCATTGTCATGTCCTATAAGGTTTATTACAGAACTCAAACGGTCGAAGAAGATTAAAAAGATGTTCTTTCTTCAGCATTGAGTCCTCTAGGGTGATAGCTCTTTAGAATGTGCACTAAAATCTACAATCGCAATGCAAATTTTGCCTTATGCTTTCTTTCAAACTGAACAAAACCTTAGCACACACTCTTAAAACCGAAAATCCTATAAAAATCTTTATCGCCAAATAACTGTTTATTCACAAAACTAAACCCTAAACTGTAGGCGTTAAAGTTTAGAGTCCCCAAAACTTTTACCAACACGGGAAATAAGACCGTATTGTCTGATTTATAAAATCTAATTTGGAACGTTCTGTGGAACAATTTCAGTGTAATATCTTTTGAAATATGGACTCAATTTCTGAAGCGTTTAAGTGTAATATCGTCTGCAGTTAATGTTTGTAAGCATTTTGTTAGCAGCTATATTTGCAGTGTTTGGATTTGAATTTTGATCAGCTTTTATGGCGTCATATTGAATTTGTGAAACGATTCTAGAGAATATAACGTTATTTTGTTAAAATAAACAGCCTATATCAACTATACCTTAGTTACATGACTTTGACTTGACCGTGACTTACTTGACTTTGATTTAAACTATGATTACGACTTGTTTGACAAAATTTACTATAATTTTTAAATTTATTTAAAACATTGACACTGGCAAGTGAAAAAAGACTTGACCGTGACTTACTTTGCTTGACTTTGATTTAAACTATGACTACGACTTGTTTGACATAATTTACTATAATTTAAAAATATTTAAATTCTAGGCATTGGCAAGTGAACAAGGACTTAACCGTAACTTACTTTGATTGACTTTGATTTAAACTATGACTACGACTTGTTTGATTTATTTTACTATAATTTTAAAATATTTAAATACTTGACACTGGCAAGTAAACAAGGACTTGACCATGACTTACTTTGACTATGAATTGTGTAAAAAAGCGAAGAGCGAAGAGTGACATCAAAAAAAATATTCAAACATTACAGAGTGATCGCGAGAACATCAAACACGATACACAAAATTGATCCTGAAGTCGTACGAACATTGCGATGCGATCATCGTTAAATTTGTTTGTGCTAGTAATATCCAACTAGGACGCCGGCCAAGCAGGAAATATAATAGCTCATATTTTATAATAAAAGTCCGCAATTTCACCGCACGCCATCTGGTGCCATCTTCCTAAACTCGAAAAGCATTAAATCACAGCAAGGTGGTTGGAAATGGTAACTAATACGAGCTGTCACGCTACATTCTATTGAAATCCTGCTTAAACCGCATCCGAGTGTCCAGTGTTACTTGACCACTCTGACAAAAAAATAATTAAAGAAACTGTGTAGTATCTCAATAATAAAACAATTATTACATGGGCCCCCATTCTTGCGCGGTCGAGATTATCATGTCAGTCTTTCATTCGACATTGACATGCAAGAAAATGAGTTTTTCAGTCTCCGCAAAAAATCCAAAATCCTTTTCATAGTCTCCCCAGAAATACAAAATCCTTGTATTTATTATAATATTTCCTAAAAGTAAATAATTTAAAACTGAAAGAAAAATAAATGCGCACCGTGGAACTTTACTTAGCGCTTAGAATTTAGTGACAAGGGTAAAGTTATTATCACACCAAAAGTCTGATACATATATTTTAATCCTATACGCAACGTTGAATAAAAAAAATATTGAAGTGATTGCAGAAGATTCCATTATTTTTTTGTGTAAAAATTACCCATCTTCGTGCGAAAGGTCTAATTAAAACGGTCACTTGTAGAAATCTGATAGGTGAAGCCCTAAGACAAACGAGTGCTATTCACATGGGCCTTGTTGCTACTACTAGTTATTCTGTGCTTGGGGCCAAATACGGCTTTTTTTACGCGATCTACATCCGTTGAAATTTATGCTCTATTCTATAGTATTGATTTCAACCCTACATTTTGAGATTTGGCCCCTCAATACATATTATTTTCTAAAACAAGTCTTAATCCAAATCCACACTAATATTATAAATGCGAAAGTAATTCTGTCCGTCTGTCTGTTTGCTACATAATCACGGCAAAACGGCTTAATCGATCTCGATAAAATTTTGCGAGGTAATAGTATGTATCATGAGGACGGACATAGGCTATTTTTTCTGAAGAAATCGCTGACGAAGTCGCGGGTACAGCTAGTATGTAATAATGGTGTTTTTTTTAGTGTTTGTAAACATTCTCGAGTGTGGGATAATGATATAACGCGGCGGAATATAATCATTTATACATCTTTTCGTGATATTTCCAAAACTCCATAGAAGGCTCTAGTAAAGACTCCAACACTATGGAGTGTTCAAGCACTTGGGGGGCCTATGTTCAGCAGTGGACGTCTTCTGGCTGATTATGATGACGATGAAGCCAATTGTAAATTGCCATTTTATTAATAAATTACTTATGACTTATATTATTGTCTTTGGGCAATCTGTATCATAGTGCTAGCTTGTATTTTGTGTAGTTATAAAGGAACTTTCCAGTTTCAAGCTAAGTACCTGGGCGACCGAGCTTCGCTACCGGTTTTTAGCTAGGCATTTAATGTAAACTTAAAAAGCAAAACCTTGAAAAAATGAAAATAGCTTAGGTTTAATAGATAGTATTTTTTTATCGCGAATAAGTTCGCTTTTGACCATCAACTCGCGTGTTAGTAACCGACGATGTGGTTGAAGATGAAGCACGCAGACTTAGAAGACTTACCTTTTCACTCTTGCCTGTAAAAGGCCCAAATTATATCTATCAGGAAACAAGGAAGCCGGCAGGTTGTTCCAATACTTGGCCGTACGAATTAGAATAATAGAATCGAAACGTAGATAGAGGATCCTCAAAAATTTACAACCTGGGTGGGTCTGGAGGTGGTCAAGGGCGTCAGGGAAAGGCAGCTGCCACCCTAGAGATAAAAAAATGTAGCCAACTGCAAAGAAACCAGTCCTAAGGTCTTGCTTTGCCGATAAATCCCGCACGTCAAAACTCGAATAAATTCTCATCACTAGGTATAAGTAGGTATAGTACAATACAAATTCCAAGACTGTACCTAACATTCAAATTTTTCTCATCCTCCATAATATTAAGTTGCCCCTCTCCCCACTGGGCCATGGGTTGGTGACGCCCTTGGAGGTGGTAAAAGATGCCAAACTAAAATTCCACGTGAGTAATGGATGCCCCGTCAGTACAAAGCAAGCGAAGTTCATCGACAAGGACTTCACCGAACCGCGACGAGTCGTGGGAATACACCATACGTGGGGGAAACTCGTCGCATACATAATTAACTTATAACTTTTATCTTATTTGTTTCAAATTGTGCCTAATATTTATGAATACAAGAAATGTATTGATACTTGTTTACCGAAGTTTAGAGTATATAATTAATTGAGTCCTTCAAGAACATCCATCGCTGATTTATTAACTGACCGAAGTCGAACCGACTTCGGTCAGTTAATAAAGACGGTTCGACTGTATTTTTTTAATGTTTGTTATCTCAGAACTTTTGACTGGGTGAACCGATTTTGATGATTATTTTTTTATTTGAAAGCTGGTGCTTACCATTTGGTTCCATTTGGTCCAGTTCTGACATTTTTTTAAGTCGTTTTCTTTTGTATAGATAATTATTTTACTACAAACGCCTACCTTACTTGCTCGGAGGCACGTTTGCCCCTCTCGCATCCTGCATTGGAGAGAAAAATATAAGATTCCGTATTTTTTTTTTAATGGGCTTGCTTTTGACCGCCAACTCGCCTGATGGTAAAAACAAAAAGTTGAAGTTCACATCCACGCCACGGTTCCAAGCAGAGCGGGTCGATGTAATCATTAACATGTTCTGTGGGAACTGAGCAGAAACTGTTGGCCCGTGTAAAGTATGCTTTGTGTTGCGATGCGTGAGCAAGGCCGACCTGATGGTAAGCGTCACTCTACTAGGCTACGCGGAAGGGTGTACTAACACGAAAGGGGGTCCGCTATACTCATCAATATGAACAACTTTAACTATGTGAGACCAACCCTGAAATTACAAAAAAACATACATTATTAACCGACTTCCAAAAAGAAGGAGGTTCACTATTCGACTGTATATTAGATATTATTTTTTTCTGTTTGTTACCTCAAAACTTTCGACTGCGTGAACCGATTTTGATGATTCTTTTTTATATGAAAGCTGGTGCTTCTCGTGTGGTCCCATTTCAATTTGATCCAGTTCTGTCAAATTGGTTTTTTTATATTGATAATTATATCGAGTGTGAAATTACCGTGTTATATGGAACAGCTGATATTTTTTTCACGATTACAGGTGTGGTTCTATCGTAAAAGTTGTTCATAATGATGAGTATAGCGGACCTTTTTCAATTTAGCATAGTCTTTCCGCGTAACCCTATAATAATTTCAATAATTCTGTCGTCGAATTTTATGAAAGGATATGAACAATTGTATTGACAATTTTGGCGTTTTTCTGTCTCAACTCGACGCATGAACATTCCCATTCAGCGTGGTAATGCCGCCACCATGTTGGGTAACCTACCTCCTCGCGTTCCTGAGAAAAAGGGTCTTGTCAGACAGACAGACGGACAACGAAGTGTTTTACAAGGGTTCCTTTTTTCCTTTAGAGGAACGAAACCATAAAAATATCCATGACCCCAGAATAGTTGGCCCTTGAGCTACGCCACGCGTATTTTTTCTTTGCCTACATCATTGTAATTCTAACGTAGGTAAAACAAAGCCCCTTTCTTAAACAAAGGTAAGTGATGGTAAGCCGTTGGTCCCACTGTGACCTTGATCGCAGCGGATTCACGCTCCGTTGGGCACTCCTTACTGCCTTTATACACCCGACACGACTGCTTGGTGGTCCGATACGATGTTGCGTCGTCCTTACTTGCCGACGTCACACAATACATATAGTACAAGTACAGAAGATTCACTCCCCAAGAGCATATAAATAAGTAACGACTCTTACTACCACACCATAAAGTCCAATTCAGGACGTGCGAGCGCTAACAACCTCCTGCTATATTAACCTAGAAGTTGCCTCTCTGTCTATCTTGTAACATTTGTCGCGTTATATCTGTCTATCGCGCGGCAGCAGGCACCGCAAGTCCGACAAGACGACTACTTGTAGCTTCATACCTAAAGTGTGGAGTGCTCCAGGCCTGCCGACGTATGAAGAACATACCCCGTTAGCTTAGTTGATAGTAAACTCGCTTTCTGCGCTTGGGGGCGTGGTTTCGATTCTCACCCAGGACATACATTTGTGTGATGAATATTTGATTGTTCTGTCTGGGTGTTAAAATATAAGTAAGTAATTTTAAAAAAAAGTATGTAATATCAGTCTCTGGCAGCCAAATTACAAGCTATGCTTAGTTTGGGGTCAGATGACCGTGTGTGCAATAATGTGCCAGATATTTATTTTATAAATTTTAAAGAAAGGTATTGTTTTTATCGTGTACTAGCTGCATCCCGTGGTTTCACCCATAACTCCCTTGACTTAGATGACTTTTTATATTTTAATACTATTTCAATGAACAGACTTCAATTATTATAATAGTGCCGAAGTCGTGGAAGCTTGCAAACGTGCAACCTGTGCCCAAGAAAGGTAGTCGTGCCGACCCTGCCAACTACATGCCAATTTCGGTCACGTCCATACTCTGCAAGACTATGGAACGTGTCCTCAACATCAGGCTCCTGTCGTATTTAGAAGCGAATGATCTCCTCAGTGACCGGCAATACGGATTCCGCTGAAACCGGTCCACTGGGGATCTTCTAGCTTACGCCACACACATCTGGAGTGAGGGCATCGAGAAATACGGGGAGGCGCTAGCCGTATCCCTCGACATCTCGAAGGCTTTTGACAGGGTTTGGCATGACGGCCTTATTAGCAAGCTTTCCTCCTTCGGCTTGTCCAAAGGTTTTGTTGCGTGGATATCGGACTTCCTGAGGGATAGATCGATAGATCGATTCGAGTTCTCATTGATGGCTGCTCGTCCGATCAAATGGCAATTAATGCCGGTGTCCCCCAGGGGTCGGTGCTCTTTGGGTACGCAGACGACAGCACAGTAGTAGAGAGCTATACATCCAATGCACGAACCAGTAGACCTGAAATACAGTCTCTCAGAAAGGCCATGGTTGAGCGCATGAACTTGTCACTTCAGGTAGTCTTCGATTGGGGCGATGCCAACCTGGTCAAGTTCAATGCCGCTAAGACCCAGGCTTGTCTGTTCTCCGCAAAAAGAACGCCATTCCATCTGGCTCCTACTCTCCGGGATGTGTCCGTTCCGATATCTGACCAGCTTGAGCTTTTAGGCGTTTCTGTCTCCTACACTCAACTTTGGCTGAAAACAATTGGCTGCCAAAAAACTTGGTATCCTATCGAAGGTGCGACGGTACTTCACGTCGGAACAGTTGCTTACACTGTACCAAGCACAAGTTCGGTCGTGCATGGAGTACTGCTCTCACCTTTGGGATGGATCAGCTAAGTACCAGCTCGGGGCATTGGAGTCGATTGAGAAGCGTGCCAAGAGGCTCATCAGTAACGAAGCCCTAGTTCAGACTAAGCTTCTTAGTCTCGAGCATCGGCGCAAAGTTGCTAGTCTATCGGTTTTTTATCGGATACATTTTGGAGAGTGCGCATCAGATCTGCATGATTGAATTCCCTCTTGCCCTTTTTTCCATCGGACTGCCAGAGCGGGCACGAAAAATCGACACCGCTTTATGGTCCGCTTTCCGAAAACCCGTACGAAGCGCTTTTATTCCACTTTTATTGTGCGAACTGCTAGTATGTGGAATGCGCTGCCTGACTGGGTGTTCCCCGATAGTTACGAGTACAATCTGGGTATTTTCAAGTCAAAAACGAATCGGTTTCTTCTAGGTAAGCGTGATCCATCGTAGGTCGCATCATCGCTTTACATCAGGCGAGTTGGCGGCCAAGCGCAAGCCTATCTTACAATAAAAATAAAAAAACTTATTTTTTATACATAATTTCATACATACATACACACATCTTCTTTTATGGTACAATAGACGTATTTATGTTTGTTTGTTCCCACCTTTATACAAACGGTTTTGAGTTTGAAAAAGTCATGGAACTGAAGCACAGATCTTCTGTGAACTGAAGTGTTTTTTTTTATAATCTCCTCTTGAGAGGATTTTCGGGTGACACGGCTTACATTTCCAATTGTCAGTGTCATATTTTCGAGTTTTATTAGAGATCGTTAAACATGACAGTAAACATTCCCAATGAAAATAAAGTTGTTTCAAGTTAATAAAGTACATGAAGTACATGTTGCGAGATAAATGTAACTGTATAATTCGTTTTTGTCTCAATAAATAAATTAAAAAAAAAAAAAAAGAATTACGTTTGTGTCATTGAGTATCTTGTGTCAATCTGTGGTGTCAATGAATATCTTGTGTCAATGAGTATCTTGCCATTCAATCACAGCATTCAATCGTCTGTATAAAAAGATAAATATTGCAAAACGTATTCAACACAAACTTGGTTTGACTGATAAATAAAAGAAAGAATTAATAAAAGATGTTATGTCAAGATAAAATAATAAGATACCTAGTTATCTAGGTTAGTAATCATGTTTATCGCATTTTTTTTAAATAGTGATTCTATTAGTTATCTAAAAATCACAATCGCTGTATTAGAAAATTCGTGATACTTATCATATTCATTACATAATGTCAAAATACTCGTGATTAATGATTTTATTTTAGGCATAATTTAGGCGCAATTAATAATTGAGTGAATAATTTTGATATTGTTCCGTTCGTTGTTAATAGGATAATTGGAAGACTGTATTTCAATGAAGTTACATAACAGTTATTCAACCGCCAAGCAAAAGTGTGCAGACACTACTGTGTTCAGGATTGAAGGGCAATGTTTCCAGCGAAATTACAGGGCACATAGAGATTTGACATCTCATATCTCGGGGTGACGAGCGCAGTGCATTGCCATCCAGGGTTTTGAACTGTTGAAGTTCAAAATTCTGAGTGGCGTTGAGCTGTTATGGGCAAGCGTGAAGAGCCATCAGGCGAGCGACTTCGCTCGTCTCGTCACCCAGTATCATAAAATAAAAAACCCGACGCCGCAAAGAAAAAAAGGAGAGTTTTTTATCAATTTGCGATAGTAAGTCGTGTCCTATAATTTGTTTGTAGCTTAAGGCCAGATTTTCCCAATTTTGAGCAACGCTTGTTACTACAGATGACTTAATATAATTGTATTATAGTCGCATTTAGTGGAGCAAAACCATGGCGCAACACACAATCTTTCGTTTCGCTACTTTTAATTTTGAGGACTTTGTCATATTTTTTTGAAAAGTAGTTGTAATGTAAAATTTACTTTTACGTTTCCCTTCATAATTATGAAATCTGTATATTAAGCTATCGTAGAAATCATTGTAGTAAATATGTATTTGAATCAATAAAAAAACAAGGAGAAAAGCACACATCAGTGTTACTTTCATATATGTTTTCTATCGATTTAAATGTCCTTATAGTCTATTAAATGTAAGTTGATTGAAATGAAGTATGTCAAAATCTTCGATTAGTGCTGGGATAATTCGGACCAAATCGAGAATAATGTGTGTCTTTAATTATCGACTGGAAGTGTCTTGCACGAATAATATTTTTAAACCAATCTATATATTTCTGTTGTAGTACTATTATGATGAGACTTTAGGATAATGAAATAAAACAGAAAAAGCAAGTACAAATTTTTGTAATATAAATAAATCTATTGTTTAATCTAATGGTGTACATTCCAAATCAGTGTCATCATCGTCATCAGAGTTAGAGTCACTTGTGAAATCCTGCAGATTAATAATAAATGCTATTCAATCAATAGTCAGTCTTGTATGCTATTCTAGTAGTCAGTCTTTGGATAAAGATGCTTCGTTCCGTAAAATTTACTAAGGCAGTTGCTAGTAATTCGATATTATTATACTATATACAAAAGAAATCTAGGTTTACAAAAAAATAGTACGTTATCTGTACGAGTTTTGTACTTCGATAGTACGCAGAGGAAATTCTGAAAAAACATTTAAAAAAATACTATTTAATTCACACAGCAAAATAAAACGATCGATGTTACGTTTATCGATTTACCACGTCCCTAAATTTTTTGTCAAGTTGACGTAACCTTGTTATGACAGAATGGAAAAATATGGCTATTGTATTTTGATAATCCACACTAAATGCAGTTCCGTTTTAAAATTCAAATATACTTTTACTATTTATATGTACAGCACTTGTAGTTCATAATAGTTTAAGACGCAGAAAACCAGTGATCTTTGTGTTACAAGTAAATGCAATTCGCCAGACGTTATTACAAAGACATGCCCTGAAATGTCGTCAGCTGTCGTTTCAATCAAGCTACATTTAAAGGACTATAATCGTGTTTCGGTTTTTACGGTTTCTTAGATGAAACATATAATTTTGATATTCAGACACCATTCTTATAATTAACTATTGGATATTTAAGTAGACAAACAAAAACTAGAATGACAAAAATTGCTTAAAATGGGAAAAGAGTGTCTTAAGTCGTAAGGTGTAACAGAGGCGGTGAGGGCGCGCGACATCGGGTAACCGACGGATTCACGCATGGACGCGTTCTGTCGTCCTGCGCCGACGCAACGGTCTTTTTAGACACACAAGTTTAAATTTAGCTTTTTTTACCTCAGCGGGCAGCACACAGTGGTAGTTAGCGAGTGAGAGCAGAACTGGATTCATAATGTATTGTTTCACAATATTCACAAACTATGACAAAACGGTTTACAATCGTGTTATGTACTCGTATATCGGTCGACACGAACTCTTGGGGCCTTTATCTGACATATAAATTCAGAGAAACTATATCTGACAGGTAGTCTTTATTAATGATTGTGAAACGCAAACAGTGTTTATTTAATAGATAAGTTCTTATTAGCTTAACCGGAACATTAACCGGTCATTCTGCAGCACTTGCCCGTTTAACAAACTAGATATTTTTTTGCACTCGATTATAGCCAATTTTCTGTCTATTGGATTATTTCCTCCACTTGAATGTCGTGTTGCCACAGTGCATCGGCGCGCAGTAAGTCAACTGCGCGCCGACGCGTGGTTCCCGACAACCCTGACACACTCCACTTAACACGGGTGTGGGGTGACTCGTCCATAATAATTATAACAGTAGGGTTCATACTTTGTGTATAGCAACCGAGTGAATGTTGACGTTATCGTCAATTATATTTTAAATTTTATAATCTGAAGTACCTAGGTACTTTGTACACAGAAGTTGACTTTGTAGGTGAATAATGTATTATGGAAACTGAAGTGGTTTTCACACATTTTATTTATATCAGTGAGTAATTCCCGTGTGATATAAATAAAAAAGTAAATAATGTAGTTGATTTAAATAATAAATTTAACAAAACCAAATCAAATATGAATAAATTAGTGATTGTAACGTTCATAGACCTAAATTCGATCCAAGCATATATTTTCTCTGTCAGTAACAATGTAAAAAGAGGATTAAAAACATAACCTGGTAAAGTCTAAAATTCAAAAACCTAGCGAAAGTGATCAGAACTCGTAGTTTATATTCAGCTTTTTTTACAATGTTATTGCAGCTGCCAGAGCAAATAAATGCTTAGACCGAGTGTAACGTAACATAAGTAGTTAAAAAGCTTAAATAAAATATTCTAATAAAATTCTGAAGTATTCTTACTGCAACAACAGTTGAAGGGAAATAAGCCTCAAGTTGTTTCCAATTCGTGAGAGCAAAGTTGTCGCTTCCGATTCTAAGAACCGAGTTACAACTTGTTTTGAATTTATTTACGTTATTTTTTACCTATTCCGGGATAAGAACCACTTATTGAAAAAAGTTGTTCCCATCCTCTCGCTTCACATATTCAGGAATGACATGGTTCAACTAACTGGATTAACAATTTGAATAAATCAAACATTTACTTACTAGTTGTTTAGATATTCTAAAAATATAATATATATTATATATCATTTGGTAGTATTCATTTAATGGTATCACTAAAAGTGTTTTAGCATTCCCCGTCGATCCTGTTACGTAAATTCTTTCCATCCAATGGAAAAGATAGCTTTTAGCGATAAGGCCGCCACTTGTGGCACTAGCTCGAAGTGTTTTCTATCTGTTTATAGTTTTTATTTCTGGTGTACACAATAAATAGTTTCTATCTAAGAAAAAAAATGTTGTAAGCACTTTTAACGAATATTATCGCGTCCACCTGTGACCACGGATACCGCGAAGTGTTCAAAACGCCAGGAATTAAAATAATGTAAAATACACGAAATAAAATCAAATAAAAGTGTTTTATTAACTTCAATGTGAATAATTGTGAAAACCAAAGATATCAATAAAAATATCTTATCTGTTCAACTGGTAGCAGATATTGGTATATATAATTAAACAAATAATTTTGACAGGTTTGATATAATAAAGCTGTCAAATCCTTTGAATTGGAGCCCTGACTACGCCCTCGTCTATGAGTAACTAGACTACTTTGAGGTGGGCCACAGTTCAGCCCATGTCAGCATTAATTAACAAAACAAAATAATACAGATTTGGAATCATAACGAGCTTACCTAAATTAAAATTAAAACCAATACCTATAAAGTGTAACTCATATACCCTGTACTACGTCGAAAGGAGGTTGCACTGTACTGATCATTATGAACAACGTTTACTATGAAACCAGCTGTTCCATACATTTTGTTGTGTCAATGACCGTTTTCTATGGAACAACTGATTTTTTTCGCGATTTTAATTTTGTTTCCATACTAAAAGTTGTTTATAATGACCTCCTTTCGGCTTAGTACAAGGCATAACACTGGCATTTTAATGATAATACAAAATAGACGATATGTCTTCATTTAAAAAAAAAGGTACAGAAAAAAAAATTAAGCCTACTTTCTGCGTTAGCTGCATTCAAATACATAGTGTATTCCTAAAAGTAGGAACAATTAACTATAAAATATAGTTTGAAATATTACGTAAACTATTTACAAAATTAAAGGTAAATACACAATACATAATCATCATCATCATCACTATATATATATAAAATGTCCATGTCACAATGTTAGTTACCGTACTCCTCCGAAACGGCTTTACCGATTTTTACCAAATTTTATATGCGTATTCAGTAGGTCTGAGAATCGGCTACTATCTATTTTCCATACCCCTTCACCGATTTTCATCACCACGCGGGTGAAACCGCGGGGCGCAGCTAGTAATAATATAAACATACGTAATATTATTTATAGTTCTTCATAAATTGTAAGAAAATAAAGGTTTTTGATTCCATTGACATGCCAGTTTGTAGCCTGCCAACGCGGGTATCATTTTAATGTATATGTTAAGTCGGCACAGAATATTATGTTACTTTTTCAATATCTTCATGAGAATTTCCTTATGAAAAACATGAGAAAACAAAAGTCAACCAGTTTAAGAAGATTACGTTTGACGTGCTCATATATACGTATAAGTTAATGACATACTTTCATTTATACAAACAGTATGAAATCACACTAATATTATAAATGCGAAAGTAACTCTATCTTTCTGTTTGCTACATAATCACAGTTAACGGCTTAATCGATCTCGATAAAATTTTGCATGGTAATAGTATGTATCATGAGGACGGACTTAGGCTATTTTTTCTGAAGAAATCGCGAACAAAGTCGCGGGTACAGCTAGTGTTGTTATATTGTAGCTAATAATAAACAAATATCTGGGACATTATTGCACACATGGTCACCTGACCCCAAACTAAGCAAAGCTTGTAATGTGATTGCCAGAGACTGATATACAATAATATACATACATATAAATAAATATCTGGGACATTTTTTTGCACACACGGTCATCTGACCCCAAACTAAGCAAAGCTTGTAATATGGTTGCCAGAGACTGATATACGTACATATATATTTTTAAATACATACTTAAATAGATATTAACATCCAGACATAGAACAAACACAAATGTTCATCACACAAATGTTTGTCCTAGATGGGAATCGAACCCACGCCCCCAAGCACAGAAGTTAGGTTCACTACCAACTGAGCTACGGGGCAGTCTATATTTATTTATTATTTATTTATTTATTTAATAATAATAAGAACGGCTAATGAATGCCACTTACACTTACTATTTAGTTTACATTATTAACAAATTAGTTGAGTATTAGTCACAAATTATAAAATTAGTCCAAAATATACAATGTTAGATGTCAATTATAAATATTACAATAAATTTAAAATAATATTCTTACCATTCAGTCATATGCAATTTTGTTCACAAAAAGTCAAGATAAATTTTAGCATAGTAGGCAATTTATCACAAAATATGTCACATTCAGGGTACTCTTTGAGGAATGCGTTGAGACCACGAACGATACGGCACATCGGGCTAAAGTCTCGCGACTTCGTACGGCTAAGACCAGTTGAAAAAAGCTTATTTCTAAAACTGGGCCTGTGCCGTATATAATTATCAGGTATATACAGAGCGCACATACGGTTATGAAGGGCCGGCGAGTCTATGTCACCTTTTAGAATCTTACAGCCGGTCTTAAGTTGGTCGAGGGAACGTCTTACCTCCAATGAGTTAAACCCTAATCGGCCAAGCAAGAAATCAGTGGGATAAAGGTACGGGTAATACCCACAGGTCTTTTTATAAAAATTTCTCAAAAAAGCTTTTTGCACCTTCTCGAGAGACAAAATGTGTGAGTGACAGTGCGGGCTCCACACACATGCGCTCGACTCCAGCTTACTTCTAACCAAGGTAGTAAATAGAAGTCGGAGGACGTGAGGATCACGGAAATCTTTGGCATTACGCAACACGAAGCCAAGGCGCCGGTAGGATTCCTTCGCTGTAATTGCTACATGGTCATTAAATGTGAGCGCACGATCAAAAGTTACGCCTAGGTCTTTAATCGTAGACACTCGTTTCATATCAACACAACCAATAAAGTATGTATGACGAAGAGGTTTACTTTTTCGGTCAAAAGTCATAACGTAGCATTTATCGGGGTTGAATACCATTTTGTTACGTACACTCCATCGATAAATGGAATCAATATCGCACTGCAAACTATCGCAGTCCGCTTGTGACTTTATCTCATGTGCAAGCTTTAAATCATCGGCATACAGCAAACATTTGGCGAATTTAACTTCCTTAATCAAGTCATTAATCATAATTAAAAAAAGCAAACGTCCCAGAACAGATCCCTGACTTACACCAGATGGAGTAAGGTAGGGCTTGGAGACATATGCACCATACTTACATTTTTATATATTTATAATTATATATTTTTAAATACATACTTAAATAGATATTAACATCCAGACATAGAACAAACACAAATGTTCATCACATGAATGTTTGCCCTAGGTGAAAATCGAACCCACGCCCGCCACCAAGGGCAGCAAGTAGGATCACTACCAACTGAGCCACCGGGGCAGTCTATATTTGTCAATAAAACAAATAACTTACATTTTATCAATATACTCAATAGTATATTTCATATTATGAAAATGCAATCGAGCCAGGTGCCTTACCCAGCGCCACTTCGCATGATACACTTTCCGACATCCGTGACTCTTGTCGTATTGCCGTTTTTATTTATCCCTCAAAAACGTATCTCTTGTGAATCACTGTTTAAATTGTCTGAATTAGATGGACATAGACATATATTTATTGATAATTATAGGTCAAATAGTATACAAAATAATAAATGTAAAAAATTTGCTAAACAATAATATTACGCGCTATCTTAATATCGAAAAAGATCTATGTAAGGGTATATAAGTATATACGTAAAGAAGACGTTTGTTCTCATACTGGGTATAAGATATATCGTATCGTATTTAAATATTGGCTACGCATGAATACTAACATCTGGGACGGAGTGTGCAAATCGATTCCAGGGTGATTTCTAACACACAGTAGAACTAGGTACTTTATATTTGAGGCAGCTGGCAGTGGCTGATATGAGATATTCTATAAATATAAATTACTAGCTGCGCCCCGTGGTGATCGTGGTGATCCATGGTTTTCATCACCCGCGTGGTGATGAAAATCGGTGAAGATGATGAAAAGTAGCCTATGTGTTAATCCAGGACATAAACAATGTATATTCCAAATTTCATCCAAATCCATCCAGCCGTTTCTGCGTGATTGAGTAACAAACATCCATCCATTCATCCGTCCATCCAAACTTTCACATATATGATATTAGTGTGATTTTAATTAAGTTATCTGAAACTTTCTCCGGGAATACTTAGGTACATTAGCAGACATCAAATTCTACAACAATTGAAATTCTATTACGTTTGTTATTATAATTACTACCTCATTATTTTCATAATCTTCTTACCTTAACAAGACGACACATTTCAATTTGTCATTTTCACATACGATTTTAATAAAGCCATGGCATTTCCTTCGTTACGTCTTTAAATTAGATTTATGCTACTGGAATTTTTCCACTGTGTCGTGTAACTGTGAAGTTGAATTGCCACAATCGTGTTACATATTAACGTGCTATAAATTCTCGTTTGTTCGAAATTGACTTACTGTATTGACTGTGTTGTAGTGGATATCTGATTATTGGCCTTCTATAAGTATGTATATTTTTGTACTTTCATTATGACATTTTATTTGTACATTTAATAAAAAAATATGGAATCCGGCATGCATCTACATAAGGAAAAGGGCAGCACCATGATGATGAAAGCAGTAAAAAAACACTGCTGGTTTTTATCCGACTTCAATATATGGGCTGGGCAGCGTTTGGTAAACTTTGCAACGTCTTCTCGCCCAAAATACCTCAGTGCCTTAAGACGAAAGACTTAGACCAGTGTGTGTTGCCAGTAATGACATGATTTACGGCACTGAAACGTGGCCTCTCACTATGGTCCTCATAAACAAGCTCAAAGTTGCACAACGAGCTATGGAGGCTATGCTCGGGTTTTGATGATACAGAAAAGTTGGCTGATAGAGCTGAAAGGTTCTCGAATGGAGACCACGGACCGGTAAGCGCAGCGTAGGACGTCCACCCACAAGATGGACACCACCTACCTAAAAGACGACCTAAAAGAATCCGCTGGAAAACGCTGGACGCAGGCCGCTTCCAACCAGGCCTTTTGAGATCGATGGGGGAAACCTATGTTCAGCAATGGACGTCCTATGGCTGAAATGATGCTGATGATGACGACTAGTACAAACCCAAGTTAAGTCGGTGGTAAACAATTAAATCTGAACTCAGCAAATACAACCTCCAATTAAGGTGACAATTCGAAATCCTAAAAATGGCGTCGCGTTCAACCCGTAAATATCTACGTGGGGTCCGAAGGACCCTCTTGCTATTCAGTGGGGCTTCGTCACGAGTGGTCTCTCGTACCCCCCTCTATTATACACCAAGTGGGTTTTACAATTTCAAGACTCAAGAAAAATAAGAAAAAACGTGGTTCCATTTTTAGCTTCATTTCCAGCTTTTGTTAGCGCTTAATTACGAATTAATCCCGCCCGGGCTTACACAGGGGCTTATAGTTGGTGAGAGTGCACGGAACTGGAAGTGTTAATATAAAATAATAATAAATTTGGATAATCGAATATCGGGAGCTCCTTCCACAACCATACCACGGTAAATATCCCGTAAATAATCATATAACTGTATTGAACAACCGTGATAGTTTAAAACTGTGTTTTTTTCGAAAGAGAGAATGAGAATGAAATTAAATTGATGAAATGTTTATTACCATTTGGTTACGGAACCCTAAAAACTTTTGTTTTTGACTTTATTATTATTTTTTGGGTTCCGTACCCAAATGGTGTAAACGGGACCCTGTTACTAAGCCTACGTTTTCTGTCTGTCTGTCCATCTGCCTGTCCGTCCGTTCTACCTTTTTAAAGCCTGTATCATACGAACCGTAATAGATAGCCAGTTGAAATTTTCACAGAATATGTAGTATTACGACGGATTAACTAAGAAATGAGAATAAAGTCAAGTACTTAATAGTCTTTATATCTGAAGTTGATTTAAGTACGTAAAAACTTCACAGACTTCAGATTGTTTGCAGAAGTTTGATGTTTAAAATTTTTTTGGTCTAGTTCAAGACCATCCGAAGATTTTGTAACAAACTATACAAGAACTACGCCTATCTAACCAAAACAAAGACCAGACATAAAAATGTATAGAATTATTCTAAGCAGCCATTCAGCACTGCACTTAACAGCCTCCTCAAAAAATACCTAAACTCAATGGCTTGTAAACCGCAATGCAAATAGCCGAGTCTCAAATCACCCCGTCTCAATTCATCCCGTTTCGACTAGCCCCATAATGGTCGCGATTCCCCCCACATTATCCAAGTGCAAAAGTGGCGTCGTCTCTGAATGGCTTAGTTTTCAACCGGAGGCTTTTCAACGAAAAATGAACCTGTTTTAAAATAAAGCTGGCGAAATATGATGCGTGGGTCGGAGGTCCTGTAGGATAATTATTTTATGAGTGATGGAAATATGTGAGTAAATCATACGCTTTTTTGATGACAAAATGTGTATTTAGCGTGTATGTTTTTTTTGTTAAATGAGCAATCAAAGGCATGGACGATTTATCCATGGTGTAAATGTATTTAAAAAAAAACGACTTGTAAGCAAAGCTTGTAATATGGCTGCCAGAGACTGATATACGAGTACATACATATATATTCTTAAATACATACTTAAATAGATATTAACACCCAGACATAGAACAAACTATGATTTGATTGTGATTATTCCTTTTGATTGTGTTTGGTAGTCCATACTTCAGAGGTGATCCCATATAAATCTAATTAAAATCGGTTTATTAGTTTAGTTTATGAAAAAAATATGACATCAAAGTAAACGAAATTACGTATTTACTAGAAGACTTCTTTAGGTGCATTGAGCACTTTTTAGTGAACAAAAATCATGGAACTCGCGTCATTGTCAAGCTGTCACAGAATACATAATACACAGCGCCATCTCTTGTAGAATAGGTGAATTACTACTTAAGTTTTCACTTCTGACGTGTAGTCCTATGACTGTTTTTAGGGTTCCGTAGCCCAACAAGGAACCCTTATAAATTCGTTCTGTCCGTCCGTCTGTCTGTCTGTCTGTCCGTCCGAATTTTTTAAAACCTTCTTACTTCTATAATTATCTAGATAAGTGAATGAAACTTTGCATAATAACAGTTGTAATATATATCTCAATTTTAAAAGTATAAAAAATATATAATATTGCATTTTAGGGGTGGCTCTGGTACATGTGAAATAGGGATGAATTTTTTTTTTGCTCCAGCTACTTGTGTGGGGTATCGTTGGAAAGGTCTTTTAAAATGAAGGTAATGTTTGTTAATGTTGAAGGTACATCACATCACTTACACACACATCACTTTTTTATAAAGTCTATACTTTGCGAAATATGGTCCGCCAAAGTGGCAAAAAGTTGGTCCCCCCCCCCTGCATTTCTAAACTAAAAGACATAGAAACTTGAATCTTACAATACAGCTAGGTCATATTTAAAACCTTCATTCAAAATTATTTCGTACATTATCTGGTGATGAATTTTTGAGTAACAGCGATAAAACTGTAATAAATTCAAAGCGTTCTATCTCATAGATCATTGACCTTTTTGTAAAATGGTCTTAACAAATAATGTTTCTCAATCAGTTTTCTCTATGTTTAAACCATAAAAAGTATATGCTATGTCGGGATGGTACGTACATCTCTGAAATTTGGCTAAGTCCACAGAGCTTCGTTCGTTCGAATTTTTCTATAACCATAATTTTCTGAACTATAACTACAATTATATGGCTTTGATTACGGAATTACCAAGAGCGTGACGAGACACGCATATGGTAGGGACCATATGCGTGTCTCGTCACGCTCTTGGCCAATTATTTTGTTTCATTTGTTTAATAGATAGATAAATTTTCGTTATATCTCCGATTTTATGAAAAATCCGTGGTACCCCAAAAACCCCACTCATAGTTTGTGTAATTTTTAATTACGGTTCGAACTCGCCACTTGTCCGTCAACTGACATTCAGAGGATGGCCTCAACTGAATGTATTTTCGGGATGAAGTAGAATTTTGTAACTTTGCTAAAATACTGTATTTTGCTAGAAGCCCATTTATGACGGTAGTAAAATATTTTACAGCTATATTATATATTTAGGTAATAGTTTTTTTATTTAGTCTTTATTATCTAAACAAAATACAAGATAACCAACACTAAATATCTTAATTATTTGACGTATTGTACAAAAAAATTGTATTGCCCATAGATCGTTGAAGGACTGAAAACAATCAAAATGCTAGCGCCCACTATCAGTTGGCAGCGTACCCAGCACGCTGGCGGCATTACCATGCCGAATGGAAATGCACTTGTAAAGTTTTTTTTAATAGTATAGATCTACGTTAGGCCACCACCTCGCCTGATGGCAAGCGACGGTGTGGCTGAGGATGGAAAACGTTGACTTAGAAGAAATCGATTCACTCTAGCCTGGAAGAGCCTCTAGCTCTTCTATTTAAGTGTTATATTCAATAGGATTGGATCTTAACGTTTCATTTACTACAACAGGCTTAGCGAAGGATATAATCTCACTAATATCATATATGTGAAAGTTTGGATGGATGGATGTTTGTTACTCAATAACGCAGAAACGGCTGGATGGATTTGGATGAAATTAAGAACATACATTGCTTATGTCCTGGATTAACACATAATCTATCTTGATCACACAGAAAAATTGCTAAATAAACTTGAGCGCCTTCAAAATTTTTGTATCAGTTTCATATTTGGCTTGCGCAAATATGACCACGTTTCCGAATTTCGCACTAAGCTCAAGTGGCTCCCCTTCCGCCTTCGCCGGGATGCTCACATCCTGTCTCTTCTTTATAGTACTCTTTTCAATCCTTCTTCCCCGCGCTACCTTCAGGAGCGTTTCCAATATCGGCATTTAATCCACTCTAAATCGCTAAGATCAGCTAATATGCTCACTTTAGATATTCCTGCTCACAAAACCTCGTTCTATGGCTGTTCTTTCACGGTAGAAGCTGTTAAACTGTGGAATGAGCTACCTACAGAAATCAAACGTGCATCCTCACAGGAAGTGTTCAAGCGTCGTGTGAAACTGTACTATATCTCGGAGTAGCTACTGTATCGTTATTATCTCGCTTTATGTTTATAAGTATGTATGTATTTAATATTTTTATTTATGTATGTGTATTATTGTATATATTGTTTCAGTATTAGTGTATTATTATAATGTATGTCTATGCTTTATATACCAGTTATTCCATTATTACATCGCACCCCGTCTCTTACCTCTTCTGTATGTCCTCTTAATACTAAGGTTGCCTGGAAGAGATCGCTTATAGCAATAAGGCCGCCAATTGTTTCACTAGTTTTTTGAGTTGTTTTTTATGTACGTTTGTAATTTTTGATGTGAACAATAAAGAGTTTTCTATCTATCTATCTAAGCTACTTTTCATCATCACCATCGATTTTGATCACAACGCGGGTGAAACTGCGGGGCGCAGCTAGTTATATATATTACACATACTGAAAAAAACATTAAATACATTGATAAATTTCTGAAATACAAGCGTGAAGATAAAGAGCGTATGCTCTGTCCATTTCTCGGAAATCAAATTCAAATTCAAATTCAAATTCCTTTATTTGCATGAATATAGGTAGGTACTAGGTACAGATCTTAAATTTAAATAATTGTAGCACTATATTCAGCCCTTATTGAGCATGCAAATTGTATAATATCACTAATTAGTCAGTCGATTACATTAATACTATCTAGCTAGCAACATACTTCCTTTTTAATCGTATTAAACATAAAATAAAATATTAAAACATCATGCAACACAATTATTTTACATCAGAAAATTAAAATAAATGTCAAAATTAAAAGTAAAATGTGCAGTGAAATATATACTTAATACTTACATCACATTATAATGTCAAGAATTATATTAGGTATTAGAATTTAAATCGATGTATCAGTAACAATAATATTATATAGTTTTGTCTTTTAAAAAATCCTGAATAGTGTAATATATTTTTTCTAGGAGAAACCCCTTTAATTTATTTTTAAATACATAAAAAGAGCTTGTGTCCTTAATCGTCTGTGGTAGTTTGTTATAAACTTGTACCCCCATACTAAATATACTATTACTGTGTAGTTGAGTTCTGCTATACACGTTGCGCAATTTATTCCTATGTCTAGTAGTTGTAAGATTCGAATACTCATTAAGTTCAGATCTAACTAACAGAGATGCCTCTAAAATGTAAAGTGAAGGAAGCGTCAGAATTTTTAATTTTTTAAAGTATGGTTTACACGAGTCTGTCTGTCGAAGTCCACACATAGATCTGATACACTTCTTTTGCGCCTTGAATGCAGTTTCTTTCTCTGTAGAGTTAGCCCAATACAAAACACCATACCTCAGAGTGGAACCTACATAACCATGGTAAGCAGTAATTAATGTGTCTTGGTTAGCTACTTTGCTAAGCATGTACAGTGCATAGGAATATTGACGCAGTTTAATTACTATGTGTTCCACATGCGGTTTCCACGATAGGCTGGAGTCTATGTAGATACCTAAGAATTTAGTACAATTTGTTTCAGCTATTGATGTGCCATGATAATCTATTTTTAATGGCTTGACCCTTGAATTTTTAGTTTTAAATGTCATGTACACAGTTTTTTCCAAATTGATTTTAAGATTATTATTTTTTAACCAGCTTATGATGTCAGAAAGAGCCTTATTAATTTCGTATTCATGACTACCGTCTTTATTTGTAAAAAGTGCCGTGCTGTCATCTGCAAATAAAACCATGGGGTGATTTATTGCTTTAGGAAGATCATTAATGTAGTCTATGAACAGAAAAGGACCCATTATGCTGCCTTGAGGCACTCCATTCTTCACCGTCCTAGGATCTGAAAGATGTTTAAATACCGTTTTGGTTTTAGGACAGATCCTTGATATCTCAGTATACTGTTGTCTACCTGTGAGATACGATTTTAAAATGTCTAAGGCCTTACCTCGCACGCCATATATTTCAAGTTTTTTAAGGAGAATATCATGATTCACATGATCGAATGCCTTTGTCATATCCATAAATAGAGCCGTTACTTGTTTTTTATTTTCTAGCCCTGTTAAAACATTTCGCAGCAGCTGATGTATCGCCATACCAATGGACTTTCCTTTCCGAAACCCAACTTGGGTATTATCAAAGATTTCATTTTTCTCAAAGTAGTCACTTAGGTTATTATATAAAACCCTTTCAAATATTTTTGCCATAATTGGTATAAGAGCAATAGGCCGGTAGTTGCGTATGTCTAGTTTATCTTGTTTTTTGAATATTGGGATTACGACAGATGTTTTTAAGCCTGTGGGAAAGCATCCTCTTTCCATACTCTCATTAATTATGTAGCTCATTACAGGAGCTATAATCACAGATACACGCTTAACCACTTTTGTGCATATGCCATCGTATCCTGTACTATTCGTGTGTTTAAGAGAACTTATTATTTTGACAATGTCGTGTGGGCTGGTTGGATTCATAAAACACGAGTTTGATTTGTTGTATGTCAGAGTAGTATTGCAATCGTGTGTTAGTTAAGCATTTGTATGGCACACGCACGGCTTGACGTCATAACGTGCAATAGTGCGCTCTCTGTCTAGCACGAAATTAAAATACTTATAACTTGTTTCTTTTTGAACTAATTTTAAGAGCTAATTGAGCTCTATTTATGATCAGCTTTTTATGGTGTAAAAAAATATTAAATCATGCATATTCAAAAAATAATATGACTGACAGTATTTGAACCTGCGTAACCCGGGTAAGCATCCCGAGCGCTTTACCGCTAAGCTACGATCACCTCATTCATCCGGATGGAGGTTCAAATCTTGCTGATCAGCAAATTATACAACCGAATTGAGGATCTCCTCCTTTTTTGTTGAAGTCGGTCAAAATTACTATAAAAATATATTGATAGAATCAGAATTGAAAGTAAGTTGCAGTATTTTGTACTTATTGTGCACGTATACTGCATATCTCTACCACAGACATGGCTACACACATACACACAGCCTCATCAATCACACGAGAACACTAAAACGATATGAAAATATATTTCCAAAGATATATTTCCCTAGATCTTCGAAAATGGAAGATTGATTGTTAGAATATAATGGAAGAGATAGATTTATGCGAGCCCGTACTGAGAGCGCTATATATCTTTGGTAATCGACAATAATTCTTCGGACCGTGATGTCTTGAAATATGGAATATAAGAACTATACTGGTCTTAGATTTCAAATTATAGATCTGTTGGTTCTTAATTTAAACTTGAGAATTTATAGAATAAAAGTCATCATCATTGTCATCAGCCAGAAGACGTCCACTGCTGACCATATGCCTCCCATTTTTACCTCCACACTGAACAACATCCTGCCATTTGCATCCACTGTCGTTCACGATCCACCATCACGATGTCGTTGGTCCATCTTGTGGGAGGCCTACGCTTGGAATAACAGCCCGTTAGCTTAGTTGGTAGTGTAACTGCCTTCTGCGGTTGGGGGCGTGGGTTTGATTCCCACCTGGGACAAACATTTGTGTGATGAACATTTGTGTTTGTTCTATGTCTGTATGTTAATATCTAATAGGTCGGGGAAAAAGTCTTTTCGTATTTTGTATGTATAAAGTTGTAGTAAAAATCTTATCCGTTGTACTGTTTGTATCTGGCTGGTTTTGATACCATTAAAAAGATGACATTTTAAAAAAGGAATACAAAACGTAAAAAGCAATTTCCCGCCATTTTTCAATTGTTTTTTTGTTCGATAAAATGAGTGAATCTAACGAACAAATTCGATATATTGTGAAATTTTATAACAAAAAAGGGAAAAATGCGACACAAGCCGCGAATAAAATTTGTGACGTTTATGGACCTAATGCAGTGTCATCAAGAGTAGCACAATGTTGGTTCAAGCGTTTTCAGTCCGGGAATTTGGATGTCAAAGATGCAGCTCGCTCTGGTCGCCCTGTTACGGATAAAGTCGATGCCATTTCTGAAAAAGTGGACCAAGATCGGCATATTAGTAGTTACGACGTAGCTGAAGAACTGGGGATTGACCACAAAACAGTTTTGACCCATTGGAAAAAAACTGGGTATACAAAAAACTCGATATTTGGGTGCCACACGAGCTCACTGAAAGAAACCAAATGAATCGTGTACTCATTTGCGATTCTCTATTGAAACGTAACGAAACCGAACCGTTTTTGAAAAGATTGATCACTGGTGATGAAAAATGGATCACCTACGACAAGAATGTGCGCAAAAGATCATGGTCAAAGGGCAGTTTAGCACCACAGACTGTAGCGAAACCCGGATTAACACGTAATAAGGTGATGTTGTGTGTATGGTGGGATTGGCAGGGCATCGTTCATTATGAGCTTTTACCGCCGGGCAAAACCATCGATTCGGATCTCTACTGCCAACAGCAGATGAGACTCAAACAAGAAATTGAGAAAAAACGGCCGGAATTGATCAACAGAAAGAGTGTGGTCTTTCATCATGATAACGCCAGACCGCACACATCTTTGGCCACTCAGCAAAAATTTAGAGAGCTTGGTTGGGAAGTGTTAATGCATCCACCATATAGCCCAGACCTTGCACCCTCAGATTTCCACCTGTTTCGATCAGTTTTCACCTGTTTCAGAATTCTTTGGGTAGTGTTAGATTAACATCAAGAGAGGACTGTCAAAACTACTTGTTGCATTTTTTTGATCAGAAGTCCCAAAAATTCTACAGCAACGGGATCATGTCACTACCTACAAGATGGCAACAAGTTATCGAACAAAATGGCACATATATATTATAATTAAATGTAATTAAACTTGAAAAAAATATGTCTTGAATTTGTTTAAAAAATACGAAGAAACTTTTTCCCCGACCTATATTTAAGTATTTATGTATATTAGTCTCTGGCAGCCATATTACAAGCTTTCCTTAGTTTGGGGTCAGATGACCATGTGTGCCATAATGTCCCAGATATTCATTATTATTTATTTATTTAAAAAAAAAACCTTGAGAATCTTGTCTTCCGGTTCATGGTCTCCACTCAAGAACCTTTCTTCAAAAACAACGAGGCGACCTGTTTTCTCAAATTAAAACAAACTTTAAATACCATAATATTATGGAGCATAAAACAAAAAACATGCGCAACAAAAGAGATCAGAACTAAGTACGTAACAAAAGAGGTCACTCTATTATGAATACTCATTCACATATCTCCTAAACAAAACCAACAATATTGGGGTCTGGCAGACCCGCAGTAATGAGTCTATCGAGTATTTATAGCGCCGTTGGACGCACTGGTCATACAGACCGGGGGAACATGAACATGGAGTTAGCAGCTGCCGGTCTGGAATAGCTATTAAAATCTGCAAGTTGAAGTGGCAATGGGCAGGCCACATCGCTCGAAGAACTGATAACCGATGGCGAAGAAAAGTTCTTGAGTGGAGACCGCGAACCGGAAGATGCAGCGTAGGTAGGCCTCCCACTAGATGAACCGACGACATTGTGGGAGTCGCGGGCATCCAGTGGATGCAGATGGCAGGATGTCGTTCAGTGTGGAGGTTAAAGGGGAGGCCTATGTTCAGCAGTGGACGTCTTCTGGCTGATGATGGTTTGGAATAACTCTATTATGATCCGCGGTCCAATCCCTTTTGCTTGCTCTCTTGCCCCTAGCTGTTTTTATATCCCTTTTTTTTCTTGACGCAGGCTCGCGCAGCTTCAGCGCAGCGGCGTGAAAATTTGTATGAAAATCCACGCACCGGCGTTCAGCGCGCGCTGAACGCAGATGCGTGGATTTTGTATGGAGCGCAATGGACGTGCGCTAGTGTGAACAAAGCCTTAATGGGCAAGCCAAATTGCTGAAGAAACTATATTCGATGTGAAAGAAAGGTTCTTGTAGACGGCAGGCTGTCGTTCAAAGTGGCAGGCCTATGTTCAGCAGTGGACGTCTTCTGGCTAGTGGTGAAGCAATGAAGAATGAGAACAGCAATGAAGTGCACAGATATTTGAATAACGTAACTCACAAGATATCACAATTAAATATTGGCGGATGCCTATTCCAGTAAGTTCTGTGTTATGAGGGCTGCTTGAATAGAGTGGTCATACAGACAAGAGGGTTATGACGGGTGGCGTGAATGACCACCTTTGTATCGTAGGGTTATATTGAGAGTTGGGAATTTATTGGTATTTCTTTTATTTCGTAACTGCCTATATTTTCACAAGAATATAAAACAAGCGATCCATCTAGTGGGAGGTCCCACTAGATGGACCGACGACATTGTGAGAGTCGCGGGCATCCAGTGGATGCAGATGGCAGGATGTCGTTTAGTATGGAGGTTGAAAGGGGAGGATCTATGTTCAGCAGTGGACGTCTTATGGCTGATGATGATGATAAAACAACCGATCATCACCATGTTCGCCATTTGCCTGATGTTAAGTGGTCATTAAATTGCCGTCTATGTACATCTGCAACACTAGCGGCGTTGTCAATACTTTGCCAGCCTCCATGTTGAAACACAGCGGGAAGACCTTCGGGGGAAGGTCATTACACACCTTGCAGGTCTGCGGGAGAAAGGAAAAGAGGAAAGGAAAGGAGGTGGCAGAACAGAACGGTGTGGTATTTGCAGCTTTGCAAGAAGGGGGGGGGGGGTGAGACTTTTTGACGGCTTTATGGTTAAATAGGCTGACACGCAAATGTTTGTTTCAATATAATCAAATCAACAAAATCAACCTTTGGGCCAGGATCGTCACACAGTGGGCGCCTGATGGACGCAGTCTAGGAAGGCCTAGCAAACGCTGGCGTGACGATCTTGACTCATTCCGGAGAAGTTGGCAAGAGGTGGCGGAGACAGAGATTTTGGAAGGAAATGGGGGAGACCTTTGCCCAACAGTGGGACAGAATAGGTTTAAAAAAAATAAGCTTGTGTTTGATCGCCACCTTGCCTGATGTAAAGTTATGATGCGGTCAACGACGGAACACGCTTTTCAGTAAAAAAAAATCGACTCAGACGCGATTTCAATACACCAACTACCACCAGGCATTCCATAGACTAGCAGACTGCTGGACGGAGGCCTGACCTAAAGAACGCACAAGGCACAATTTTCTGGTCTTCGCGTCCACTTTGCGACCAACTGCCTTCAACAGGACGTCGCTCCACCTGGCTGCAAAGTATCTTACTCTTCGTTTTTTTTATGATACTGAGTGACGAGACGAGCGAAGTCGCTCGCCTGATGGCTCTTCACGCTTGCCCATAACAGCTCAACGCCACTCAGAATTTTAAACTTCAACAGTTCAAAATCCTGTATGCTAATGCGCTGCGCTCGTCACCCCGAGATATAAGATGTCAAATCTCTATGTGCCCTGTAATTTCGCTGGAAACATTGCCCTTTAATCCGGAACACAGTAGTGTTTACACACTACTGCTTGGCGGTTGAATAACTGGCAAAGGTGTGGTACTTCCCCAGGAGGACCCTTGCAAATGAGTCCTACCACTACACTGCCGATTCTTCACTCTTAAATAATTACTTAGCTTATCTTTAATTTTTATATCTTTGGGTATTCGACCACATCTCGCCCTATTGTGAGAAACGGGGTCGTTGAAGGGGTTCTTACTGTGTTTGACTCTAAAATATTTCCACAATTTCTTTCAACTTTTGCATAAAAATATAGAATCTAAATCTTTCACTTCTGTATTCAGTGAAAATAAAATTAACTTTGTTTATCGTGAGCCAGTTCGCACGTGAAATACAATTTCTCGAACTTTTAAGCCGCGCCCTGAACACAGGTACGGTGACAAACTTATCTACACAGTTGGCCAAATGATGGAACAAACAATTTTGTACGGATAGATGCCAGTTTTGTTCATAAAATGCGTTGAAGGTTCCCTCATCCAGTTGTACAGATAAGTTGGTCGTGGTACCTCCAAGTTGTTTTCGATTCGTAAGAGGGAAGTTGTTTCGATCGATTTATATGTAAGTGAGTTACTTGA
Source organism: Agriopis leucophaearia (assembly GCA_949125355.1). Lineage (NCBI taxonomy): Eukaryota > Metazoa > Arthropoda > Insecta > Lepidoptera > Geometridae > Agriopis > Agriopis leucophaearia. The sequence goes on from OX421287.1 coordinate 482,876, forward strand.
ATGTTACTGATTTGTAGGGTTCCTTGACAGAAGGGACTAAGGGTTCCCTTCTGTCAAGGAACCCTACAAATCAGTAACAGCGTATGCAGCTTCCTCAAAAAATCCATGATTGGTGGACTGATGCAATTTCATCGTGCGAACAAAATGACCAGACCAACTTACCTTTATTAGGTGTTTTGATAAACGATCAAGCGATCTTTTGTTATGTATTGTTGTTTCCATATTGTTTATAAATTACAATCGTGCGACAAAATGTAAACGTTTATTTATTCATTCGATGACCAATGTCAGGTCATTTGGTCACGCGTCTCATTAACCAGGCGCTCTAAAAATATTTTTGAAAGAAAAAAACCTACTGACAAACATAGAACACATCCACATTCACATTTTTGGAAGTTGGTTAAAAATGAGGTGAGCTAGGTCCCCAAGGACCCAATGTCTCGACCCCTAACGTTTCAAAAATTTATAACTATATATGAAAATGATAAATTATCTAATTAAATAATTAATTAAGGAAATAACATAAACGTCCACCTATATCTATCTATACATACAATAAAAACGTAGAGGTAAAAAAACCTGTATATGCGAGATATTTAAAAAAAAAACACACAATTTAAATAAGCAGCTGAACACGTTAAGACAGTTTTTAGATTTTTTATCTATTTGTTTGTTTGTTTGACCACGTACATCCCCTAAACCAGTGGACGGATTTAAATGCGGTATTCACGAGTTATGATCATTTTGCGAAAAGCCCGGATTAAGGGAGGAAAAAGGGTTAAAGTTTATATGAAAATGTACGCGTACAAAGTCGCGGACAACAGTACTAGTCATGAAATAAAACATTACAAGAATCCTTTGATAATCCCACACAAATTTTAACACATCTTTTGAACAAAACCGTTTCTTGTTCATGCATAAATAACTATAACCTGTTGCAAGAAAGCTTTAGATAATTAAAACCATAATATAATTTATAATATCAAAGAGAACACTTATTTTGTGTGGAAATATTTTTGAAATGTAAAAGGGTTAAAGATAGCTAAAGGCTGCGGCACATTGAGGTAATACATACTATTAGACAAGGGACTTTACAGGGCTCGAATTAGCGCTGAAACAGCGCAGTGTGTTGGTAGGAAAATCACGTGAAATCAAATTTGATCAAGCCCAATTCAGTCGTTTGTTCGTGCAATGTTTACTAACGGACAGACTGATATACAAAAGAGCATTATATATAGATAGATTACTTTCGAATTAAGATCATTAATGTAAAAGTTTGGTGTTTCCAAAAATATCTAAATACATTAACAAAAAAAAAAAACTTAATATAATATATTTCATTTTTTACATATGGCAAGTAAACTAACTTCCTGAAATATTCATGGATGTGAATCCATTTATAGTTCAGGGTGCTTTGGTAAATAACGATGGATGAATTGAATTTTACAGAAGTACTTAATTATAATTAGTGTAATGAAAAAAACTGTTTTAATGATGAATTTCTAGTGTAATTCCGCTTCTACGTCGCTTCAAGTACAATAAGGAATTTGTGATAAATATTTGTTGATAATGTTAATTTTATTGAGTTTAATTTTGCCTAACCTGATATAAAATATCACACATTCCTTATTGTACTTGAAGCGACGTAGAAGCGGAACTACACTAGAAATTCATCATTAAAACAGTTTTGAAAATGGACTTCCGCAAAGTAACGCCTGATTCAATCAACTATTTAATGAAATTTTGTTCGTCTTTCAATATTTTATTTTAATTAAATACATTATGATTTTAATTTGATATACATACCTACATAATAATATTATTTACGTGTAATAGTTTTTGAGTAATGAGGGGGACTAAAGTCGCTCCAAATGGTTCGTGTAATATTACACACGGTACCGCTCGAGACTTGGCTCTGTATTAAGATATAATTTTAATATGCATTGGTTTAGAAGAGTGTACTGGAGAAGTTTGACTTGTATTATATATATATATATATATATATATAACTATGGAGTTATTAATAAAGTATTGTATTGTGCCTAAGTAAAGAAAATGCATACTAACACCATATGTATGCTAACACTAAGTAAGCGGCGCGTATTTTTATTTTCAATGGAAATTCATATTTTTCCTCATTATGTCTACAACCTAAAGGTGCACACGAAGCGTGGAAAGGGCTTGCAAGTGCTCTTTGGGAAAAGTACACCCTCGTGCACCTGTGTGAGTGTACTTGTAGACGAGAACGCACACATGCTCACCGAAGCGTGGTAAATAGATGGGCTGCTTGGTGGATGGAAATGTACTCACATTATTTTTATTTCCTTACGTTATAAAATTAAATTGGAGACTTGGAATGAATAATAACTTTTCAATTTTCGTGGTTTGGTTTCGTGTATCATGAATGATTTCGTTTGATACCTATTTTTAACCACCTTCAAAAAGGAGGAGGTTATCAGTTCGACTGTTTTTTTAAAATGTTTGTTACCTCAGAATTCTCAACTGGGTGAACCGATTTTGATGATTCTTTGGTTTCGAATTTGGTTCTATTCTGACATTTTTATGAAGTCGGTTTTTTATATTGATAATTATACAAGATTTTATTTAAGTTGCCCTGTTAGTTTGTGTCAAATCTTGCAACTTATTTTTAAAACAGTTATCCCCAACCGATTGAGCAGAAATTTTGCAAAAACGTTTAGTTTGGATGACGTCATTATAAATACAATATGGCGGACTCAAAAAAATGGCGGACCAGTTATGCACCCCCCATGATATGGGTATCAAATGAGAGGGATTAGTGAGAAGAATCCAAAAAAATAAAATATAGGTTATTATCAAAGTGTTTTTAAATAAATATTTTTTATTTATTACTTGCTGCGCCTCGCGGTTTCACCCGCGTGGTGATGAAAATCGGTGATGGTGACGTCGATGAATAGTGTAGTAGTAGCCTATGTGTTAATCCAGGACATAAGCAATGTATAAACACTGTTTTAAACTATCACGGTTGTTCACTAAAGTTATATGATTATTTACGGGATATTTACCGTGGTAAGGTTGTGGAAGGAGCTCCTTCCACAACCTTACCACAGTAAATATCCCGTAAATAATCATATAACATAAGCAATGTATATTCCAAATTTCATCTAAATCCATCCAGCCGTGATTGAATACAACCAACCATCCATCCATCCATCCATCCAAACTTTCACATATAAGTATGATATTAGTGTGATAGTAAAATAATGTGCAATAAATTCCAATATAATTAAAAAATGAAATAAATGAAGGAAAAAAAGCCTTTACTACCAATGACAGAAATTTTTAGGGTTCCGTACCCAAAGGGTAAAACGGGACCCTAATACTAAGGCTCCGCTGTCCGTCCGTCTGTCACCAGGCTGTATCTCATGAATCGTGACAATTAGACAGTTGACATTTTCACAGATGATGTATTTCCGTTGCCGCTATAACAACAAATACTAAAAAAATACAATAAAATAAATATTGAAGGGGGGCTCCATACAAAAAACGTGTTTTTATGCCGTTGTTTACGGAACCCTTCGTGCGGAACCCTTCGTGCGCGAGTCCAACTCGCACTTGGCCGGTTTTATTAATATAAGCATTTAAATAAATATTCGCGTTAATCTAACCACTTAAATTATTATAAGTTTGTAAGTGCGTTGGTTGTTAGTTCTTATCTGAGATCAGACAAACACAAGAGATTTCTTTTCTTTTTTAACTAAAGAGATTTCTTCAAAACATCTCTGTGTTCGTTCTACACACCTACTCATTATTCGCGTACGTTAAAGCGTTGACGTTAATATTGCATTTAGCCACTACAAAGCTAGCAACGATCGATCGTGCGTTGTGATACCAGCAGAGAAAACCAAAACTACCATGAATTCAGAATGAAAATCTCACAACTTCTTAAAACAATACGAACAAAAGAACAACTCTTAAAATCTGAACAAAACTCTATGAAAACTCGAATACGATATCCGAAGAAAATAGCAAGATTTCAATAGGTAAAGTCAGAAGTTCGCCAAGCTAGCTTATAAGGAACCTCTGGACCAGCGCAGACCTAGACTTTATAAACAGTATGGATCAAAAACTCTAAAGCTGGAATAACATTAGCAAAGTAGGTACTTACAATGATTTAGACGAGCAAGTTGTCTGGCTATACTCAACGAAAAAAAAAACAAACAAATCAGTGATAGGACTGCACGTCAGAAGGGAAAACTTAAGTAGTAATTCACCTATTCGAGAAGAGATGGCGCTGTTTTAAAATACACGGTACAGCGTTCGGTGACGACGGCGAGTTCCATGATTTTTGTTCATACGTTATTATCGTGTAAATTTTTTAAGTTGAATAAAGCCAACATTTGGTCAAAATCTGCTATTGTTATTTCATAACAATCAGCCTACTGGTCGCTCAGGGTATGGAATGAAATATCAATGACGAAGATGAATTAATATAAAAAAATTTTTTTTACATTATTTAAATTGAATTAATCCTAATTGAATCAGTTACTTTGAAAAGAACTTACTCGTAAGTCCACTAGATTTAAAAAATCAGGGGAAACACAAACTGTCTGGTGTATAATATTTTGTCTGCGAGGGTAGATATACATTACTATTATAACTACAATTTAATAGTGAACTAAAAAAGCTATTATGAAGTTATTATTCTGGTGTATGATTGACAGTCATACGTGTAGACACCACAGACAAACACTTACCCACTCAGGTATAATTAACCGACAAGTTAGGTTTGAGGTTTAGGTAAGTTTGTGATTGTGTAAAGAAGTATATTTATTTATTTAGGAAATTTATGTTTTGTCTCGATACGATGGGGCTGACATAGACATGTTGTCTAAAAGGCCCCCAAAAAAATCGTTTGTATCGGTTAGTGCAAAATTGTCGAAATAACTCAAAATCAAATAGTCAAAATAACTTATTCAATTGTTGTAAGTGCTTAATGTTTTATACGTTTTTCGTTGGAGAGAAAAATTATAAAATATTCAGTAAGAAAATTAAATTTGGTTATATTTATCCAGTAACATAAATAGATTTTATTTTATTAATAGATAAAAATCTATTGAGCTCTTACTGTAATTTCTTCTTTATGAAGTAGCAGAATTCACGAGGAAATGTAATCTGAAAGGAATCAAGAACGCATTCAGAAAAATCGAATGCATTTCAAAGTTTTCACATTCCGGCACTCCTTACCTTGAAGGGTAGAGAAGCCAAGAATAATTCATAAAAAAATGAAGTTTAATTCCGAAGAAAAAACCTATCTGTACTAGAGAGTTAGATCTTTGTGTGTAAAAAAATCAAAATAAAAAAGTTATTCACTAAGTACATTGTTAGCCTAGGGCTGAAAGTAACTTATTTAGTCCCAAGATGGGGTTTGGTTAATAGTTCGAGGGACTAAATAAGTCTTTAACCCCGAAGTAAACACTTTGCTTTTCATTACGAATACAAGAAAACTAAAAATATAAACATGAACTGACTCCGGCAAATGCACGAGAAGTGCGGACCCATAATCCTCTGAGCAGAAAAAAGAAGTTGGAACATGGTTCAATACAAATGTGAAAATAGAACTAGTTTTTTTTAGGAATTTGAGTGTCTGTCAGTTGTCAACTGTCACTGTCGGTTGAAAGTGATTCTCCCTATGGCTGAAATGTATTACTGAAAACTCGCTCCTCAGGCAACTTCAGACCTACTTTCCGGGTATCAGTAATGAAAAATAACTTTATCATTCAGATTTTATTACAGCTGAGTATTGAACAGGGTGGATGCCTAAAAGTAAGCGTCACGATTCCCTTAATATGTATTAATGTATTCACACATCATCAGCCAATTGACGTCCACTGTTGGACAACGCCTCCCTCATAGAGAGGTGTGTTGCCATAATCCCCACGCTTGGCAGGCGGCTTGGGGATCGCAGTACGTTCACCGTGTACTATTAGGACGCTGCTGCTCATCCTCCGGTGGTTCTGGTCGCAGTTTTAGGACATACCCGGGTTTAGGACATTAACGTATTAGAATGTTTGAATTCGAACCCTCTTTTGCATAAATTTTGTTATAATTGTGAATTAAAAATTATTTATACTAGACTAAAAATTAATTATAAATAAGTAGTTGAGCTTATAATATATCAAAGTAACTTCGTAAAACTAAGCGAACCGTCACAATTCGAATGAATGAACCATATGAACAACTGAATGAATGAAATACGTCGACATTCATGTTTGCATTCAAATGCAAATGTACCTACATTTGTTAACTCGTAAATTTGAATACATGTAAAATAACGTTTGTATTTATTGTTCACAGTTTTCTGAGCTTTAAAACATTTTTGATTAAAATGTGCCTTTATTCTTTTCAGGTAATTTCTCCTGGAAATTATATGAAGTTAATTATGCCTGTAACTTGGTAAGCTTTTTTATTATTTTCACAATTCTGTCAGATGATATTCTTACATCATCAAACTACTGCACTGAGCTGGATTCAATCTGCTGGAGTAATACTCGTAAGTTCGAGAAGGCGCAGAAAAATATTATTTTATTTTTTATCTGATGTCTCCAACGGCAGGTTATCCAAGTGGCGCGGGTCTGAGCGCGGTGCGCGCAAATTTTCGCGATCTTTTTACGTTTTTAATTTCAATTAAAAAAAAACAACAAACTATCACAAAACTATCCAAAGATAACATGGTTGAATACAATTAGCATCACCTATCAGTACATGCTATTTTCAGGCTGTTACGAGCTTTCGTTTATAAATAATAGGCTTGCGTTTAACCGCCAGCTCGCCAGATGTTAAGCGATGATTCGGTCTACGATGGATTACGCTTGCCTAGAAGAAACCAATTCACTGGTGATTTGAAGACACCCAGATTGTAACTATCGGGGAACACCCATTCCTTTACCTAACAGCAAGTACTTCTACGTCTATTCCAAGCCTTACAATAATTACAGTAACATACTGCACCTTCCAATTACAGTGTCAAGCGCCGTAATTGTTACATCAATTGAGTTTATCTGTGCGCTCCATCAAATTAAACTTCGCGCCAGAAATCACCTTTACGACTGCTTCAGTTAGATTTAGTAGTGTTCATCACGAAATACACCTTGTTTTGGTGCATAAAACTAGGTTGAGAATGTTTGTACTATTCTACGAAGTAAGAATAAGTAATTTCCTCATCAAAATTGAACAATGAATAAAATAGAATAGAATTATTTATTAACCTTATAACATTCGTTATACTAGGCAATTCATTTTACAATAATGCATTAAAATATTACACAAATCAATAAAAACAATAATAGATCAATAGAATTTCTGGAAATAAAGTAATAAGATTAAAATGTTAAATTATTATAAAATTTCAAAATGTATCCTTAATTAATTAATGTCTGAAATAATAAGAAAATAATGGTACTCAATTCGCCTTTTTTATGTTTGTTACCAAACATAAAAAAGACGAATTGAGTACCTCCTCCTTTTTGGAAGTCGGGTAAAACATGTAGATAACACTGCTACGAAATATTCGGTAGATTACGAAATAAAGGGATATGAAAGAGCTATGTATTAAGAGTAGATATAGGTAGGTACGCAGCGTACCGCTGATACTTATCAGTTACCTACTATTTATACCACAGAAAAGAAGAAGAAAAAATCGTTTAACTTAGTCGTATTATGTGTTTTTTTAATATATTTACTTATTTATCTATGATGTATGATGTTTAGGTTAAGTTAGGTTAGGTTATAAAATGTCTTCTAATATGACATCTCTATTTTTTTTCCTAATGTTTGCTTTGTTTCACTTCAAAAGAACACAAAGCTGCCGATTAAAATTATGTAGAAAAGAAAAATGACACAAAATACATAAGAATCGTTTTTCCCTATTCTCTAAATATTATAAACAGTGTATACGGGATTACACGAACTATCTATTGTTACTGCAATAGAAAATTCATTTTATTTTCACTTTTTTGAATGTCTAACTACCAAAGAGTAGAACCGAATGTGTTGACAATGGATCATGCAACGCGGCGAGAATTTTAGAACGTGGGGCGCTTGATGATAGAGATTGTTAAAAAAATTATTCGAATCACTGTTCGATTAGATAGATAGACAGATATAGATAGAAACTCTTTATTGTGTACACCAGAAATAAAAATTACATACAGATAGAAAACACTTACGAGCTAGTGTCACAAGAGGCGGCCTTATCGCTAAAAGCGATCTCTTCCAGGCTACCATTGGAAAGAATTATGTGTGAATCGATTATGTGTTGATTATTCACTATTTTATTTGAACAAATAATGGCTTAAATTGGTTTTAATCTAATTAGTAACTATTACGCCTTTTGGTGTAAAAATTACGTGTTAAAGACTGCCTGTCTAATGATTGATAAGGGCTAATCAATTAACGGTATTCCTGATTATTGATTTTAATCAAAAGCCGGTTAATTTTCCGGATATCATTGAATAAAAAAAAAAATGGACCACATAATTATACTTACTTATTAGGCAGTAGCTTCTAATTGGCTTGATTTCTACTTTAGGTAAGTATATAGGTAGGTATACTTACTATTTACTAACTGACTTCAAAAAACAAGAGGATTCTATCATCAGATTTGCGTCATGAACTGAATTGAGAGATTATTTTTTATTTGAAAAGATATAATTTTCTTATTGGTCCCATAGAAACTTCATTAAAATCGGTTCATTAGTTTGGCTTTTAAATTAAAATAACTGGAAAATATGGTTTCGAAATTGCGTATTCTACGAAATTTTAAGTCGGTATTTTAAATTAAAATAGTTATTATATTACCACCTTATTATTCCAACACAGAGTCATTCGAACAATCATTCGAATTATTCATTTCACGCTCATCTCAATTCGACGCCATTCGAAAACGGAATCCTATGAATAAATGAGTCCAATTTGGGGTATTTCACTCTTTCCGATGTTCGGACAATATGATTTGATGTCTTTCAATTTAGATTTCGATTCGCGCGGTGAATCGATTTGGTGATATTTGTTCGAGTCTGTGTTTGATATTCATGGAATTTTTCGAGTAAATGAGAGTCTCTGTGGATGATTATGATTGTTGGTGGTATTTCAAATTGAGATACGAAGTCATAAAGATATTGCTTGTGATTAGCTTATGATGTATCTGCTTTATTTTAGTGTGTGTATTTTCATTTTAATTTTAACATAGGTACTATTGAGAATTTGGTTAGTTTTGAAAATTGGAGTTATTGTAATTTTTAGGGTTCCGTACCAAAAAGGTAAAAACGGGACCCTATTACCGACGCTGACGGACTGTCTGTCCGTCTGTCCGTCTTACCTATTAACAGCTGTATCTTTCGAACCGTAATAGGTATAGAATATATAATGTTACGGCAGATTCACTAAGAAATAATAATAAAGTCATAAATAAAGGGTCGTCCCCATACAACAAACTTATTTTTTAACATACTTTTGTATTTTAGTGTAAAAACGGCAATACGTACAAGCGTCAAACTAGGCATAATTATAGTACACACTCTAAAGTATAACAACAAATAAAAAATACTGGCCAAGTGCTAGTCGGTCACACATTTCTGTTCATTACCAAGTTATAACTGGAAAATTCGGTTACAAAATTGCATATTTTACTAATTTTGAAGTCGGTTTTTAAAATTGATAATTATTGTAAATTGTGGTGGTTCGGAACCCTCAGTGCGAGAGCCCGTCTCACACGTGGTCGGTTTTTATTTAACTATTATATATCTATGACAACAATTTATGCGAGCAAAGGCAAAGTAAACATAAACATTACGCAAAACGAATAGCCACTAAAAAGTCCCAAAACGAAAAAAAACAAATATTTCGTCCAACATTTTCTTTTATTCATAAATTACTACAAAAACAACATAAAAATGATATTAAGTAATGTTAAACATGTGAAAAGTAATTGAATGTTGCCATCAGAATTTAAATTAATCGGGGGTTGCCAGTTGCCGCTGTAATTTAATTGTCTCATTAATTCTATTGTCGTTTCAAGAGCTTTTATTATGAAAAATTATCACGTAAAATGTGTTATGAAGGGGTGATGGAGATAAACCTTATTACATACCTACGTAATAATAAGTATTTAAACAGAATATATGCCTTTATTAACTAAGAAAAATACAAGCTAACACTAACACTACATAAACAATTAGACTATTCATAGATCGTTGAAGGTCTAAAGACAATTCAAATGCTCAAGCCCACTATCAGTTGGCAGCGTACCCAGCATGCTGGCGGCATTACCACGTTGAATGGCAATGCTTATACGTTGAACCGGATACACGCCAGCATTTTGGTCACGCGTCGCGTTAACCAGGCGCCCTGAAAGATTTTTGAAAATGAGGTGAGCTCCCGGTCCCCAAGGCCCAATGTCTCGACCCCAAACGCCTTAAATATGTAATGACCAACAATGGTCATAGATTCAGGTTATATGGTGGTTTAGCATATCTACAGTATAATACGGTAAAGTTTTAGAATAATGTTCAGTTTCTATAAGATAACATATATCATGTTAACCCACACGTGCGTCTAATGAGTCTTTGTTACAGTAAAAGCGCAGATCTCTTGTCTTTTGGACATTTTACGTTAACTAGAATGTAGAAGTTTTCCCGGTCCTCTCAATCGCGCAGATTTCTGTCAGCTTGCCGAGAAAGTTCGTCGTCTACGTGAAGTTATTAAGGTCCATACTGCGCGAACACATCCCATCCACGAAGGAGTTCCGGAGTTTTGGCGTCAACGTGAAAAAAACATGTCGGCTCGTTGTATAATTTTCCTAAACTCAAATTTTTTTGTATTTTTATCCGACTTCCAAAAAGGAGGAGGTTCTCAATTCTACTGTATATATATATATATATATATATATATACACATAAATAAATATCTGGCACATTATTGCACACATGGTCATCTGACCCCAAACTAAGCAAAGCTTGTAATATGGCTGCCAGAGACTGTATATATATATAGATAGATATATATATATATATATATTTAAATACATACTTAAATAGATATTAACACCCAGACATAGAACAAACACAAATGTACATGTGTATAAATATTTTGTTACCTCAGTACTTTCGACTGGGTGAACAGATTTAGATGATTCTTTTTTTTTATTTGAAAGCTGGTGCTTCTCGTGTGTAAATTTGGCATAGTTCTGACATTTTATGAAGTCGGTTTTTATATTGATAATTATCGAGTATTAATGTGTGATATTGGTAGATTATTATTTATTAAGTGCTCGAGTATGGGCAAGTGATATAACGTAGTAAACATATATTTTCGTGGTTTCCAAAACTCCATAGAAGCCTCTTGTAGTCACCACGTCTTTACTAGGGCATTACTTCGACATGACCGGGATTTATTTTGCTCGACTCTGACCGTAACTGACTTTATGGACTACATGTTATCAAACTTAGTTATAATTTTAAAACTTTAGACTGGCAAATGTACAAGAGTGCGACGCCACAATCCTCACAGCATAAATATTAAAAAAAACGACTTTAAGTTCCCAACGTGCTCAGGTCAGGTTGGTGTCCTTTATATATGACCTTGCCATCGCAGCCTACTGAAGTACAGTTATATGATTATTTACGGGATATTTACCGTGGTAAGGTTGTGGAAGGAGCTCCCGAAATTTCGGCGCATTTACATGCACCATGTTCATGGGAAGATTGAAGAATGCGGGTGGTTGGTCGAACAGTTCAAAGTTAGATGCTGACAAAACAATCTACCCCTTTTTCTTAGTCTTTTATAGCCTACTGATTTTCAACACCGATATTATACTATCTATTCATTCGTATCCGTATCATTTTTTTCTACTATTTGTCAGTTTAGCTCATTTCTATCGTGACAATTCAACTATTTGTCGATTCAGTTGACGCGTTCAATTCGAAACAAACTACATTAGGCGCATAAAAGCTTGTTAAATATCACCATTCAATTGTTCAACTCAATTCCACAATACAACTTTATTGAACAACTTTTTCGGCAATTCTACTTTTAGCACGCGCCAACTGTATTGCATTCTGTTAAAAAAGTTAACAATATTTTTTCAAAAGTTATATTTTTATTAATTTTAGTCTCTTGAATTATAGAGACGTGTCACACGATATACAAGTCTAAATGTTATGGGCTGGGAGGTAGTGGTCGTTTTTACTGAGATGTAAGAAGAGTTTAGAGTGGCCTTATTGAAAATCAATAAAGACTTGACAATGTGTTTGAAAATCAATAAAGACAAAAAAATTATACATTGTTTAACTTATAACCGCATCCAAACATAATTAAGTAGTATTTTCTTTTTTGAAATCTACATAATTGAAATGACGACCGCAAATTTGAATAATTCTTCAAATAATCTGTCAAAAACCTGCCTGATATTTATTCTTATGTACAATCAAAATTTATAATATATCAGCTTCAAACAATATTGTTTTATAATCATACGACAGTTTAAGCAATTGACAACAATTCATATGATGTTAAGTAACAGTGTGATTGAAGATGTAAACACATCTACTTGGAATAGGAACGGGTAAAAACCTTAGTAAACAGAACCTCCAGCTCTTATTCTACATTCGTGTAATACCCCCATATGTTATGAAACAAGCAGTTTTTACTAATCATGTTCAACCACCATTAACAGATGGAGTCGAGGTTGTTTCACAGTTCAAATAATAGTTACTACGTGTTGTGTTATTTCAATGTTTGTAATGGTATTTAAAAAGTTTTTGTTATGTACGTCATGTTGATTTGTTGTAGATTTGAGAAATAGTTGGTGGTCGTTATTTTTGAAGTATTGCCAATTTAAAACTTAAACATACTTATGATAGGTACGAGTAAAACTATGGTTGACAAAAAAGCAACGAAAACTAGGTTCATGGCGTTCTGGTCTGGTCAAACAGAAATATTTATAGAAAACTAGCTGCGCCCCGCGGTTTCACCCGCGTGGTGATGAAAATCGGTGATGATTATGATGATGATAAGTAGCCTATGGCTTAATCCAGGACATAAGCAATGTATATTTCATCCAAATCCATCCAGCCGTTTCTGCTTCATTGAGTAACAAACATTTATCCATCCATCCATCCAATCTTTCACATAAATGATATTAGTGTGATTTAATTTCTGTCATAATAAATATAACTATATACCTTTAAATTAAATAACGGCTTAAAATTTTGGAAAATCTCAGCAAATCAACTTATTATCTGGTTTCACTAAAAGTGAAACGTCTTTTCGCAAGGCCTACTGCTTTCGAAGAGTTGTAAATTTGAATAAGGCGCAATTTGGCTTTTCTGGGTTTGTTCTAATTTATTATATTGACGTTTGACGTGCATTGGAGCATTGACCCAAGTAAGAACAAAGACATGCAAAGTAAGCGAACTCGTTATGTCTATATTGATAAAGATTTGTATAAGTAACGCTACAAACGGTAGATAAGATATGTAAGACATACAAAAAGGCAGTAATCAAGTTGTGCCTCTCCGGTACTCTTCACACAGATGCAAAAGTTAATTCATCGAACTGCATTGTTCCAAGTCAATATTGCTTTGAACGGCTGGCGCAGATTTTGAACAAAAAGCAGTGTTTAAGTTTTCGATATGCATACAAAGCAAGGAAGAGAAATAAATATGAGCAGTATGGATACAGCACACAACGTTTTGATCAGATTAATATAGCCTATATTCTTTATTATTTTGATCTAGGTATATAATTCACGAAATAGGTGCCGAGCTTAATTTACAGGTTTTTTAGAATGCGACATGTCGCCGCAAGAAGGAATCGGGCGACATCGGGTACCTTCGTGTACCTTCGTCACCGAGTCATTTGCACTACGTTTAATTTTAAGACTTAATTTTTGATCATGACCAATTTGTCAGCTTAAATAATGCTAAACCCTAAAGTTAAAATACAATTGCGTTGTGTTCAATTCAAATCTTTAAATCGGCAATAAAGTGTAAATAAGTGCTGTTTGACTAGATCCGAAAGTCTCTTCAAGTAAGTTTACTTTGATTAGTACTTGCGATGTGTTATCACTGATTTATTGATTGTAAATTAGCTTCATAATTCTAGTAGCTAATTATAAAAGCCTTCTGCTATGTGATTGTAATTTGAATAGCTAGTTCTAATAGTTTCAAGCCGCTACTAGCGCCGCCTAGTTATATCCTGTGATTTACTTTAGTACTTGCAATGTGATAACACTGCTTTATTGACTGTAAATAAGCTTCATAATTCTAGTAACTATTTATAAAAGCCTTCTGCTTAGTGACTGTAATTTTAATAGCTAGTTCTAATAGTTTTCAAACCGCCACTAGCGCCGCCTACACACATTTCCTATGAAACTTCACCACCGTTTTAGTAGGCGTGCGAAATGGCGGTGAGGAACGATTAGGACTAGCGACTGGACTTCACTTTGTGCTGGTGCTTCAAGGTGAACACATTGTAAGTAGACCCTGGCAATATTTCAATAAAATTACTTGCTTTTCCAGTGTTCTCTTCTGCTTTTATTTCAAATTAATCCCAGCGAGTGTTTTAAATACCTTCATTTAGTTTTGCGAGTTGACTAAATAGGTAGATAGTTCAATCGCTATAGTTTAGCTAGTGATTTCAATTTGGAGTTCTAATCCATGTTTGTTTAGCTTTGCATATCAAATTATCATTAGGTAAGAGTAATTATCATCACAGCAGAGCCGATGGTCGGTACGACCAGCGGTTTTGCACTTTAAAAAAAGTTCTAGTTAGTCCCCACTCCGACATCAGAAGTGGGATGGAATCCAACGAACCCTCTCTGTCCGTTTATTACGTTTCAGATTATCCTGATCACACACCGACAAGAGCAGCAACGATCTCTGAGATGGATACCCCCGAGCTAAACCAATCGGCGCCTGCCGCATCGAGTCCAGACGCGTCTACGTCATGCGCAGCGACGAGCTACGTACCAGCGGACCCGATGCCGACACCACCTCTGTTGCTACAGTCTGGTAATGTACCACCAGAATTTTTCTCACATATGATGACAATGTTGCAACATATGAGCGAGCGGCTATTAACGCAACAGAAATCATTCGATAAAGTGAAGATCACAGACGTATTTCTACCTTCATACGACCCGGATGCCAACGTTGGAGTTCGCGAATGGTGTAACCACATCTCTACGGCTTAAAGTACGTACAACCTTTCTGATTATGATATCCGGATGAAAGTGACTAGCCTGCTAAAAGGACGAGCCAAAATATGGGCTCATAATTGGCTAGTTACGACATCAACCTGGGAGGAGCTACGAGAAAACATAGTCACTACATTTGAACCAGAAAATCGTTACTCGCGGGATGTACTCCGGTTTAGAGAACATTCCTACGATTCTTCCAAGGACATTGCAGAGTTCCTGTCTCAATCATGGCTGCTGTGGAGGCGCGTGACGAAAGATAAGCTCAACAAAAATGATGCTGTGGAGGCGGTGATTGGAACGGTGAGTGACGAACGTCTCCGCATTGAACTAATGAATGCCAGAGCTACCTCGGTGCCTGAACTGATATCTGTTGCCTCTTCCATTCGCGTTAAACGCTTAAATCAATGTAGTACTAGTCAACTGCCCCTAAAACGTCCAAAAGTTGATAGCGGGAACCCCCTTTATTGCACTTTTTGTAAAAGAAACGGTCATACTTTAAATATTTATCGCAGTAGAAACGATTCAAATGCTCAGCCAATTGATAAAAGTTCCGTGATGCCATCCACAACATTACCAAGGTCAAAGAGTGAAAATTTTTGTTCGTTTTGCTCAAAACCAGGTCACACTTTTGACACTTGTTATCGTCGGGAAAAACTGATAGTTTCTAATGTAAATTCAATACATAGAGATAGGTCGTCTACCTAGAATAAAATGCGTATTTACGTCGGTAATGAAGTTGTAGATACCGTCTTCGATAGTGGCGCGGAATGCTCAGTAATAACGTGCTTCAGTTTCTAATAGATTACCCGGGTGTAGAAGTCAGTCGGTTAATTAATTGCGCGGAATAGGTTCTTTCCCAGTGGTTTCCACAAGTACCCTCGCAACAGTTTGCGTTATTAACGGCATTAACGTCGAGATCTTGTTTTATGTCCTGCCAGATTACAAAATGACGTCAGACGTTTTTTGTTGGTGCAAACTTTCTTCACGAGACCGGTCTCGGTGTTATAGTGACTAAAACAGCGCAAATTTATCTCAACCTCGTGTTATGCACGTACGATCGAATAGTCATCTATTTGAAAATATTAACCACGACCTGACGAACAAATCTGAAATTGACGAACTGATGATATTCTCATATCACCCGTAACTTTGCTAGTGGATTTGCATACTTGGAACTAATTCTATTTGCGTTATACGAGTCTGGCTTCTCGATAAATATTGAAAAGTGTCACTTTTTCAAGCGGTCCATTGAGTACCTCTGTAACGTAGTTGAAAACGGGCAGGTTCGTCAGTCCCAAAAAAAAAAAAAAAAGTTGGAAGCGCTTGTAAAAGCTCCCGTACCCACTACTGTTGAACAGTTACGACAATTCAATGGATTTGAGAGTTACTTTCACCGTTTCATTCCTGACATCGCGCGTACTATGGTTCCTCTGTACAATCTAACTAAACAAGGCGCTAGGTGGCAATGGACTCACGTTCACAAGGAGGTACGTCAAAAGATTACCCATTACCTTAATTCTGCACCCGCACTCACAATATTCCAAGAAGGAGAACCCACGGAGCTATATACCAATGCAAGCAGTATCAGTTTTGGTGGAATTCTCGTTCAAATCATTGACTGTCGACAGCACGTGATCGTCTACTTCAGCATGCGTACCACGGAAATGGAAAGTATGTACCATAGTTACGAACTGGAGACACTAGCCGTAGTGAGAGCAATCAAACACTTCCATCACTTTGTCTATGGCCGTAAATTTAAAGTAATCGCGGATTGCAACGCTTTGAAGGCTTTAAACATCAGCAAGACTTACAAAACTTTGATTTCGATATTGAGTACAGGAAGGGCGAGCGAATGCAGCATGCAGATTTTTTCAGCCAGAATCAAAATCCATTGACATTAACACTATGACAAATAACCTCTAATGGATCAACGTAGAGCAACGGCACGACAACCAGCTGCGCCTGATTGTAGACTACCTACATAATGGAGATGATGTGTTTAGATATGTCCTCAAAGTTCACAGGGTACTGGAAAACTACCGCTACCTCGTCAAGAAGGTGGTTGGTCACCGCGGGCGCCCTGGTAAGGTTGCGCACGATCAACTGCGGCGCGCCCCTCAACCGTGACAAGCTACCCAGGCGGCCGTGTCGCCTCGAGACGATCAGCAAGCTGGTCCGTCTGTCATCGCCCGCGCCACGCCAACACAACACGCGGCGGCGGCAAGGGCGCTACAAGCAGCTGACGTCACTGATGGTGACGTCAACGCCACAGAATAAAACTAACTGCGCATCACTACCATAATATTCTTGGTGAGCAGCTTTCATTTTGTTCTACAACATGAACCATGCATAAAAGCACACACACACAAACACACTCTCACTCTCTCTCGCACACACAAAGGCACAAACAAACACGCACACAAACACACACGTACGCACGCACGTTTACACAAAATGCATATTGGCGCGTGGAGTAGACCAATATAGCTCTCAAATCGAATTATTAATACGTATTGGTGCGTGGAGTACCAATACAACAAACAAAAGATGCACATTGGCGGTACGTGGGGGACCGTCAATGGCCAATTATTTGCAAAGACTTGACTATATGACCTATGACTTATGACTGTTTTAATTCAATAAAATAATTCGATAAAAAGATGCACATTGACGGTACGTGGGGGACCGTCAATGGCCAAACAAGTCCTATCTAATCCCCTGTGTACCACGGTGTAGTATGGCCGCCCAGAGCACAGCATCGGCCTCTCCTAAAATCCCTTAGAGCCTTTGTCTTGTACAGCATCGACCTCTCACCAACCCATCCTTCCCTACATATCTACACATCACAAATCTACTTACATAACATTTAATAACGTACTGTTGTCATGTGGAATGAGCTGTACCTACTTTAAATTATAATTTTCGTAAACTTTCTAATCTGTTGTCATGTGGAATGAGCAGAGTTACAATTTGTACTGGCAGTACCTACCAATTACTTTTCTTACGGCATGGAAAAGCACTGAATAATAATTAGCGATTCAATTCATCAACTGCCAGAAATTTCAATTCCAAATCATGGGCTGTACTGTGGAAGTGCCTAGCCTCAAAATACTTCTCTTTATTTCAGTTACAACCAGGAGCATACCAGGAGCGACACAGAGCGCGTGTCGCAGTTCAGTATGGCCGTGTCGCCGCAAGAAGGAATCGGGCGACATCGGGTACCTTCGTGTACCTTCGTCACCGAGTCATTTGCACTACGTTTAATTTTAAGACTTAATTTTTGATCATGACCAATTTGTCAGCTTAAATAATGCTAAACCCTAAAGTTAAAATACAATTGCGTTGTGTTCAATTCAAATCTTTAAATCGGCAATAAAGTGTAAATAAGTGCTGTTTGACTAGATCCGAAAGTCTCTTCAAGTAAGTTTACTTTGATTAGTACTTGCGATGTGTTATCACTGATTTATTGATTGTAAATTAGCTTCATAATTCTAGTAGCTAATTATAAAAGCCTTCTGCTATGTGATTGTAATTTGAATAGCTAGTTCTAATAGTTTCAAGCCGCTACTAGCGCCGCCTAGTTATATCCTGTGATTTACTTTAGTACTTGCAATGTGATAACACTGCTTTATTGACTGTAAATAAGCTTCATAATTCTAGTAACTATTTATAAAAGCCTTCTGCTTAGTGACTGTAATTTTAATAGCTAGTTCTAATAGTTTTCAAACCGCCACTAGCGCCGCCTACACACATTTCCTATGAAACTTCACCACCGTTTTAGTAGGCGTGCGAAATGGCGGTGAGGAACGATTAGGACTAGCGACTGGACTTCACTTTGTGCTGGTGCTTCAAGGTGAACACATTGTAAGTAGACCCTGGCAATATTTCAATAAAATTACTTGCTTTTCCAGTGTTCTCTTCTGCTTTTATTTCAAACTAGCTTTTTTGCCCGCGACTTCGTACGCGTAGATTTTCATATAAACCTTCAATTCTTTTTTCTTCCCTTAATCCGGCCTTGCGCAAAATAACATAGCATATACTTCAATCTGGTCATAGCTAAGCATATTCGTGAAAACCGCATTTAAATCCGTCCGCATTTTTATTCCAGGGGTGTAGGAGATGTGCGTGAACAAACAAACAAAAATTCTAAAAACTGTTCTTTACATGGTCAGCTGCTTATTTTAAGTCGCCCTGTGTGAAGTATTGATAGAATCATAAAAGTAATAAATAACACCGTCAACAGTTTTCAAATCAAAAAGATAATGTGACCACAGTGCAGAGCATGTTTTGAAATTTTCTTTTTGTCTAAACTATTAAAAGTATATTTCCGGCCAGTTTCGCTGGCCACGGAACCCTGACATAATGCTTGTCTTAACACGCTCTTGGCTAGTTATTTCTTATTTCGCGTGCATTTGTATGTATACCTTGATTAAAAAGCCATGAAATGGAACTACTCTATTTATCTGTTAAAATATCACAGTAAAATAAAATTATTTCTATATTCTTATTCTTATTGCAAATATACACTGTATTCTTCTAAAAGCTAAGTTTATATACCCTGCACAAAGGGTGCAGCAATGAATTATGTAGTGGCTGTTCACAAAACCAGACCACAGACATAAACATATAAATTTAAGTATAGTTAAATCTATTACATAAATATTATATATACTATTCAAACTTAACCTAGGGTGAAGTAATTTTACAAAACAAAAAAAAACATACTTAGTGTGATAGGTTACTTAATTATATATGAGATGATACAAAACTTATGACGCTACTTTCTTAACTATTTATATATCGATATTTATTTTCTAATTATAATTTTCTAAAATGTATCGTCGAAAAAAATCTTTTATCTCGTAATAACATTTTTGGGTTAGAAACTTACGAAGTTGGTTCTGGAAAAATGTTATTATTTCTTTCTTTCTTTATTGCGTCCGGAATTTTGTTGTATAGGTTTATTTTCATGTACAAAGGGCCTTTTTTGTATACTTCTATTCGCGGGACTGTATTAAAATAGGATGCGGTATATTTTGTGTTTTAAATGCTAACATAGAATAAAACCATGAGAATGTAATATGGAGCTTGGAGCTTCCCGGTGTGGTACTGGATGTAGATGCGACCTGGGCTATAGGGACAACGTCATGTATGCGGTCGGCTAGGTCTGCCAGCACATCGAGTGATGACGTCATCTGCTGCGAAGCAATGATGGTCTGCGTGCTGTTCGGTAGGCGGCTGGTCCAAATCATGCGTAAAAAGTCTTCTGGAACTCCGGGGCCTGCTAGGTGTCGTAGATGACGTCAGAATTGAGAAGGCTTACGATCACCTAGCTCCTCGTGTGTTAAAAGTTGCTGTACCTTTTTTCTCTTGATGCGGACAAACGTTTAATTAGCTCCAGCTTGAGTTTTTCGTACTTCTCGGTCACATGCGGATTGACGATGATGTCTTCGACTTCAGCTGCGTATTGCGGGTCAAGTTGTCCAATGACATAGTAGAACTTGGTGCTATCTGCAGTGATGTTGGAAATCGCGAATTGGCCTTCGATCTGGGCGAACCAAATCGCCGGCTTCTCGGGCCAAAACGGTGGAATTCGCACGCCAACTCGGAATAAATTGTCATCATCTTTATTCTTCGTGTCAGCCGCAGTGCTATCAGTACGATCTAGCGGCATTCTGACCTTTGTCGGTGGTGTACGGTCCATTCAGGGGTCACCAATTATAGTGGATTTTTTCTATTTATATAGAAGGAGAGGGTTAAGCTACCGACAATGGAAGAAAATAGCTGAGTCCGAAAGAAATTATAAATTTAATGCAAAGAAAAATCTTAGACAAATCGTAGAAAAAGCGAATGACAATTCCATTTGAAAATCGGCGTTTTTTTCTTTTTTTTTCTTTTCGCGCCCCAGCGCCACACGTCGTAGAAAATTGGAATGAAATTCACGAAGGTTGGCGCAAGGAGTATGAGTACGCCACACTCCTACTCCATGCACTGGAATGAATCACCAAAGAGGTTGTAAGGCCTATAACATGCTTGATCTACACGTTCATTCATCTAAGAAGGTTAAGGAACCTTCTTTAAATTTAAACTGATTAACCGAATGACAGTTGACAGTTTCAACATTTTAATGGCTATGTCAATAACATTCTCTTTTCTTTGGATCTCCTTGCTTGAGGCTATGTGACGATCCTCATATTACGTTTCGGGTAACAAAGAAATAAATCATTGATTTTTATTTTCGTTTATGTAAAAATAAAGAATTAAAATAAATGATATAAGATAGCCTATGTTTTAATCCGGTAATTTCTAAGCATATTCGTGAAAACCGCATTTAAATCCGTCCAGTGGTTTAGGAGATGTGCGCGGACAAACAAACAAACAAACAAACAAACAAACAAACAAACAAACAGACAAAAATTCTAAAAACTGTCCTATCGTGTTCAGCTGCTTATTTTAAGACGACCTGTGTGATTTTTTTTTTGTTATCTCGCAATTACAGATTTTTTTATCTCTACGTTTTTATTATATGTATAGATTAATCCCAGCGAGTGTTTTAAATACCTTCATTTAGTTTTGCGAGTTGACTAAATAGGTAGATAGTTCAATCGCTATAGTTTAGCTAGTGATTTCAATTTGGAGTTCTAATCCATGTTTGTTTAGCTTTGCATATCAAATTATCATTAGGTAAGAGTAATTATCATCACAGCAGAGCCGATGGTCGGTACGACCAGCGGTTTTGCACTTTAAAAAAAGTTCTAGTTAGTCCCCACTCCGACAGACATTATTTATAAAAAAATAGCGCTGCATGCATCACACTTTACAACTAATATCATATAGATACCTATATGTGAAAGTTTGGATGGATGGATGTTTGTTACTCAATCACGCAGAAACGGCTGGATTTTATTATATTTTATTTATTAAAAAAATCCACAGCTCTCAAAATTAATACATTAAACTTGTAGGTATATACTGACAGCCAATAACGGATTTACATTTTAGAGATAAATATTTTGTAAAAATTTCAATAACTAAATAAATTTAAAAATCATAAGCATGCATGTCTAACATAGATATAAATAAAAATAATCATACTTATATAAATATTTTAAATATACATGATAGATGAATGTTTTAGATGTATGTAATGGATGGATTTGGATGAAGTTTGGAATATACATTGCTTATGTTCTGAATTAACACATAGGCTACTTTTCATCATCATCATCGATTTTCATCACCACGCGGGTAAAACCGCGGGGTGCAGCTAGTTGATTATACATATCCCAATAGCATTTCCAAAATATTTTGAATGACACATAATATTGCATTATTGGCTTTTACATAAAACACCAAGTTAGAAAACTCTCATACTGTTTATAGTGTGGTAGATTTTCTGCACTGAATGGGGAGAAAATGTGTTTTGTTTAAAGTTTTATGCATTTATCAACTTTGTTCAGAGACAATGTAATGAATGATGAATATACTTTAAGGCATCTTGAGCTAAACTGTATCTTAACATTTTCATGAATAAATTTACAAAATACAAATAAGTGTTTTATCTTGTACAATTACATACTAACCTTACGATAAAGTAATTGTTGGTGATGCCACAAGAAAGTGTGCTTTATATAAATAAATAAATAAATAATGATAAATAAACATCTGGGACATTATTGCACACACGGTCATCTGACCCCAAACTAAGCAAAGCTTGTAACATGGCTGCCAGAGACTGATATACATACATAATTATATATTTTTAAATAATTACTTAAAATACATATTAACACCCAGACATAGAACAAACACAAATGTTCATCACGCAAAATGTTTGTCCTAGGTGGGAATCGAACCCACGCCCCCAAGCGCAGAAGGCAGGTTCAATACCAACTAAGCTAACGGGCTGTCATATTATGGTAAAAAACTGTTTTAATGATGAATTTCTAGTGTAATTCCGCTTCTACGTCGCTTCAAGTACAATAAGGAATTTGTGATAAATATTTGTTGATAATGTTAATTTTATTGAGTTTAATTTTGCCTAACCTGATATAAAATATTAATTACATAAATTGAAAATTAACGTAACCTGAAACAAAAAAATTAATTAATTCTGAATTATTTTTAATTATAAAATAACTCTCTGAACACCTAGAGCCGCTCAGCATGCGCAGAGACGTTGGGTCTCTTTGTGTCATTTATCGCATTTACAACGGGGAATGTTCTGAAGAACTGTTTGATCTGATGTCGGTATCGCGGTTTTCCATCACACCAGCCGCCACCGCCCGAAAGTTCATCCACATATCATAGATCGGTAGAAATCGCACACTGTGCGATAAAATAATGAAAAATACACGAAATAAAATCCGAATTACATAGTTGGTACATGAATGTTTCTCTGAAAAAAAAAACACAAGTCATTAAGTTGAAACAGACATCTCTCAGTTTTATTTGAAGATCCCAACAAAGGGTCGTGTATAAACACCTTTAACTTGCAAACATCAAAACCAAGCGACTCGAAATAAAAAAATACATTAAGCACATAAAAAACGAACGCTTGACAACCCTAGCTATACATCTGTCCGTACAGTTTTGAAATGTTCTTTATTTCCGCAGGAGGAAAGATCAAAATTGTTTGCATCAAATTTAACAATTTTGCTGAGAAATATAAAGTCCTGATTATCTTTCTTATGATTAAAGCAGTAAGACTTAAAATGCCAGGTTGTAAATGTTTTCCGCGTGTAAAAGTGTTCGTACCATTTCAATATTCCGTATTGCTAGACGATTAAAGTCCAAAACGTTTTATCTTGACATAAATTGCGTTTGTATTTCAGACGCCGCCATTTTGAATTTTATTTATTATCTTTATGAGTACTAAGGAGTTTATGGAATAGATATAGGTTTTACGGGGTAAATAATTTAATATTTTTCACTAAGATACTTGAAACTTCAATAAACATACGAGCATGAATATGCTGGAAAAAGTCTGGGCTATTGAGGTAAACAACTTGTGGATGGAATAACAGATCTATAGAACTATAGATCTGTTATTCCATCCACAAGTTCAATAGCCCAGACTTTTTCCATTCTAATGAGAAACGGCACCTGCCTTATCCTGTCTCATCTCAAAATATATTCAGGCAGGTGATGACTAGCCACCCACTGAATGAGCCCCCCATAAAGGCTGCGTATCTTGGCACCGGAGGGGCAACATCGGCGTGGGTGGCTTAGCGTGTAGAGAGGTGTGCTGCACTTTCACAAAGAGCTACTCATGGCGTTATGCCCTTTAACACTTCCACCCTGGAGCTTAGGTTCTTAGCTCTTGCGGCTTCCACCGCGGACGGCCGGTAAGGCAAGCCAGGGGTCAGGGGTCTCATTTAGCCCCATGGAATCGGGGTACGCGGTGTCGCCACTCACCGAACTTACTTTATTATTAAGTCAAGTGTCAGAACTGTTTTAATGATGAATTTCTAGTGTAATTCCGCTTCTACGTCGCTTCAAGTACAATAAGGAATTTGTGATAAATATTTGTTGATAATGTTAATTTTATTGAGTTTAATTTTGCCTAACCTGATATAAAATATTAATTACATAAATTGAAAATTAACGTAACCTGAAACAAAAATTAATTAATTCTGAATTATTTTTAATTATAAAATTATTAAAGTAATCTGAAACAAAAATTAATTAATTCTGTCACATGAAATATGATAATATTAAATCTGAAAACAAAAATGTATTAATTCTGAAACATAAAATATATATTAATTGGAATAACATGTATTTTAATTGAATTTAAAAAAAAAATAAAAAAAAAAAGTAATAAATTATACCCGTTTCCTTAGTGCACTTTGTCGACACGTGTTTCGCCTCTTCACGAGGCATCCTCAGGACGTGTTGACTCGTCGAGCGCTTGGCCGCTCGACGAGTAAATTCAATTAAAATACATGTTATTCCAATTAATATATATTTTATGTTTCAGAATTAATACATTTTTGTTTTCAGATTTAATATTATCATATTTCATGTGACAGAATTAATTAATTTTTGTTTCAGATTACTTTAATAATTTTATAATTAAAAATAATTCAGAATTAATTAATTTTTGTTTCAGGTTACGTTAATTTTCAATTTATGTAATTAATATTTTATATCAGGTTAGGCAAAATTAAACTCAATAAAATTAACATTATCAACAAATATTTATCACAAATTCCTTATTGTACTTGAAGCGACGTAGAAGCGGAATTACACTAGAAATTCATCATTAAAACAGTTTTGAAAATGGACTTCCGCAAAGTAACGCCTGATTCAATCAACTATTCAAGTGTCAGACTTTTTGTAGGTTTCCTTATGTTCAGTAAATTTACGTATTGTACTAAATTTTTCAATAATTATAATGCAATTGGGCGCACGAGCCACAAGAAAAAAAAAATTGCAAGGAGTTTTTAAAAGACAATAACAATATGATAGCTATGACAATTGTCAGCACAAACGTCAACTGACAGATAGGTTTTTCCTTCCAGGCGACTTCTCACATATCGCGCATATATCTAAATTTGGCGGGATTTCAAACACGAAGTCGATTGCAAACTTACTGTCTATAAGAAAACCTGAATAAAGTTTCCGATATATTCTTAACTCTGGTAAATAGGATTTTTATACCTCAATTTATTTAAAATCCCGTGTACCTTATCCATCATAAGTATTGTAAAAATTCATTACTTAGGTACATATTTTAAACAAAGTTATCGAAGATATATTTTTTGTTATCATGCAAAAAGTTTTCTTGAATCATAGCTAAGAATTTTCGATCAAGTCACCATTCAAACAAAAAATAACTAAATCAAAATTGATTCAGCTATTTGAGAGTTACGATGCCACAGACAGACACAAATACATTACACACAAGTACACAGACACAGATATAAACAAGTTGAACTTATAACTCCCCTCTTTTTGAGTTGAGGGTTAAAAAACAATATCAATTCAACAAAAACTTTCCAAATAAAATTTCTCCACCTTCCGCTAAAAACGGCTTCGTCATCAAGTAAGGGCCATTTCACACTTACCAGTACATTCAATGCGTTACACATAAAACGCATAAAAAGTATAAAAACCCTTGTTTTATGATATCTGCGAGTTATTGCTGCCAGTGACGCGGAACCCTACAATAGAGGCGAACTCGCGGAACCCTAAACTAGGGGTGGCAAGTTTTTATAGCTCATTGAGATCGGCTTATATGTTAGGAAGTAGGTGAAGCAGAAATATAAATTGCAGGACTTTCCTTGTGTTTTTTGTAAGTAAAGAAGCAAACAGGCCTCCTGATGGTAAGCGATCGTCATCGCCTATGGATATCTGTAACACCAGGGTCATCACAAATACATTACCGACCTTTAAAGATTCTTTAACAGCCCTTTTGGAGAACCCCATGTTATGGTTATGTTATGGTTACTCGGAAATGTGAGTGATTTTAGGTACTTAGTTAGACACTAGATAATTTACCAGGCATGACATGACAGTATGTACCAGGCTTTATTATTCTTAGTGCCCTCTTCCAGTACTTCTTTCCTCGTATAAACATTATTATTTTACCAGCGAAACAGAGAAAATAATAGAAATTTCATTTCTCTACGAAATAAAAAATCCCATCCGCATCCTGAGAGTTCAGATAAAATCTAATTCAAGTTTATATTGAAAACTACGGTACAGTTCGCAAACTGACTGAATATGAACGAGTCAGGAGTGTCGCAGACTAGGAAATGAACAGAAATACAGCTTCTGAAAGTTTACAGCTGTAACTACTACGAGTACATACACAGTAATGTGTGCGTGCAAGTATACGTCAATATTCTAATCTTTTAAACGTCACGCAGCTTATAATGTAAGCTCACGTGCGAGTACCTAAGTATTCATTTTTTTTATTGGAAAATAGGCTTGCACTTGGCCGCCAAATCACCTGATGTTAAGAGATGATGCGACCTACGGTGGATCACGCTTGCCTAGAAGAAACCGATCACTCTTGACTTGAAGAAACCCAGATTGTAACTATCGGGGAACACCCATCATTCGTTCCCTTCATTCGTTTTTTTTATTGTATTATAATATAGATTTACATTTGACCGTCACCTCGCCTGTTATTAAACGATGATGCGGTATAATATGGAGCACGCTTGCCTAGAAGAAACCGATTCACTCACGACTTGAAGACAAATATATTTTTTAATATATGCGATCGTCAGTCAGGATTTTAGTCCTTCAGATCTCCAACGGGTAAGACAAGCACTTGGGATGTCTGATGATAAGCAGCCACCATCGCCTATGGATACCTGTAACATCAGAGGCATCACAAATACGTTTCCGATCTTTTAAGACTTTATTGACTCGCCTTTTGAAGAATCATTTATGTTGTAGCTTCTCGGAAACACCGCGGAAGGTAGCTCATTCCACTTTGTGCATCTATATGTGGATGAGTTTTCAGGTGATAGCGGCTGGTGCGATGATTAAACCGTGACCCTGGCATCAAACAATTGCATCAATTCATCAATCAAACATCTGCCACAGAATCCAGAGCCTCCTGTTTACAAGGCAGACACGCTCCCACTGAGTCCAGATACCAGTCTCAATAATCTCGAGTGGTATATCTCTGTAGATATTCCACTCTGTGTCAGAGTGGAGGTAAAGTAGTGAAGTGGATGAATTATGGGTTCCCAGAGAGTGGGCGAAAATTAAGAAGACTACATTAGGTTGGCTAAACTTTAAAGTGAAAATTGTGAAGGCACAAATTGTATGTAAAAGCTTGAAAAATTTATGAATAAATGTTCAAATTTTTCGAAAGGTCTGGTCTAGTCTTTGCGTGTTGTTTCCAAAACTCCGTAGAATCCTATAGTAAAGTTTTCACCACTTAACTGGGGGGTTACTTGGACTTGACGTCACTTACTTTGCTTGACTGTGACTGATTAAACGAATCTTTTAAAACTATAAGTTATCGATCACCACTGGGGCGTGTAGTAGATCTGTGGGGGCGTGACTTGGACTCGACGTCACTTTGCTTGACTTTGTCTGTGACTGTCATTTGACGAATTCTTTTAAAAGTACAAGTTATAAACTACTTTTAATGTATTGTATTTGGCACTGACTTTATAAACAAGATATCTGGAGCCAAAACTTAAATACAAAGAAACTAATATAATGCTGTCAAATATGACTCATATTTACACCATTTGCACGTATCCCACATAAAAATATTAAACGAGAAATGAGAACACACAATGTACTATACAAGACGATCCCGTCGTATACAGGGTGATATTAAAAACATCAGTCTACTGCCTACGATAAACAAATGTTAGGATGCCTCTACATTGGAAGATATTACGCCGATATTCGGATGAAATAAATATTGTACTATAACATAATATTGTGATAAATATGATATGAGATAGTGCACGTGACAAGCAAGTTATACTCGGCCAATTTTTGTTTACTTTGATAGATATCAACAGTTGCAGATGCAAGTGGTCGTTGAAAAACTTATGGAAAATTTACAACTTCAGCTAGGTTTTTGGGCGTGATATTGAAGTTGGTAGCCGATAAACTGTTGTGAAATATTAAAATAAATGTTTACATCCAGTTTTTTTTTAAATAATACTGTTGCAACTGTCATAGCTAAAAGAACTTAGTCCGAGTATAGTTCGCCGCTCGTAAAAGTTTTTTTAAATAATATTGTTGCAACTGTTATAGCTAAAAGTACTTGGTCCGACTATAGTTCGCCGCTCGTAAAAGTTTTTTTTTTTAAATAATATTGTTGCAACTGTTATAGCTAAAAGAACTTAGTCCGAGTATAGTTCGCCGCTCGTAAAAGTTTTTTTTTTTAAATAATATTGTTGCAACTGTTATAGCTAAAAGAACTTAGTCCGAGTATAGTTCGCCGCTCGTAAAAGTTTTTTTTTTAAATAATATTGTTGCAACTGTTATAGCTAAAAGTACTTGGTCCGACTATAGTTCGCCGCTCGTAAAAGTTTTTTTTTTAAATAATATTGTTGCAACTGTTATAGCTAAAAGAACTTAGTCCGAGTATAGTTCGCCGCTCGTAAAAGTTTTTTTTAAATAATATGATTAAAACGTCCGGTGTCGGCTTACGTAAAAAGAGGCTGCGCCATGTTTTATAAAATTCTTTCTTCTAAACTTATTTTATTGTTAGCAGGCCTATAAGTGTCATAATGCTCTTGACCTTGATTATTTTATACAGAAGCATGCCTAATAAATCACTAAAATAGCAGTAAAACTGATAGAAATCGAATAGGGAATATCTCCATTTTGAAATAATTACAGATCTTTATCAGATAAGACACCGCAAGTTCACTTACTTTCCATGTCTGCCTGTCTTAAATTGGATCAATGCTCCATCTAGCACGCCGCATTCAGTTCGATCTTCGTTGTCTTGGCATTAGCACATTAAAGGTAAGTAAGAAAAGTTCTAAATTGCGTCATAGTAAACCGTAAAAACATTTTTAAAGCAGTTGGCTGTGCGATTGAAGTTAAACTACCACGAAATTGCTTATTCTAAATTTCTATCAAGACTTATTGCGCATTATTTTAAGGTAAAAATGGGTACTTCTCGCTCGACGTTTTGACCATATCACAATGGCCATGGTCACTGACAGAGGACGAGAGCCAGCTCGTGACCACGGCCAATGTAACATGATCAAAACGTCGAGCAAAATAATGCGCGATAAGTCACAATACACATTTAAAACCTGCCCATTCCTACTTGTCGAGTGGTGGAATCGTAAATGACTCTTTCCAAAATAACGGAATGTTTGCTTGCATTGCTGGTAAATTTAAAGCAGCAGTATTTCAAAAGCTCTTCTCTTAATCTCGGTATTTTGAAACAATAATGTTATTATTAAGTTAGTAGTTAAAACTTTACAAAGGCATTATTTTTTGTAATCTATCCACCTTATTACAGTTATATGATTATTTACGGGATATTTACCGTGGTAAGGTTGTGGAAGAAGCTCCGAAAGAGTAACTGCGCCGAAATATAACTGTAGTGAACAACCGCGATAGTTAAAACAGTGTATCCACCTTATTATTACATTTTATAATATGGTTGTTTACTGATCAGTAATAAAAAAAACATGTTTTACGATTTTGGAATTTTAAAATTTACTTACACTAATTTATTCTCATAAAGTAGATATAAAAATTTCTCATGAGACTTTTAATACAACTTGATGTGCTCTCGGGATCTATCATACTAAATATCTCTACAAATATGTTAAAAATATTGAGAATCTGCGAGTTATGGACTTTACTATCAACCAAATAACTTGCTCGTCTCATCACTATATTGTGAGTATAAAACCGCAGGGTGGCCGAATAAAGTCCGTCAAAGAAATGGCGGTTTTGTGATTTATGCGAGGGACCAAATTTGATGAGACACTTTTCCTAATAGATCAGATGCTTGCTTTTTATATTATTACCATCAATAATAAAATATTTTTCCATAAAATTCTCTCTGTCAGCTTTTAGGCGCCCATTTCACGAGCGATGCTTTCAAGATGGTTGTTAAGCGTTTAGATCACTAAATGTTGCTGATTTATGTTTTTTATGACACCAAATTTTTTATGTTTAGTCTATGTAAATAATGATCTTATCTTTATCTAGCAAGCGGAACTTAAATTTAAGGTAATACATAATTTTTTTTAATTTAATTTTTTATTTAAATAAGAAAATTATGCTAAATATAGGTACCTTTTAGGTAAACCGTTCCATCCTAAACGCCTTTCCTTAGCATTGGAACTAACGCAAGCCTGAAAAACATAATTCATAGACAATAAACTATACACCTAGAATGTACTCAACCATAAAGTTAGATTACTAACCTATAAATACAAATAAATTGCTTAAAAAAGATGACCATTTATACTCTACATTAATTTCTTTACAAAACAAAATACAATTTTGAATATTTTACTGTCACTCAATCTTATTTTAATTTCAACACAAACTCGTGATAATACCACCAAATGTACATCCCTCCTAAAATTCACCAACGCAATTTTATACCTATAACCATCCCCCTCACCCTTATGATTTAACGACAATGTTTATCTCTTTCTGCGTACAGAATTTAATTTGACTAAAAGGTGCAATTTATAATGTTGGCAGATATCATAACGTAAAAAGAGGTTGGTGAAACTGTGTTAAAGGTTAGATGGTGAATTTCCGTTTATTTCTTGTTTCACTTTGCTATATTGCAAAATGAAATGAATAGGTACGTTTAAGACTGTAAGAATAGATATTTGAATGCCCTGGTGGCTCAGTTGGTAGTGAACCTGCCTTCTGCATTTGAGGGCGTGGGTTCGATTCTCATCTAGAGCAAACATTAAAAATTAGGTGTAATTAATATCTTGTTATATATATATTTAAAAATGTATATGTATTAGTCTAAGATCCGGCTGCAGAATTAGTGCGGTTATCGAGTTTTTGCTTAAAACCAAAGTTTGACGCATATTTATGATTAGGAGAATATATATCAACCAGGGTGCCAATCAAAATGAGGCCACTAGTATTTTTAATTAAATTATTGTTAATTAATTTGTGGGAAAAAATTTCATTCGCTTGGTTTTTAAATAAAATATCGTCCACTTCACGGCACTAACTAACGGGTCAAACACAAGTGCTACGTACGTACAAGCATCCAACTTGGCACGATAGGTAGTAAACACTAGTTTCCACTACCAAACTGCGGGTATCCAAAATAAAATCATCGGTCATTGACACTTGTGTCATGAGTTGTTTACATGCTAATTAAAACTGTTTTTCTGATGAATTTCTTAGTGTAATTCTGCTTCTACGTCGCTTCAAGTACAATAAGGAATTAAAGATAAATTTTACTTGGTAGATATTTGTTAATAGAAGTTAATTTAATTAAGTTTAATTTTGCTTAACCTAAAATAAAATATTAAATGTAAGAGAAAATTAATCTAAACTGAAACAAAAATTTATTAATTCTGAAACATGTGATATGGTTTAAAAAAAAAGAAGTTAATTAAACCTGAAAAACTAACCTACCTGAAGAACTTTTCGTTCTGATCGCGCCGGCATCGCGGTTTTACCATCGCACCAGCCGCCACCGCCTGAAAGTTTATCCACATAATCATAGATCGGTGGAAATCGCACACTGTGCGTTTTACGCGTTCCTTTTTGCCTTACACCTGCAATTTGTGGAATGTCCCTCCTGCGGCATTTCGGAGTAGCTTCAGTATGGGGTTCTTCAAAAGGGCTGTTAATAGAGTCTTTAAGGGACGGCAACGTATCTGTGATGCCCCTGGGGTTGCAGGTATCCATAGGCGACGGTGATTGCTTACCATCAGGCGACCCGTTTGCTTGTTTGCCACGTATGGCATTACAAAAACTTAAAAAACAAGATATTAAATAAATAAAAGAGAACATTAACCTAACCTGTAAACAAAAAATTTATTAATTCTGAATCAAAAATTGATTAAATTTTTGTTTAGAGATTAGATTAATTTTCTCTTATATTTAATATTTTATTTCAGGTTAGGCAAAATTTAATTTAATTAAATTAACTTCATTAACAAATATCTATCGAGTAAAATTTATCCCAAATTCCTTATTGTACTTGAAGCGACGTAGAAGCGGAATTACACTAGAAATTCATCATTAAAACAGTTTTGAAGATGGACTTCCGCAAAGTAACGCCTGATTCAATCAACTACATGCTGATTATTCTCGTCTTAAATTTACAATGAAAATCGGCAGAAAACTAACGAAGCATCTACTTAAAGAGTAATCTTTACTCACCAGACAATCACCTTTGTTCTAATAAAAGCAAATCCTAAGACTTTCCCAACAATTTAATCCTAGATAGAATCTAGGATGCGAGCTATCTACGTAATTCCGAGTTCTTTACTTTTATCGAGAGCCTTTGACTCACAAAATAAACTTTGACTCTCAATTCTAGTTAGAAGTAAGGGATGGGGTAACTGTCCGACGTAAAATATTTATTATAATTAAAAAAATAGTAGATTGTAACACAAGGGATGTAAGTGACCTTTTACGCGCGGGATATTTTGGCGCCCAACAAGAAGCGAGAAGGGTGCTAATACTTTGATGGGGCAAAAGATCACCTACTCTCGTCTGTAAATAATCTACTTTTCTTCACTAGTATAAAGTAACACATAACAATCCTGAAAAAAAATCCTTTTAATTTTTAGTTTCCCGCCAAATGATTTGCTCATTTGGCGGGAAACTAAAAATTAAAAGGTACAACACCAGGTACAATGTGGTATGTGATGAACATTTGTGTTTGTTCTATTTGTGGGTGTTAATATCTATTTAAGTATGTATTTAAAAATATATATGTACGTATATCAGTCTCTGGCAGCCATATTAAAAGCGTTGCTTAGTTTGGGGTCAGATGACCGTGTGTGCAAAAAATGCCCCGAATATGTATTTATTATTATTTATTAAACAAATAAAACAAAGGAATGAAAATTAATTTATTATGTTTCTGTCGCTAACAAATTAAGTACATTGACTTTCCAACTAACATTAAAAAATTCTCGCAGTTTCAAAAACTAAAAAACACGCTTTAGAATCGCTAGTTGTAAAGATCCTGGTAAAGATAATGGGACAAAGAATTTAAATTATTGCATTGTCATCGGTCCTTGATAAGTGTGCAAAGTTTCAAATCAACTCGTCGTTTTGAAAGGGGTGAAAATCAAGTTCAAAGATTCTTACATACATGTATACCAAGCTAATAAAAGCGTGTTAAAAAGGAGACAGGTAATCAATTGGATCGTTTTTTTAATCGACTTCCAAAAAGGAGGGATTTGCTTCCCGTGTAGTTCCAAGTAGGTCCAGTTCTGACATTTTTACAAATTTTGTTTTTTATATTGATAATTATTTGACTTCTGTACTGTATGTTCACATGTTAAAATAGACATTTGTAAAAACTTTCCGGTCATTATGTCCGGCGTAATCATTCCAGTTCATCCCTAATCCCCATCGATTAAAACTTCGTTTCCCGTGAACTACCTGCCAATAAACCTGCAACTTCGGGGTTCTTTGATAGAGACTTCGGAATTAGGGGCTAGAGTATCCGGTATCTTAGTTATTAGCCTATTACTAAAGATGGAAGGTTAAAAATAATTCTAGTGAGGCGCTACGATTCAACTTACAACTTTCTTTATAATTTTTTATCAATATAAAAAACTGACTTTATAAAAATGACAGAACTGGACCAAATTGAAATGGACCACAAAGGAAGCACCAGCTTTCAAATAAAAAAAAAATATCAAAATTGGTTCACCCAGTCGAAAGTTATGAGGTAACAAACAAAAAACAGTCATATTGAGAACCACCCCCTTTTTAGAAGTCGGTCAAAAAGTTAAAAACTTAACAACAATATTTTATATAGTAGTTATCAAACGGTACATCTGAACAAACAATGATATACCAAACCTCACTTACATTTTTAAACCCCGATGCAAATAGAGAGGGGCGTTATAAATTTCACGTGTGTGTATCTGTGTGTATGGCTGTAGCATCGTGCTTCCCAAACGGTTTAACCGTTATTGATTTAGTTTCATATTGTTTAAAAGTTTTCCGTTAAGTAATAGGCTTGCTTTATATCAGGTGGTCTTTTGACCGCCACCTTGCCTGATGTTAAGCATTAAATTAATTATTTCAGGCATTAAAAACCCATAAGTATGTTATATGAAACAAAAAAAGACATAAAACATTAATAAAATAAAATAAATATCTCGAAAAGAAGCCAATATGTCAAAATTTAAATTATCTCTATCTATAAGGTCGGGGAAAAAGTTTCTTCGTATTTTTTAAACAAATTCAAGACATATTTTTTTCAAGTTTAATTACATTTAATTATAATATATATGTGCCATTTTGTTCGATAACTTGTTGCCATCTTGTAGGTAGTGACATGATCCCGTTGCTGTAGAATTTTTGGGACTTCTGATCAAAAAAATGCAACAAGTAGTTTTGACAGTCCTCTCTTGATGTTAATCTAACACTACCCAAAGAATTCTGAAGAGATCGAAACAGGTGGAAATCTAAGGGTGCAAGGTCAAGGCTATATGGTGGATGCATTAACACTTCCCAACCAAGCTCTCTAAATTTTTGCTGAGTGGCCAAAGATGTGTGCGGTCTGGCGTTATCATGATGAAAGACCACACTCTTTCTGTTGATCAATTCCGGCCGTTTTTTCTCAATTTCTTGTTTGAGTCTCATCTGCTGTTGGCAGTAGAGATCCGAATCGATGGTTTTGCCCGGCGGTAAAAGCTCATAATGAACGATGCCCTGCCAATCCCACCATACACACAGCATCACCTTATTACGTGTTAATCCGGGTTTCGCTACAGTCTGTGGTGCTTCACTGCCCTTTGACCATGATCGTATGCGCACATTCTTGTCGTAGGTGATCCATTTTTCATCACCAGTGATCAATCTTTTCAAAAACGGTTCGGTTTCGTTACGTTTCAATAGAGAGTCGCAAATGAGTACACGATTCATTTGGTTTCTTTCAGTGAGCTTGTGTGGCACCCAAATATCGAGTTTTTTTGTATACCCAGTTTTTTTCAAATGGGTCAAAACTGTTTTGTGGTCAATCCCCAGTTCTTCAGCTACGTCGTAACTATTAATATGCCGATCTTGGTCCACTTTTTCAGAAATGGCATCTACTTTATCCGTAACAGGGTGACCAGAGCGAGCTGCATCTTTGACATCAAAATTCCCGGAGTGAAAACGCTTGAACCAACATTGTGCTACTCTTGATGACACTGCATTAGGTCCATAAACGTCACAAATTTTTTTCGCGGCTTGTGTCGCAGTTTTCCCTTTTTTGTAATAAAATTTCACAATATATCGAATTTGTTCGTTAGATTCACTCATTTTATCAAACAAAAAAACAATTGAAAAATGGCGGGAAATTGCTTTTTACTTTTTGTATTCCTTTTTTAAAATGTCATATTTTTAATGGTATCAAAACCAGCCAGATACAAACAGTACAACGGATGAGATTTTTACTACAACCTTATACATACAAAATACGAAAAGACTTTTTCCCCGACCTATTATATCTGTACTTCTCCTAAACCACTGGACGGATTTAAATTCGGTTTTCACGTATATGCTTAGCTATGACCAGATTGAAGTATATGGTATGGTATTTTGAGCAAGAGCTAGTTTAAGGAAGGAAAAAAGGGTTGAAAGTTTATATGAAAATCTACGCGTACGAAGTCGCGGGCAACAGCACCTTAAAATTGTGCAATAAAATTATTTCAGTAATTTTCGTTACAAATCATATTTTATATAATATATAAAATACTAGCTGCGCCCCGCGGTTTCACCCCCGTGGTAATGAAAATCAGTGATGATGATGATGAAAAGTAGCCTTTGTGTTAATCCAGGCCGTAAACAATGTATATTCCAAATTTCATCCAAATCCATCCAGCCGTTTCTGCGTGATTGAGTAACAAACATCCACCCATTCATTCATACATCCATCCATCCAAACTTTCACGTATATCATATTACCCTCTAATGTATTATATTAGAGGGTACAATAATATTTTTTACATGCCGCCATCTTGTTTTTATGATGATGTCATCTGCGCAGTGACCATCGCGGAACTTACAGGTGTTTGATGCAAACTCAGGCTAAGTATGCAAGTGCAAGTGTTGCTCTACTATTAAATTTACACCTCCCCGGAGTTGTTTACAGCGTGTCTTGAATCGTAAACTTAGGTAAAATATGCGCGACTGAAGTAAGAGAAATAGGAGATCTGGATGTGGCAACATTTCTTGAATAAAGGTATCGTAATGCACGTTTTCTGACTGATGATGACCATAAAAGCTATGGTTTCAGTCTATTACTAGCCCAGAAATTTGTTAGAAATTTATTTTTAAATATCTTTGGGTACCGATATATATTGTAGGTATTTCGACCCTGGTGAGTGATCAGTGAACACTGTAACTCCATCGCAACCAATACATTAAAAAACCCACAAATTCATGCTCACACATTCATCTGACCCTGAACTAAGCAAAGCTTGTAACATGGCTACCAAAGACTGATATAATATATAAATTTTTATATTTTTAAATACGTAATTAAATAGACATTAACACCCAGACATAGAACAAACACAAATGTTTATCGCTTGAATGTTTGTCCTAGGTGGGAATCGAACCCACACCCCCAAGCAGCGCAGAAGGGCATTGGGGCATTGGGGCAGACAAAAAGTAGAGCAAACTTAACGTTGCCAAACTTTGTTGATCAACTGACATTGATGTGTTGACATTTGTTGTTTTGACAGCCCCGTTAGCTTAGTTGGTAGTGTACCTGCCTTCTGCGCTTGGAGGCGTGGGTTCGATTCCCATCTAGGACAAACATTTGTGTGATGAACATTTGTGTTTGTTCTATGTCTGGGTGTTAATATCTATTTAAGTATGTATTTAAAAATATATATGTATGTATATCAGTCTCTGGCAGCCATATTACAACTTTGCTTAGTTTAGGGTCAGATGACCATGTGTGCAATAATGTGTCAGATATTTATTTATTGAGAGCGATACATTGAGCTACGCTCCTTCCATCATACATTGGTAGCTCTTCTATTCAAGCCTCAGACTCTGAGTTTCGACCTACTTCCGGTGTATCCCCGGTGGAGTGGAGACTTTCTTTTAAGGTGACATGAACTATGTTACGCCACTCGCACTTGACATATTGCAAGTATCATATCTCACTTGTAAAATGTTGATTTCGTTCACAGGTATACTATGAAAGTAAACTCTTGTAACGGATTTTATCATATTTTACATTATTTTGATCGTTTCTTTTGCATTGGACACTGCATATAATTAAAAAAATAAAAATAAAACAGTAACATAAATCCGTACATTCACACTCGTACATCGCACTAATGCCCAAACTAGGTGTGGAATACACCCGTATATTGGAAATTAAGCCTACCCGTTTAAAAAACATATTTTTGTTACACTTCGTCATTTTAGTTAGTTACTGTTTATTTATATTTCAAAGTTATTTTAGATCAGTGTGGGTCACGACCCCCTGTGAGGTCGCCATGCCACTATATAGGGTCGCGGGAGTCGCGAAGCCTAGGTAAAAGAAAAAAAATGCTAAGTTAAAAAAAATATTTTTACTAAGAAAAATGTATTAATAAGTAATTATAAAAATAAGAAAAGGTTGTACGTATTTGATATGTGTTATATAATAAAATACAGATTATAATCTGTTGAAGGAACTGTAGTAGGGGTCCCGATTTTTTTTATACTAAGGGGGTGAGCGTCGTGAAAAAGTTTGAAAAACACTGATTTAGATCATAAGACCTACAGTCTAAAGTTAAGATTATATAATACAATTAATACAAGTTGACAGATAAGGGCATATTAAACTTAAGATTTAGATTTAGAAGCAAATACACACGATAATATTCATTTGAAGTGTTTTATTACAATAAAATAAAATAAAAAACAATGTTCACGTCTATTCATACCAACTTAGTGTCATAATGCAATGTTGCATGGATGTGACACATACACCCCGCCACTAAAGCACACACAGCCGCGCTGTCTAGCCTCGTAAAACACACTGCACAACTTTTATGGAGCCCTGTACATTGTTGCCACTGCCATCAACTTTATAGACAGTAATGAAACGAAGTTAGATAATTTACAATGTAGATGAGATTTAGCCAATTGCTAGCGTTTTACCACGGTTCTACCCGTTATTATATACGAAACGGGTGGCTTTAGGGATAAAA
Organism: Agriopis leucophaearia; assembly: GCA_949125355.1. NCBI lineage: Eukaryota > Metazoa > Arthropoda > Insecta > Lepidoptera > Geometridae > Agriopis > Agriopis leucophaearia. The sequence goes on from OX421287.1 coordinate 521,954, forward strand.
AGTAGCGTTACATTCCGGTATACAAACTGTATCCATAATATGTAGGAACTCATGTCAATTCGTTACTTTGTTTTGACGAGAAAGAAGAACATACAATAAACACACATTTTTACAAGACTGACCATAATGGTAATGATTTCGGTGTACGTAAGTTAGTGTTTAAGTAACAGGTAGGGAATACAATCCCGCAAGACAATTTCAATTCATGTATTTGCGGGACCGACATATTTTAGTCCCGCTGGATCCAGGTATTTGCGGGATTGAAACATCTTAGTCCCGCTGGATCCAGGTATTTGCGGGACTGAAACATCTTAGTCCCGCTGGATCCAGGTATTTGCGGGATTGAAACATCTTAGTCCCGCTGGATCCAGGTATTTGCATGATTGAAACATCTTAGTCCCGCTGGATCCAGGTATTTGCGGGATTCAGCAGAGTGGAATTAGACATCTGAAATCAATCTTAATAAACACCTAATAGATTTCGTTTTCATGGTTACATTTTAACCAACATGAAACAAGCTTTTAGGTACATTTTAAATGGTTTATTAAAATTTTTAGACATAAAGATGAAGATATAAATTGACATAACAACATAAACAACACGATTAGCAAATTGACATTAGTCACGTCAACACTTAAACGTAAAGGCACATGTCAAACCGCGGGAAGAATATAGTTTTGTAACAATTTCTCCATGAATGGAGGTAGTCTAGACAGAGCACATGGGTCTGTGTTCTGAATAACAATACAACACGTACAAATACATGCATATATGCTGTAACAACTGGGTTTGAATAGAAATGTATTTTTGTGTGACCGCCGAGGGATATTCATGGCTGACCAGCGCTGACATTCTGACGTACTCGACATTGTGTCAGTTCCAGTCTTATTTCCATTTCAATGACGGTGAAAGGAGAGTTAAATAATATTATGAACTAACTTTTTATACAGATATCTATCTATACATATAATAAAAACGTAGAGATAAAAAAATCTGTAATTGCGAGATAACAAAAAAAAAAACACACAGGTCGTCTTAAAATAAGCAGCTGAACACGATAGGCCAGTTTTTAGAATTTTTGTCTGTTTGTTTGTTTGTTTGTTTGTTTGTCCGCGCACATCTCCTAAACCACTGGACGGATTTAAATGCGGTTTTCACGAATATGCTTAGAAATTACCAGATTAAAACATAGGCTACCTTATATCATTTATTTTAATCCTTTATTTTTACATAAACGAAAATAAAAATCAATGATTTATTTCTTCGTTACACGAAACGTAATATGAGGATCGTCACATAGCCTCAAGCAAGGAGATCCAAAGTAAAGAGAATGTTATTGACATAGCCATGAAAATTTTGAAACTGTCAACTGTCATTCGGTTAATCAGTTTAAATTTAAAAAAGGTTCTTTAAACCTTCTTAGATGAATGAACGTGTAGATCAAGCATGTTATAGGCCTTACAACCTCTTTGGTGGTTCATTCCAGTGCATGGAGTAGGAGTATTACATTCTCTTGGTTTTATTCTATGTTAGCATTTAAAACACAAAATATACCGCATCCTATTTTAATTCAGTCCCGCGAATAGAAATATTCAAAAAAGGCCCTTTGTACATGAAAATAAACCTATACAACAAAATTCCGGACGCAATAAAGAAAGAAAGAAATAATAACATTTTTCCAGAACCAACTTCGTAAGTTTCTAACCCAAAAATGTTATTACGAGATAAAAGATTTATTCGACGATAAATTTTAGAAAATTATAATTAGAAAATAAATATCGATATACGAGTATAAATAGTTAAGAAAGTAGCGTCATAAGTTTTGTATCATCTCATATATACGAGTAATTAAGTAACCTATCACACTAAGTATGTTTTTTTTTGTTTTGTAAAATTACTTCACCCTAGGTTAAGTTTGAATAGTATATATAATATTTATGTAATAGATTTAACTATACTTAAATTTATATGTTTATGTCTGTGGTCTGGTTTTGTGAACAGCCACTACATAAGTCATTGCTGCACCCTTTATGCAGGGTATATAAACTTAGCTTTTAGAAGAATACAGTGTATATTTGCAATAAGAATAAGAATATAGAAATAATTTTATTTTACTGTGATATTTTAACAGATAAATAGAGTAGTTCCATTTCATGGCTTTTTAATCAAGGTATACATACAAATGCACGCGAAATAAGAAATAACTAGCCAAGAGTGTGTTAAGACAAGCATTATGTCAGGGTTCCGTGGCCAACGAAACTGGACAGTCAAATTTCAGAGATGTATATCATCCCGACATGACATGATATACTTTTAATGGTTTAGACCAGGGGTCTCCAAACTACGGCCCGCGGGCCAAATCTGGCCCACCACTGCCATCAATCCGGCCCGCGGCAGGAATTGAAACTCGCGGAATTGTCGGTGATTCAGCCCTGTGGATCTGATAAAATTAACAACTGATATGACTGGTCTTAGAAATTCAGACAATTCCAAATATTTTCCGCACAATGACTGAAGACTGTAGCTGAAATAGATAGTACCTAGAACCGTACATAGTATCACTACTCGACACTAGATGTAGTTACGTGTCACAATACACAATCAATAGTAATTGAAATGCAATAAAAGCCTATGTTTGCTTCGGTGGGCAGAAAAATTAAAATTGTTACGGCCCTTGCAACATACCGAAAAAAATATTATGGCCCCAAGGCTTCAAAGTTTGGAGACCCCTGGTTTAGACAAAAAGAAAATTTCAAAACATGCTCTGCACTGTGGTCACATTATCTTTTTGATTTGAAAACTGTTGACGGTGTTATTTATTACTTTTATGCTTCTATCAATACTTCACACAGGGCGACTTAAAATAAGCAGCTGAACAGTTTTTAGAATTTTTGTTTGTTTGTTCACGCACATCTCCTACACCCCTGGAAGAAAATGCGGACGGATTTAAATGCGGTTTTCACGAATATGCTTAGCTATGACCAGATTGAAGTATAGGCTATATTATTTTGCGCAAGGGCCGGATTAAGGGAAGAAAAAAGGATTGAAGTTTTATATGAAAATCTACGCGTACGAAGTAGCGGGCAAAAAAGCTAGTATATAAATATATATATCGCTTATAGCGATAAGGCCGCCAATGGTTTCACTAGTTTTTTTAAGTTGTTTTTATGTACGTTTATAATTTTTGGTGTGAACAATAAAGAGTTTTCTATCTATCTATATATTATGACTAGCTACGCCCCGCAGTTTCACCCGACGGGATCCTATTACAAAGCCTACGCTGTCTGTATGTCCGTCTGTCCGTTCTACCTTTTAACGGCTGTATCATTCGAACCGTAATAGATACCCACATAAAATGTTGGACTGAATATGTAATGTTACGGCGGATTAACAAAGAAATAATAAAAAAGTCAAATATTAAAAACTAAATGGGGTACCTTTTTTAACATATTTTTGTATTTTCTCCAATGTAAAAACGGTAATACGTACAAGTGTCAAACTTGGCATGATTATAGTACACACTCTAAAAGTATAACAACAAATAATAAATAATGGCCAAGTGCGAGTCGGTGAGAAATTTATTTTATTATTTATTTATTACAAAGTTAAGCAACGTATTCGGTTACTTGGATGACAATATTAGGTATATCTTTCACCGAATCGAAATTGCATACTTTAGTAATTTTTAAGTCGGTTTTTTTCCCTTCAGTGCGCGAGCGCGATTCGCACTTGGCCGGTTTCATCTATACTATAATAATATAATATTATAAAGAGGAAATATTTGATTGTTTTTTATTTGTTTGTTTGCATTGAATAAGCTTCAAAACTACTGAACCGATTTTTTCACTGTTGGGAAGCTACGCTATCCCCGGGTGACATAGGCTATATAATATTATGTAGCGAGGCCGAAGGCCGAGCTTACACCCGTGCGAAGCCGGGACGGTCGACTAGTTAGTAATAAAGAAGTAGTACATTGAGGTTAATCGAATTTCATAAGAATCTAACAAAAGTATCTTGACCCACTTTCTGAATGTCTACAAAAACCCTTCGTTGTAACTGGCAACCCTTCAGCAAATAGCGCGGTAATGAAATAGCAAACAACATTAAACGGGCCACAAATCAAATATGGATGACTCGGTGTTTTGGTAAGTTGGCAACACAGCGGCATAGGCGAAATATTCACAAATAAAAAGTTAGCTTCAAAAGGGCTTCAGTGATGTGTCACTTATATTCGTACTCTTCTGTAAAAAAATGTGAGATATGGATTACAAAATGATATAATATCAAGGTCAATCGAAACAGGCAACTTGTGAACTTCTCAGCACCTAAGGAATAATCCCCGCATAATCGCCACATACACCTAGCGTAGTCGCCGACGCAGGGGCCACTGGCAATCTGCGCAGCCGCAGCATCTCACAGTCAACACTGTCATGACCTGACGTAAGCTTGGTTATGATCTGACGTAAGCTCGATGAAGACTCTACGTAAGCTCGGTGATGACCCTACGTAAGATCGGTGATGACCCTACGTAAGATCGGTGATGACCCTACGTAAGCTCGGTGATGACCCTACGTAAGCTCGTTGAATATCTGACGTAAGCTCGATGAAGACTCTACATAAGCTCGGTGATGACTTGTAGTAAGCTCGGTGCTGACCCTACGTAAGCTCGGTGGTGATCTGAAACCGACGTGGCGATTATCTACTGACGTAAACCTAGTTTACTAGAATGTTTCGAGGCGAGGCGATTCCATTACAATGATAATTAATATGCATTGTAGTATTGAGTTTTATAGAAAAAAAAATATTAAAAGGCAAAATTACGGCATGTACCTACATTGCACATATTGGAATTTCAAGTAACGAACCTTGAATGCATGATGCGTTGACTACGAGTAGTATATAGTATATAGAGTAGTATATATAGTGATATTGTATATAGTTTATCAATAAATTATCTGTATCTGTAGTTACATTCAATATTTACTCGATGCCTTATATTATAATGAAAAATTGTAAAAGTGGTAAAGAACTGAGCATTAAAGTTTCGCAAACAATTTACAGTGAAAATCTGAATATAAAAATAGGCTTGTAGCATGATTCAACATATAGCAGTACTTAGCGTATTTTTAAAATACTACTTTATTATAATTATAAACATCCCATTAGTGGGTGTTTAACAAGCAATTGTCGACCTTACCTGTCAATACCGAACGATCCATTTCTCCTCTACCCACGTTTCCTCCATGCCATCAGCAACAAAGAAAAGGTTATGCATGATTTATTATACTTCACATATCATTGCCAAGGCGTGATTTATTATAACCAGAATTACATTCAGTGTCGATATTATTAGGTATGATGTATGTAGCTACGAGGACAGACATACATTGTGGTGCAGAAATGGGACACTTAATTGGTCTACATGTTCTAGGTTGATCAGCGACTTTTGACGGTTCAGTTAAAGGTCAGAACGGATGGACAGATAGACAGCGTAGGCTTAGTAATAGGGGCCCCATTTACACCTGGGGTACGAAATGCTAAAAATAACTTTCAAGTTAGTAAAGCAAGTTATCATCTCTATGTCAGCTTTGGTCAAAGTTCTAGCTGAATAGTTAACGCTTAGATTGGTTACAAAGTTATTTCAACAATTTGAATGCTGGCAGGAAAATGATCGCAACTGAGCGGTTAGAGCGATCGGAACGTACCTATACCCAGCGCAAGTTCAAAACCTGACGGTCGTCAATATGTTAAATTATCTATAACATTCAAATAGTAAATTATAAAGTTTTAAAAAATTATACGATTTGTCATCACGTCTGGTCGATGCAACTCGTGACCAAAATGTTGGCTTTATACTTTGCTCAAACGGTGAGCACCATACAACGTGGTAATGGGGCCAGCATTTTGGGAACAATTTATACTGGTAGCGGTTTAATAGATTAGTTTAGTATTAATTTGTCGAAAATAATTGTCATCATCATTATCAGCCAGAAGACGTCCACTGCTGAACATAGGCCTCCCCCTTTAACCTCCACACTGAACGACATTCCGCCATCTGCATCCACTGGATGCCCGCGACTCTCACAATGTCGTCGGTCCATCTAGTGGGAGGCCTACCTACGCTGCGTCTTCCGGTTCGCGGTCTCCACTCAAGAACCTTTCTTTTCATCGCTCGAAGAACTGTTAACCGATGTGGACATCGGTTAACAGTTCTTCGAGCGATGTGGCCTGCCCATTGCCACTTCAACTTGCAGATTTTAATAGCTATGTCGGTGACTCTGGTTCTTTGGCGAATATCTACGTTTCGGATTTTATCGCGCAAAGAAACTCCGAGCATAGCTCTCTCCATTGCCCGTTGTGTGACTCTGAGTTTTTCCAAAAGGCCAACAGTTAAGGACCACGTCTCAGTACCATATGTCATCACTGGCAACACACACTGGTCAAATACCTTTGTCTTCAGGCACTGTGGTATCTTGGACGAGAAGATGTCACGCAATTTGCCGAACGCTGCCCATCCGAGTTGGATTCTTCGGGCGACCTCTTTGCCTAAGTTGGACTTACCTAACTGAACAATCTGTCCAAGATAGGTGTAATGGTCAACAACTTCGAGAGTATCGTTCCCAACGATTACCGGTACGGGTACAACATGGACATTGGACATGACTTTTGTCTTGTCCATGTTCATTTTAAGACCCACCTGTTGGGAAAAGCTACTGAGGTCGCTGAGCATTGTATTAAGGTCCTCCAACGACTCTGCCATGATGACTATATCGTCGGCAAAACGAAGGTGATTGATGTATTTGCCATTGATGTTGATGCCAAATCTGTTCCAGTCCAAGAGCTTGAAAACGTCCTCCAATGCGTCAGTGAACAATTTCGGAGAAATAACATCTCCCTGTCTCACGCCTTTCTGCAATTGGATTGGTTCCGTGCTCTCGTCCTGTAATCGGATCGACATGGTGGTCTTTCTTTACAAACACTTCAGCACTTCGGTATACCTATAGTCGATATGACAACGCTGGAGGGACTGCAACACTGCCCAGGTCTCGATTGAATCGAAAGCTTTTTCATAGTTCACAAACGCTAGACATAATGGCCGATTATACTCCTCAGTCTTCTGTATAATCTGGCGGAGCGTATGTATGTGGTCTATGGTGCTCCAGCCTTTACGGAAACCGGCTTGTTCGGGAGGCTGGAAGTCATCAAACTTGCTTTCGAGACGGTTCGTAATAACTCTGGAGAACAACTTGTACACATGGATCAGGAGTGAGATGCGCCTATAATTCTTCAACAAGGTGTTATCACCTTTTTTGAAGAAGAGCACCACCACACTCCTATTCCATGCTTCAGGCGTTGTACCTTCGAGTATGACGGAATTAAATAACTTCTGGAGGACCAAAAGTACCGGTTTTCCACCCGCTCTCAGAAGTTCTGTCGTGATTCCGTCATCACCCGGCGCCTTGTTGTTCTTAAGCTGTTTCAGAGCCATTCTAATCTCGTACAAGCTGATGTCTGGGATGTCCTCAGTGTAGTGTCAGATCAGTTTAGCTCTCTTGTCCTGAGCTGCGCTGATAATAGGTTGTCGTGTTGAGGTGTATAACTGTCCGTAAAACCTCACGAGCTCTCACAGAATCTCCGGCTTTGATGAAATGATACTGCCATCCTCGATCTTCAGCTTCGTCATTTGGCTTTTCCCAATAGACGAATTCTTCGCGAACACTTTTGAGCCCTGGTTCCGCTCAATTGCGTCCCTAATACATCTTGTATTATAGGAACGCAGATCATGTCGCACCGATTTCGAGATTCGTCTATTAAGTTTGCCATATTCCGACATACCAGCTGAAGATTGCAGTCTCATCTCAGCCCGGTCTTCCATTAACTTAACGCTCTGGCAGTCCGATAGAAAAATGGGCAGGAGGGAATTAAATCATGCAGATCTGATGCACACTCTCCAAAATGTACCCGATACAAAACTGACTGACGTTTACTTATCTATTCTGATTTACTATTAGTAAAAGTTACAATCACAACACAAAGCTCTAACATTGTTGCGAACTAATTAAACTATATAACCTCTAAGGAACCGTTCTACCGCGTTGTATTTAGGTTATCTAATTCTAAGATGGCGGATAGATAACGCAAAATATTTACTCACCGTCCGCTTCAGTAAGCCTTTACAGGGCGCACTCTGTATTAGCAGTAACTCAACTCTATCAAAATAAGAATACAAATACAAAATTTATTTATTGTTACATAAAGAAAGCACAAATACATTTAGAATTCCCTGCCTGCTGCGTTAGCGTAAGCTGTGTTGCAACAGTCAGTGTCTTCCTCAAAACTGGTAACAGTAACAAACAATATAAATTTAAAACACAAAAACACTAGGTACATAATAACATTTATTTATTGCCAAAAGCAGTGAACACATATGGTAAAAACAATGTTTGGCAATAAGGGTATGCTCAGCGCTGTGCTGCGAGGTCCCGAAGGGTCACGCAGGGCTGGTTGTTAGCATACCCCTTTGCTCAGAAAATAAGATGGTAGGTGAGCATTAGGCGACGGCGGGTATTACAATACCAACTAATTGTTTATACTATGTAACTAATTCACTGGAGACATATTACATTGCTATAACTATTATTAGAGTACTTAGATTTGTGTATGTATGTGGTATGTGTAGAATTGTGTGTGTGTGTGAATGTGTGAGATGTGAGTATAGTGTTAACACGGTACCTTATGCAATTTTAAAAGTTGCTTCTATGATCTTTTTTGTAGTTAATATAATAAACCTTTGTATTTTAGGTTAAAATTATCAGAATTCATTTTCTCCTCACAAGGGGGGAATAGGACTATAACCTATAACCTCATAGGTGATTTATGCAGTCTTCTTATTAATGTAACTTTTTTTGCATGTATGCATTACTATAAAATCGTATATACATTCAGTCTCAGCAAACTCGCTGGAGTGGATCTGAAGAGTGGTAGCTTTTTGATACCATCATTCTTTCTGCGTTGGTGGCCAATAAATAGCATGTGCGCTTTACAATCTGACGGTACCCGGTTCGATCCTCGGCACAGCACCAATCAATTATTTAGTACTTAAATTAATTATGTGCAGTTTCGATCCATCGCTCAAACACGGTCAGACAGGCAATTAGTTTATTGAACAATAGAAATAAACGCAAAACAAAACAAAAATCAACACCGCTTTATGATTGATATTCCGAAAACCCGTACGAAGAGCTTTGATTTCACTTTTATCGTGTCTTTTTTTTTGTCGCTAGTCTCTGGAATGCACTGCCTAAATGCTCCACGATAGTTACAATCTGGGTATCTTTAAATCACAATTGAATCGTTTTCTTCGAAGCAAGCATGTTCCATCGTAAACTTAGTTGGCGGTCAAACGTACGCCTATTATTATATAAATAAAAACAAAAACAGATCTATGGATGTTTTATATTTTATTTATATGCCTCGAGAATTACTCACGTATGATTAAGCCAGTTACTCCAACTATAGTTTCAATCGCATTTTGCTGTCTTTTTCAATGTAAATGCGCGCGAACGACTACGTCTTACTTACAAAATAAGAAAAAGAAAAAAGTGTGAAAGCCACGTCAGTTTCCATAATAAATATCAATAGTTTTTTTTTGTGTTACTGAGTGACGAGACGAGCGAAGTCGCTCGCCTGATGGATCTCTACGCTTGCCCATAACAGCTCAACGCCACTCAGAATTTTGAACTTCAGCAGTTCAAACCCTGGATGGCAATGCACTGCGCTCGTCACCCCGAGATATAAGATGTCAAATCTCTGTGTACCCTGTAATTTCGCTGGAAACATTGCCCTTCAATCCGGAACACAGTAGTGTTTGCACACTACTGCTTGACGGTTGAATAACTGGCAAAGATGTAGTACTTCTCCAGGAGTGGTCATTTTAATGCTTTTTATATTGATATAAAGTATTACAATGACACACCTTGAGTACTTTAAGTTGTTCTACTGTTATACTGTGATTCTCTTGAACCGCAGACAAATAGTGAAACAGAGCACAAACACGGATCAAAGTAGCGGATCTCTTTGATATCGCAAAACCAACTGCGGGATCATCAATTGACTTAGGTACTGATGGAGTTAGGGCTGGTATTTTACTGACAGTAACTGTGTTTAATTGTTTTACGTTATACCATAAAGAACGGAATAATAAATTATTATAGTTTAAAAAGCATGGTAACGTGACTCGTTAGTACAAGCCACTATTTAAGCTCCTTACCAAATTAATTTTGTAAATATTTATAAATACATACCGAAACACCGCCAGTATCAAAGCGGTGTCGTGGTAATAAAAAAAACAATTCTAGATTCAAATTATTGGAGTAGTTAACTAGCCTACACCAACTCACCCACTGGGTTAAAATACCAATCCGAAAATTGGACAGCATTCAACTCACCCATTGCTGAGATTCTTAGTGGGAGCTGCCACCTAAGCCCAACCTAAGGGCCTCAAAACTATTTTCATAACAAATTAAAATTTATTACTCAAACGCTAAAGACCATTTTTTTACCACTGACATAGATTGGAACCTACGTGTTCTGTCTGTCGTGAAGGTCTGTGACCCAGTAATGGAAACATGGTAGGCTGATAGTGATGAGAATGAAACCGAGTGTTTTTTTTTATTATAGAATAGGCTTACGCTTGGCCGCCAACTCGCCTGATGTTAAGCGATGATGCGACCTACGGAGGATCACGCTTGCCTAGAAGAAACCGATTCACGCTTGACTTGAAGACACCCAGATTGTAACTATCGGGGAACACCCAATCAAATCATGCAGTGTAAAACACTTCAAGTTCTGGTTTGTGGAAACCATGTCAGTTTCTCTAATAAATTGAATTATTCGTTAATTAATATTTAACCTAATATTTATCTCTGTCTCATTCTCTGTATCTTACCTCTGTATCTGTTCTTTGTAAGGTTAAAAACTACCATCTACATCTATTACAATTTGAAACATTACGTCAAAGAAAAATGCTTCTAAAAGCGGAAAATGTATTTTGAAAGCAAAAAATACAAAAACTTTGTTCAAAACTTTAAAAAAGTGTCACTTGAAACCGGTTTCAACTGGTCAAAACTTGTTCAGTCTGCCTCACAAAGTATAGCAACGACGTTACAAAGTTCTACTTGTGGACGTATTTAGGATGAGCAACGGGGGGCAAGTACTAGATCAAGTATGGAATCCTTCCACAACCTTACCACGGTAAATATCCCGTAAATAATCATATAACTCAAGTATGGAATGTGCGATTTTAATATATGCATCTAAAATAGCGTTGGAACCGTAAATTTATTCGCGATAAAAAGTATCTAATATCAATTTTCATATTGTTTCTGGAAGTCCAATAACAATATGTGAGACTTAACTCCTTTGTAATATAATTTAATTTATGTTCACCTATTTTAATATTATTTTGCTTTTAATTAGGATTTAGATTTTAATTTTGATTTTAACTTTAATTTGATTTTTAATTTTAATTTTAATTTTAATTTACTCACTACTATTAAGTTAACCCTTCTAAGCGCGCGTGCTAAATCATATATAGGCAAATCCACTTCACGGGTCACCAAGATACCGGCCTAGCCGAGTTTGGGGCCCGCTGTTATGTCAATTAAACATAATATGTTAAGACAATTTAATGTTTACCTCCGCAGATGGGTTAATGTAGAAACGTTTCAGAAATAAATATTTACTTTACTTTACTTTAAAAAAAAATTCCTGGCATCCAACTATTTTTGTACAAAGAAATAAGTCGAAGCGTTGCTTAGTTGCTTCGTGAAAGAGTAAACAAACAAAATACTTTCGAATTTACAATATAAATATTAGTGTGATTTTTTTGAACTTGATAGTATTTTAGTAATCAAATTAGCAAATTCAATGTACAATTGTTAGATATTCTTTAAAATAATTAGTAGAATTTCGTTTTATTTTCATGGCAACAGTTTTTTTCACGGCAATACCTGAGCCTTCCAGCCAAGAAGTGGGGAATGTACCATCACTTCTCAGTCACCCTCTGAGCTCAGTTCATTCGGTGAACAATCCACTCTGGCAGTCCGCAAGAGTGAGTCGTTGTAAACAGTGCTAATGTGTATTTCTTTGGATACCTAAAATTTAAGGTACGGTAAAGTGTAATTTATGTTCTTTAGAATAATTATAATCATAATCAATTTATTGAAAACAGTTGTTACAGGTCAAGGGGTAAACAATTAAAATTATATAATTTATAATATAATTTACATTGAACTCTTTAACGGTTGAATTATTGTGGCAGTTTTTTTTTGTGCATTTTTTTAATGATACTGAGTGACGAGACTAGCGAAGCCACTCGCCTGATGGCTCTTCACGCTTTCCCATAACAGCGCATAACTGGCAAAGGTGTGGTACTTCCACAGGCGGACTTTACAAAACAGTTCTACCACTACATTACTGTATATTATAGAAGCCTGATCGTGGACTTTTATTTCCTAAAGTAAATCTATTCGTAACACAATGTATTACAAAAAATTGGTTAACCTTCGAGGGTTTTATTTATCTATTTATGATTAACAAAATAAAATAAAATTGCCAAAAATATAAATTGTTAAAAAATTTAAGTCGATTTGTGTTGTGTTTTGCTGTAAAAGGAATTGTTTCACAATGATCAGTACTTTTAATAAAATTACGAATGTCAAAACACTCATTAATAGTGTAGGTAGCAGTTATGTTATTGTACGAGTATTATTTATTTTTGGTGAGAATATTACAGTAATATACTTTGTAAAAACAAAACTTTTAAGCGTTTAAAAATCTTCTCAACATATGCAGGGCCCTTTCCTCCTTATAATCGTTCTGAGTCCGTTCCATCTCTCGCTCAAGAATTTCCCATTCTCCGAGTTTCGAGATATTCAAAGGAGAATGTTAAGTCGCTTAATTGCAAATCTCGGACTGTAGCGCTCGTATTAATTTTAAGACAAGAAAATTGTCATTTCTTTACTGCAAAAAGTAATAAAATCGACGTAGCTGGTCTACGCTGCAAGGGCTACGCTGCAAAGTATCTACACTGTAGAGGGTCTACACTGTAGAGGGTCTACGCCATTATTGAATATACTACTTACCCAGAATATGGGTCGTCGCTATCTTACTAGCACATTTGATGTTTTTTTTTTTTTAATTTGCTTCGGTCATTTAATGACATTATTTAAAAATATTTAGAACAAATTTTAGTTTTAATATTTTTAGTATGACCAAAAAAAATATGGGATAAATTGATATTCAAATTTATCTTTCAAACATCTGCCGTGCCAGAAATCGAACCTGGGATCTCCGGCTCATGAGGTAAACGTGCTACCACTGAGCCAAACTGGTCGTCAAGCGTCGTATTATGCTTTGGAGAATCAATTTCTCAAAATTAATTTGCTATTACAAGGCAAAAAACAAAATGAAATATCTTCGTTGCACATTGTCAGAAAATGTGCTTAATTTATTAAGTCTTATTTGTCTTAAGAGACCACATTTCCCTTTTCCCGTATATCGTGAATTTTCCAAATTACACCTACAATTTTCTTCGTAAAATAATTCACTTTGCCTTTCAATGCTTATTTCTTTTCCTTTAATAGCACTATAACTTAACACGTTCTAAGAATTCTAACTATTTATTTCTCCAAACGAAAATATACCATATCTTGTTAACATTTACAGCCTTTAATAGTTTGTATGTTTTGGGATGTCGAACGCATTCTTATGACTTCAATTTTCATGTAAATGTGATCTTTGTGAATAACACGTTAAGGTACATTTTAGTGTTTGAAGTATTATATCGAATTTGTAGGTGAAACGTAAGAGGGTAGCTATAATTCTTCAATTAACTCAGCCCTTAGTGGGTTGAGGTGTGGTGTCAGTGATAAGTATAAGCGATTTATTATAAGGAACTAGGTTTTTTGCATTATTTATCAATAAAAGTGGAAAGTTTAGTCAGTAATTTAAGTTAATTGAACAACTCAACGCGTCTGATTAATAATTTATTATAGAAACCGCGATACCATCACCGATAAAAAAAATGTCTATGTCCGTCCTCGTGATACATGCTATTACCTGGCAAAATTTTATCGAGATCGGTTAAGCCGTTTAGCCATGATTATGTAGCAAACAGACAGACGGAGAGAGTTACTTTCGCATTTATAATATTAGTGTAGATAAACTGCGCCTCCTGGTTTCACCCACGTGGACATTCGCAGGATAAAAATAATCCGGGATAAAATGTATCCAACATCAATTTCTGGTTCGTTAACTATCTCTAAGAAAAAAAACACGTCGATTCTTTGCTCTAATGCTGCGTGAAAAAAGAAATTAATAAACTTACGTACTTACGTAATTTTTATTCAATAATAGGCTTGCGTTTGGCCGCCAACTCGGCTGATGTTGAGCGGATGCGGTCTACAATGGAGGACGCTTGTCTAGAAGAAACTGATTCACTCTTGATTGCAACTATCGGGAACACACGTATATAACGAGGCAGCCGATCCCACAATAAAAGCTGAATCAAAGCTCTACATTAAAAAAAACTGAGCGAATTTTTCTCTAGCTGTCAACCACTTACTCCATTTTGAATCTTTAAAATTTATTATAAATTTGAATTGACGTGTAAATTTTAATTAATGAATAAACGACTGATATTAAATTCAATCAATTTCAGAGATAACTACATAAAGAAACCTTTATCGCTACCTCTTATCATCGACACCACACCACATCCACGGAAACTCGCAAATCAAGCCCTGAGGTAGCGATTTATGAGCCCCCCTCCCCCCAGCCCTTCAGTACATCCCCTAAATTGAGTCGTGCTGAGACGATTACTTGTAAACAACCACAATGTAGAGCAATAAGAGTAGGTAGTGACGTAATAATACACTCTCATGTCCTTGATACAATACTTGTGTAGATCTGTGGAATGATTCTGGAGGCACCGAAACTGTTTCTGTCCTTGTCGCTCCCGTAGCCGTTTCAATGCCAAAGTGTCAGATGACAGAAAAGAATTGTACCAAAGAAATGTCTATAATATTTTGCGTTTACATCTATACTATCTATATCTATACTTCATCACCCAATGGCCATCCCTGAAGATAAAACAATCATATTTATATCAAAATCGATGCAAGCATTTAGGCTGTACTTTGGAAGATACGAACATATTAAAAACAGCCCCCTCATTTGCCTTCGCGTCTTTGACTAAAAATTAAACATAACCTTAGCTTAACCCTTCAAAGTTTAATAAGGTTACCATTCCACCCCACTGATTCCAAAATACTAAAATTCAAAGGAAAAATGCCAGAGAACTCGCATCAAAACTCCCAAAGGGTTGAAAAGAAAATATAGAATGACAATCAAAAATGTTATTTCAGAAAGAAGAGTTGCCTCGGGCCTGTAGTAAAAGTGTGGAGATAACCCGTCACATACAGATGGACAGAATGTAAACAATACACAATAAAAAACGCACCGTTTTTTTTATATCTTTTAAAATGCTGGCCATAAATAAATATCTGGGATATTATTGCACACATGATTATCTGACCCCAAACTAAGCAAAGCTTGTAATATACGTACATATATATTTTTTAATACATACTTAAATAGATACTAATACTTAGAAATAGAACAAGCACAAATGTTCATTACACAAATGTTTGCCTAGGAGGGAATCGAACCCACGCCCCCAAGCGCAGAAGCCAGGTACACTACCAACTGACCTAAAGGGGCTGTTGAATAGAGCCGATCGGTGAAAACAAAATTAAAATTTGTTCAAAATTAAGGAAGATATAAGCACTTTAGTGTCTTGCTAGACAGAGAACGCACTATACTTTTAAATGACGTCACTGGTAAATTGTCATCACCTGCCGGAAGAGGTCCACTGCTGTGGCCTTAGTACGAGCACTTGCGAAAAAGTTTTCGTTACGTAAACGATAGAAAAAATTATGAAAAATTCAGTTTCCTTTCACCTCCGATAGAGGCGCTGTTCAATTTTCCATACATTTTGCTATCGTTTACGTAACAATAACTTTTTCGTAAGTGTTTGTACTAAAGCCACTGAAGATATGCCTCCCCCTTCAACCTCCACACTGAACGACAGCCTGTAATCTGCATCCACTGGATTCCCGCGACTCTCACAAGGTCGTCAGTCGTCAATGTCGTCAGTCCATCTAGTGGCAGGTCTACATACGCTGCATCTAAACGCATTGCGTGCACTGATAAGTACGCCATACAAACTCTATACTGATGCTCACTTTCCGTGAAGGGGACAGAACACCCCTTCATAATCCAACCCCTAATTTAAAACGCTCATATCTCGGAATTTTATCATCCGATTTAAATAATTTGTCGGTATACACATTACAATTGTAATATTAACCTCCGACGCAAAAAGAGGGATATTATAAGTTAAACGTGTATTTGTGTGTTCGTATGTGGCATCGTAGCTCCCAAACGGCTGAAACAATTTTGATTTCGTAATTTTTTGTTTGAAAAGTGACTTGATCAAGAGTTTTCTTAGCTGATTCAAGAAAATCGGTTCAGTCATTTAATGATTATCAGCTCTTTTATCGACAGTTTAAAAATAGTACATTGTTATCCTAGGGGTGAAAGTAACTTATTTAGTCCCGAGACGGGGTTTGGCGCCCGAGCGTATCGAGGGCGCTAATAGTTCGAGGGACTAAATAAGTCTTTAACCCCGAGGTAAAAATTGTGCTTTTCATTACGAATACAAGAAAACTAAAAATAAAAACATGAACGGACTGAAGAAAATATGAGTGAATTTTATTTTACACTGGCAAATGCACGAGAAGTGTGGGACCATAATCCTTTGAGGAGAAAACAAAAAAAGTTAGAACATGGTTCAATACAAATGTGAAAATAGAACTTGTATTTTTTTTTATAATTTGGGTGTCAGTCAGTTATCAACTGTCACTGTCAATTGAAAGTGATTCTCCCTAGGGCTGAAATGTATTACTTTCAACCCGCTCCTCAGGCAAATTCAGACCTACTTTGATGTATGAAAAATATACTTCCCTGTTTTATCGTGTGTATGTAATTTGTTGTGTGAACAACACTAAAGAGTTTATGTATCTATCTGTCAACGTCAATTTCCTGAGCTGTGTGTATCTCGTAAGATAAAGCCCCCGAGACCACGGGATCACAAGCCTTTTGTGTGTTTTACACTGCATAATTTATTTAATGCTTGATTCTAACTGGTAGTTTATTTTAAAATGCTCTCCATTCTCCTTTGTAGGGGATTATAAAATAATTAAGGTTTATTTCTTTTGAATAATTTAGTGGTATTGTCTTCTGAATTAAGTTTCTGTATAATTTAATGTGTTTTTAACGTAACTTGTCTTTATTTCAGGTAATTCACGATAAAGTTGTGGTTCTATCTACGACCGCGCCGTCATTTAACGTAAGTTAAATATCTGTGACATTCAGGGACATTTTTGCACACACGGTCATATGACCCCAAACTAAGCAAAGCTTGTAATATGGCTGCCAGAGACTGATATACATACACATATATTTTTAAATACATACTTAAATAGATATTAACACCCAGACATAGAACAAACACACATGTTCATCACACAAATATTTGTCCTAGGTGGAAATCGAACCCACGCCCACAAGCGCAGAAAGCAGGTACACTACCAAATGAGCTAACAGGGCTGAAGATGAGATGTGTGTTCAAATAAATGGGTCAAATAATATGTGATCAACATTATTTCAGCCATAGGATGTCCACTGCTAGAAATAGGCTTCCCCCCATCGATCTCTAAAAGGACCGGGTGGAAGCGGTCTGCATGCAGAGTTTTCCTGCGGTCTCTTTTAGTTCGTCTGTACATCTTGTGGGTGGACGTCCTACGCTGCGCTTACCGGTCCGTGGTTTCCATTCGAGAACCTTTCGGCCCCATCGGCCATCTGTTCTGCGTGCTACGTGCCCTGCCCACTGCCACTTGAACATGATATTCCGGTGGGCTATGTCGATAATTTTCGTTTGTATACGGATCTCCTCATTTCTGATTCGATCTCGTAGTGAAAGCTCGGGCAGAGGCCTCTCGAGCTCGTTGTCCGGGCAGAGGCCTCTCCAGCTCGTCGTGCGACTTTGAGCTTGTTTATGACAGATTATACGTAAATGCAGCAAAAGTAGGCATTTAATGACAGTCAGACGTAGAAATGTAAGCCGATTATGAAGCCGAGGCATACGTACTTCCAGGGGTAGTATAGTGGATCCCATACCCCTAGTAGTATGGTGGACCCCATAGCCATACCCCTGGTGGTAAGGTGGGTCCCATTCCATTTAAATTGTAAGACAATATTCTCGCAAATAAACAATTTGATTTGAAGAATATATTAACACAAGGTGTGCCTAAAACTCCTGGCAATTTTCTCTCTTAATTTTAAGTATCATTATATTCACAAAATACCAATTTTAACAAGGTGGCCTTAATGACATGAATTTTCCAATAAACCTTACATTATTATGATAGAAAATTTAATATGAAGGCACTAAAAAGCAATGTACATAATTCGAAAAGTAATTTGGGCTCTGTGGTTTTTATTTAGAATGGTTAATTTGAATTTTGTTTAATAAAAACTTACATTAAACGTTTCTGCTGGGTGACCCGACTTTAATTTGAAATCAAAATTAGGGTCTGGACATTTATTGCCTCTTTGAAATGTGGATCATAAAATTTTGGTTTTCATGACAAAAACGTTGCAAACTCACGACTTTGTAACGTTACCCTGATGCAAACACCCTTTGTTTGTGTTGGAGATTACAATTAGAATACTCGTTATTAGTTTGTGTGTTATAAATATAATAATTTTATTTATAACTAGTGCAGTTGCCCGCGACTTCGTACGCGTAGATATTCATATAAACTTTCAAATCTTTTTTCCGCCAGTTCGCAAAATAATATAGCCTGTGCTTCAACCAGGTCATAGCTAAGCATATTCGTGAAAACTGCATTTAAATCCGTCCAGTGGTTTAGGAGATGTGCGTGTACAAACAAACAGACAAAAATTCCAAAAACTGTCTTAACGTGTTCAGCTGCTTATAAGACGCCATGTGTTTTTTTTTTATCTCTAGTCCAATCCAAATAGAACCGAACTTTTGCAACCTAACCGAAGCCTGCAGAGAATTATGGTCTTCTGACAGCTGACTTTGACAGTTCAGCTGCGTTTCTGATTGGTTGTTGGCTGTCAACCTGTGGTTGGTCCAGGGTATGGAGGACATAGACGCGCGAAATTCGATAACAATCGTGATTATCGTCAACTTCATCAGTCAAGTGTGAACAAGCTCTTATTTCAGATTATTTTTTTGCGAGTATTTGATCGAGTGTGATAGTATGTTATCGAGTGTGATAGTGATTAACAACAAGGTCTACACTGGTAAAAACCTGACTTTTTTGCTGTCTTGCCTTGTAAAACCGATTCCTACCAAAATAATGAACTTTTTCTTCCTCAGTTTAGGATTGCCTTCCTAAACTGAGGAAGAAAAAGTTCATTATTTTGGTTTGGTTTTGGTTTTGCAAGGCAAAACCAATTAAGGCTTAACATCAGGCGAGTTGGCGGTCAAACGCAAGGCTATTCCTTTTTTTTATTTTTTTTAAATACTTGATATGAAAGTCATTTTTTTTTTCACTATACTTTATTATATCAAAGCAGCTAACGTTCTTGGAGCTTTACCACACGGACAACTTTTTCATTTAGATTTTTTGGTTTTTTGTTTTCTTTTTGTACCTATATGTACCTTTGTACATATACCTAAAAAATT
This sequence comes from Agriopis leucophaearia, assembly GCA_949125355.1. Classification (NCBI taxonomy): domain Eukaryota; kingdom Metazoa; phylum Arthropoda; class Insecta; order Lepidoptera; family Geometridae; genus Agriopis; species Agriopis leucophaearia. The sequence continues at coordinate 541,797 of OX421287.1, forward strand.
AAATGTTTTAGATATATGATCTACAAAATAAAATGTCCGTATTTCTATTTTTATCTCAACACGTGTATCGTTTAATTAAAGGGCCTTACTTGAAAAAGTTACTCAAATTGATCTATGATTAAAAATGCTCTCTCAACTTCTCGCTGTCGGCAATGGCCACACGCAAAACCGAGACACCGCAATTTTAAGCTTAGATTAACTTGAGTAACGTTTTTAAGTAAGGCCGTAAGTGTCAAAGAATAAAATACTAAGTAGGTTGTGAACTTACAAAGCTAAGTTGCAAATGCATTCACTGAGTGCCTGTACATAATGCAGGACGCCATATTGGAAAAAAATATAAAATGGATAACCACTTTGGTAAGCGAAGTGAGCGGTCTAAGCGGCGGCGAGGCCGGGAGATGCGAGGTGGATTTATTACTGGTGAAAATTAATTATTTCAAGTTTTCTCAATTATTTCACAACGAAATTAAACACTCATAAATAATTATGATTTTTATAGAAATCTGTCATCTAGTCTTTGTGATCACGGATACAGCAAGTGTTCAAACATCAGGAATAAACATAAAATTTTCGTCGTGTATTTTGCATGCGATAAAATATTTAAAAGTGTAGTTTTAATGTAGATTTTAGAAGGTAATATTATTGACTTTAGTTTAGTCATGCGTCGTATTGTATTATTATTATTTCCAATGTTTATAATGTAATGTATATTATATTACACACATAGTATGGGATTCTGAGTTGTTAATAAACTTTTCAAAGGTACATATCCCTGATAACTTTGGTGTTGCAGGTATCCATAGGCGATGGTGATAGCTTACCATCAGGTGGCCCATTACATGTATGGCACACAAAAAAAAATATTTTGCGAATTTTAATAAATAGATGTAAGTATGTATTTAAAAATATATATGTATGTATATCAGTCTCTGGTAGCCATATTACAAGCATTGCTTAGTTTGGAGTCAGACGATCATGTGTGCAATAATGTCCCAGATATTTATTTATTTATTTAGATAAAATGGATTTAACCACTTACCTGTGAACATAGTACAATCCTAATATAGTAATAATCTGGGTTACATGGGGGGAGGGGGACTGATGAATTGGTTATTTTATTGCAATCGTGTGTTTGTTCCACTGTAGATCGCATCATGCGAGGAGGCAGTCAAACAAAAGTCTATTTTTTTATAGAGGGAATGACAGTTCTTTTCGCATTTCAATTGTTAGTTTTTATGGAATACGATTAAATGTACGGGTTATAAGATTATCCCGTTATCTCGCAGACTATAGGCTCAGCGGCTTTTAGTGCACTGTGACACAGTTTCACTAAAACGGGTTATGAAATATTGAGTGGAAGCTTTTCATGTTATGGTTTCTTTTTTAACGCGCAACTGTTGTAAATGTGAGAACAGAATCTGTTAGTTTGATTGCATTTTAACCTTTTTTCTAGCCAGTTTTTTTCTGATTTTCTGAGTTATTAACAAAGTGACCGCTCCCGAACATTTTTGATGTGGCAGTATAGTTAAAAATATTCCTTAGTTACTATACCTAATAACCGACATAGTAATTAAAATCTGCAAGTTGAAGTGGCAATGGGCAAGCCACATCGCTCGAAGAACTGATAACTGATGGGGAAGAAAGGTTCTTGAGTGGAGACCGCGAACCGAAAGTCGCAGCGTAGGTAGGCCTCCCACTAGAGGGACCGACGACATCGTGAGAGTCGCGGGCATCCAGTGGATGCAGATGGCATGATGTCGTTGAGTATGGAGGTTAAAGGGGGAGGCCTATGTTCAGCAGTGGACGTCTTCTGGCCGATGATGATGATGATACCTAATCAACATCATCATCATTATCTTGTTCCCACTGCTGTTCTATAATCCACCATGTTGGTGAATGTCTTATGTCTTTGAACTTTTGAGATTCTTGGGCATACTGGTTTTCTCATAATGTTTTCCTTCACCGTTTTTTAACGATGGCTTCAAAACTGTACATAATTTATTTTTCGCTTACTATCAGGCAGCCCATTAGTTCCTTGCCGCCTATGGCATAAAAAAGGTACTACATAAGTGATTGGTGCAGGGCCGAGGAGGACCTGACCGAACCGAAAACCCGTATGAAGCGCTTTGATTCCACTTTTATTGTGCGAACTGCCAGTCTGTGGAATGCGCCGTCTGAATGGGTGTTCCCCGATAGTCACAATCTGGGTGTCTTCAACTCAAAAGTGAATCGGTTTCTTCTAGGCAAGCGTGATCCATTGTAGGCCGCATCATCGCTTAACATCAGGCGAGTTGGCGGCCAAGCGCAAGCCTATTTTACAATTTAAAAAAAAAAAGCTCCAAAATGTCACTCGCACATGCTACAGCTCGGTCACCATCGCTCTAATACCTAATAGTTAAAGTCAAGCTTTCAAACAAAAGTACCTATTGTTATCTATTTTGCGAGACAATAATTCGAAGAAAAAAAAAACTCAAAATAAGACTGAAATCGGGGTTTCCTAAATAAACGTGCTAACTGATTATTATCAGACGACATTAAAAAAAATCATAATTTTCATAATGTTATACATTCTAATGAGAATTCTAATCACTTAGAAATTAAATCATCCATTCACATTGACAAGTATTATTTTGTTCTTTCATCATCATTTAAGACTTGCTAAATCACTTTCTCTTCTCCCCAGAAATATAAATGATAAACATAATTATATATTTATTATTAATTTAATTCCCCCACTGCGTACATAAACCGTAAACGTTAAAATAACCGTTAAAACATGTAATTAACGTCACGCCCCGAGAATAACTCTCGCGGATTAATTAAATGAATTTTGTCACGTCTCCGTCTAATGTACGGCCACTTAACGTGTCGCAGTGCAGCGAGTGCAGTAGCAAACATTCGTTATTAATGATTTATTTTTATTTGGAACACCCACTTCCTTCTGTTTTAATCTACAGAAACCATACATTTTCCGGGATTAAAAGTAGCTTATGGTATTAACTACCTCCTATACTAAATATATACTGTTAGATTATCTGTATTGTACTACATTACTATTTACCCATAGTCCGTAAAAAAAGTTACGATGTTTCCGGAACCGCTTTCTCTCTCTCTCTCTATTGTCTATGGTCGCTCCGGGTGATATAAAGCTAATCTAATTATAACTATAATAAATGTTAACTATAGAGATAGTATCAACTACAATTTATCAGCGTTTAATCTTTTCACCGCCTATAATAAGATTGTATTATAATAATTATAGTTTAAAAAAACACTTTTTATGTCTCTTGCACGCGCGCTGTAAGATCAATAAAAACAAGATGGTGTTGGAGTGAATGAGCCTTTATAGTTGGCGTCTTTCACGCTAGATGGCTCTGTCAGTATAATTAACACAATTGAAGAGGTTAACTTTCGACTTTCCGATTCTTTTCAGATTCGTTCGAAGGCTATTTAAAAATGAAGCTAATGTAAAAAGAATTGCGAATAATAACATTATTATTGTTTTACGAACATAAGTATGCATTCAGAGTTAACAAATCTCAAAGAGGAACTTCAAAAATATTAATTATTATAATTCCATAAAATACTTATCAAATACAATACCTATTTGGTTCAAATCTCAAACTTCCAAAAGTCCTCGAGTTGAATCTCAAGGTCCTCAGTCAAAGTCCTCGGTTGAGTGAAGAGTTGTCGCACTCGGTCCGCTGTGGCACCTCTCAGCATAATGTAAGGGTACTCACAGGCCTCTTGGAATTAGGGTCTCTATTGGCGACGTCACAGACAGGCCACTTGTAAAAAGGCTTTTAGAATGTACCTACTTGTCAGGGTGTTTGGGGTTGTCGTTTGAATTTATTTGATTTGAATATATTTATTCTGTATGTAAGGTAAAAGACATCTTTTGCACAAAAAAATTATTTATGTTATTATGGATATTTGTGTATATTTTTAATTGCCGTTTCTCTAAAATCAGTACCTTTTACTTGTGGACAGTGGATTATAAAGAGACAGATAATATTAATCAGAATATACCAGGTCTAGGACCTGACTATCTTTTCTGCGTGTTATGTGCCCTGCCTACTGCCACTTCAACTTGCTAATCCGGTGGACTATGTCGGTAACTTTCGTTCGTCTACGGATCTTCTCATTTCTCATTCGATCTCGTAGAGAAACCCCGAGCAAAGCCTTCTCCATAGCTCGTTGTGCGAATTTAAATATAAGCTATTTAATTGGCCATTTATTAATTCAGAATTTATATAGGTTTTAGGCTACGACGCCAAATTTCATCCGAAATCAAACGTTACATACAATTTTACAAATTTGTAATTTCAGTGTGTTTAAAAAAAACGGTACATCCTGTATAAGGAAACTCACGTCAATCGAGTGATTTGGGTAGGAAACAGCTTATTTCACACGACTCAAAGGTGACACACATTAGGTGCCTTTGAGAGGCTGCCGCGTGTTAGGCATTTCCTTTTGTGGCGGTGACTTTGACACCTCCCTCTCAACATTTTATTCTTTGCCATTTTTTAACGTTTCTACTCGACTAATATATTGAAACAATTTATTATACACTAACTGCGCTCCGTGGTTTCACACACGTGGACATTCCCTTAGGAATTGTACATTTTTACGGGATAAAAAGTAGGTATCCTTTGTCTGGCCTTCCAAGTATTACCATGCAAAACATATCTGCTGTTCTCTCGCTGTTTTAAAGAGAAACAAACAGACCAAGAAACAAACACACATACGCAATTGCATACACGAAGCGCTTTAATTAATAATTATCAATATAAAAACCGCCTTCTTCAGAACTGGACCAATTTGAAATGGGACCAAGTGGGAAGCACCAGCTTTCAAACAAAATAAAAAATCATCAAAATCGCTTCACCCAGTCAAAAGTTCTGAGGTAACAAACATTTTTAAAAAAACCATTCGAATTGATAACCTTCGTCATCCAGACTACCTGTGACCACGGACACAGATAGTCTGGAATGTCAGTAGTTGAAATGTCAGGAATTAAAATAATGTAAAATACACATGAAAAAACTATGTAAAAAGTAACAATAAAAGATTAAATATCTATCTACAAAATTAATTTAGTTCAGCGTTACTCACACATTGTTTAGACTTCAAAAATGTATATTAAGATTGCTTGGAAGAGATTGCTTATAGCGATAAGGCTGCCAATTGTCACACTGGTTTTATATTGTTGTCCTATGTAGGTCATCACTGGGGTGAACTAATACAGAGCCATTTTATTATGGAAACTGACGTGGTTTTCACACATTTTATTTATATTACACGGGAATTACTCACGTAAGATTAGGCCGGATACTCCGACTATAGTTTCACCCGCATACGGTGGCATAATACAGAGCTATCTATACAGGGTTACGCAGGGTTATATAGACTGTATAACCTGAAAAGAGGTCATTGTAATTATCATTATGAATAACGTTAACTATGGAACTAACCCTGAAATCGCGCAAAAAATACCAGCTGTTTCATATATTTTGTCGAGTGTCAATGACCGTTTTCTATGGAATAGTAGGTTTTTTCACGATTTTAGGGTTAGTCCCATAGTAAACATTGTTCATCATGATGAGTACCATCACCTCCTTGTGGCTTAGCACAGCCTATATGCGTAACCTTCTTTATGCTATATATTTATAAGATTGCTAACTTAGAAAGCTTAAGATTTTTTTTTAAATTAAAGATAGGCTTGCGTTTAATCGCCAGCTCGCCTGATTTAAACGATGATGCGGTCTACGATGGAGCATGCTTGCCCATGAGGTGCCTATTCACTCTTGTCTTGAAGAGACCCAGGTTGTAAGATTGGACCCCTCCATAGAGCGTTCACGAGAAGGCTCAAGCATTCTCTAATTTATTGTGAGTTTTTTTTTATTAGAGATTTTTCAGTGTTCTCGTGAACATGGTGCATGAAGAAGGAACCGATTCACTCGTGATTTGAAGACAATATGACAGTCCCGGTGGCTCAGTTAGTAGTGAATCTACCTTCTGCGCGTGGGGGCGTGGGTTCGATTCCCACCTAGAGCAAACATTTATGTGATGAACATTTGTGTTCATGTCTGGGTGTTAATATCTATTTAAGTATCTATTTAAAAAATATATATGTACGTATATCAGTCTCTGGCAGTCATATTACAAGCTTTGTTTAGTTTGGGTTCAGATGACCATGTGTGCGAAAAAAAAAACATCATCCTATCATCTGGTCATAATAGCGAGCGGGATCCTGCAACCGGCTGCAACACCACCACTAACTTGGTCCCGCAAGTCTGTAACGACTACGTGCCACTTCAACACTAACTAATACATAAAGCACGCAGCTCACTATAATTAGAGATGTACCTGTGCGCTGTTTTGGCCGAATAATAATAGTAGATTAGTAGCCAAGGGCTGTAAGGCATCAATTGCAGCCCGAGATATTTAGGCGCCCTCGCTGCGCTCGTGCGCCTATAGTTCGAGGGTGCAATTGATGCTTACACCCGAGCTAACTACTCTGCTTTACATATCGATTGTGCGGTAAATAGAAAAAAACCGACATTACAAGAATAAAACATTTTATTAGTTAACATTTATAGTGAAATGAGAACAATTTTCAAATTTTAGGGACAGGTGTTTTTTGGGTGTGTTAATAGTTTGAGATTGTAATATTTGTTGGTCATGGACAAAATCTGACGGGATGAAGCTTTCTTCAGCAGAAGTTGATGGTTGCGGATCATCTCTTGAGAAAGATTTTTCATTTTTGAAAGCTTAATAGTTTCCGAGTTTCCGTTATTCATCATTCAGCCCAATGACAAAAGAGGTCGCTTCGCTATTCCTGCCTTTTTTCATCTTTTTTTAAATTATTTTTTTCAAAAACGAAATTGAGCTTCGCCGTTCGATATTTAAAATTGATGACTATTATACTCATACGAGTTTAACATGAAGCATTTCAAAAAGGTTATCTACAACTTACTTATCCGGACTGTCAAAGCACTGTCAACACTCGTGTCAACAGCGGTGGTTTATGCTTACCATCAAATTGATCGTTTGTTTGTTTGTTTGCCGTTCCTTTACATATATATATTTCGTTTTTGGCCAATTGTATTTTTTTTATGATACTGAGTGACGAGACGAGCGAAGTCGCTCGCCTGATGACTCTTCACGGTTGCCCAAAACAGCTCAACGTCACTCAGAATTTTGAACTTCAACAGTTCAAAACCCTGGATGGCAATGCACTGCGCTCGTCACCCTGAGATATAAGATGTCAAATCACTGTGTGCCCTGTAATTTCGCTAGAAACATTGCCTTTCAATCCGAACCACAGTAATGTTTGCACACTACTGCTTGGCGGTTGAATAACTGGCAAAGGTGTGGTACTTGCCCAGGCTAGTACTGTACTGATAACAATAAGTATTCCGGCCAAAAACACCATCACTGTAAACTATCAGCATACATCGTCCTGCTATGCATCGTAAGTTAGCAGCACTATGTAGCTTTATTAAATTTCGCAAGCTTGTACTAAAGCTTAGTGCAGATGGTATTGTTCCCCGAGGAGAAATCTCGGAGATGAAGAGTTGTTACTAACTTGAACAAACGAGAAATCGAAAAACTACGAAAAAAATTGACTATAATAGGTTCTTCAAAAGGGCTATTAATATAGTCTTTAAGTATTAACGTACTCGTATCTATGATCTGAGTTGCAGGTATCCGTATAGGCGACGGTGATCGCTTACCATCAACGGTCCGTCAGCTCTTTCTCATTCTTTATCGACAATTTTCTTGCGATGAAGCCAGATTTAGATATAATTGCCGACAAATTTAAATCCTTGGATTCCGCCATCGCTTTCTTAGGGAATATCAATATGTTTATATGTACCTATAAGTCGTACGTTTATTCATTGACTTACTGTTCGCTTTAGTAAATTCTGTAAGTACAGTAAGCATTTAATCACACTAATATCATATATGTGAAAGTTTGAATGGATGTATGGATGGATGGATGTTTGTTACTCAATCACGCAGAAACGGCTGGATGGATTTAGATGAAATTTGGAATATACATTGCTTATGTCTTGGATTAACACATAGCCTACTTTTCATCATCATCTATTTTCATCACCATGCGGGTGAAACCGCGGGGCGCAGCTAGTGAATAATAAAAGAACTTCTCCCACTGTCTGTACTCTGCCTTTATTCTTACGGACTCAATGTTCTAATATACAAGTTTGGTTCTCAAAACATGTTCTCGTAGCGCAGGACTCATGTTTTGTAACATTGTTCAACTTTAACACATCCCTATGTTAAGGGTGAAGTTAGCTAAGTAAATTCCGATACAAGTGTTTTAACTTTTTAACGAGATCTTAAAGAATTAGCGAAGTGAAGTCTTTGTTACTATTCAGCCGCGAATAGTATGAGATCCGACTGCAGAATTACTTCGGTCATCGAGTTTTTGCTTAAAACCAAATTTTTACGCATATTTATGTTTAGGAGAATATATATCAACCAACCAAATTATTGTTAATTAATTTATGGGAAAAAATTTCATTCACTTGGTTTTTAAATAAAATATCGTCCACTTCCAACTATCGATCGCTAACTCGCCTGATGTTAAGCGATAATGCGGCCAACGATGTATCACTTGCCTAAACGAAACCGATTCACTCATGATTTCAAGAAACCCAGATTGTAACTCGATTGCAATCTGGGTGTTTTAAAGTCAAAAGTGAATCGGTTTCTTCTAGGCAAGCGTGGTCCAACGTAGGCCGCATCATCGCTTAACATCAGGCGAGTTGGCGGACAAGCGCAAGCCTATTTCACGATAAAAAAACTACAAGGGAAGCACCAGCTTTCAAATAAAAAAAAAAGATTCATCAAAATCGGTTCACCCAGTTGAAAGTTCTGAGGTAACAAAAAAAAACAGTTGAATTGAGAACCTCTTTCTATTTGGAAGTCGGTTAAAAAATGGTTCAGCAGTTTGGAAGCTACGATGCCAGACAGACAGATTGATACATACATACACAGACATATTTTTTTTTATTTCAGCCGTGGTCATCCCATTGCAGGGCAAAGGCCTCCCTTCCTTTCTTCCACTTCTCTCTGTTCTGTGCTATGGTGGACCAGTCTGTTGCGTGGGAGTTAAGCTCGTCCCAACATCTTTTTCTGGGTCTTCCAAGGGGTCGTATGGCATGCGGCAGCCATTCTGTAGAGGTTCTAGCCCACAGGTCACTCGACACACAAATACACGCGTTAAATTTATAACACCCCTGTTTGTGTGTAAAATAGGTGTGACCCCACAAACAGCTACAAATCATAAATACATACATCATGGTGTATTGAGAGCAAGGACCCCCGAACATGCATCTCCACCGAGTTATACCCATTGTCGGAGTTATACCCGTATCACATGGCACTATGGCGAGGCAATCATAGTGAAAAATCACCGCCTCAAGGGCCCCGAGTGGCGATTTGTCCGATTTTTTGTCGTATTCTTGTCGCCATAATGTAAGGCTAGGGTTTGAATGGAAAACAGTGACAAAGTTTTAAACAAAATCTCACTAATATTATAAATGTGAAAGTTTGGATGAATGAATGTTTGTTACTCAATCACGCAGAAAAGACTGCATGGATATGGATGAAATTTGGAATATACATGTCCTGGATAAACACATAAACAACTTTTAATCATCATCATCAATTTTCATCACCATGCGGGTGAAACCGCGGGGCGCAGCTAGTAAATTAACATATTCATTTAAAACGTTATTATCACCATGTCTGGTCGAAGCATACCGTGACCATAATGCTGGTTGGTTGCTTTACACAACGCATCGGTATTGCAATCCAACGCGGCAATGCGACCAGCAGTGCCAAGGGGCCTACGCCTAACTCTAAACGCAGGCCCGAATAGATGCAGTTTGCAAAATCACGTAAACGCGAACCTTAACGCGCCGAGGTACGGTTTGCGGTCGCGTGATTTTGTAAACTGCACCTATTCGAGCCAGCGTTTAGAGTTGGGCGTAAGGCCCCTATTTCTGCAATCAATAAGCATTCCAACGCTGTCCAACATCAGCTACTGTCCGGAAGTATAGGTCCATCCTTCAGCCGGAGAGTGGGTCTATAAATTACAAAGAGCGTTCGGTAATGTTCCCGCGGTAGACCTGAGGTTTTAAACGAGGACTCAAGGACTCTTTGCCGCTTATTGAGGTGAAATAGAGATTTTGGGAAATTTGAGAATAGATGATCATGCTGTCCGTAATACTTTTTTTTTATGATACTGAGTGACGAGACGAGCGAAGCCGCTCGCCTGATGGCTCTTCACGCTTGCCCATAACAGCTCAACGCCACTCAGAATTTTGAACTTCAACAGTTCAAAACCCTGGATGGCAATGCACTGCGCTCGTCACCCCGAGATATAAGATGTCAAATCTCTGTGTGCCCTGTATATTCGCTGGAAACATTGCCCTTCAATCCGGAACACAGTAGTGTTTGCACACTACTGCTTGGCGGTTGAATAATTGGCAAAGGTGTGGTACTTCCCCAGGCGGACTCTGCAAAAGGTTATGGGAAGCTGATAATGGTTATGGGAAGATTAATGTCGTTCGTAATCTTTTTTGAACGGATTAATCCAGTTCAATATTAATTTGATTCGTTTAATTTTTATAAATATCCCGTCCATAATCATATACCTGTGTCGATCGGTCCGGTCTAAGGCGATGTTGTAATCGTGCGATACGAGCTATTTTGTTGCACAAACGTCATTAAAAATAAAACGAAATTATCTTTAACAGCTGAATGGATTTAGATGAAATTTGGTATGGATACATATACTCAGTATAACATAGAATAGGGTGAAACTGCGGGATGAGGCTCATAAAATAAAAGTAAAGCTCTATTATTTAAGACAGCCCCGTTAGTTTAGTTTGTAGTGAACCAGCCTTCTGCGCTTGGGGGCGTGGGTTCGATCCCCACCTAGGACAAATATTTGTGTGATGAACATTTGTGTTTGTTCTATGTCTGGGTGTTAATATCTATTTAAGTATGTATTTAAAAATATATATGTATGTATATCAGTCTCTGGCAGCCATATTACAAGCTTTGCTTAGTTTGAGGTCAGATGACCATGTGTGCAATAATGTCCCAGGTATTTATTTTATTAATTATTATTTTATCATTTTGAGACAATACTTTAATACAAGGAATGTCCAGCTCGGACCTTCTAAGCACTTCATTCCACGACACGGAGGTAACACGGACACTTCTCACAATAAGGGAAAAAGGAAGAAATATACGGAGTGAAATGTTTGGAGGAAGCCAGAGCGAGACTCACGACCTGAAAAAAATATCCAAAATAATAATATGTTTGCTGTATGAAGTAGGTAAAAATCCTTTTTTCCTCCTCCTCTTTAGAAGTCAACCGACTTCCCGCCGAAACCGTGGGGCGCAGCTAGAATCATATATGTGAAAGTTTGGATGGATGGATGGATGTTTGTTACTCAATCACGCAGAAGCGGCTGGATGGATTTGGATTAAATTTGGAATACACATTTCTTATATCCTGGATTAACAGATAGGATACTTTTCATCATCATCACCAATTTTCATCACCACGCGGTGAAACCGCGGGGCGTAGCTAGTATATATAAAGAGTCAGGTAAAGTGCACATGATACAGGTTGGGCACCATCGCTTTTAAGTACCTAGTTAATATAGCTTCATTCATTCATTCAACGTATAAGAGCGTATCTCTTGTCGGTTGAGTAACTTCCAGGCTTGACGGTCTTCTGCCAGCGTTTTCACCTCCCTATACGACATGACATTTGCCTTTTTTTATTTGGTCTACGAATACTCTTCTTGGTCTTCCCGGTCCTTTCTTTCCTTCTACCTTTCCCTCTATGATAGTTTTCATTAATTTATCATGTCGTACAAGGTGGCCAAACATCTTCCCTCTTCTAGTCTACCATATCTAATACGTCTTTTTTTTTCTGTCCAGCTTATACTTTCCATGCGTCTCTAACACCACATCTCAAATGCTTCCAGTCTTTCTCGATCTTTTTTAGTCATCGTCCACGTCTCACTTCCAACGTGTGTACATACAGTACATTGCTCTAAATAATAAAATAAACTACATATATTAATAAACTAACTATATTTATATATTAATACTAGCTGTACCAGCGACTTCCTTCGCGATTTCTTTCGAAAAAAATAGCCTATGTCCGTCCTCATGATACATACTATTACCTACCAAAATTTTATCGAGATCGATATGTAGCAAACAGACAGAGTTACTGTCGCATTTATAATATTATATAGTGTGGACAGCTTATTTATTATTAATTTTTAAGGTAAGTTTAAATCGTTTTTTTTTTAAACCTCCGACAAAAGAGCTAATAATCGCAAGCGGCTAAACAGATTTTCTTGAGCTAAGAACACTCTCGACCAAATCACCTTTCTAATAAACAAAAAAACTAAATCAAAATTGGTTCAGCAGTTTTCGAGCTACGATGCCACAGAAAGATAGACAGATAGATACACAGACACACCGTCGTTTCCCTTGTTTTTATATATATATATATATATTTAATACATTTACACCATGGACAAAATCGTCCATGCCTTTGGGTGTGCATGTAACAAAAAAAAACTCAGACGTATAAATATTAACATCATTTGACTTAAATTAAACCATCGACAAAAATCATCCTTGATTAAACTTAAATACTAGCGAGTTCATCTTTTTTTATTTATTTTTTATCTAATAACTATGTGTAATTAAACATGTTTTTTTTCTCGTTTTGCGCACTTCACAATGTAAATTTAAATTTATAATATGATTCCTTGGGAGTTAAAGTATAAACCTTACTTCATATTAAAAATTTCACAGCCCGTGTGTCCCTCAAAAGGCCCAGCGGGGTTTCACAAAAATTCGCACAGACAAAAAACGTTCCCTCATTAAGCGCCTTAGGTCTGGTAATTTCGTCGCGCATTTACATTTCTGTTTATTTGTCTGTTTGTTTGTCCACTCGTCCTAATTGGAGCGCATACAGTAACATATTAAATGCTCTACATTCATGATAATACACGTACCCAAATACTCGTGTAGAGAACGGGACGCACGTACTCGGAGTATCTACTAATACTTGTTTGGATAATGACGACCTTTTTTAGGTCTTTATACGCTTTGGGACATGGAAAGGGTGAGTTTTGTGTTGTTATTTTAACATTTTACACAGTTTTGTGTAAAGCGCGATTTTTTGAATTATCACGTTTTTGCATTAAGGTGAAACGTTTCACTTGGGCGGGAAATTCAAGTTTTAAACAGTTTTTTTGTTCTTGTAGCTAGGCCGAGTAATTATTGTAAGCGATAATGATGTTCGCGAAAATTGATTATTATTCTTTACAAACTCGCGTAAAGTTATTCATCTCCAATGCACATTATTACATACATTTGTCAATGAACAAATTTATGCTGTTTCAAACGGTTTATTGCCAAATGTAAGTAATATGGTGAGTAACTGTATAATAGCTGTACATGATAATGTAAAAAACGACCAACAATTTTCGCGAACACTATGCTGTTTCACAATAATTACCCGGCCTAGCTACAAGGACAAAAAAAACTGTTTCAAATTTGATTTTCCCGCCAAAGTGGAACGTTTCACTTTAATGTGACCTATTTAATAAATATGTTTACTTTTATGCAATTATAAAGTAAATCCACACTAATATTATAAATGCGAAAATAACTCTGTCTGTCTATCTGTTTGCTACATAATCACGGCTTAACCGATCACAATTAAATTTTGTATGGTTTTTTTCTAAAGAAATCGCGGACGAAGTCGCAGCTACAGCTAGTATATCTATACGTCATACTGAGTGTACCATTTTGGAATGATTTAAGTCAAATATTCATCGAAATTTTAGCATATTTGCAGGTTTCACAACACAAAGTAATTGAAAGTAGACCAAACACACAATGAACTTATAGATCACCAAAAAGCAACGCGCGCTCTATCAATATTTGGATGGGTGATCGTAGAGTAGGTGGCCCTGCCACGAAGGACTTATTTAGTACCCAAATAAATTGTTTGTAATGTTTAGTTTCGATGCCATTACTTAAAACTGGTGAAGGAAAACATCGTGAGGAAACCGGTATGTCCAAGAACCTTACAATTTCAAATATATATGATATTCACCAAGATGCACTGGGCTTCTCTCTCTGGACGTGTGTCCCAGCAGTGGGAACATGGTAGGCTGATGATGATGATGACACTGTCTCGACAAACAGACAAACCGTCACACAAATATCTACGGCAGCTTGCTTCAATTAGAGACAAACTTTGAAAACACTTTCACATAAGTATCATCGTAACATTAAGTATTATAAACATTTCCCTTCCATATTTTCTGCAAACGACCGACCATTTTCCTACTAACTTTTAATATGCGCCCTCCACATACATAATACATACACACGTACGTTGTTTGTGTATAGATATAGGTCATAAAACTATGTCACCCTCTTATATGTACGTAAAACATCGAAATGAGGAAAGCGATGATGCAATCTGAATTATATTTAAGATTACAGTACTTAAGCTCAGAAAGTGTTTTATTTTGTTTTCTTTGAGCTTGAATCTTGGATTTTAACAGGACTACACAAAATTTTAACATGTTCACAATTTTACCATGACCGCAATTTTAACACGTTTATAATTTTAACATGACTGACCAAAATTATAACATGACTACAATTTTAACAATTTACTTATTTCAAATTTACTTTACTACTTTAGTATATTTGGATATTATTCCAAATATACTAAAGTAGTAATAAATACCTAACTAAATTAAATCTAAATTGAACTGAATACCTATCCTGATCTATCCATAACTATAAACTATAGATAAAAAACTGCACTATGGTCACTGTCTTCGGGTGGGTGCCTAAAAAGCTAGAAAAATAAAAAAATATTAACATGACGACAAATTTCAACATGGCTACAATTTTAACATGACTTCAATTTTAACATGACTACAATTTAAACATTACCACAATTTTAAAATGACAACCTACCTACTTCACCAAAACTTAATTTTTGTGTTAGTTTCATAAAGTAAAGAAATAATGCTTCTGTCCCCACAAATTATTCCAAAACTAATCTTTCATCACATTTTTCATCGCTCGAAGAAAATTTTAAATTTTTCACTTACGCCCGCGAATCTTTCGAACAACTCGAATTAATCAAAAAAGTACATCTGTCCCCTATTTATTAAAGACGTTAGCCCCAGATTTATGTAAGTAGATTAGCCGCCAGTTAAAAACTTTGGGGAACTCTGGACGTGTTTCGGCGAAGTGAAAACTTAGTGAAAAAGTTTGGTTTTCCGCGGTAAAAGTGTTTTTGTGTGTTTATGAGTAATTGAGTATACTTGAGGTTAGAGGCACAATATTTAACAATAATAAATAAAATTAAATATTTAAAAAAATGGTATCGGCCAACGATATATATATGTGGTACATTGAATTCATTAAAAAAAGTATATATATAACCTGCGAATATAATAAGTAATAATATATATATATATATATATATTCATATTTCAAACAAAATTTTGACAAGTACTTCACGTGCTATCTATCACAAACGCCAGTTCGATTGTGACTGAAGTCAATAAGGCCCATGGGCCTAAGTTGAAAATTTTACTTAACTATTTTAAATTTTACTTCAATTACAGTGACGACTCAAAATGGTTCTTGACACAAAGAATGCTATGGCTTTGGTAACCAGGATTTCGTGAAGATCACTCTACAGGGTGACCCTTGAATAATTATAGCTGTTAAAGTAACAACACACACGAAATTTTAACCTAAAAAATTTCAGCAATTATTTATTCTAAAAAATTATAAATGTTTCACGGTTCTAAAAAAAACAATACTAAGTAATCAAATCATTTCATCATCATCATCAGCCATAAGACGTCCACTGCTGAACATAGGCCTCCCCCTTTAACCTCCACACTAAACGACAACCTGCCATCTGTATCCACTGGATGCCCGCGACTCTCACGATGTCGTCGGTCCCTCAAGTGGGAGGCCTTCTACGCTGCGTCTTCCGGTTCGTGGTCTCCACTCAAGAACCTTTCTTCCCCATCGGTTATCGGTTCTTCGAGCGATGTGGCCTGCCCATTGCCACTTCAACTTGCAAATTTTAATAGCTATGTCGATGACTCTGGTTCTTTGTTGAATATCCACGTTCCGGATTTTATCGCGCAAAGAAACTCCGAGCATAGCTCTCTCCATTGCCCGTTGTGTGACTCTGAGTTACTCCAAAAGGCCAACAGTTAAGGACCACGTCTCAGTACCAACTCTTTATATATGTCTACCTTAAAAACTAACCACAACATTATTCTCATGTAAAAAGTTGAACATTTATGCGTATAACAAACAACATTATACCTCCCGAAGCGCTCAAAAAAATCTATTACACCCTACAACCATTAGCGACGGGATATCCACAAAAACCTCACGATTATACAGGTTGAGTCAAACTGAAGAGACGAGAGAGGGAAAATAACAAAAGTTAGAAAAAAATATTATTTTAACAATTAGTTTAGTAGGAAAGTATTTATATGTCGTTTTTTTTATTGGATTGTTATTTAAGTTATTGTAAATAAATATTAGACATACACATTATAAAAAATACCTGCATTAATATTGAAATTGAAGTTAGAAAAACAAATTAAATAGTGTTTGAGATCTGGCTGCTTCTGGAACAATTAACTTTTTTTCTGTAACCGTTACTCTAAACTGTGATTAGTTAGTAATAGACATTATGGTTTAAATATTTTTACTCTAGGGTCTAGTCCAGTATAAGATCGAAAATAATAAAAATTGGTTTGTTTGTTTTTAACGAGTAACATAAGCGAGTTTCGTAAAAAAAATGCGTGAATAATTACTTTATTTTTCAACAATATCATTATTATGGTCGTGAAAATACTACTTTAAATGAATGAAAATGAAATGAAATGAAAATGAAATATTTTTATTCCAGATATACATCCATATACAAAATTTAAAAAATTAAAACTTAACACTAAACGATAACATTATTTATAAAAATTAAAACTACTTGGTTTAAATTATACTATTTAAACCAAGGATCCATAGATCGTCCTTGTTTATACAAAACAGATACTACTTTTTTATCTACTAATTGCTACTTTGTTTGTTTTTTAAATGTATTATTGTATCTATCGTAAATTTTTGAATCAACCATTGATATTTTTAGTACTGATATTTATTTATGTTGTTATGAGTGTTAAGTCATTTTCCTTTCCTTTTCCACTGATTTTACTCACCCCGTATAATATATAGCCCGAAATTTATATCTCCCGCTTGATGCGCGCTATCATTTCTTTCTGTCATCTCCTTCCGCGTAACACTTATGATTTATCGAACATGTGGTTAATTTTAGGGACGCTTTGGCAGACAGGATGCAGTGTTCGGTCACTGTCAGTGATCTGACAGATAGATTTTTTGTTAGGTTTTGGCTCCGCACGGTTTGTTTATTACACATAGGCAAATGACTGTAATTATTTTTGCAATAGGAGGTATAGCGAAAGGCGATTTAAAAAACTGCTCATAATACTAATGCGATGGGAGGCGTTGACGGTTAATGGCGAGACACAGATCTGAAGATTTTGCGTTACCAAAAACGAAGAAAGTTCAATGAAAGAAAATGAAAGAATGTTCAATACACAAAGTCTTGCTTTTTTTGTGTTAATTCAAAAGAAATATGACAAAAAAGTCATATGGTAGTAAGTAGTCAGTTGTAATTTTTTTATGTCATTCTTAGAAAGTGTTGTTTTTTTTATCGGATTTTCAAAAAAGAGGCGGTTCTCAACTCAACTTTTTTATTTTATTTCTATGTTTATTACCTCAGAACTTTCGTTTTTTTTTCGACTTTCGGCTAAGCGATTTTTATGATTCTTTTTTTATTTGAAAGCTGATGATTCCATTTCAATTCAGTCCAGTTTATGAAGTCAGTTTTTTATATTGATAATTAGTCATCGAAGAAATGCGAAAATAACGAGAATCTGTGATATCTCGTCAGTGCCATCTATAGATGATTCTAGAACTATGTTTATCCAGCTGTCAGAAAACCTCCCATTAAAGTAACTGATTTTTGACAACCACTAACTTTAGGTGCCAAAGCTGCCGGAACCTGATTGTACTACATAAAAACCACTTGGTCTCTCCTCCTCTTTTGTCTTATCTACCCCTTACTATCAAAATAAATGTATTTCATTTGTTCTACAGAACGCCTGGTTGCAAACAACATTCGAGCACAGATTACAAAATAAAAGATGGACAACTCACACACATGTTTGTTCAAGACACTGCCAGTTTATCATTTAGGAAATGTTACTTTAAAAAAACTTTATAACTTGGAGTACGTCGGATATACTGAAGAAGTGGAGAACTTGATTGACTTGACTGCCCCGGTGGCGCAGTTGGTAGTGAACCTACCTTCTGTGCTTGGGGGCGTGGGTTCGATTCTCATCTAGGGCAAACATTTATGTGATGAACATTTGTGTTTGTTCTATGTCTGGGTGTTAATATCTATTTAAGTATATACTTAAAAATATATATGTACGTATATCAGTCTCTGGCTGCCATATTATAAGCTTTGCTTAGTTTGGGGTCAGATGTCCGTGTGTGCAAAATGTCCCAGATATTTATTATTTATGAGATATTTACTTTTAAAAGTTTCTTAAAACTGTACCTGGCTGGTTTATACACTTTCATATTCCGCACGTCATTCACACATGGATGTGAAATGTTAAAGTTGTCCATCTGTTATTTTTACTCGATGGAACAGTACTGAAGCAAGTCTGATAAATCGTTGAGAAAATAGACTATTACTGCTATAGTTTAAATCAGTAGCTTAACTTGATTGTTTTCGCATTTTTGAGAAATAATAAGGAATATACGTCTGTTCTGTTATACCATTTTGTAAACGAAAACAAATCTAACAACATTAAAATTATCTCCACATCATTGAATATCGATAAGAGAGAAAAAATGGCATCATTTTAACATGTCAATGTCAGTTCAAATTTACAACATTTTATCAGAATTATTAACGCCTTGAGTTTTAGCGCTGAAGTGAAAAGAAATCCCACGTGATTGTTTAATTTTCCTTCACTAGTGTATTTTCGAGTATTAATACATAATAATGATGTTTTTTTTTAAATACATATTCGTGAACATGCTCGAGTGTGGTTAAATGATATAACGAGGTGAAACAATTCACTAGGGCATGACTTGTACTTGATCATGACTTGCTTGATTTGACTATGACTATGACTTGTTTATCGATATTTAATAAATATTGAAATTCAATATTTGACAATGCCAAATGCATAAGATGCGCGACGCCAAAATCCTCTCTTATCTAAGTAGTTGCATTATTTCACTCCCATGAATAATTAAAGTTATCTTTATACATATATTATACAAAAATATATACTGTCTAGCTTAGTATACTTGTATTATAACGTGGAAAAACTTTCTCCAGAAGGTTGTATCTATTTTTGAAACCTTGAGTACTGACTGATCCTCTATAATAACAATCGTAGAGGGTAACAAAAATTACTGGTGAAATGTAGCCGAGTCCAGGGCCAAAGAAGGCCATAACTAATGGACTGTATGGACTATGGACGTATAAGTATGGACTCTACAGTGCATCAACCTCAGATCACACAAACATGAGGGATATTCCATAGTACAATTATTGTTCGTGTTCAATCACACTAATAACACTAATATCATATATGTGAAAGTTTGGATGGATGGATGGATGTTTGTTACACAATCACGCAGAAACGGCTGGATGAAATTTGCTATTTACATTGCTTATGTCCTGGATTAACACACAGGCTACTTTTCATTATCATCATCACCGATTTTCATCACTACGCGAGTGAAACCGCGGGGCGCAGTTAGTATCATATATGTGAAAGTTTGTATGGATGGATGTTAGTTACTCAATCACGCAGAAACGTACACGTGAAGAAACCCGCCTAATATCAAATTACAGTCTACGAAACTGCGTAGCACTTTGCTACGCGATTCATCATCATTATCATTTACTGCCTCTCCACTACTAAAGGCCATCAGTAAGTCAAATTTTTTTTGTCTTGAGCTACGCGAAACACTGATCGATAAACTAATAATAGTTCACCCATAATCCGCTAGATGTCACCAAAACAAATTCCGACGAACGTCCAATAACTTCGTCAACTTCAACACAAACTTAGTCTAAACTACACCCAACTTAAAACATACTTGAAGCTTAACCCGTTACATTTGCATAATGCCCGGGGCGTACACAGCTCGAATATAACTTGGCATCGTGACGTGGAGATTTACGTGTACCGCGGTGGAATTAGATATGGTGACTGCTTAACTAGTGTTTATCTTTCGTTAATGAGGAACTGCGTAAACAATTTTATGTTGGGTTTATCGGATTATACAAAGGGATATTTTGTGAGTTTAGAGTTGCATAAGGAGCCCTCTTTAAGGTTTCGTAGACCTACAAGGAATCCGAATAAGTTCATTCTGTCTCTCTGTCTGTCTGCTTGAACTTATAAAATAGTAATAGACATAAGAGAACGCCATGTCCCGGTCTCGCGCTGTCTCTCGCCTGTCGACGACTTGGAACTCGCGCAACTCCTACTCTACGACTTCTTTACACGCTAGAGGGTTACGCATATAGACTGTACTAAGCCCAAAGGAGGTCATTATAATATGTATTATGAACAGCTTTTACTATGGGACTCACCCTGAAATAGCGAAAAAAATCTCCTGATCCATACATTCTGTCGAGTGTCAATGAGCGTTTTCTATGAAACAACAGATTGTTTCGTGATTTCGGGGTTGTTCCCATAGTAAAAGTTGTTCATAGTGATGCGTACAATGGCCTCCTTACAGTTAAATACAGTATATATGCAGAGCCCTGTATAAACGCCCAGATTGCAAACAGATTGTAGCTACACAATCCAGATCCAATATAACTGAGGCCCACTCTGCACATCCGACTCGACTAGATCTATTCCAAATCCCAAATGAGTTATTAATATAATCGGCACATGGGTTATTTAAGCCTTTACAGGGTTGCCAGCACCGACTTGTTAGCTGATGTTGATGAGTATAGTAAATACGCAAGAGATACCTTCCACAGTTTTGTAAATGCTGTTGGCTCAGTTTATGTTAACGTCAAATGGAATTACGTTATTTTTGTTTAGATTTGTGTAGTTCACATAGTATTTATAGATCACAATAATTTACATCATCATCAGCCAGAAGACGTCCACTACTGAACATAGACCTCCCCCTTTAACCTCCACACTGAACGACATCCTGCCTTCTGTATCCACTGGATGCCCGTGACTCTCACAATGTCCGTTCATCTCAGTCTTAAAATAATTACTTTAAGTTTACTAAGTCATACTATTATTTATTATTTTTAAATGTACTCAGGTATTCATCAATTCTAGTATCTTTTTCCCTAAAGTTATATTGTGTGTTAAATATAATATTTGAAGGTGCTTCGATAAGATATGAAGCTGAATTTTCGTCTTCTTAGGTGGCAACCCTGAGGCATATTTTGGCAATGGGAATTAATTTAGCAACTTTGTCCGTAGTTTTCGCTGTAATCTGTGCAAATGTTGCCATCGCTGGTTTACAATAATTTACTGAGTTAACACGATTTCGATATGGATGACCTAGTTTTCTGTTCGTGTCTATATTGTCTATGCCAGAATTAGCTTATATTTGCTTCATTATTATTAATAATGTGAGTAATGAATAATTATAAAACAGGCATACTAACTAATCAAATAAGGCATACTAAAAAATGTTTAGATATAAAAAAAAAACATGTGTTATCCCCTGACGCAAACAGATAGATGTTATAAGTTTAAAGTGTGTATCTAGAGTTGCCAACTTTTTTTTAGGAAAATTGAGAATATACTCTGACGAAAATTTTTTTTTTACCTATACCTTTGTTTTATATCTATTTTTACCTATATTTAATAATGCGCGATTTGTCCCGATAAATATTAAAACATATACTCTGACGAGTATAAAAAACTGGCCGAGTGTGAGTCGGACTCGCGCACGAAGGGTTCCGTACCACTATCTATAAAAACGGCAAAAAAAAACAAGTTTGTTGTATGGGAGCCCCTCTAAATATTTATTTTACTCTATTTTTTAGTATTTGTTGTTATGGTGGCAACAGAAATACATCATCTGTGCCAATTTCAACTGTCTAACTATCACGGTTCATGAGATACAGCCTGGTGACAGACTGATGGACAGACGGACCTTAGTAATAGGGTCCCGTTTTACCCTTTGGGTACGGAACCCTAAAAAGCATTTGAAAATGTATTTATTAAAATGTTTAAAAGCACATTTTCTTGTGCTCTTAGCACACTGTAATATTTTTTAATGTGTTGTAGGAATTACACTAGAAATTAAAATCTTACAACATGAATATTCCGTTCCATTATATGCGTATATAAGAAATTAAGTATTTTCGATACTTTTATTTTCTTCAAAAGTATAATAAAGCAAAATAAAGTAGGATAGGTACTTTACTTTAGAGAATAGTTAGCAAACCTATGTGTATCCGTCTGTCGTATCGTAGCTCCAAACCTATGTGTATCCGTCTGTCGTATCGTAGCTCCAAACCTATGTGTATCCGTCTGTCGTATCGTAGCTCCAAAACGAATGAACTGGTTTTAATTTAGTTTTTCTTTTAAAGGTGACTTAAACGAGAATATTTTTAGCTATAATTCAAGAAATTCTGTTCAACTATTTGAAGATGATCAGCTCTTTTATAAAAAAAACTTAATATAAGTTTTATTTATAAAAATGTAATTATGTAAAAAAATATACTTTTTTACTTATTTTTCTTCTCGTTGGGAATGAAGTTATGATAATAAATATTTTTTTAGTATGATTGGGTGATTAAAATGTATAAATTGGTAGATATAGAAGATAGCTTCGTTAGTTCGATTCCCATCTAGGACAAACATTTGTGTGATAAACATTTGTGTTTGTTCTATGTCTGGGTGTTAATATCTATTTAAGTATGTATTTAAAAATATATATATGTATGTATATCAGTCTCTGGCAGCCATATTACAAGCTTTGCTTAGTTTGGGGTCAGATGACCATGTGTGCAATAATGTCCCAAATATTTATTTATGTAGAGCTGTAGGAATTTTATGCTCTGAGAGTCAAATAAATACATCGTGATAATAGTCTAGTTTTACTCGGAACGTTGTTTTTATGTTTTTTTAAAGGTACACGGGTTTGGGGCTTGTATGTAGGTTTTATAAGTAGGTTAAAATTTTCTCCAAAGTTTAATTTGAAAACAAATTCATTGCGGTTGTTTTAGCTATGTTTGTTGAAAAACTGCCCAGCGATTTAAAAGTTATGAGTTCCTTTCTGAATTGGTCGTGGATTGATTTTAATAGATTCCAAAAAGTGGGGGATCTCAATTCAGTTGTGTTTGTTTGTTTACTACCTCAGAACTCCGTTATTTATGGACAGATTTAGTTTTTTATTCATTTAAAAAGATATATTTTCAGATTGGTCCCATAGGAATTTCATTAAAATTGGTTCAGTAGCTTGACATTTAATTCAAAATACATAACTAGAAAATTCGGCTACTTGGATGACAACATTTTGATGTTGGTTTTTTTAATTCATAATTATTTTGCTTAAACTTTTCTTTCTTCGGAACTATTTATGATGATAGTTCATGGCCTAAATTCCTTAATTTAATCTGGCCTAATCCAGTTTCACTTGACAAACGCCAACTTGCTAACAAGTTCAGTAAGTTAGCAACTGTCGCCAGTAGGGAGGGAGACGGTTCGAGTCCCCGTCAGAGCACGTACGATATTAGCGCCACTTATTAATAACTAGCTGTCGGTCCCGGCTTCGCACGGGTGGATTTTTTTTCAGAACATTCTAGTAATAAATAGAGGCTATGTTACTCAGGGTTAATGTAGCATTCTAATGGTGAAAGAATTTTTAAATCGGTTCAGTAGTTTTTGAGTTAATTCGTTACAAACGTCCAAAATACAAATCTTTCCTTATTATAACTTACTGCCTCGGTGGCTCAGTTGGTAGTGATCCTACTTTCTGCGCTTGGGGGCGTGGGTTCGATTCCCATCTAGGACAAACATTTGTGTGATGAACATTTGTGTTTGTTCTATGTCTGGGTGTTAATATCTATTTAAGTATGTATTTAAAAATATAAATGTATGTATATCAGTCTCTGGCTGCCATATTACAAGCTTTGCTTAGTTTGGGGTCAGATGACCATGTGTGCAAGAATGTCCCAGATATTTATTTATTATTTTATTTTATAATATTAGTGTAGAGTGTAGACTACGTTGTTCCTGCGGTTTTGCGCATGATTTTCTATCGTTTATGCAATTTTCCGGTGATAAAAAGATTATTAAATTTAAATTACAAAATATTATAATTTTTTTTATTGTAAAAAGATTATTTATTTAGCTTAAAAGATCATTAATTATGTGGAGCCAACCTGGGGTCAGTAGCCGTGTTATGGTGACACTTAGAATAGGTTCATCATCATCATGTTCAGCCTAGGTTCAGAATAGGTTCATCATCATTATTGTTCACTGTTAGGTATAGGCCTCTCCCAATACACGCCACTGAGCTCGGTCGGCAGTTCTGTGCATCCAGTTTTTACCCGCCGTTTTTGGCAGGTCATCACTCCACCTGGCCCACACTACGTTTGCCTAAACGTGGTCTCCACTCTAGGATTCGTCTACCCCATCAGTTATCAATGCGGCTTTCGGGCAATGTGGCCGGGCGAGTGTGATTATCATAAGACTTAAATGCGTATACACCATTTCATGTCTGTGCTGCTAACCATTGAGGAGTTCCCTAGTCAGGATCCAACCCTGAGTGCAGCAACCACGTCATGGTAAAACTTAAAACTGGCTATCAAAATAAAATACATACATAAAATGTAATGTTTTAGCTGTTGACCGTTGAAGAGTTTCTACATCTGGAGCCAATCCTGGATGTCGATTCAGATCATGCTTACCATAATAATGCATTGTCATCGGAACTGAACCAATAAAGATTATATGTATATATATGTATAATTCAGTATGCAAGATTTTACCTAGACAAACAAACATACAAACATTGCAAGTTAAATAAAAGCTTGTAATAAGATTTTAGCTTATTACAATTCACTGCATCTGTATGCATCAAATAATGATCGGACAATAGTAGATGTCTGTCACTCGTGAATTTGTCAATCAAGTCGAATGCGACTCGATCGCGAATCGATGACTTCTCGACTGCTACTCGATAGTTGTTCTCTATAGTTCCGCTCTAATTGACAGTTCGTGGGACGTGACCAATTATCGCTGAGTTCTTTGTTTTTGGTTTGTTAGATGATGTGATTTTTGTCATATTATCAGAAAATATTCCACATCCAAGGGTGGAAAATTAGGGGATGATTCCTGTTTATTGAACTTCCCGTTAAGATAGTTATTATTTTATAACTGACTTTAAAAAAGGAGGAGGTTCTATGATCCACTGTATTTTTTTTTTTTATGTTCACCGATTTCTCTGCCTATTATGAATTTGATGATTTTGATGATTCCTTTTGTGTTTGGTAGGCTATGCTTCAGAGGTGGTCTTATATAAATTTCATCAAAATTGGTTCAGTAGTTTGGTTTTTAAATTAAGTTTTATTATATATATCTTCCTTGAAAAATTATCCAACTGATGGTGAAAACCCCATTAAAATCCGTTGCGAGGTTTAGGAAGAGTTAGCGGATATACAGACAGACAGACGCGGAAAGCGACTTCATTTCATACTATGTAGAGATAAATGAAATAACTGACCAAGTGCCAGTCGGACTCGCGCACGAAGGGTTCCGTACCATTTGCTAAAAAAACGGCAAAAATCACGTTTTTTGAATTGGAGTCCACCTTAAATATTAATTTTATTTTAATTTAATAATTTATTTATAAAGTGAATATATAATTAAATATTCTGTGAATATTTTAAGCGTCTACCTGTTGCCGTTATCAATATCAAGCATAAACGAGCAAAGAAATCACGCTTGTTGTATGGTAGCCCTCTTAAATATTTATTTTATTCAATTTTTTAGTATTTGTTGTTATAGCGGCTACGGAAATACATCATCTGTGAAAATTTCAACTGTCTAACTGTCACGGTTCATGAGTTACAGCCTGGTGACAGACGGACGGCGGAGACTTAGTAATAGGGTCCCGTTTTACCCTTTGGGTACGGAACCCTAAAAAGGTTAAGATATTCTATCTTCCATGTGTGTTTTTGTTTCACCAAAAAAAGCTGCGCTAGAATCTAAAATACCTTTCAAGTTTCCAGACATCTGAAGCTTGGAAATAGCCTAGAATAACTAAAACTATACAATATTTTTAATAAGCTAAAAGTTTTTCTTTATGTTATGCTTCATAAAGCGTATGTGCAGCCGTTTCAAGTATTCTAGAAAACTGACGCCGCGGCTTTGGAACACCAATATTTTGTAGAGAATTTTATTTAAATAATATAATAGTTTTATGTGCCTTGCAGAATCATTCCAGACTTTCTTGTTTCTCGTATTCTCAGAGATAAATAAATAATCATTTCACTTTTTTAATTCAGTAATAGGTTTGCGTTTGCCTGATGTTAAGCGAAGGTGCGGTCTATGATGGATCACGCTTGCCTAGAAGAAACCGATTCAGTCGAGATTTAAAGACACCCAGGTTGTAACTATCGGGGAACATCCAATCAGGCAGCGCAATCCACATCACTTTTTTATGTTTTACGTTAGGCGTTTGACCAATGCTCGCCTGGTGTTAAGTTGACAGAGATGATAAGCACGCCTATTGCGGAATGGGAACTGGCTCTCATTAATTTTCGATTTGAGGGTGAGCTAGCACAATAGGAGAATATGTGTCGTGAAAACAACTTTTAATATTGTTACGGGATGAAATTATGAAACAGAGTTATTATTTAACAATCAATGAACAGGGACATGGCTGGCTAGGTAGCGGGCTGGCTGGCTTATAAATATACTTCCCCCACCGAAGGCCCTACAAAAGGCAAGCTTAGTGGCAAGGCATGAAAGGCGAGTGTCATGACCACAGAAAAGAGAAGTACATAGAACGGAAATGAGAAGAAAAATCTGTCGCCAGGCATTATGACAGAACTTTGATTGAACATTCTTATTTAGATCAACGCGTCGAACTCCGCGTCACAGTTTCTAACTGATTTCGAATGACTGACGTTTCGTTTATATGGGTGCAACTGTCTCACGCCTTTCTGCAATTGGATTGGTTTCGTGCTCTCGTCCTGTAATCGGATCGACATTGAAATTGAAATATAATTTAATTTAATAAATGCTTGAAATTAGTTTAAGTTGATTGTTGTTGTATGTACTTATAAGCATTAATTAAGACCATACATGTAACACAGTTTAACAATAAATGTTATCTGAAATCTGAAAATTTATTCAACCATTTGTTCGTGCATGTTGTCACTGAATTGATTTCGACTTGTATGCGACCTGAAAAAAAAAACATACTTATTTTATATTTCAGTATCACAATATTGTATTTTAACGTGTATTATGATTTACAACGAAACGGTAATTTACTTCTAACAACTTTGTAAAATATGACCAACTTCCTGTTTATTCGTACCGGAAGCAGTAGGTAGGTATCGTGCACCGGAAGTGCACATCACTAGCGGTGTATATCGAGCGGTCATCATTAACGCAGCTTTCCTTGTAACGAGTGCCAAAGAAACTGGTGCTCTTACAGCAAACGCAGTATGGCTCGTCAGTAGCTAACTTTAAGCTTGTCAGCTCATCAGAATTTTTAGTCTGAAGGTATTTGGTATGTTCTAAAAATTATCTAGAACACACAAGCGGGACCTACAGTCTTGAGTGACACTCGAAACACGGTAGCATAAATACCAATTTCCACATTTCTATCTTCTAAAAAATAACAAAATTTCATTCAAAAGTTCATCCCCTATTTGACCCCCTTAGGTTTCCCTAAGTTTTCTCCAGTTTTCAAAAAACAATGATACACCTTCCTTTTACTTATAAACCAGTATTTCGCTTTTATTATGGAAACTGACGTGGTATTCCGATGATTGACGTGGTGGTTCAGTATTTTGCTGTTACTCCCATGTTTCTAGTTTAAAAAATGACGATTATCCATACAAACTTTTATTCCCTATTAACCCCTCAAGGGTATGATTTTTCTAAAAACTTTCCTATGTTCTCTTCTACCGTAATAATAAGAAACACTTGTGCAAAATTTAATGTTTCTAGGTCCAGCGGTTTAGGCTGAAAGTTGTCTGTCAGTAAATGAATGATTCAGTAAATGATTTATAATTTATTTATTTTTTTACTATTACACAGCTACACCATTTTTATGCAATAAACAAACATACTGTTTACATTGGGTGGACATTTAAAACTTTTTTACTCATAACATCTATGCAACTACCGTGGGCAAATCCATGGGGCGTAGCTAGGCTAGCACCTAACAAAAATGTGTTAATCGTGAAAACCGAGCAAAAC
The DNA here is from genome assembly GCA_949125355.1 of Agriopis leucophaearia. Classification (NCBI taxonomy): domain Eukaryota; kingdom Metazoa; phylum Arthropoda; class Insecta; order Lepidoptera; family Geometridae; genus Agriopis; species Agriopis leucophaearia. The sequence goes on from OX421287.1 coordinate 570,485, forward strand.
ACATTTTTATGAAGACTATCAAATGAAGGCCAATTACCATACTGCTTATAAGGCACTTCGCGAATTGTCTGAAAATTTATGTAGCGGTAAAGATGTTAATGTTGCGTGTAATAATACTTTTGGCGGGCGTTTTGCGAAATATCGGAAATGTTAGTTGTTGTTGTAATTTTAGTAGACGGTTATGAGCGTTCTTGTTTTACACTTGGAAGACTATTTTCTTACTTCTTTATGTTAACCCATTCGATTATTTACGCAAAATAAATAAAACAGATATTTAAAACCTAAAACTTACTTATTTTATTATTTTTCTTACTTGATTCTTACCCATATCTATATAATCTATATCTGTCTAAATACTATATTATAATTATAATAATTTTTAAAATTCTTTCACCATTGGAATGCTACATTATCCTTGAGTAACATAGGCTATATTTGATACTAGAATGTTTAATAAATAAATATCTACCCGTACGAAGCCGGGGCGGGCGGCTAGTTACTTAATACTTTTGAAACTTAATTTATATAATATTAATTAAACGTAATAACTAAGAAATAAATAAAGTCAAAAGGTAAAAACATTTGACTAATTATATAATCTGGCTACGATATCTTACGGACCACTTATACACGGGGACCACTTATCACATATCTTATTGAAAATTCTTAGTAGCTTATTGAAATTTCGCATATATACAAATGTTTGAATGTTTTCATTAGCAAGTTTTTGGGGGTTGCGTATAGCAAAGGAAATCGAAGCCGTTTGTATATGCAAAATTTTAATAAGGTATGTGATTCGCTATTAGTTATCGTAGCCCGATTATATAATTGGTTAGTTTTTACTTTAAGACATTATTATTATTACTTAGTTATTTCGCCGTAACATCACATATTCTGTGAAAATTTCAACTGGCTATATATTACGGTTCGAAAGATACAGCCGTTAAAAGTTAGGACATACGGTTGGACGGACAGATAGACGGACAGACAGACAGACAACGTAGGCTTAGTAATAGGGTCCCGTTTCCACACTTCGGTTGTATATACCCCCCTTCTGTTTAGGTATGGAACCCTAAAAAAAGTACACATGCAATCATCACATCAGGTTGCTATTGAAATGAATAACTTAATTTCATTACAAAGTAAGTTAAAATAGACTTAATCAGTAATCGGTATCATGGTGCGCTTTACAATCTGATGGCACCCGGTTCGATCCTCGGTCCTGCACTAATCACTTATTTAGTACTACGCTAACATAAATTATGTGCGATTGCAATGCTATCGCTCAACAACGGTGAAGAAAAACATCGTGAGGAAACCGGTATGTCCAAGAACCTCATGAGTGCAAATACATTTGACATTTACCAGCATGCTCTGGACCATCTTGGTGGATTAGGGCCCATATTATCTCTCTGAGAGGTTTGTGTCCCAGCAGTGGGGACATTTTGTAGTGGTAGGACTTTTGCAGGGTCCGCCTGGGGAAGTACCACTCCTTTGCCAGTTATTCAACCGTCAAGCAGTGTACAACACTACTGTGTTCCGGATTGAAGGGCAATGTTTCCAGCGAAATTACTGGGCACACAGTGATTTGACATCTTATATCTCGGGGTGACAAGCGCAGTGCATTGCCATCCAGGGTTTTGAACTGTTGAAGTTCAAAATTCTGAGTGGCGTTGAGCTGTTATGAGCAAGCGTGAAGAGCCATCAGGCGAGCGACTTCGCTCATCTCGTCACCCAGTATCATAAAAAAGAAGGTTAATAATGATGATGATGACAAAAACAAGTTGCATAGTTACAATTGAAGCTGACAGAAGCGTGTTATAAAGCAGAATAAAAACAAATCCCTGTATAATGACCGAACAACAACACAGCAAATAAAATTCAACAATATTGTATGCACACAACTTTTTTATTAGAAAAGTTGTCAGTCAGTTGGTTAACAAGTTGCAGGGTTGTTATGAGTTTAACTGTAAATTTGAAATTTAACTAGTACTTTAACCGGTTAATAAGCTGGGATGTGAGCCAGCTCTGTAATAATAATGCCAGCTCAAGAGTTGGGGGGATTTTAGTTAGTTCTTGAATTTGTCTTTGAGTGTTGAATGCATTTATATGTAGACAAGATTCAAAGTGCAAAAGTGTGTGAGCATAATGCATAATTATAACTACTGAATAATAAACAATGTAAGATTTATTCAATAAAAGTATACATGTTTGAAAACATAATAAACTTACCTAATTCAAATAAACAATAAAATTTAACAAATATTTTTTTATTGCACATCTGACCCCAGACTAAGCAAAGCTTGAAATATGGCTGCCAGAGACTGATATAATTATTTTTAAACATACTCAAATAGATATTAACACCCACACATAGAACAAACACAAATGTTTGTCCTAGGTGGGAATCGAACCCACGCCTCCAAGCGCAGAAGGCAGGTTCACTTCCAACTAAGCTAACGGGGCTGTCAAATATATTAAACTATCTACTAAACTTACCTAAATTAATATAAAGAATCAAACTTAACTAAATTAAAATAAATATATTAAACTACACTAATCTAATAAACCGCTGCATGCAGGCAACGTTCCCTGCATGCTAGCCGCATTTAATTGCAATGCTAACACGTTGCGCAAGATACCGACCAGCATTTTGGTCACGAGATGCTTCGACCAGACGTTTTAATAATTCTTTGAAAAAAATGGCACCCACGGACCCAAAGTTTCAACCCCAAAAGGCTCAAACATGTATCCACTGTCTAGACTATTACTGAAACGTTCGCCAAGTGAAGCTTGGTGAAGTTCTACCTAGCAGTGGGTAGGTGTTCCAAAGAAAAGAGTTTATGATAGTATAAGTTAAGATTTAATAGAGCAAGCGAATGAATTTACAAGTCAGACAGAGGGTCGTGAGCTCGGAAGGTGATGGCGATAAAAAAGTGTTGGTCCCTTGTTTAGAGACTTAGCTTGAAGAGCTGGGGCGCCGATCGCCGCGTGGCTCGACGCGGCTCGTGGCACATAGGATGTCAGCTGGGCAGTGTAGCGACGAGACAGCTCCGTGAGGTCTTCAGGGCGTGGCCAGAGTGTGGTCAGCGCGTCACGACGCTGTTGTTAGAGCGTGACCGGAGTACGGTCAACGTGGTAGCGAGTAAGGTCCCAGCTGGGGCGTGGCCGGAGTAAGGTCAGCACGTCACGACGCTGTTGTCAGTATCGTGGCCGTAGTACAGTAGAGGGTAGGAGCCTGAAATTGCGTCGAAGAACTACGCATGAGGATCAGTACGGAAGCCGCTCGGCCACGTCGTGTGAGTCCCGAAGAAAAGACGGCGGATCTGACCAGGCACCCATTATCTCACATGACGTGGTACCGGCGTTAAACACAGTTTTTGATCGGAAGGATCCAAGTTACAGAATGCTTTAAGAGCTTAGAACACAATTATATTAGTATATAAGTACAGCGCGCGTCCATATCCGCAGATTGTACGTATATGAACCGCACTTGCTCTGCGTTTTACAACACAGGTGGCTTGTAAGATAATTCACATTTTAAAAGTATTTCCAGTTTTATCACTGAACGGAACTTACCCGATTGGAGTACGGGGCTACAAGATTTTAATTACAAGTTTAAAGGTTAAGTCTGACGACTTTCACACGGGAGTACCGTTGCACAAATGAGCGAGATTTTTAGTTCGGGTTCTATATATAACCTATTCCTTCTAGAAAGAATATGATATTTACATACCCGAATCTTTTAAAAATGCAATTAAATTATTTCCGAGGGTTAGAACAATGATTTTTCGCTTAACGAAATGAAAGTGATTGACATTACGTCAATCACCTTCATCTGTCAACAATGTTTATGTCATAGTAGTGACCTTTTTTATTGGTTAAGTTTGGCTTCTAGCTATGTGCCATTTGCCATGTATTGGAAGTCGGTAACGATCATGGAACGTTACACTTATCACTGTCTAGACTATTACAATTAGTTAAATGCAGAAATTATCAATGGCCAAAAATAGAAAAAAAATGCCAATATAATTTTATACGAGAGAATGTGCCAAAAACTGTGAGTTGGCAGGAAAAGCCATACACTGAAGCTAGCTTAAATATAATTCAGTATTAATCAAGTTTCAATTTTTATCCGTAATCCTAGAGATATTCTCGCTGTACAAAGTTATAATATTCTGAAATTGTAACTGCCAAACTTTTCCAAGTGAATTTTCCAATGATCCTCAGATTAACACCTCTCAACCAGAGAGGATTAGCAATAAACTAAACAAAACTTTAGTAAAACGTCACGAAATTGAATCTGCGTGAGAATTGAACAAGTTACGAAGTAAATCCGTTTAGCTGTGACCAAATTATAAATAGTATTAGAATAGCCTCGTTTTTTTTTTGACTGCGTTTGACCGCCAACTCGCTTAGAAGAAACTGATTCATGATTTGAAGACACCCAGATTGTAACTATCAGAGAACACTCATTCAGTGGCCCTAGTACGAGCACTTGCGAAAAAGTATTCGTCCCTTAAACGATAGCAAAATGCATGAAAAATTGAACAGCGCCTCTATCAGACGTAAAGGGAAATTGAATTTTTCATACATTTGCTATCGTTTACGGAACGAATACTTTTTCGCAAGTTCTCGTTCTAGTCCCACTGGTGCCGCATTACACAGATTAGCAGTTCGCACAATAGAAGTGGAATCAAAGCGCTTTGTACGGGTTTTCTGAATATCAAACATAAAGTGGTGTCGATTTTTCGTGCCCGCTCTGGCAGTTTGATAGAAAAATAGGCAGGAGGGAATTAGATTATGCAGATCCGTTCCACACTCAGACAATATTGACTGACAGTTTGATAAATGAAACACCTGTCCAATAGCCAATTGCAGCTGTCAGAGCTGTAAATACATAGAGCGAGTATAGAAGGAGCTAAGCGTGTGAAGTGTTAAAATTTACTTACGTCAGTTGACATTTTCGCCAACTTACAAACAGAAACTTAGCGGGATGCCAAAAACGAATTCAACTTTGACAATTTGAAATAATTAATACTGATGAGATGACGAGCCAGAGTTATTCGGATTACTAAATTGAAAAGCGCGCCGCACACTGACACAGATTTATAGTCTTAGAACAAATCAAACGTCTCAAACTGTGTCTTCAGCGTATTCTGTTTATTTGAATTTGAATTTGTATTTTTTTTTAAACGGGAAAGTACCTTTATTAACTAAGCAAAGTACAAGCTAACACTAACACTACATAAACAGTTAGACTGTCCATAGATCGTTGAAGGTCTAAAGACAATCCAAATGCTCAAGCAAGTAATAATATAATTATATTTGAAAAATATATATTATGAAACAGTTTAATAGGTGAAATGTGTTTCTGTGTATTTGTGTATAATATCTATTTTCTAATGAAGCAATTACATAAATATTTGTCCCTTAATTAAATGTTTTAATATAATGTCAAATATATATTATTATATTTGTAAAATGTATATTATTATATATAATTAATTTTATATTGTAGTATTTTTCAAAAGATAAAATATATTTGGATAAAAGCTATATATTATAACCTCTGAAGAATTACCTACCAAGCCAAATATAGATTCATCAATATCAATTCATAATTGGAGGAGTAATCGCGTAACAAACCTACAAAGAAACAGTCGTTTTGAGAACCTCCTCTTTATTTGAAGTCGGTTAAAAAGGAGACAGTCTTGTCTCAGTATGCGGAGACCCTTACATAAATTGTTTTTGCCAAATTGTAACAGTTGGAAAGATGATGTTTGAAATTGTTTTGAGAAACGGATAAAGCAATTAGTTGATACCTTTGTCTTAATTAAGAATTTGTCTTTGAAAGTTAGGTTTTATTGGTTTTGTTGAAAACCCTATATTGTGTTAGGTAATACAAACTCATTAGAAGGTATAATTATTAGATTAAAGGTTTCTAAAAACATTAAATCAGCCGTTTGGGAGCTATTATGCCACAGACAGAAACACACATTATACTTATAACATCCCTGTTTTTGCGTCGAAAGGTTAAAAATGAACGAATTATGTCACATATTATTTTGAAAATCTTATAGCCTTCGTCAGAAATATTTACAGTACCTAAGTATAAATATTTATAGCTAAATGAATAAGATGTCTGGAGCCAAAACACAAAAAAAGTTCTTTTGACATTTGAGGATAACATAACGATAAGTTTGACAAACATGTTTGAATGTTTTTGTAGATATGACTAATAACAACTAAAAAACTAAGTGTTTTGTTAGTTTGCGCAGTAAAACTAAATTATTTTAGCAATCTTTTATGGAAAGATTTATGTCTCCTAAAAATCTATGCCAAAACACTAAACGCCTTTGCATATTTCCGTCCCTGACACACAACAAAGCCTATTTACGATCAAAACAACTTGATATTTACAACTTACAACTTGACATAACTTTTTAAACGACAATAAAACTTGTCTGTAACTTACAAGGGTCTAAATCTTCATACTCTCTAAATAACGCTCTGGGTTTAAAACTAAGGTAATAAAAAAGAAATATTTTCAAAAAGTTGCCCTATAAAGCAACTGTAATTGGATGACAATTTATGTAGCTTGCAACGGTTGAGTAGAGGTGAGGGCATTTGGTTTAGCCGGATAGTTTATTCGACATATTTGGCTGGTCTTATTCTTGCCGGAAAATTTCAAACCTATGTTAGAATTTATGACAAAACATACAAAAAATATAATCACAACCATCAATCACCGCTATTAAATATCTGGGACACATTTTTGTACACACGGTCATCTGACCACAAACTAAGCAAAGCTTGTAATATGGCTGACAGAGACTGATATACGATACATAAATATATATTTTTGAATACATACTTAAAATAAATATTAACACCCAGACATAGAACTAACACAAATGTTCATCACATAACATTTCATTATTGGTCATATAACATTAAGAAAATACAGTCAAATCAAAATAAAATTATAGAGTCAATTGAAAACATTAGTATATGTCTAACTTTAAAGCAGAAAAATGCTACCTATTAATTTATGTTTCAAGAATTGGTAAATCAAAGCCAGCTTATGTTTACATTTTTCAAATGTATTCTTAAATTGTATCGTGCATTCTTTATATTGTAAACTGTTATTTTCTGTGAAAAGCATATCTTATCTCTCATTTTAATTTTGTGTAAATGTGAATATAGTGCGAAAATGTGCAAATGTACAAGTATTGCTAAGTCATTGCAAGCTTCCGTGATGTGAACACGTGTTGAGTTTTTTTTATATACTCTACTAAATCCAATATCCGGCATAATTAGGTAGTGTTTAATATCTAACTGTTGCCGGATAGTCGCGTCACTAATTGAGAGCTCCAAGCTGTGAGTTTTCTGCCTTTTTAGTTGTAAAAGGGTCCAAGATTTATAAGGATCATGTTGTTTTGGAACTTTTTGTGGTTATTGAGGCGGAATCGTTTGAAGCATTGCTGAAAATGAAGTTAAGAAGGCAATTCCAAGTTTACGCCGTTTTAACTTTACACTCGGGAATTATTTTGGAAGATTTTTTGACGTGAATACGTTAAATTTGCTTCCATAGTGGGAGGCAATTAAAAAACCTGATGTTAACAAAATTGGGGGATACAGTTTGATGTTGCAAATACATATCTATCACACATTTAATATTTTTAACCGATTACCAAGAAAGAGGAGGTTCTCAATCCGGCTGTTTTTTTTTTTTATTGTTTGTTACCTCAGAACTTTCGACTGGGTGAGCCGATTTGGATGATTTTTTTATTTTATTTGAAAGCTTGTGTTTCCCGTGTGGTCTAGTTCTGACTTTTTATGAAATCGGTTTTTTATATTGATAATTATATCACACCAATCTATAATAGCTAAGGGATCAAAGAATTTGTACACGTATTCACGCAAAAGACACGGCCATTTTTTTATGAATTTGTTACTAGCTGTTTTATTTCTAACGCGCTTTTGTTAGCTTCACTTGTTACAAAATTGTTCCACCGTAAGCCTTCATCGCTTAGCATCAGGCGAGTTGGTGGCCAAGCGCAAGCATATTCTACAATAAAAAAAAAAAAATGGAATTTTATTAAACCTACTTCTAATTATTGTCGTATCGATTTGAAACTCTGCAAGTATTTATAATTCGGATGAAAATACAATAATTTGGCACCATCAAACTGATGGAGCAATAAGATGAATTGTGAAACTCTTCATTCATCATCAGCCAGAAGATGTCCACTGCTGAACATAGGCCTCCTCCTTTAACCTCTAAACGCTACTATGCTTACCAGTTAACCTTTTACCAATATGTTTGGACTATTTTGGTTTATTTTAACGAGGCATAAAGTTTGCTCCAAATGATATATGTATACCTATCTAATCTTTCTCTACATAGTAGAAAATTAAGTCGCTTTCCGCGTTTGTCTGTCTGTACTAAACCACGTAACGACTTCAATGCGGTTTTCACCATCAATAGGTAAGAATAATTTTCATAGAAGGTTTATATAGGTATATTACAAACCCTAATAAAGATTTTATTTAAATAGAAAAACAAATGCAACCAAGTCGCCGAAAATTTTATTTATATGTCTTACGTTCACATTATTTTCCTTCTAAATTACACCCGTGTGAAGCCGGGAGGGTCGCTAGTGTTTTAATAATTAAAATAATATAACACGTGACACTTTGAAGTTTTTGAAATCAAATCATTTCTCCTGGGCCCCGATTCTACTAAACCAATTGTTTTTAAATTGTTAATGATTTGCCTCAAATTTTTCACTTTTGACACTTTATCTATACCAAAAGTGACAAGAGGGTAATTTTTGAGGCAATTCATTAACAATTTAAAAACAATTGGTTTTTCACTTTTGACACTTTATCTATACCAAAAGTGACAAGAGGGTAATTTTTGAGGCAATTCATTAACAATTTAAAAACAATTGGTTTTTCACTTTTGACACTTTATCTATACCAAAACTGACAAGAGGGTAATTTTTGAGGCAATTCATTAACAATTTAAAAACAATTGGTTTTTCACTTTTGACACTTTATCTATACCAAAAGTGACAAGAGGGTAATTTTTGAGGCAATTCATTAACAATTTAAAAACAATTGGTTTTTCACTTTTGACACTTTATCTATACCAAAAGTGACAAGAGGGTAATTTTTGAGGCAATTCATTAACAATTTAAAAACAATTGGTTTTTCACTTTTGACACTTTATCTATACCAAAACTGACAAGAGGGTAATTTTTGAGGCAATTCATTAACAATTTAAAAACAATTGGTTTTTCACTTTTGACACTTTATCTATACCAAAAGTGACAAGAGGGTAATTTTTGAGGCAATTCATTAACAATTTAAAAACAATTGGTTTTTCACTTTTGACACTTTATCTATACCAAAACTGACAAGAGGGTAATTTTTGAGGCAATTCATTAACAATTTAAAAACAATTGGTTTTTCACTTTTGACACTTTATCTATACCAAAAGTGACAAGAGGGTAATTTTTGAGGCAATTCATTAACAATTTAAAAACAATTGGTTTTTCACTTTTGACACTTTATCTATACCAAAAGTGACAAGAGGGTAATTTTTGAGGCAATTCATTAACAATTTAAAAACAATTGGTTTTTCACTTTTGACACTTTATCTATACCAAAACTGACAAGAGGGTAATTTTTGAGGCAATTCATTAACAATTTAAAAACAATTGGTTTTTCACTTTTGACACTTTATCTATACCAAAAGTGACAAGAGGGTAATTTTTGAGGCAATTCATTAACAATTTAAAAACAATTGGTTTTTCACTTTTGACACTTTATCTATACCAAAAGTGACAAGAGGGTAATTTTTGAGGCAATTCATTAACAATTTAAAAACAATTGGTTTTTCACTTTTGGCACTTTATCTATACCAAAAGGGTCAAAAGGGCAATTTTGAGGCAATTCATTAACAATTGGTTTAGTAGAATCGGGGAATGGTTGGTAGTAGTAACACACACACATAGCATAGCCTGAATTCGTTTTTGAACTAGGTTAAGATTATTATACGTATTTTGTAATATTTTAGATAATTATGCCTACATAGGCAAAAATCAGACGCTCATAAAATAATTCCCAGTAATACACGATAAACTTTATTATAAAAGCGCTGAAATTATTAAAATATTAGTTCTCGGAATAATTTCAAAGGCCTTATTTGGATAAAAAAGGAATGATGAATTTGAACTGCTTTTCTGTATGAATGGTGGAGCCACTATGGTAATTTCTCAGCAGAACTGAGGCTCATCCGTAGAACATTTTAATTCCATCATTAATCCACCTGTACATATTTTGTGGTCGTTCTCTAAAGTTGAGAGCACAGTAAAATAGAGTAATCTTGAGAAATTTATAATTAGGTATTAAATTAAAGTCTAGACTTTTATTAGGCGCTTGAACGTTGATTTTAGGCATTCCAAAAATAATAAGATCTTTCAAAATTTAACCTTGTGTGTCTGGAGTATATGGCGCTTAGTATATTATGAATTTCAGGATTTCACATTTATGTTTTTAAAGCCTAAGTTGATTTAAGAGTTGATGTGTTACAGGCAAAGTGATTAATTAGCGATTATACATAATGGCTAGACATTATGTATTATGAATAAATTGTGTAGATAAAGTGATGAATTATTTACTATTTTTATTTTTCATAATAGCTTCTAGCTTTCAGCGTCTCTTGCTTAAAGCATAATAGCTTTTTATTATTCATAATAGCTTCACGGACCGGTAAACGTAGCCAAGAACGTCTACCCACAAGATGGACAGACGGCCTAAAAGAGACCGCAGGGTAACGCTGAATGCAGGCCGCTTCCAACCGGTACTTTTGGAAATCGATGGGGGAGGCATGTGTACAGCAGTGGACGTCCTATGGCTGAAATGATGATGATGGTGAATACTAGTGAGAGTTGGTTAAAGTAATAAATATATATAGTTATATGATTATTTACGGGATATTTACCGTGGTAAGGTTGTGGAAGGACCGATATTTCGGCGCAGTTACATGCACCATGTTCATGGGAAGACATATAACTGTATAAGTGAACAACCGTGATAGTTTAAAACAGTGATAAATAGATATGTCTGTAATAGATAGGTAAATGTGCTTCCTTTCCCTCTCCACATTTCATTTCTGGCGCTACAAGATGCTACTAGAGCCTCAATTGCAAAAACAAATAACAAAGTTATTTCGCATTTTTATACTTAAAACGTGTTTTAAAAAGAATGGCAATTCGTATACGGGAACAGATCGGCGTTTGTTTGTGAGTTTGTACGTTTATGAGTTTGTGTATTTGTTTGTTTGTACGTTTGTGTATTTGTGAGTTTGTATATTTGTTTTCAACTTGCGTACCGTTAATCCTATCTTCATGAATTTTTACAGGTAAGTTGTTAATTCCATTAGGAATTTTAAATTTGAATACGTTATAAATCAGCCCAGGTGTTACGAAGATTGCGAAGTCGTGAGATGATACTTTAGGAGCCTTGACTTCTAGGGGCTTTATCTCCTAATGCAGGCTTTAAACAACGCAGTGAGGAAAGTCATGCGGAAGTGACCGCTTAATACAGGTAGCCATAAGGCCCCAGGGCACAGAATACAAACAGTACAAGTACCCAGGGCGAAAAACTAGTCATCAATCAGACGAAATTACCTTTAGTAAAGTTCTACTATAGTATTAAGTATAGTAATATATATTCTATATTCCAATAGTAAATATAACATCTGTTACAAACAGCCGCTTCCAAAAAATACTGATTCCCAGAAACACTTTTACTCTCTAAAAAGAAAAACTAATAAAATGTTTTAAACATTTTCCACAAAACCGGGTGTAGTTTTGAATAAGCCGGCCGGATGTCCCGAGTGAATACCGGTTCAATTAGCGTTCGTTTTAAATAAAGCCCTAGATACCGGTATTTGCATTGTGGAGTTAACTAGGAGGCTATGAAACCGTAACCGGATATTAAGTGATATCATCATTTTGCGGAGCGCTTAACAATAACTACAGAATATTGTAACAAACTGGATAAACAGACGGACACAAATTATCTGATTGGGATTGGTAAAGTTTTTTCATTCTGTATTGATCATCATTCAGAAGACGTCCACTGCTAAACATAGACCTCCCACTTAGACCTCCACACTGAACGACAGCCTGTCATCTGCATCCACTGGATGCCCGCGACTCTCACGATGTCGTCAGTCCATCTAGTGGGAGGCCTACCTACGCTGAGTCTTCTGGTTCGTAATTTCCACTCAAGAACCTTTCTCCCAATCAGTTATCGATTATTAGAGCGTTGTGGCCTACCCATTGCCACTTCGATTAGTAATTTTTAATAACTTTATTGAATATCCACGTTCTGGATTCTATCGCACAAAGAAACTCCGAGCATAGCTCTCTCCAAGCATGGCCTCTTCTGAATTTAGTGTTTTTTTTTTTTTAATATTATAGTTATATCAGTAAAAAAAGAATTATATTTTAGCTGAAAAAAAAACAAAAAAAAAACCAGATTAAAAGAATTTTTTTTCAATATCTATGATGTTTTCTTCTCTTCTCTACGTAGTAACGTAGTATAAAATAAAGTTGCTTTCCGCGTCTGTCTGTCTGTATATTCACTAACTCCTCTGCAGTTTTCACGATCAGTTAGATCATTTTTGTACGGAAGGTTTATAAAACATACACCCGTGCGAAACAGTGGCGGGTCGTTAGTCTATTATACGTGTTTTAATAAATAACGTAATCATAAAAATACCTAAATAAATTGAAGCTCAAGAATCTAAATCGTCAAATCAATCGTCAATCGTTGTCATCGTCAATCGTCGTCGTCGTCAATCGTCAATCGTCGTCGTCGTAATCGTCGTTGTTTAGCATTAAGTCCTCCATTTGTGCATTGTACTTAGTTTGTAAGTGTGCAATAAAGTATTAAATAATAATAATAATAAATTAACATAGGCTCAAAATTATATTGTTTTATTTTGTTATTTTAATTATAAAATTGTTATGAAAACATCTCTTAGAGGATGTTGACAACAGCGCAGTAACTTATATACAAAAGCTTGAAGTGTCATAATTTTAGTATAAATTAATTTATCAATGAAAACAGGTGAAAGTTGCGAGCTTTTACAATTTTTTCTACAAAGTATAAAATCCAAAAGGCTTTCGCACGTCCGGCTTGGAGAAAAATAATTGTATACAATTTAAAATAATCCATACAAAGTGTACGCTTATTTTTTCGCTCCCGCTCGGGAATTAACGTTGCTTAGTTGTACGAGTGTAATCCCGTCACTTGGTCCGTGTGTGACGTTGATACAAGAAAATATTATGAATAATAATTTTAGAGTGGTTTAAACACTGGTTTTTGTTGTTTGTTTGTTTATTCTCTAAAACCTTTTAGTAAAAAGGCCAATGAGTCGGAGATGAGACGCCATAGAGCTTTTAATTGATACCATATTCTGTAATGTTTTTTTGCGAAGCATACATACTCTAAAACTTCGTGTCTTGATATATAATTCACTAATCTATTGGAAACTGTTAAATACTGTCAGTGCAAATCTGGAAATAGGTATGTATAATTTGATGTCTCCTATGTACCCCTATGTAAGTCTTTTATAGAATTTTTTATGTGCTTTTCTTTTGGAAAATATATGATTTATGATTATGACTGACGCACGATTTTATAAAGATAGCAACACATCAACATTTTATACAGTATCTATGTGTGCATCGTGTATGGTCGCGTTGACTTATATTTTGACAGAGGGGAATGCTTGTTAGAATCCATTTTGTGTTGGTCTAAGTTTATTCTTAGACGGTTCTTATGAACCAAATTAATATTGAAAAAAAAACTGCTGCCAAACTGCATTAAATCTTCTACGATATATAATTATGTTTTGTGCAAATGTCAAGTATCTGTTGCTGTAAGACTGTACTTAAAATACATAAAACATGAATATAAAAATAATAGGGCAAATTTTTCAATCCGCAGTTAAACGATCAGATAGTAAACAAATCAATAAATATATTCCAATAAATTTACAGGTTTTACTCCGCCCGCAGATAACTTCCAACTGATTATAGTTTTTTTTAAATAAAAAGTTGGCCCTAAATACTGTTATTACATATTTACAAGTATTTTATGTTATATAAATAACTGAAAAAGCACAGCTAATATTTATTTATTAAGCTTAAATGTACTGAATTCTGAATAGATAATTTTATTATTTTTAATACACACCGACACTGCATTTCTTTACAACTAAAAATTGTGTAAACCGGACGAGTCCATAAACGTAATCTTTATTATACTTAGATTATAATAATAGATTTACTCTTATGGCAATAAAGAATATCTATATTATTTAATAATGCAATGAAAAGTATTTCAAGTGCTTGGTAAGCACAAAACACTTTAACTATTTGAATGATGAAAACATGTTGAATGATGAAGACATGTTCTCATGTAGTTTTTTGTCCTTTAAATTTTCATTGAACCAAGAACATAGATAATTGTAAAATTAATATATGTACTACAAAAAAAGTTCTGTTTAACATTTGTTTTTTTGATATATATATGTAATAACTTAAACTCTGTTACCGAACCTATCTCAATAAAATAAAAATAAAATATTACTTGTTATCATCAGCGACACGACCACATCTTTATTATCTTCTTACTGTTATTATTAATCTATGGTTATTATAAAAAAACGTGTTGTTGATACATTACCTTTTATTTGTTAGTTTTTGGCTGTTGTTTACATTGTGTTAGGAAGTCCAAATCGATGAATATTTTAAAACATTTCCAACTTTCTATCTTAATAATAAAAAAAAGTTTATTTCTAAAATACAAAGAAAAGAACAATAAAATAAAACTAACCACTAGCTCCACACAATCCTTCTACAATGCACTCGTATTTTATTTGACAATATTATTTTAAAAATTGCTCGCTTCGCTCGTACACCCAGCGCCTGAGCGTTAAGCTGCTACATAGAAACAACTCGTAGTTTTGCAGCAAGAAAAATGCTTCATAATCCGCACTCGGGAACACCAGCTTACGAGAGCTGGCAAAAACTTGGAGCTTGCAGTGAAATGTGCTTGAATTTATAAGAATTGAAACGAAAACTTCTAATAATGCTGATTTTTATTATAATATTAGATTGAATTTACTTTTACTAGTTTTTGTACAAAAACTTTTAGGTAAATAGTTTTATATGAGTCAGTGTTACTTATCTCAATCTCAAATTTCAATTCAGTGATTTTAAACGTTGCTGAGAAATTATACCTATCATACGAAGAGCATAAGAGCTAACATCATCATCATCACACAATTTCTCATAACCACGCGGGTGAATCCGCAGGGCGCAGCTAGTTAATATATATAACTTTGTAGTGATAGGACTCTTTTGCAGGGGTCCACCTGGGGAAGTACCACACCTTTGCCAGTTAGTTATTCAACCGCCAAGCAGTAGTGTGAAAACACTACTGTTCCGGATTTAAGGGCAATGTTTCCAGCGAAATTACAGGGCACACAGAGATTTGACATCTTATATCTCGGGGTGACGAGCGCAGTGCATTGCCGTCCAGGGTTTTGAACTGTTGAAGTTCAAAACTCTGAGTGGCGTTGAGCTGTTATGGGCAAGCGTGAAGAGCCATCAGGCGAGTGACTCGCTCGTCTCGTAACTCAGTATCATAAAAAAAATTACTAAAGCAATATCTCTTTGTTCACAGATCATGCATCCGCCATAGTCGGTAACACGGCCAAACTAAAATGCCGGATAGATGGTGCCTCGTGCGGTGAGATGCACAGCATCAAGTGGTACAAGGCAGACCGGCGGGTGTATGTGTACTCAGCGCCGAGGAACGGGATCCACGCTGTCAACAGGCCAGAGGGAGATATGATGGACAGGTCAGTAACAGATATAGACATAAGATAGAATCGAGTAACGCTAAAGTCGTCTCCCACAAGATGGACAGACGATCTAAAAGAGACCGCAGGAAAATGCTGGATGCAGGCCGCTTCCAACCGGCCCTTTTGGAAATCGATGGGGGAGGCCTATGTCCAGCAGAGGATCAGCTCACAAAGACAGATTTTGAAAACATTTTGAATTCCTTAAAAAATCTTGTATGTAGTTATCCGTCACAGTAGGATCCCTTCTATAAGCTCATTTTAATAACATTTGCCGCATTGTTCTAATTTACCTGCATAATACGAGTAAGTATAGATCATTCTGTCAGATCTCTCCGCGTTCCGCCCGTCCGGATCAAAGCCTGTAATTATACCGGGCCGTTCTAGCTATTCAATTACATCCGGATACCGGAATAGGAATAGATACCGGTAGTAGCGCCCTAGAGCTGCCGAGTTTTACAAAACCACACAAATCTAACAATTGGTCGGAAATGGTTTTATCCATTAATATCGAATGTTGATTTAAATTAAATACTAAAGTTTTAAAATGAAGATAAATGTGCTGAGGTTTAAATTGTAGTTATCGAATTACAAGCCACGCTCATCATTTTTATTCGTCATCCTATAGGAACCGTTTTTTTAGAATAAAAGAGCGTACATGTTAAACCAGGGTATAAATTTCATTGAATTGATAAAAATATCATCAATGAAATCGAATAATTCGTCATATGAATAAATAAATTCTATTTTACCGCTTGAGACACATTACCGGTACAACATTTGAACAGGTATATCGGTCCCGGTACAAATGCGGTCCGGTACAAATTGTTGCCGAGAGACCTCTGCTGTCCGTGTTCTTGTGAGATTAATTGTACTCGTAGTGTTCGCTAGTTACAGTATAAAAGCAGTAAGAGAAGTTCGGGTAGTGTATTATTAAATTTTCTCTAAACGAAATACATAATGGATTCAATTCTAAAATTATTGCCGTCTCTTTTCATTTCAATACGTCAGAAAGGGGTGGAAACAATTTTTAGCCGTCAAATTTTAGTTTGCTTCAGAGAATGGTACATCAGAATCGACGTCATCATATTACAAACAACGCGAGCTTTGTAGGTACCTACTATTCTTAGTTTTCAAAATATTTTTGATAGATCTAACAATATAATTATAACTACTTTCAAGTTACGATAAAAAAATGCGTCTACTTATGGTTGAAATAAAAAAGCACTGAAAGGGAAATATTGGCATAAGATGCTGTGAGTTATAAACTGCCGATGAAGATGGTGAATTTTCAATCAATTATCGAATAAATAAGTAGTGATTTTATATTAGTTAAAATTTTATGCATTTATATTGTTTAGAGTGCGGACGTAATGAAAATGATTCATTATAATAATTACATGTAAAAATATGTATATAATAACGAAATATTTAATATCATTTAATTAGAATAATGCTGATTATAATTAGGCAATGTAATAATTTAAAAACAAAACACTTTTTTATATTTTTCGTTACACATACTCGGAAAGTAAGTCTGAAGTTGCCTGAGGAGCGGGTTGAAAGTAATACATTTCAGCCCTAGGGAAAATCACTTTCAACTGACAGTAAAAGTTGACAACTGACAGACGATAAAATTATAAAAAAACTAGTTCTATTTTCACATTTGTATTGAACCATGTTCCAACTATTTTTTTTCTCCTCAGAGGATTATGGTCCCGCACTTATCGTGCATTTGCCAGTGTCAGTTCATGTTTTTATTTTTTGTTTTCTTGTATTTCTAATGAAAACCACAGTGTTTGTACCTCGGGGTTAAAGACCTTTTGAGTCCCTCAAACTATTAGACAGACCCCGTCTCGGGACTAAATAATTTACTTTCACACCTAGGATAACCATGTACTATTGTTAACTGACGTTTCTACACATTATTTTGACAACATATGCCATTAATATTTGTCGCATGCAATGTGACGTACTGTTTATATAGTGCCACAGATGCAGTGTGTCGTACAGATTAGCTCATGTGTAAGAGATAGTGTTAGTTTTATGGGATCCATTTTGGGAATGGATTTCGACTAAAGACTTACCAGTACTGAATGGACGTTGGAACGGATATCAGTTGTTATAAAAATATAGATGCATTTGGAGGTGAAAATAGCTGGAGTTGGGATGGCTATTTTTTGTTTTATTTTTATTAACTCGTCGAAGTTAGCGCTTTTTGGTAGACTTGTGTTTCGCACTATACTCTCGTAATAAAAACTATAAAACACGCCAATCCTGAAGATCCTGGTAAGGATAACGGAACAAACTATTTAAATTGTTGCATTGTCATCGGCCCTTGAATAGTGTGCAAAATTTAAATTTTAATAGACGTTTTGAAGTAGTTTAAAATCAAGCTCAAAGAATCCGTTACATACATACGAGTACATACCAAGATAGCAAAAAAAAAAAGATAAATAATAAGATAAATAATAAGATAATAAAGGCGTGTTTAAAATAGAGTTTTGGCTACCCTAAGGTCTCAGCCATAATATTTTATTTTATATTTTTTTCTACAAGGTAGTTTGCTTACAAACTAAAGTAGAATTAAACTAAGTACTTACCTATACATAATTATCTAAATAAAGAAAAATACATGGCTTTTAAAGTACTTTGATATCCAATGATATATAATGAATTTAGATCTACGATACTTGAAACCCTGCTAATTAATTATACATACGATTGCGCTTTCAATTATACGTTGTAAAAACATATGCACTCTGTTGAAATATGGCAGCTGTTCGGTCTGTCAAAACAGGTGTTGACAGCATACCTATTCATTTTGTTTGTTAGAGTATCCTAATAAAACAAACGTTTTAAGGTGAAACGTTTCTCCTTTGGCGGGAAATTCAAATTTCAAACAGTTTTTTTGTCCTTGTATCTAGGCCGAGTAATTATTGTAAACGATCATGATGTTTGCGAAAATTGATTATTATTCTCTACAAACTCACGTAAAGTTATTTATCTCCAATGCACATTCTTACATACATTTGTCAATAAACAAATTTTTGCAGTTTCAAACGGTTTATTGCCAAATGTAAGTAATATGGTGAGTTACTGATTAATAGCTGTACATGATAATGTAAAGAACGACCAACAATTTTCGCAAACACTGTCATTTTACAATAATTACCTGGCCTACAAGTACAAAAAAACTGTTTGAAATTTGAAGTTCCCGCCAAACATGAAACGTATCACCTTAAATTAGCTAGTTTTAGTTCTTTGGATCTCTTCTAGATCAGCTTGCTCCATCCTCTACTGCATCATCTCTTACCACCAGGCATGTTGGTGGTCAAACGCGGACCCATTCGATAGCAATATTCGATAGCCTACATTACCATGTAACAGATACTTACAGATTCTATATACCAGTAATCGAAACTAGGATACAGCCCCTGGGATACAGAACTCACCTAGTGCAGGCTCCACAAACACTCATAATAACTAAGTATCTACGTGATGCTGGTATAAGGTTTCATGTAATTGGTTTTATAGAAAACAAGCTACGCCCCGCAGTTATATTATATCCATATCTCATGTAAAATACAAAAAAAAATATTTATTGTATTTGGTTTTACCCGCGTCGTATAACTAACTTCTTGAACCAAACTCCTTGGTATTAGCGACAGCAATCTCGTTTGACTTAGATTTTATTTTATTGTGTAATGTAATATTATGTCAATGATGCTTCAATTCTTGTTCTTGTTTTTTTTGTAGGGAAAATATTAGAACAATAAAAATGGTCGATTCCATCGCTATATACCAAATCTCACAGGATCACTCATTGGGCTAATTTGAAGATTATCTGAAAGTTTTATTAAAATTGATTCAGCCGTTTTGGAGTCCATACAGAATATAAATTTGTCGCTTTTTTAACTACTCGTCAAACTGCATTAATGTGTCAATATCAGTCTATAACTCAGAAAGAAATGATTCATGTAATGCAGGTATCTATAATCTACCTGTCAGAGATTTGTTTAACTTGTACATGTAATAATATTGTCAAATACATGTTTGTCGGTAGAAAAAAGTATCAAAACAACGTTGTACACGTTCAACTGTAGCACACGCAATTTACTATAATATATTTATTAGAAAATATATAAACAAAACATTAAACACATAAAATCAAAACCCATTACTGGCACGTACTCGCAGTAATCACCGCACCTGACGACGATAAAAATTCAAAACTACATCAGAAATATATTTCATCTCATTTAGAATTTACAAGCGGTACGCGCGCCCTTTGGGCCCAATTAGGGCGTCGGATGGGCCGATCGGCCATCGGGGCCGGACTAAATTACCTTCGAAAAACAGCGGCGCCAGTATGGACTTTTATTGATGATGAAATTGATGAAAACTGAATTGGGAAAATATCAGAAGTATTTGAATAAAAGTATATTTGCTAAGATAAAAGGCAGCAAAAAGAAAAAAAAATGCAAGAAGCTTTACCAATTTTTACCTTTTTAAAAGATAATTAAGATAGAAAGAGAGATGTGATGAGAGAAAGAAGATTACATAAAAGATTTCTAATTGTTTTAATCTTATCAAACAGTCCTTACTGCCCACAGCATTTAAACATTGCAATATCGCACACCCGAATTTTACCGGTTCCAGTACCGGTAAAATTCCGGTACCAGTTGTAAATTGACAATTATTAAATTTAAAATAACTTGACCCGGTTTCCGTCTTCAAATTATTATTGAGTCATTGATTAGGAAGTGCCTCGAAAGTCGTTAAGGGGTGTTAAGTAGCTCTTAAGGCAATTTAATTTTTAAAATTTTACCTTCTTTTTATTGGAGATTAAAAATAAAATTTCCTTGTGAGAGTGGATGAGTTTTGTTAATTAATGATCTTCTGAAGTGTTTGGTAAAGGATAGCTTGGATTTATTTACTTAACACTTGACTTTTTATTGTCTCCTTTCGTCGTGCTAACGGTCGTGACCTCCATCAGCAATGAAGTTTTACCAATAATGACAAAATACTCATTAATAATAATTATCAATATAAAAAACCGACTTTGTCAGAACTGGACCAAATTGAAATGGTACCAAATGGGAAGCACTAGTTTTCAAATAAATAAAAAATCATTAAAATCGGTTCACCCCGTCAAAAGTTCTGAGGCAACAAAAAAAAACAGTCAAATTGATAACCTCTTCCTTTTTAATATTTTGTAACGAAGCCGAAGGCCGAGCCCGTTTACACCCGTGCGAAGCCGTGGTGGGCGGCTAGTCTATACTAATATTATAAAGAGGAAAGATTTGATTGTTTGTTTGCATTGAATAGGCTCCGAAACTCCTGAACCGATTTGAAAAATTCTTTCACTGTTGGGAAGCAACACTATCCCCGGGTGACATAGGCTATAATATATATTGTAACGAGGCCGAAGGCCGAGCTTACACCCGTGCGAAGCCGGGACGGGCGGCTAGTAATATTATAAAGAGGAAAGATTCGTATTTCTGGATGTTTGTAACGAATAAACTCAGAAACTAATGGATCGATTTAAAAAAATCTTTCACCATTAGAATGCTACGTTATTGCTGAGTAACATAGGCTATATTTTTTACCAGAATGTTTAAATAAATACATCCGTGCGAAGCCGGGATGGGCTAGTATATATTATACAACATTTCTTTGTGAGAAAGGCGTTGTTTTAAACTATCACGGTTGTTCACTATAGTTATATGATTATTTACGGGATATTTAATTATTTACCGTGATAAAGTTGTGGAAAATATGTAAATATGATAAGCGGTAAATATCCTGTAAATAATCATATAACTGAAAGAGAGGCGTGTTAAAAACTGGGTTTCAGTTCTGGGTTAATTGAAACTTGCTGCATCTAAAATGTACAAAGCAACCGCAGCCTCTTCATTCAGAAGTACACCATTACCAGCTCCCATTAAGAAGTTCTACTTCACTTTATCCATTACGATCTGTAGGAATATGCTCACGTGAATTTATATGCACTTGCTGTTGCCCGCGACTTCGTACGCGTAGATCACACTAATATCATACATGCATGTGGAAGTTTGGATGGATGGATGTTTGTTACTCAATCACACAGAAACGGCTGGATGGGTTTGAATGAAATTTAGAATATACATTGCTTATGTCCTTGATTAACACACAGGCTACTTTTTATCATCATCACCGATTTACATCACGCGCAGCAGTTTTCATTTAAACTTTTTCAACCCTTTTTTCCTACCTTAATCCTACCCTTGCGCAAAATAACATAGCCTATACTTCAATCTGGTCATATTCGTGAAAACCGCATTTATATTCATCCAGTGGCTTGGGAGATGTGCGTGGACAAACAAACAAACAGACAAAAATTCTAAAAACTGTCTTACCGTGTTCAGCTGTTTATTTAAGACTGTTTTTTTTTATATCTCGCAATTACAAACTTTTTTATCTGTACGTTTGTATTATATTAAGCTATAATAATAAAGTTAATTTTAGAAGGAAAAAAACAGCAACCGACTTCAGGACTATCTGTCATGACAGACACATTTATCGACGACAAGAAATATTATATATCTACTTAGCTCTTTTTCAAGATATTATAGTGAAAAAGTTTTCTAAGTAAGTTAACTCTATCCTCTATAATTCTATGCACAAACTGTTTAAGCTAGGTTTTCACCGTACATTAGTGTGCTCATTAGCCGTTCGTTGGCGGAACCCGGTAATATTCGGTAATTGCCGGTATAACCGTTATTGTTAGGATATTATTATATCGGTATTGTAGGTATCATTTTAACTGGTTCCGATGCAATAGCGGTACATTTTTATACTTAGCTCTAGGATTGGTTTTCGATAGTTATAATTTGGATGTCTTTAAGTTGCGAGTAATTCGGTTTCTTCTATAAAGGCAAGTGTCATCCATCGCAGACCGCATCATCAGCATCATCATAACATCAGCCGAGATGGCGGTAAAGCTCAAGTCCTGTAATCTATTTTTATGTAATAAGATGAGCAAGTCGCTCGCCCGATGGTAACCGTTACGCTTGCCCATAAAAAACTGCAATTGATACAAATAGAAACAAGCATTAACTAATTGTAAAATGAAAACTTCACTTTGGATAAAATATACTTTATCGAGTAGGTAGATAAACAATAGGGTATTTGACTGCATTAAAAATGTAATTCATGCTGCTGTCATCCTAGAAATTTATTATTTTGAAAAATGATTTAATTTTTCATACAATAAAATTCGGGTAGATTCCTTTTGTAGAGATCTGCTAAGAAAGGATATTGCAAAAGGATCGACTAAAAAGGCAAAAGAAGGTTTTTTATTTTTTATTTTACACAAAAAAAACTCGTAAATTCTGTTACTTGGATAACATAATATTGCCATCCGAAAACGCATATTTTACTAATTTCGTGAACTCTCTTTTTTAAATTGATTACTAAGCATTTTATTACTAATTTTATTCATATTTACTAATCAGTATTACAAACTCGAGACCACGCGTTTCCTGCATGTGTTACATTAAAAATCGTCTTCAAAAATATATGACAAACGTAATAAGTGACTATAAAATTTGAGGGTTGCCTTCGATTTCCCTGGGATCCCATCATCAGATCCTGATTTGAAAACAATGGGACCAAATTGGACGTATACCCTACCGAGCAAAAGATTTTTTTTATCAGTCGACAGTTGGCAAAGCAAGCGGTGAACATACATTTTAAAAAAAACAGTGGAACTGCACCATCCTCTTTTTTAAAGTCGGTTCAAATACTGTTAATTAAATTAACTACCAAATGGAAACCAAGAAATCACAAAGAAACTATTAAAATAATAATATGTAGTCAGAAATCATCACAAAAGTATAACATGAAAGTCTTCGCGTATGAAGTCACGGGCAGAAATTAGTAAAATATACGTACCTTCAGTTACTAAAACAATCTTAGAAACTAACTTCGCCTGAGCTTAGGTTTATTGAAAGGCTCAAAGTTAGTATTTAAATAGGTTCAAGATAGTTTCCTACCTTTAGGCAATGTTAGGGAGCTGCTTACCTTAAGGCAATGTTAAGTACTATAGAACTAAAGCAATCATACCTCGATATAATACATGCAGTATCGAGTAACACCACGATATAGCTTAATCGAATAATTACTAACTAGTTTAACGTAAAGAGACGGATTTATGAGACAATTGGCGATTGTTTTCATTAGTGTTTTACTTTTATAAAAGTTATCAGATTATATAAAAGTTATAAGAAACATATCCATAGTTAGTTAAAAATAATAATAATTTGGTATTATAATATTTTCCCAAAGATTTCATACTTATACTTCGTATATTTTCCCTATTAAAAACAAGAACAAGAATTGAAGTCTATACATTGACATACATTACATATTTTTTTTTATCTCCTTGGTAGCGACTTCAACCTCCTTTGACTTCAAAGGAGGTTGAAGTCGCTACCAAGGAGGTTGCTTCCAGGAAGTTACATAATATTCATCTTTTACTGGCAGATAGTTATCTGGTTTTATAAGGAGTAACTATGGCTATTTTATCCCGGATATAACGCGGGAAAAACCGCAGGTCGCAGATATAATTTCATAATTTAATATTTCCATACTATAATTTAGTAAGCTTTTACCGTGATACTCAACACCAAATAATTTTCTAACCGGTTAATAAATCAGGTTGTCCCGGTATCCGCATCCACTTAGTAACCGGACCGGCGCGATCGGATTTGCATGGAATATGAGTGCAGTTAATCTGAAACGTTTGATTAATTCTGAATAACCAAATAACGGTTATTCGGTACCGCTACTCACTTTAGAGCGGTTAGCTTTAGTAAATTGTTCGTGAAAATGAAATGGTTAAATAATTTATTAGTTTTGGTTATCAACAAATTGTCGAATCAAAAACACTTTGAAGGAGTTAAATCATTATCAACCTACCATCAGGCCTTCTCTCAGAGAGAGGATGGGCCCTACTGTACCATGCTGGCCCAGTGCATGTTGGTGAATGGTATGTGTTTTAACTTTTGAGGTTCTTAGACATAAGTACCTCTTCAACGGTCTATGGGCAGTCTAAATGTTTTTATAGTGATAGTTTTAGCTTGTATTTTGTGCAGTTAATTAAGGCACACTTGCCTGCTATAAGAAAAAAAATCATCAGTCGTAGGACTGCACGTCAGAAGTGCAAACTTAAGTAGTAATTTATCTATTCTACTAGAGATGGCATTGTTTTTAAATACACGATCCTGTGTATTATATAATCTGTAACAGCGTGAGGATGACGCGAATTCCATGGTTTTTGTAATCCAAAAAACGGCTAACGGGCCTTAAGAAGGTTTCGATTCAAATAAACTCTTTACTGACGATATTTCCTTCACCGCGTTTCTCAAGGATGGCATCGTAAAAGTGTTTCGTGCATGCCCGAAGATCAAACCGGGTGCCGCCAGATTGCCGTCAACTCTGTTCTCGATAGAAAAAGAGAAACACACTTTCGTATTAATATTAGTGTGCTTGGTTCAAGACTTGTGAAAGTTAAGCTTCTGAAAAGGGCCCTAAATACCACTATTGACATTTGATGAATTATTTAGGTACTTTATTTTATAAATGCATCAAAACGATTAAAACAATTTTGTTGATTTCTATTTAATTTATAAATTAAAATGACATTAAGCCAATTACATTAATTAATTAATTATAATTACATTCGTAATTAAAATAAAATAAATTACATGTCATAAGTTCTTAAATATACGCGACATTTTCGCTTTGTGAAAAAGCACTTAAAATAAAGGTAATAACTAAGAAAAAATAAAAATTTCAGTTGTCAATGTCATCCTGTGGTTTAAAATTAAAAGATAGATTTAGTTATAATCTAAATTCATACAAAATACAGCGTAGATTTAAATGTACGTTTGTTTTCACTTCTGTTTCCAAAAATATATTACTTATAAAACATATTTATTATTGTTTATTACGATTAATCTCGAGAGGAAAGCTATCCATTCACGTCAACAAGCGAATTCAAAATGTTCACAATCTAGATATGAACACCTCTGTAATGACGTCACGTACGATATTGTTCTGTCTGTCTGTCAATTTAGATATAGATAAACAGGATTTATTTGAATTTATTTTGATGGTAGGGGTCAGGGAGGACTGAGGGTCGTTAGGGGTATGTCATAAAGAGGAATAAACTTACGGATATGTAATTCTTTTGAAAAACAATAGTAGATTGTATGACAAGGGAGCAAAGTAATATTTTGAGGCGAGGGCGCTATTTTGAATCCAGAACATGGAGAAGGATTCAAAGTAAGTCACACAAAGCAAAAATTCTTTTGCGACCGAGTGATATACTCTATATGATATGATATACGAGGTGAAACATATCTTTTCGTGATGTAAATTTCCATGACCTGTCTACGACTTGGTATTGACCATGATTTAGTTTGCTTAACTCAAGAAATAAACATATTACTGCTGACGAGAAAAAATACTCGTACAAAGGCGAGGATACAGTTATTACCAATATTTTGCTCACGCAAGGCACTGACAGAACCTTCTAAATTACCCTCCGCGTCAAAAGGGACCGAAAACATTGTCTAGCATTTTCGATAAAATCTAGAATTTATCCAGTATTGGAACTGTAATTTAAAGATGTATTCTACCCACGTCTCATCGTAGCTCATGAAAATCGATTGAGCCAATATTTTCTATTTCAATTTCTATCTACAATATGAATGAAAATTACCTGAAAGTTCTGGCAAATTAAATTTATAAATCACTTCAGGGTGTTGTTGTAGGGTTTCTTCGCTGAAGTTATTGAGTAAAAACGTCTCGTGTCCAATTGACTAGCAGTAGGTTTACTTTTCAGCAACGCTTGTTGCTACAGATAAATATAAGGCTAAACGTATTGTTTTAAAGTTGCATTTCGTGGAGCAAACCATAGCGCTTACACATAGTCGTGCGTTTCGCTTTTTCTATTTTTAGTTGTTTCTAATATATTTCGAAAAGTATTGCTGTAATGTAAAAAGTACCTTTACGGTTCCCTCCATAATTATATAATCTGTATATTAAGATATCGTATATCATTGAGTATATCACAGAAAATATTTTTTAAATGTAAATTATTTGTAATATTAATTTTAATTATTTTTTGTTTTAGCCACTTGCACCTATATAAACCCATAACAACTGTGTTAGGAACTGTGACGCGAAGTTCGACGCGTTGACATAAATAAGAATGTTCAATCACATATCTGTCACAATACTTAGCGACAGAATTTCCTTCTCATTTCCGTTCTATTTACTTCTCTTTTCTGTGGAGTATATAAATAGATATTTTATTTAATCCAAAAAACAGGCAGAAAAGGGTTAGTCATGTTATTATAATTTTTTTTCTATCGAGCGAAATGTGCTTAATCGTGGTTTGGGTCTTTACAGTTTCCTAGATAAAATATTAAATTTTGATACGACGTCGCCATGACGATGAACCGGTTTTTTGAACACTAGTGTACTAGTGGTATTTTCAGCAAACGGCAAATATATACCGACCGTACAATTTCCCGTAATCATGCAAAAACAAAAAAAAAATACGGATGTATCCTTAGGAGTACCAGTATACTTCATTTTACTTGTTTTTATACGCTTTTATTAGCTTGGTATGTATATATAACGGAATCTTTGAACGTGATTTTCGTCCCTTTCGAAACGACGGATTGATTAGAAATTGTGCACCCTTATCAAGGACCGATGACAATGCAATAATTTAAATAGTTTGTCCCATTATCCTTACCAGGATCTTCAGGATTAGCGATTTTAAATCTGTTTTATAGTTTTTTAAACTATGAGAATTATTAAATCTGTAACTTTCAATGAGAACAAAGTTTTCATTCCATTTCTGTTTTTATGGTGTCTTTTTTATAGTTGTCACTAGGTGTTCTATTAATATGGAAGACCTATTTATATATCGTTTAAAGCGCTGGCTTGTAGACCAGACGTTCTACAGTTTCAAGGAATTCCTTGAATGTAAAATACAATCATGCATAGTGTACAATTATACAAAGACTTAATTTATACTATTTATTTATTGTTTGTATACCTAATGATTATTAATATTACTTTTTACTATATAATATTTTGACATGTAAATAATTTTTATGAAATAAATGAATATGAACATAGAGATAACGCAAACCAACACATATTATAGAAATAACCACAAATACTCGTATTACTGAAGCCCTAGTCGCTTGTTTCTGATATATCTAAGTACGTATTACACTGACACTTGAATTACAGGCAGGCAACGTATGTAATAAGGGGAAGTCGCACTGAATTTTTAATACGAACGAACAAAGGAAAGAAAACGCGAAGGTAAAAATGGAAGAATTGTGGTAATGTGTATTGTATATTTACAAATTCAGTAAAAATGACACTAAAATATGACTATATATAATATTATATTTGAGACTTTTGGGGTTGAAACTCTGAGCCCATGGGGATCGGGAACCAAAAATGTTTTCAAAGATTTGTCATTATAGTATGAGCTATCTCTATACCACGGTATCATCCAAATCCTTCTACGCTACGCAGGTGAGCGGGTACGATAAATCGACACCGCTTCCTTGTTGATATTCCGAAAACCCGTACCATATGCCCGTACGAAGCGTTTTGATTCTACTTTCATTGTGGGAACTGTTAATCTGTGGAATGCGCTACCTGAATGGGTGTTCCCTGATAGTTACAACCTGGGTGTCTTCAAATCACGAGTGAATTGGTTTCTTCTAGTCAAGCGTGCTCCATTGTAGACCGCATCATTGCGGCAAAACGAAAGCAAAAAAAAACACAAACGCACTCATATGTAGTGTATTTTTTACCAACTTAAAATTATATCTAAATATCTGGGACATTTTTGCACACACGGTCATCTGACCCCAAACTAAGCAAAGCTTGTAATATGGCTGCCAGAGACTGATAAACGTACATATATATTTTTAAATACATACTTAAATAGATATTAACACCCAGACATAGAACAAACACAAATGTTCATCACACAAATGTTTGTCCTAGATGGGAATCGAACCCACGCCCCCAAGCACAGAAGTTAGGTTTACTACCAACTGAGCCACCGGGGCAGTCAACTTCAAAAAAGGAAGGGGTTCTCATTTAGTTGTATTTTGTGTAATAAAAGCTATTTAGCGCTCAGATTATAACTAAGTATAGGGGAATATCCACACAGGCTGCGATTCTTCAGTTTTACCGATCACAATATTGAAATTAGAATCAAAGCGCTTCGTTCGAGTTTTTGGCATAGTTACTTTTTCACACCTAGTTTAAAAGCAGCTATCACGTCTTATCGCTATTTTTTCATCAAATATTAACCTTTTCAATCATAATTTTCAAAATAATATAACAGTCGGTCGCTCTTCATGAATATTAGATGACACATTCCAAGTGAAGTCTACGAGTAGCTAGACGATGTTATTCATTTGAAAACACAAAAACTTTCCCAATATACTTCGTTTTAGTTAAACAAACTTTACTTAAAGAGTTTTAAATTAGTTTTGTAGTTAATTTAATTTGAGTTGTTATTATCTTTTGGTGTGTATTATAACGACGAATTTGCAAGTTTCTTTGGATAGAGTAAAAGTTAGTCTCTAGAATGCTTTTCATGAAACAAGTCCAGAGACAGACGCGGCGCTGTCATCGTGTACGAATCACTATCAGTATCATTTCTCGAACAGCACTTTTAATTAACAACTTTACGCATCGTACACGTCTCTATAACGATGGCAAATTAATAAAAATGTCACTAACGTCCAAACACAGTAACAGTACCTGACAACTACAACATGGAAATTTAGTTCCACTGTTCACTGTGGGGGACTTATTTCATGTAAAGCACGCTAAGTGCAATACAGACTTCAAAGTCGATTCAAGTTCAGCGTGTCACAGCGTACAACCTGTCACACTTTTCCTGTTTTCCTGTTGGTTTATAATTGGCTAGGACTGAATATTTTTATTGAAAAAGCTGGTTATAAATAGAGCCGATCACCGAAAATAAAATTGAAATGTGTTAAAAATTAAGGACTTTAATATGTTATTAGACAGAGAGCGCAATATTTTTACTAATGACGTCATTTGTGACGCCATACACATTCCAATATGGACAATAAAACATAATCTAACGTCCGTAAAAAACAGCTCAGTACAATATAGCCCTTTATAATATTCGGACTGTTAGCTTCAAGGTTAAATTATTAAAAGTAACTATAACGTTAAGTCACGGACCCTGGTTGCATATTAAATAAATAAAAAAGTATAATGTTGTAGTAGTAATAATGTTATTAATATAAGACCTTGTATACTCATTAGCAAGCAAATTGACTTTCACTTTAAAAGTATGTAGTCGGTTTTCATTTTGATAATAATAAAATAATAATAATAAATATCTGGGACATTATAGCACACACGGTCATCTGACCCCAAACTAAGCAAAGCTTGTAATATGGCAGCCAGAGACTGATATACATACATATATATTTTTAAATACATACCAACTGAGCCACCGGGGCAGTCTAATGATCATTAGACCGCCCCGGTGGCTCAGTTGGTAGTGAACCTGCTTTCTGCGCTTGGGGGCGTGGGTTCGATTCCCATCTAGGACAAACATTTGTGTGATGAACATTTGTGTTTGTTCTATGTCTGGGTGTTATTATCTATTTAAGTATGTATTTAAAAATATATATGTATGTATATCAGTCTCTGGCTGCCATATTACAAGCTTTGCTTAGTTTGGGGTCAGATGACCGTGTGTGCTATAATGTCCCAGATATTTATTTATTTTATTTTTATTAGACACAAATATTTTTTGATGCGCGCCTTTATGCCATTCTCTCCAACTTGGTGGATGACTGGTAGAAAATGCTGAACATTAAGTCATCAATTTGTACATTTCTATATCTAATATTTGTAAGCGCGCAATAAAGTAATAAATAAATAATTTTGCGCTTCCAAGCTGAGTATGTATGTGGACCCGGGTATGTCCTAAAACTACGACCAGAACCACCGGAGGATGGGCAGCAGCGTCCTAATAGTACACGGTGAACGTACTGCGCCCCAAACCGCCTGCCAAGAGTGGGGAATATGGCAACACCCCTCTCTATGAGGGAGGCCTTGTCCAACAGTGGACGTTAATTGGCTGATGATGTATGATGTATGCTGAGTTCTGAACGAATGAAAGACATAAAATAGAAACCTTTTCTTACTGAAAAGTCGCTGAAATTGCTTTTAGACATAAATCTGAATACACATTCATCTAACTTAATTTAAGTAACGAGTTTTATTTCAATTTATACTCATGTTCCTTCACAATGGATAGACTGTAAAGTTTTTGTACATTTTAGGATAAAATTACTTGATTGCGTAGGTACTTATATTTAGTGTCTGGTGATATTTTGCTAAAATCTTTTGTTTTTTGACGTTTTGATTATTTATAGTTGCTACTTGCAAATTAAATTAGCAATGTTTGTAAATAACATAGAAAAATTTCAAGTAAATAAGAAAAGGTATTGTTTTTTTTATAAAAGTTATATGATTATTTACGGGATATTTACCGTGGTAAGGTTGTGGAAGTTAAAGTTATAATCATATAACTTTAGTGAACAACCGTGATGGTTTAAACAGTGTTTTGTTTTTTTATATACAATTATTTGTTTATTAAATTTTTTCTCTATTTATTAAGGACCTCTCGACGAATAGGTATGCCTCCACCATTGCTCTCCATTTTTCCTGTCTTGTTATGTTCTTAGCTATGATTCAAGTATAAATGTTCAACGTTTGAAGATACCCAGCTCTTTTGTCGAGGGTTTGAAAAAAACAATATATTCTTTTTTTTATGCGTAAATAGGCTTGCGTTTGACCGCCAACACGCCTGATGTTAAGCGATGATGCGGTCTACGATGGAGCACGCTTGCCTAGAAGAAACCGATTCACTTGAGATTTGAAAACAACTAGTAACTATCGAGGAACACCCATTCAGGCAGTGCATTCCACAGACCAGCAGTCCGCACAATAAAAGTAGAATCAAAGCGCTTTGTACGGGTTCTCGGAATATCAACCATAAACCATAAATTCTTGTCATAATTTATACTCACCATAATTTAAACTCATAAATTGTTGCTATGTGCCCAATCGAGACCAAAATGATTATTTTGTGTTAGAAATCAATCAAAAAAACTTTTTACTCTAGCGTCGTTTCTTCTCTTACGAATCAAGCTAACAGTAAATCCTCCAAAAAACACAATATTTCCGAACTATTACCCAAAAATTCCTCATCCAATTTCGTCCAGTTTCCGCATGTCCACCCGATTTGAAGCTTAGTCGAGAAAACAATGTAAAGGAAAAAATACAGGTGAAAAGTTTTATTTGACCCTCCATGCGCTTTATCCGTTGCACCTCTGCTAGTAAAACTTGTTTATTTTAGTAAAAACAATGGACAATACAGTTTTATTTACTTATTTAAGGATAAACAAACAGTATGCAACACAAATGAATCATATTAAAAACCGACTTCAAAATGAGTAAAAATGCAATTTCGTTTACTTGGTTGACATGTTTTTTTTTCAGTTATTTTGAATTAAAAACCAAACTACGAAACTGATTTTGATGTAATTTACAAGGGACCACCTCTGAAGTATATGGCTTACCTACCAAAAAAAAAAAAGTTATATGATTATTTAGTGAACAACCGTGATAGTTTAAAACAGTGTTCAAAAAAATTATTATCAAAATCAATTCATAATTACCGGAGAAATTGATAAACATACCTACATAAAAAAATATAAAAAAATCAGTGGAACATAGAACCTCCGCCTTTTTGAAGTCGGTTAAAATTATAAGACTGTAGCTAGTAAAAATGTAGCTAGTTGATATACCTGCTTCGTTGACAACGGATTAAACGGATTAAAAATAACACGCTTAGTGTAAAACATATTAGACAACTACTGTAAAAACAAAACGACTGAACTGAACTAACATGTACAACCAATTCAACTCCGTAGGATAAAAGGAAGTGGTACTAATTCAGCTTGCAATATTAATTATATGCATTAATGTAATTTACAACGGGGAATGTTCTGAAGAACTGTTCGATCTGATGCCGGCGTCGCGGTTTTTTCAACGCACCAGCCGCCACCGCCTGAAAGTTCATCCACATATCATAGATCGGTGGAAATCGCACACTGTGCGTTTTACGCGTTCTTTTTTGCCTCACACCTGCAATTTCTCGAATGAGCTATCCTGTGGCATTTTCGAGTAGCTTTAACATGGGGTTCTTCAAAAGGGCTGTTAATAGAGTCTTTAAGGGTCGGCAACGTATCTGTGATGTCCCTGGTGTTGCAGGTATCCATAGGCGACGGTGATCCCTTACCATCAGGCGGCCCGTCTGCTTGTTTGCCACCTATGGCATAAAAAAAACAAAGAAATTAATAGAAAGTATCTGATAGTTAGTTTTTTTTTAATGATTGTGAAACGCAAGCATAGTGTTTATTTAATAGATAAGTTCTTATTAGCTTAACCGGAACGTTAACCGGACATTCAGAAACAAAGCCTCACTCATTTATAATGACTTAGTGGATTGTACTTGCGCCAGTAGGTCCGTTTAGTAGCTATTACAGTTATTACAGTGCTAGTTATAATTGCCACAACACCTGATACCGAAGAAGTGAAGTTTCGCGTGTCGTTAAAACATCGCCCATTAAGAATTGTTCGCACGTACCTATCAAGGGTTGTTGGTATTTATGTTGGTCGAGGTTCTGTACAAAAAAAAGTTCAGCCGGCTTCACGGAGGACAAACGACCATGGAAAATTGAACCCTGTTTGGTTTACGTTAGATTTAAAATCTCGTTTAGGAGTTTTTAAAGCAGTGACTCAGTTGGTAGGTAACCTACCTTCTGCGCTTGGGGTGGGTTCGATTCCCATGCACTATAGGACAAACATTCATGTGAAGAACCTCTGTGTTTGTTCTATGTCTGGGTGTTAATATCTGTTTAAGTATGCATTTAAAATATATTTGTACGTATATCAGTCTCTGGCAGCCATATTACAAGCTTTAGACCGTGTGTGCAAAAATAAAAATTGAAAAATTGTCTAGCGTTTCACCCACCTGATGGAAAGTGATCATGTGTTCTTGATTGGAGTACGCTAGCGCACTTTGTCTCTCCGGTCAACGTTAATGATAGCAATGACAGCATCTGATTAATAGAGTCACCTGTCAACTTCAAAATATTCACCCGATCCTGCTATGACCTCCACAAGAAAGGGTTTAACAGTTTTAAAAAATCTGAAAATTCAGTGACAACCTATATTTAAGTCTCTATGCAGGCAAAGCCATAAGCAAAATCTGATTGATATTCTTCTCTAAGTAAACGTAAAGCGTTCCGTATCAATCCAACGGAACCCCAACCAGACGACGACTTTACTGCATAAAAACTGCATAAATGCCATTTTTACTACTGCTATGTTTATGACCTCATAAATTATATAAAGTGCCGGTATTTTTGCATTTCTAAACCGGTATAATACCGTTATGTACACGTACCGGTATTATACCGATATTTCGAAATAATCGGTAGCCGATTCACATGCATGATATAAGTATCGGTTTAATGGATATTCTCTCGCAATGGGTTCTGGATATAATATTGCCAATACGGTTTTGGATTATAGGATTAGCCATAAAGGGTATGTTTCTTTTACTGAGATTGGAAGCTTATATTGACTTATGTTTGTATGTGAAAATTGCCAACGATTTTTAATAAGAAATTTACTTTGATGAGTGCTTTACTTGGACAGAATTTGTGAAGACAAACCCAGTGTTTTACTATCAAGTTTTTTTTCTACAGTTATTAATGTATGATTATTTACGGGATATTTACCGTGGTAAGGTTGTGGAAGGAGCTCTCGATATTTCGACGCAGTTACATGCACCATGTTCACGGGAAGAATCTCAAATAAAAAACTCAATAAATTAGAGAATTCTTCAGCCTTCCCGTGAACACTTTTATTGTAATAGAATAAGTGGCAAACAAGCTACGGCCCGTAGCTTGTTTGGTACCTGATGGTAAGTGGTCACCGCTGCCTATAGACACCTACAATACCCGGGGTATTGTCAGTGCGTTGCCTACCTTTGAGGACTCTATTCACCCTGCGTTTGAAGCAGTCCAAATTATACTTGGGTGTCTTTAAATTACGAGTGAATCAGTTCCTTCTAGGCAAGCGTGCTCCATCGTAGACTGCATCATCGCTTAACATCAGGCGAGCTGGCAGTCAAACGCAAGCCTATTTAAAAAAAACTATGGAGAAAAAACCGAAGGTGGTAAGCCATTCCACAACTGACAGGTACGTGGCAGAAACAGTCGATTAAATCTAACAGTGCGAGACTTCCACGTATCTATAATGTATGGATGGCATGTCTGGCGATGGCGTCCGGTTCGGTGGTAAAACCGGGATGGAGGGATGAGGTCAAAAAGTTCATCAGAGCATTCATGGAGGGGTCCATCTCTGTGCAAAAAATCACGTCGACTCGATGTTTGGTTGCTGCGTGAATAAATAGTAACAAACAAACCAACTGCCAAGCAAATACACTTTCGCATTTATTATATTAGTATGATTCATCATAGCTCATTACTTCCCACATAATATTGCATTTTGTAAAATGAAGCGCGACCGCAGAATCCCGCTGTACCGTCACGTCCCATTTCTAACCGAATTAAAGCTACGTCAAGTAAATACCGGTGCGGTCCGGCGTAATTAACCTGGACACTACATTTGGATCTAGTGTTGTCGTGTGCTCGATAATCGCGGTTGTCACATCGATATTTTTTTAAATCTTTCTTTTATTTAGGAATAGAAAAGAATGAAAGAAATATTTATTTAGTAACAACAAGTTAACATAAACAACATAGTAGGTATATATAATTATAGACCTTAGAAAGAGAAGTTGAAAAAAAAAGGAATAAAAATAGGCATAATTTATTTATTTATTTATGAAATACATAATAAATAATAATAGGTATAATATGGGTAGAATAGCCTTGCGTTTGACCGCCAACTTGTCTGATGTTAAGCGATGATGCGGTCTACGATGGAGCATGCTTGCCTCCAAGAAAGATAACTTATTTACACAAAACACGAGTAAATCATACACACATTTAAAAACGTATGTTCAATAAGTGGTAAAAAGATTATTGTTGTGTCTTTTAACCGACTTCCAAAAAGGAGGAGGTTCTCAATTCGACTGGTTTATTTTTTTGACAATTTGGTAGTTCTGATATGTTTATGAAGTCGTTTCTTCATATTGATAATTATAGACGTACAAATCTAGAGAGACGGCATAATTATTAGTATAATTCTCGTTTTTAACTATCGTATCTTGAAAGTCGATTAAAATCTGCCTCTAATTGAAATTGATGTGAAACTTTGCTATTATTTGTTATCGAAATGACAATTACAATAATTTGGTACCATCAAATTAATCTGATTATGGAGCTGGAAGATAGATAGTATAATTTTTCAATGGCTATCAGTAAACCTCTTTAGTTTTGTATCAAATCATGGTTTAGTTTTATACATAACTCATAGTTTTTCGATACTTATTACCCAAACTATTATGTATATCTATGAAATAAGTAAAATTTTAAAAACAATGATAATTATTATAATTACACGTATAAGCGACACTGCACTGTTTTCGGTGTCGATGAGGATACTATCGATATAATTTATCGATACTTTGACTTCACTATTTACACCCACTTTTCAGGTACCGATTTCCACATACCGAGCACTAGTGAAGTGCTCAATTAGGTTTGTCCGTTCCGTGCGTGCCCCATTTTAGATTAGTTTTAGCTGAGTAAAGTTTTAGTCATTGGAATTTGTACAGCAATTGCTAATTTATTTGGTTTGTAACTTTATAATTGAATTTTAACAGTAAACAAAGATAAATCTCTTTTTCTTGCAGGTAGATTTTTTACCGTTTTGATCGAGAAGTTAGCGTTAGACATAACATTAGAATTACTTCATTCAAGAACATTTGATTTCATAACCAATAGCTAACTAATTAAAAGGACTTTAAAACCGAAAAAAGTATTACGCAACCTCACTCAAAATTCAGTCCATAAACCTTCCAAAAAATAAAAGGTAAAACCGGTATTCGAGCATTAACCTAAAAACGGTAACTACCTATACAAATCAAAGTCAAGCCATCGCAAGCGTAATGGTTCCATTCAGATACGAGGGATTTAAGGGTGATTTATTCACCGGGTGATACTGAAGCGGTACTGAAATACCGGTACCAGTTTGTAGCTAGGTAAACTAGCCTCGACTGTTTTTTTGAACCGCGTATAAGTGCAAGCGATGGTAGCCTAACGGTAGCATGTACGCTTTACAATCTGACAGAACCTAGTTCGATCCTTGGTCTTGCCTCGATGACTTATTTAATCACACTAATATCATACATGTGAAAGTTTGGATGGATGGATGGATGAATGGATGTTTGTTACTCAATCACGCAGAAATGGATAAATGGATTTGGATGAAATGTGGAA
Source organism: Agriopis leucophaearia (assembly GCA_949125355.1). NCBI lineage: Eukaryota > Metazoa > Arthropoda > Insecta > Lepidoptera > Geometridae > Agriopis > Agriopis leucophaearia. The sequence continues at coordinate 608,075 of OX421287.1, forward strand.
TATACATTGCTTATGTCCTGAACTAACACACAGGGTTCTTTTCATCATCATCACCAGGTGGGTGAAACCGCGGGGCGCAGCTAGTACTTACATAAACTATGTCCAGTTTCGATGCCATCGCTCAAAAACTGTGAATCAAAACATCGTGAGGAAACTGGTATGTCAAACAATCTAAAAGTTCAAAGACATGAATTACATTCACCAACATGCACTGGACCAGCATGGTAGAGCGCCCATCCTCTATCTCTATCTCTGAGAGAAGGCCTGTGTCCCAGCAGTGGGAACATGATAGGCTGGATGATGATGATGACGATGAAGACCAAATACCGGTACAGTTATACCGGTTTGTCAATTTCTCAACTAATTCAAGTTGGAGAAGTTTGGTGTTAATTTGTCTAGTAACTGAGAATCGTGTAGATTGAATTATTAATTCACGGCTCTAGTCTTAGAAATTGTAATCGTTCAAAGGGCTTTCAATACCTAATAATATTAGACTTTATTCCTTTTATCACATACCTTATTGACAGCCCCATTAGCTCAGTTGGTAGTATTCCTGCCTTCTGGGCTTGGGGGCGCGGTTTCGATCCCCACCTAGGACAAACATTTGTGTGATGAACATTTGTGATTGTTCTATGTCTGAAAGAAAGAAATATTTGTTTTGTAACAACAAATTAACATAAACAACAAATATAATATTATAGTCCTTAGATAGTGTCACAAAAATATCCTCAACTCAGTATAATGCTGTTTACCAAACAACGCTGATCTTCCGTTGAAGCCACTCAGTGAAGTCACGAAAGGCTCGAAAAAACAGTGCAACGTAAACGACACATGTCTGGGTGTTAGTATCTATTTAAGTATGTATTTAAAAGTATATATGTATGTATATCAGTCTCTGGCAGACATATTACAAGCTTTGCTTAGTTTAGGGTCAGATTACCATGTGTGCAATAATGTTCCAGATATTTATTTATTTATAATTGTAAAACATAATTATATAACTGACTTGCTGTACCAGCGACTTTGTCCGCGATTGCCATCCTTGCAGACTAATTATTCGCACTTGGGTACAGATCTGTTTGTCTTATATTAAGCAACAAAACACTCTTATCAATAAAGGAGCTTTTTACTTTCAATTTGAAATCATTATTTCTGACAACTCTGTATAAACATGCAATTCACTCATATGTCCGTACATTGTGACGGTGTTACCTTTATTTACGAACTAAGAAAGAAAGAAAAAGAAAAGAGAAGAAATAGAAAGAAAGAACTAAACCTATTTATTTATTTATCCAAATTACAACTATCATTACAGGAATGTCCTAATTCAATTGTGTAAGTCAACCTTATATTAAACATTAAATTGATTTTACTCAAAATAATATTACAAGTAGACATAAAATTAATTTTATACACAAAAACACTTCATATAACATCGTCATTTCGTAACACCACTACTTAAGAACTACATTTTTTTAATCAAGGGTTGTTTATCTTCCTTTGTTTTTTTTATTAGTAGTTAAAAGTAATGACCTCTTTTCCGAACAGATCGTGAGTTTTTTAATTTAAATTTATATACATTTATTGTTGATCATCAAGATTATCATAGATGATTAGATATTTGATAATGTGTTCAGCAATTAATTTATTAAGTACACGCCGGTATAAAATACAACCGACAAAATACCTGGTTATTTTCACAATTATTTTATAATTTAAGTGTGAATGTGGACTATGTCACTCAATAATGTAGATTTAAGATGTATTTTATTTTATATTTTCGGTACCCAACCCGTAGACAGCGACTTTAATACAGTTTTTTATTTATAGTTTTATCTAGTACATATTTTTTTTATTTGATTTAGATATTTATTTAAATATGTTAGTTTGTAAAAAAAAAAATATCACATGTATTTTTTTTTTTTTTTTATCGCGATTTATGCCGCGTTTCACCAGCAACTCGCCTGTTGGTAAGCGACGATGTGGTCGTAGATGAAGCACGCAGACTTATAAGATACCTATTCACTCTTGCCTTGAAAAGGCTCAGATTATATCTCTCAGGAAACGAGGAAGCCGGCAGGTTGCTCCAATCCTTGGCCGTACGGATTATAATACAATCGAACCATATTTTGTTTAATCTATACTTATATTAAAAAGAGGAAAGATTTGTATTTTTTTATTTTTGGATGTTTGTAACGAAAGAACTAAAAAACGACTGAACCGATTTTAAAAATTATTTCACTGTTGGGAAGCTGCATTATCCCCGGGTGATTATGGCTATATTATGTTTTGTAGCGAGGCCGACGGCCGAGCTTACTCCCGAGCGAAGCCAGGGCGGGCGGCTAGTAAATAAATAAAACTGATTTTTTAATAGTTATTGGTAAAATCGAACCCACGCCTCTTGTATTTACGTTTCAACTGACTAAAGACTATGCCACGAGGTCGTAATAGATCAACTGTAATGACTGTACAATAGGAGTCAAGGACTGCATTTTTCATCTCACAGATAAAAGCGGTACAAAGCGGTATAGTGGACAAAGACATAAATAACGAGAACTGGACAAAGCAGCGAGACGTGGAAACAATGAACAAATGTAAACGGTTGATAAACTAGCTTTCTTTGTGTGCTTTGTGTTAATTAATTGTGGATTTAGCGTGAAAATTGGTAGGATTTGTATGACATTTGTAGGATTTCTATGACATTTCCAGCGCTGGTGTACACTAAAAATAGGTTTCGTTCGTTGTATGCTAAAGAAATTTACTTAAATTTAATTACATTTTATGATAAACTAATTCTGTTGTACCCGCGATTTTGTCAGCGATTACTTCAGAAAAAAATTGCCTACGTCCGTCCTCATGATACATACAGATCGGTTAAACCGTTTAGCAGTGATTATGTAGCAAACAGACAGACAGACAGTGTTTGATCATACCTATACCCTACTTATTTAGTTTTAATTTTTATACTTATTGTGATTTATGATTTTTACTACAGCCCCTTTACAGCTAAGTACGAATTCGTTTATTACTATGTGATTTTCTGAAATGACGAGATTGGTGTGATGGCGAGCTCTTAGTATTTAAACTAAGATGTTGAAAATCTACTTATCAATAAATCATATAGACCAACTTGAAATGGGACCACACGGGAAGCACCAGCTTTCAAATAAAAAAAAATATATCAAAATTGGTTTACCCAGTCAAAAGAACGGAGGTAAAAAACATAACAAAAAAACCTCCTTTTTGGAAGTCTGTTAAAAAGCCGTATAACTACGTTTATTACTTTTTTTTATACATTTTAAGTAGGCTTACGTTTGACCGCCAACTCGCCTGATGTTAAGCGATGATGCGGTCTACGATGGAGCACGCTTGCCTAGAAGAAACCGATTCAATCACGATTTGAAAACTATCGGGGAACACCCATTCGGCACCGCATATCCAAAAACGTCTCGCTTAAAATGGCTTTTTGTCACTCGTTGTACAATATATTAATGAGAGTACAGTCTTCCCAATTTCATGGCTACACGTCAACACAGCATCATGACATGTTTAGCTTTGATTCAAATGTGACGTCACCACTCACAGAGGCGTAATCATGCGTTCATTAGCGTGTCCACGCGCGTCCAAACAGACTTGCATTTCTAATAAACCAGAGTGGCAGCGAGCTACAGAGCAAACATACTGGCAGATGGATAACTTCAGCCTGATTTGAAGGTATTATTTTCCGTGAGCTTCCTTTAGCTGTATTTACTTCACGGGGTATTTAAAAGGTGAGTTAGAGAGGTAAATGTTCGACAACATATTTTGTGATGCCTCTGGTGTTACAAATACCCATAAGTGATGGTGAATACTTACAACCAGACAGCTCTTCTGCATTTTTGCCGCCCATGGATAAAAAATAACGATTTTATAAATCAGTTTCGAGTTTTTTGCAACACTTTAGCACTTAGAGACCGTAAATGTTTTAACATGTTTCAAAACATAGTCACATATGAAAATTTAGTGTCTCAGTACATACCGTAAGTGCTGACGTTACATATTCTACTATTATGAATTCTGTGGTTAAACAGAAATTCAGTTGACATAAATTTTAGTGCCATCCTTAAGAAATGTCCAAAATACTCCGGAAAATCTTCGCAATACTGTTTCAGAAAATTGTGACACTTAGTTTATATACACAAGTACTCGTATGTATCCACAATACATGTGCGTGCTTATAATTAAGTATAAAATAAAATTATAAGAAGTTTAACAAAGTTTCTCTTCTGTTTTTTTTTCTGTGGCGTCCATTCCAGTGCGCGCCGGACATTTCTGGCTAATACCGGTATTTTCCGGTCCGACGGGCAGCCTGTCGCCCAATCCGGGTCGAAGGTTGTAATTTTATTTACCCGTAAGGGATGAAATGTTTATGTGGGCTTTTTTCGTTGAATGCCTTTAACGCGTATTGTTTGAACGGATTTTTGAAAACCTTAATTTGGGGTGAAAATGATGAAATTAATGTTGTGAAAAAGTATGAGCTAAGTTAATAAAACAAGTCAGAACGTACTTAATATAAAGTAATTGATAGAAAATAATTTTAAAATTCACATTGATAACATCTTTCATAACATTTAATACAAGAAACTTATTTTTTTAACGTATTTTTGTATTTGTTCTAATGTAAAAACGATAATACGTACAAGCGTTAAACTTGGCATGATTATAGTGCACACTCAGTAGGTATAACAACAAATAATAATGAATAATGGCCAAGTGCGAGTCGGTAACAAATTTATGTTTATTACCAAGATAAGCAACGTATTCAGTTACTTGGATGGCCTTATAATTTCTTTCACCGAAACGAAATTGCATATTTTACTAATTTTGAAGTGGGTTTTTAATTGATAGTTATTGTATTTTGTGGAGATACGGAACCTTGAGTGCGCGTGTCCGACTCGCACTTGGCTGGTTTTATTTTCTCAATTTTGTTGCTTAGTAACATTTTATCGATATGTGAAAATTACACCGAAATATTAATGTAAATTTTTATGTAAATATCTTCACAATGTTTTCGAAAATATGGATACAAGACTTGGGGGAAACTGGGCATTTATGTGCTCCTGTAAGCACGACTTATTACTTACTAGCGACCCGCCCCGGCTTCGCACGGATATATGTGTTAGAATAGCCTGGTGAAAACGTTGCAAAATGATTTTTTTGCCTTCAGTATAATTATTTGGTTGAGACTGTGAAAACGGAGCCCCATCCACCGCTCCGCCTGATGAACATCGACTCCTGACAGTATGTCCTCTCGTCTCTTAAAACAGTCTGAATAATGTTATCTTATTCTTATGCGACTGTATAACTTTACCATAACAAAGATAATGCAGACTTCAGATTAAATTACTGAATACTGAAAACTAGACAATCGAGTCTAACACAATTTTAGTGTATAACATAGAAGTGTTAGAATAAACCGTTATCAGGAGTTACGTCACCAGTGGTGACGTCACTACTACTTTTATTAGATTATTTCTATTAGAGGGTTCTACTAATGCAAATAAAACCTTAACTTTTTAAGGACTACCCTCTTTCAAGCTACTTTCTAATTTTAGACTGAACCAAACTGATTTATTCACGGGGTAGGTAACCAAAACACATTATACTCCTGATAATGAATTCTTGATCTTTTATCTCTGCACAGACCCTAAGAAGGTGCTCTATGCTAATGCAAATTTACCGCCACGTTCGTAAAAGCCTAGACGCTGTAGAAGAAGGGCAAGAAACTGCAGCGTCCACCTATTATACGCGTTATTCTCTTGAATATAAATTACACTTTACATCACCTTAAGTTCCATGTATCCCGAGAAAACACATCAGCAAACGTAACTCTCATAACTCACTTGACTTTAGGAGTACTTTTACGAATATAAGACTGTAGGGTATTCACAAGTATATTTTCACCGATTTACTACACAGCACTTATCTGAGAACCTTTCGGCTACAAATTCACAGCTTGTCTGCCTTGACGGGCTCTGAACGACCCCATATATACTTTTCCGATCTACCTCAATTACGCCCCACCGCAATCGCTAACAACCAATGACAAGTGACTTTGACATTCATAAAGAGATAATCATATTGACAACTGTTGCCGTGGATAACCCCAGAAGGCTCTAGTGTTGCCGTTAAAAATAATGTTGCCATGACAATACAACTAAATTCTACGAGTCATTTAAATAATATCTAACATATGTTTTATTAAATATATATATAAACCTTCCGTGAAAAATTATCTAACTGATAGTGAAAACTGCATCAAAATCCGTTGCGTAGTTTTAAAGATCTAAGCATATATAGGGACAGACAGACAGAGGGAAGCGACTTTGTTTTATACTATGTAAACCTAGTGATTTCCACGTTCGCTCAATCATACCTCGAATCATAAATGCTACAGTAATGCTAATAGCTACTATTGTTGGCTTGTCTCTGGAGTATTGTTTACACGTCATTTATATTGTAGTGCGTCAACACACTACAATGTAATATTGCTCTTCACAAATATGAAATGTTGACCTGAATACCTACATACAGTCTACAAATGTAGAGTGCAGAAATGTGTCGTGAAGAGGGGACATGATTTCATGTTTTTCACGGATAAGTATTATTTTTTATCGGGCAAGTTTTTTTATTTATTTTTTACAAAAAGAGCGGCAAACACGCATGCGGTCCGCCTGATGGTAAGCAGTAACCGCCGCCTATGGACACCTGCAACACTAGCGGTGTTGACGGTGCTTTGCCAGCCCGGAGAGGTAGTTGTAGACCTTCTTTTTGAAATGCTACATGTTGAATCTCGACGGGAAGATTTTTGGGGTGACTTTTTTTTAAGTGCCTTTATTAACAATACAAAATACAAGCTAACACTACATAAACAGTTACACTGCCCATAGACCGTTGAAGGTCTAAAGACAATTCAAATGCTCAAGCCCACTATCAGTTGGCAGCGTACCCAGCATGCTGGCGGCATTACCACATAAAATAAATAAATATTCGGGACACGGTCATCTGACCCAAGGTTAGCAAACATGTAATATGACTGCTAGAGACATATACATACATATATATATTTTTAAATATCTTCGTCAATATATTAACACCCAGATATGTTCTATATCTAAGTGTACAAATGTTCATCAGATTATTGTCCTAGTAGGGAATCGAGCCCACACCCCCAAGCGCAAAAGGCAGGTTCAATAACAACTGCTTACACCTTACATCCAGACGTAGCCGGGGCGGGCGACTAGTTACTTATAAAGTAAGTAAAAACTAGTCATGTTAGTAATAGTAGATTGTTGCATCGAGCGCAAAGTGAATTATTAATGCACGAGTGTTATGTTAGTACTAAATTAACACAAGTGCATTAATTAAATTTCACCCAGTAGTCTACAGGTACCAGGTTTTTTCCGGGATATAAGCTACCTCCACACTAAACAATCAAATCCATTCAGTTGTTACGTAGTTGAGTACGGACAAATAAACACACTTGTACATTTGCTTACACATAAAATTTCGCATTGATAATATATTTCATATTTTGCATTGATGATAATATAGTGTGATGTTTTTTATTAATTATTATCTCAAAATTGCACAATAGCGAGTGATACTGTGAGTTAGATTTAACAGTGTCCTCCCGAAATATCAAAACTATGGTCACCCTAATAGTAGCAGATATTCCGCTCGACAGTTCCGGGAACCAGAGCTCATATTTGTAAAAGGAAAGCTTCCGTGGAATGGAACTTATTACAAAATCGATTCAAATATGATTTTTCAACAAGATGAATTCTAGTTTGAAATTGCCAATTGAAATTGGGTAGTGTTTGTACGAGCGAATATAAATTTAAATATTTCTTGTCAAAAATACTGAATACGACTTACTGAAATACTAATTGGGCGAAAGCCAACTAACGGCCGCGGTCCGCTCGAAAGACGAGGCAAGATAAAACCGTCGTTGTCCAGAGGTAAGTGAGCTTGTATTTTGTTTTATGAAACACTTATCTATACTAATACTATAAAGAGGAAAGATTTGTATTTTTGGATGTTTGTAACGAAATAACTCAAAAACTACTGAACCGATTTTAAATATTCTTTTACTGTTGGGAAGCTACACTATCCCCGGGTGACATAGGCTATATTATATTTTGTAGCGAGGCCGAAGGCCGAGCTTACGCCCGTGCGAAGCCGGGGCGGACGGCTAGTTACTTATAAAGTAAGTAAACACTAGTCATGTAGTAATAGTAGATTGTTGCATCGAGCGCAAAGTGAATTATTAATGCATGAGTGATATGTTGGTACTAAATTAACACGAGTGCATTAGTGTAATTTCTCTATAGAAATCGATAAGAAAAATACACAAATAGTTGATTGAATCAGGCGTTACTTTGCGGAAGTCCATTTTCAAAAACAAAACAGAAAAACAGTTTTTAGAAAAATACACGTTCAATTAGCTTAATCACCTCACTTGCGCGTTCACTTAGCTTGCAAAATAGGCCGGCTGAGCTTATACGAAACACCTTTTGCCAGTGATAGCTCGCACTAAAATGTATATACTTCACAAAGAGAGACGATAAACAAATCGACGGTTATTCGTGTCGCGTTGACCAAACGTTTGGTCAGGGCGACACCGACGACGACGCTTATTGTCGCCTTCGGCAAACCCTAAATACATAAATTGTTGGAGGCCCAAGTTACAAGATCCTAGCGAACTCTAACTTGAGACAAGTCGGCATCGCGGTTTACAAACTGCCGAGGAAAAATCAACTATTAACAGTCTATTGTAAGTAAAAAATTGTACGTCATTTAGTTTTAATTATTTTCTCTCGAGAGCATTTTGGCGTTGCACGTCTTAAGCATTTCCAGTGTCAGCTATTTAAATTTTTCAAGTTTTATTAAATATCGTCAAACAAGTCATAGCCACAGCTAGAGTACAATGAAGCGATATGTTTTTGTCATAAAACGCCAAAACTCCCATGAATTCCAATTAGAATCTTTGGATTATAAAATATAGGTACATACGACAATTTGTTTTAGCGCCATCTAGTGAAGTTTTCCAGAAGCAGACTGGATATTTACTTAAAGAAGAGCCCTAAAAACCTCTCATTGCCTGTGCCTTGACCCACAATACTCGAGCCTAAACAAATAACCGGTTGTAATAGGAAACCGCGCCTGAAATACAGCCTTTTCACGAATCCTCGTTTATATTGATATCGCATTGTATGGGGTCTTCAATAAATACGTCGAGATGTCGGTGCCCTATGAATTTGGGACATAGGTATTGTGTAGTTTTTAGGGTTTCGTGTTAAAATTTAAAAAATGAACTTTTTTCCGAGTCCAGTGTTTGTCTGTCTGTATGTCATAGTTATGTTCTCAGGAAGTGTGAAAGCTGCATGCCGCGTGGATTTCATTAGCCATATCATCAGCACACTACTGCTTAATGCCTTTATATATATTTTTTTATTTGGTTTTAAAATGTATAAAATAAGATATATTATATAAAAAGTTACGCGAAAAGGGTGTCCTAAGCCGAAAGGAGGTCATTGTAATTTTTCATATTATTTTATATATTTTTTCACATTTCTCATGTTTTTAACATTCATTATTGTTGTTTCTTTTATTATTAGTATCTTTATCTGTAACTTTTTTTCTGGTGTGCAAAATAAACAGTTCTACCTATGTTTCTATCATTTTTACTAAGAGACCAACTCTGAAATCGCTAGACAGAATCAACTATTCAATAGAAAAGTGTCATCATCAGCCAGAAAATATTCACTGCTGTACATAAGGCCTGTGTGTGTGAGGTATTTCTGGTGTACACAATAAAGAGTTTCTATCTATCTATCTAAAAGTCTCCCCCTTTAACCTCCACACTGAACAACAATCTGCCATCTGCATCCACTAGATGCCCGCGACTCTCACGATGTCGTCAGTACAACTAATGGGAGGCCTACCTATGCTGCGCCTTCCGGTTCGTGGTCTCCACTCAAGAAAAAGAAGTGAAAAGTGATAGAAAAGATAAGTGGTAGAAAAGTGTCATTCACACTCAAAGAAATGTATGGAATGAGAACGACGGATTTTAACCGACTTTCACAAAAGAGGTGGTTCTCAATTCGTTTTTTAAAAATATGTATTTGTTTCCTCAGAACTTTCGACTGTGTGAACCGATTTTGATGATTCTTTTTTATTTGAAAGCTGGTGCTTCCCGTGTGGTCCCATTGCAATTTGGTTTCCCCAGTCAAACATTCTTACGAAGTCAGTTTTTTATTTTGATAATTATATTTCACGATTTCACAGTTTGTCCCTGGTTGGCCCCTTAGTAAAAGTTGTTGTTGTAAATTAATATGATGAGTAATTATTTTTTTTAAATATAATACATGTACACCATTAAAATTAATTATCATTAAGGACTACTTAATTAACGTTAAAAAAAGGATAGTATATGTTTTATTTAAAAAAAGAAAAAATTACACCATGGACAAAATTGTCCATTCCTTTGTTTGCTCATTTAACAATATTATAAACATTTGAGTTAAGTTAAACTTAAATACTAGTTAGTCTATCTTTTTTTTCTCTCGTTTAACGCACTTCACTATTTTAACTTAAATTTATGACATTACATCAATCACTACCAGATGAGTAGCATTACATCATTTCGGGTTAGTTCACCCTTTTTGCGTAACCCTGTATATAAAGTGGCTAAGTTTTTGGAATATTTTTAAAGTGACTATGAAATAACGACAACTTTAAAAAGACTTATTTCTCCCAACAACCTAAAAGACAGTAAAGTTTTTCCATGCATGAAATATGGCAAACTTCGTATCGAGTTAATAATTTCAATAACCTATTTACATTTTAAGTGAAGCTGTATCGATTTTTAGGGTTCCGTAGTACTGCAAGGAACCCTTATAAGGTCTGTCCATCCTTCTGTAATCTGTATCTCCTTCTTCATCTAATATTATAAAGAGAAAAGATTTGATTGTTTGTTTGCATTGAATAGGCTCCGAAACTACTGAACCGATTTGAAAAATTCTTTCACTGTTGGGAAGCTACACTATCCCCGGGTGACATGGACTATATTATATTTTGTAGAGAGGCCGAAGGCCGAGCTTACACCCGTGCGAAGCTAGGACGGTCGGCTAGTGAAATGTAAGATTGCTGTTGCCCATAACTTCATACACGTTAATTTTCATATAAACTTTCAACCTTTTGCCTTCTGTTTTATTTTATACTCCCACTCTCTGGGAATACGATGTATTAATATCAGTTTCTAACTTATTAAATTCGAATCTAGATCTAAGTTAAGATAAGTAAGCTCACTTTAACTTTTTAACTTATAATATACCAATTTCATTCGAAGCAATCGAGTTAAAATCGCGTCTCTTGGGCTCGATCTTTTTGATGTTAAAATGTGATTCGATTTATTTTGCTAAATTATCTTTCTGATATTCTTAGCATTAAATATTAGCTACGTTAAAAATCTTGAACAAAACCGAATCACTTGGGAAAACTTTTTAATGTAACTGATGGTAAGCGAAACGCTTACTCAATACTCATCATTATTAACACAATCCTATCATATTCCCACTGTTAGGATACAGACCTTCTCTCAGAGAGAGAGAGAGAAAGAGAGAGGATGGGCTCTAATCCACCATCTAAGCCTACTGCTTGTAGTGAACCATGGAACGCGGCTAGTTTCCTTTTAATTTATTTTATGCCTAGTGCTGTTGCCCGCGACTTCATACGCGCAGATTTTCATATAAACTTTCAACCCTCTTTTCCTCCCATAATCCGGCCCTTGCGCAAAATAACATAGCCTATACTTAAATTTAGTCATAGTTAAGCCTATTCGTGAACACTGCATTTAAATCCTTCCAGTGGTTTATGAGATGTGCGTAGACAAACAAACAAACAGACAAAAACTCTAAGAACTGTCTTAACGAGTTCAGATGCTTATTTTAAGACGCCCTGTGTAAAAAAACTGATATCTAGCAATTACAGATTTTTTATCTCTACGTTTTTATCATATGTATAGATAAGCTTGCGTTTGATCACCGCCTCACCCGATGTTAAACGATGATGCGGTCTACGATGTAGCACGCTTACCTAAAATAAACCTATTCGCTCTCGACTTGTAGACACCCAGAATGTAACTAACGGGGAGCCATTTTTTTCCCCTTTTACCACAAATATTAATCACTAAAATACTGTCGAAGAGAATACGCCTTATCTAAGAACAGAAATCACCTAAAGTTGTATGATTATTTACGGGATATTTATGGTTGTGGTGCATGTAACTGCGCCGAAATATCGGGAGCTCCTTTCACAACCTTGCCACGGTAAATATCCCGTAAATAAACATATATCTTTAGTGAACAACCGTGATAGTTTAAAACAGAAATCAGCTATCAAAAAAATAACTTTTAAAATAAAAACAAAATCGTCGACCACGTATCCCCTACGTGACACGATCACCGCACACGTACTCCGGACTTGCGAACTGTTATCCGACCAGAACTCCATCGAAGTCGGCTTAGCGGGATTTGCCATTGTGTACAACAAGTTGTAAAAAGTTGGGCAACATTGGTTTAATGTAACAAGTTTAGTTTCTGAGTTAAGTAACTGACAGTCGATACAGGGTTACACTGAACAGTGGCATCGATTGGGCAGCAGCCGGTCTACTCTGCAAGCTAAGTGAACGCGTAGGTGAGGTGATAAGCTAAGTGAACGTGAATTGTTCTTGTCGATTATTATAGAGAAATGTCAAAATGTGGAGTGATCACCCTTGATTGTAGTCCCTTACCATTATGATTCGATGTTTTGACATTTATCTGCAGAAATAGGCAAGAAAAAATATTAGCTTAGCTTATCACTTCACTTACGCGTTCACTTAGCTTGCAGAATAGACATGCAGGTAAAAATAAATGTAGATAGATAGATAACCCTTTATTGTTCACATCAAAAATTACAAACGTACATATGATAAAAACAACTTAAAACTAGTGAAACGATTGGTGGTCTTATATAAGCGATCTCTTCAAGGCAACCTTAGTATGGAGAGGACATGCAGAAGAGGTAAAGGACGGGGTGTGATGTAATAATGGAATACCTGGTATATAAAGCATAGACATACATTATAATAATACACTAATACTGAAAAAATATATACAATAATATATATACATAATTATAAACATAAAGCGAGATAATAACGATACAGTAGCTACTCCGAGATATAGTACAGTTTCACACGACGCTTGAACACTTCCTGTGAGGATGCCCGTTTGATTTCTGTAGGTAGCTCATTCCACAGTTTAACAGCTTCTACCGTGAAAGAGCAGCCATAGAACGAGGTTTTGTGAGCAGGAATATCTAAAGTGAGCATATTAGCTGATCTTAGCGATTTAGAGTGGATTAAATGCCGATATTTGAAAATGTACGTATATTTACAGCTCTTTGTTCAGCTGTAAAAATGTGACCAATAAATAAGAGCTAGGAAAAAAAAATAAAAAATTGACGGTAGACACGGAAATTTTTAAAACATCGACACAAAGATATAAAGGTTACAAAGAAAGAACGTAAACTACGGAACGGCTGAAAGGTGAAATAAAAAATGTAAGCTCTTCCTGTGACCAGAGACTTTTACGACCAACGACTTCTTTGAAATTGCAAATTCTTCGATGGCCCAGAGTAGCAAGCTCTTTTAAGATGCCTTGTAATATACTGAGTTCGCACTTCACTGAGTGGCTTCAACGGAAGATCAGCGTTGTTTGGTAAACAGCATTATGCTGAGTTGAGGACATGTTTGTGACACAACTTCACTGTCTAAGGACCATAATAAATTATATTTGTTGCTTATGTTAAGTTGTTATTAAATAAATATTTCTTTCTCTCTTTCTTTCATCATTTTACAAGAAAGAGAGAGCGATGGTCAGGGCCGTCTTTAACCTTTTGGAGGCCCTGGGCACATTAGGATAATGGGGCCCCCTATGACCTTGACAGATCACTATTTTGTAGAATAGAATATACAAAATAAGAGATGAGCTGATTTTCGGGCGAGAGTAGAGTAGCTTGGAGCATGCAAAAGCTAATAAGCAAGTAAGTATTGAAGTCAGTCATTATCCTTTGATTTTTTCGAAATAAATGTTTTTCCGTAATAAATACCGGTTTTCGTTTGGTGATCAGGTTGGTGGCAGGAACTAGGAGGCCCCATCGATCGCGGAGCCCTGAGCAAGTGCACAGTGGGAAAGACGTGGCGACGGTGGCCAAACAGTTACATGTGCACTTTATAATCTGACGGCACCCGGTTCAATCCTCGGCCTTGCAACATTGACTTATATAGTACCTACATAAATAATGTTCAGTTTCGATGCCATCGCTCAAAAAAGTTTGAAGGAAAACATCGTGAGAAAACCGGTTTTTTATCGCCTATATGTCCGCTTTTGACCGCTTTTGCACCAACTCGTCTGTTGGTAAGCGAAGATGTCCAAGAACCTGAAAAGCTCAGACATAATTATGACATTATAAAGTCTGTTTAGCCGATTTGGTAGTGAGTGTAGACAAACTCACATACTTTCACATAATTATTCGAATGTAATACAGTCAAGTTAGGTTGATACAGCAGTCGTATCGTGTTGGTAAAGTAGTCACTTAGTGGCTCGGCCCAATAAGTGGATTCGGTTCGGACGTCGGACAAAATTACGTATTGTAGTAGCGACAGCAAAACGAGCCTTTTGAATTTGAAGTTTAACATTTTTCATTTTTACATTTTTCTGTACTTAAAAAGCAAACTATATACTTATACTAGCTGCGCCCCGCGGTTTTACCCGCGTGGTGATGATGATGATGATGCAAAGTAGCGTGTTAATTCAGGACATAAGCAATGTATATTCCAAATTTCATCCAAATCCATCCAGCCGTTTCTGCGTGATTGAGTAACAAATATCCATCCATACATCCATCCATCCAAACTTTCACATATATGATATTAGCTGCGCCCCGCGGTTTCACCCGCGTGGTGATGAAAATCGATGATGATGATAAAAAGTTGCCTATGTGTTAATCCAGGATTCTGTGTATAAGCGTCATGGTTTTGATCCACTAAATGCGACTTTAATTAAATATATTAAGCTATATGGTCATTTGTAGTAATAAGCGTTGTTTAAAAGTGTGAAAACCTCGCCCTAAAATAATGTAAATACATGTGATAAAATCCATTAGAAATCTTTACTTTCAATATACAATACCCTTGTTTTGGTTTTGCGACATTGGGTAAAACAAATGTCATTATAAGTTTTTGTTGCTATCTGTACGTGATTATTCGTCTGTCAAGCTCTAATTGGGTAGAATGATCGAATCTAAAGCATGCGGTCATTCGGAGGACGGTACATCACGACATTAGTGAGGTACCTACCGACTGGACTGTAACAATGCTTCGTAAAAATCAATTGTTTAAGACAAGGTTTTCCCACTTTTAAGAAAAAGCTTAAAATATTTTATTAAAATCGCATTTAATGGAGCAAAATTATGACGCTTATACACAATCGTGCGGGTCTCTACTTCTATTAAGGAGGTTTTAAGATGAGAATGTTTTTGACATTTTTTACGCCTTCCATACATACCTATTTTACAGAATAGATAGATAACTCTTAATTGTTCACACCAAAAATTACATAGATACGTAGTAACATAAAAACAACTTAAAACTAGTGAAACAATTGGCGGCCTAATCGCTATAAGCGATCTCTTCCAGGCAACCTTAATATATTAAGGGAATAGTTTTAAAGATTTATCAACTCGTCTGGGCGAACCATCTCGTGACAAAAATGCTGGCTGATATCTTGCGCAACGTATTAACATTGCAATTCAACACGGCAATGCGGCTATCATCTTGGGTACGATGTCTGTGGTGGCAGTTTATTATATTAGTTTAGTATTAGTTTGTTTATAAAATATTTTATTTTAAGTTGTTTTCATATATTTAGCATAATTTTCTTAGACGTGAGTCGTTCTTAGGCGAATATCCACGTTCCGGGTTCTATAGTGCAAAGAAAATCCGAGCATAGCTCTCTATTACCCGCTATGCGACTCTGAGTTTTTAATAGGGACCGAAGCGGAAGAAAGTTTCTTTAGTAGAGACCACGGACTGAAAGAGCAGCGTAGTTAGGTTAGGAGACCTAACGGTTCCTATTAAAAACTCAGAGTAATAGAGAGCTATGCTCGGATATTCGCTGAAGAACCAGAGTTACCGACATAGCTATTAAAATTTGCAGGTTGAAGTAGAAAATATGAAGGCTACATCGCTCGAAGAACTGATAATCTTTCTTGATGATGTGGAATACTGTAGCTGTACCCTATTACATTGACAAATGTACATCCATTACCAAGAATCGAACTTCAACCCTTTATAGCCACAAATGTTGCTCATATATTGGATTTATGACGTCGTCACAATACCACGTTTGTGTATTCATTCTAATATACTTCCATTCGATATAGGCTTGATGTTGGCCGAATGTTGGACCAACATTTGACCCATGATGGTGCTTTAACAAATAATGCTGAAGTGAAATTTGACATCTAACAGACATTGACAGATTTCATTAAAAATATTTTATTTTATCGGGAGTACCTTTATTAACTTTAAAAAAGGTTTTTATTTTATTTATAAAAGTGCCTTTACTAAGTAAACAAAATATACGCTAACACTAACACTACAAAAACAGGCCATCACTAGAATATCAGGAATTAAATGTCAATTTCACTGGAGTTAAATGTCAATTTCATCATCATCATCATCATCAGCCACTGGATGCCCGCGACTCTCACGATGTCGTCGGTCCATCTAGTGGGAGGCCTACCTACGCTGCGTCTTCCGGTTCGTGGTCTCCTCTCATGAACCATTCATCCCCATCGGTTATCGGTTCTTCAACTGATGTGACCTGCTCATTGCCACTTGAACTTATAAACTTTAATAGCTTTGTATGGTTCATTGGTGAATATATTCTATCCCGCCGGATTCTATCCCGCAAAGAAACTCCGAGCACAGCTCTCTCCATGTTGTGGTCTACGAAGGAGCACATTATCGAAGAAATCGATTCACTGTTATATTCTAGTGTTTTTTTTTATTCCCGACGCAAAAGTGTAATGTTATAAGTTTAACATTTGTATCTGTGTCAGCACCCAAACGCCTAAACCGATTATGATTAAGTATTTTTTTGTTTAAAAACTGACTAGATAGAAAATGTTCTTAGCTATGACTTCTGACAAAAATATTTGTATTGCTCATAAACCGTTTAGGTCCACTACCAGTTGGCAGCGTACCTAGCATGCTTGTGGCATTATCGCGCTGAATGGCAATGCGTACGAGTATGCGTTGAAACAGAAAATGCCTGTATTCTGGTCACGGGTTCTAATAGATTATTTTGAAACAAGATTTGCGCCATGTCTCCACGATCCCAATGACTCAACTGTCATAATTTAACTCAGTTTTTTTTTTTGCACTTCAGCAAGTATTCTTAAAAGGCTAAGACATTTTCTAGGGCAGTGTAAACACAAAGGAAATTTCGCCAAGCTCTTTGACCAAACATTTGCAAAGCAATAAAGGTAGAGTAAGGCATAAACAGAGACTATATTTACGGTTCAGAGTGACCGGAACTACATAAAAACAATACGTGACTGTCCGTACAATAAGTTTGTATCGTGGGTCGCTGCCCAAAATAAATACATTGGGAATTTCGTCTTTGAGGAATTCTTTGATGGCTTATGGAATATGGGTCTGTGAAATATGAAATTGATATGAGACGTTTTCTTTTCTTCGAGAGTTTTTTTAACCATACATGGTAATGGAAGGTTCAATACGTATCTATATGGAGGCAGGAACGTGTGACCGAATGACTGGTGGCGTAATACATGCCCACGTGGCCTATCGACCTTTTCTACCAATAAAAACAAACATACTTCATACTAATATTATTAGACGCTTTGACCACATCAACCCGTTACGCGGCCGCGTTACATTATCTGCGAGAAATAGGCAATTTAGGACTTGTTTGTAATTGAAAACTAACATGTTTTGAACTCTCAATTATGGCATGCTACGTGCACGTTAGTGAAAATAATGTTTTTTTTAAATTTAATAATAGGCTTGCGTTTGGCAGCCAACTCGCCTGATGTTAATGATGCAATTTACGATGGAGCACGCTTGATTTTAAGATACCCAGATTTTAACTATCGGGGAACACTCATTCAGGCAGCGCATTCCACAGAATAGCAGTTTGCACAATAAAAGTGAAATCAAAGTGCTTTGTACATGTTTTCGGAATATCATCCATGAAAGCGGTGTTGATTTTACGTGCCCGTACAATACGTAAAGACAGAAAAACGGGCAGGAGGGAATTATATTAGAGGGAGTTAGATTAAGTCACCAAATCAATGTTGTATGTAAACAAACGACAATGCTGCCAAAAACAAACTGTGTTCAGTGAAGGTTGCACGTGCCGACACGAGTTCAGATTGAGTCCGCCACACTTGTGTACGCTACTATTGTTGCTGTCGACAACATGCTGCAACCAAAAGCAAAAAAAAAAGAGTTGAAGAGTTAGATTTTCTATCTATCTATCTATCTAAAGCAGACATACTGGTTGTGGTTAGAGGTTATATCCGTTTTTTTTTCCACGAAAAAAACTCTTATACATACCCAATTTCATCCAAATCCATGCAGATGTTACGGAGTCGAGTGGGAACAAACACACTCGTATACACACTTACACAGATACACACAAATTATCTTTTTGTTCTGTAGAGTAAAACATAAATAACTTATCCCTGATTGCTTATTGTACGATAATATAATGAAGCGATGTTGAAAAATATACTAGAAATTCGTATAAGCATCAGTTATAGAGCTTCAATCGCTACGCATAGGAACTGCTACGGTCGTAGCAGCGTAGGACGGCTACAGAACTGTTGTAGCAGTTTCGATGCTACGCTGAAAAGATGCTAACACTGCTACGCTTTGAGAACACTCGAGAGCTACGCTTTGAGAGTCACGTTTCAAACGAAAAAACTCAAAACAGTTTAACTATTCGGGAGATATGATGCCACACACAGATACACAAATACACATATGCACAGGTACATAGTTACACACCTAAATTTTTGCGTCAGTGCGTCAGTGGCGTTAAAAACAGTCGAATTTAACAGTGAATCGGTTTCTTCTAGGCTAGATCATAGACCGCTTAACATCAGCGAGGTGGCGTTGACCGCGCATTTACGCATGCCTATTTTTTTCTTATTTTTTTTACATTGGGTGACGGACGAGCGAAGTCGCTCGCCTGATGGCTCTTCACGCTTGCCCATAACAGCACAACGCCACTCAGAATTTTGAACTTCAACAGTTCAAAACTCTGGATGGCAATCCACTGCGCTCGTCACCCCGAGATATGAGATGTCAAATCTCTGTGTGCCCTGTAATTTCGCTGGAAACATTGCCCTTCAATCCGGAACACAGTAGTGTTTGCACACTACTGCTTGGTGGTTGGATAACTGGCAAAGGTGTGCTATTTTCCCAGGCTTATAGTTAAATAATAAAAATAAAACACTTTTTTTTATAATGGCTAAAATTTTAGTTAATATCGTATCATCGGTGCGTAAGTGATCATTGAACAAATTATAACAATACCTACCATCCTTATAATTCACACATTTTATTTTATATCTAGTATTTCTATACTAAATCCTGAAGACTTCTGTCTTCAGGATTTATATCGGAGAATGTGCATCGAAGCTGAAGAAGTAGGAAGTCAGCGCACTACCACCAATAAATACATTGTGAATTTTCCTTGGATACCTACCAAAATTTTTGATTCAACGTTTTTTTTTTCTATCTATCCACACGGCCAAGGTTGGAACAACCTGCCGGCTTTCTTATTTCCTGAGAGATATAATCTGGACCTTTTAAAGATCACAGTAAATAGGTATCTTCTAAGTCTGCGTGCTTCATCTTCGACCACATCGTCGCTTACCAACAGGCGAATTGGTAGTCAAAAAAAGAAATTGGAGTCTCAGTCACACTCAAAATCGCACCGAAAGTAGTTACCCCACAAAACTATTTCCACCTACGAAACACGCCGCGTTACGAACTTTTGGTCAGAGTCCAGATTATCTGCAAACTCGAGCTGGTTGTAGTCGGGGGCTTTGTTCTCTAGAAATGCGGTTATTGTGAACTAGCTACGGACGGTTTTAATCACACAAATATGTGTAGTATTTTTGTAATATTACAAACATATTACTATAGGTAACCGGTTTTTTTTATCGGCGTAAAATAGCGTTCTTAGCAAAAAAAGTTCGTATACTCGGTAACTTCGTAATCTAACAGATTTGAATGAAATTTGGTATGAAGATATCTTAGACTCTAGATTAATACATACGCTATTGTTAACTGTTAATTTTTATCCCAAAAAATGAACAGTTCCTGTGAAATAACTGGTGAAGTCGCGGAGTGCGGCTAGTTTTCAACATGAAAACGAATTGAATTGCTTAATTTTTACAGAACTTTTACAGAGTATACTGGGCAATAATCCAAAATGTACGCTTGCTTGGTACACAGTTGAGCTGATACGAAATAGAAGAAACACTCAAATGTTTATTTTCTGTAAAAAAAAACCGAAGATATTTTTTGTGACATATTTAGGCACAGCAATAATTAGGTTAATTAATTCTTATGATAATGTACATAATGAGATTTAAACTTGCTTCCTGAAAATTAATTTTATATATTTACTGAAATAACATATATTTCATATTAATTTATGAAATTATATTTACGAAACTTTAATATTGTTTCAGGTATGGTATTCACACACAAATATAAACTGTCATATTTATCGGTAAGTAACAATTCCAGCGTGTAAATAGAAGGGGTGTATTGTTCAACATTTAATAATGTATGTTTTTTTAATTATGAAATGGGCTAGCGTTTGACCACAACTCACCTGATGGTAAGTGACAATGCGGTCTAAGATGAGGCACGCTTGCCCATGAGGTGCCTATTCACTCTTGTCTTGAAGAGACCCAGGTTGTAATTTATAGGGAACACCGAGGCAGGGAGCGCATTCCATTCCTGTGCAGTTCGTATTAGAAAGGAATTTTGGAAACGCTGCGTACGGACTTTACCAAAATCACGACGTAAGGATGGAATGACCGCCTCGATGATCTATGGCGGAAATTGGTTGACGAGATCAGCTTGAACATATTCTCCAAAATGAAGGCGATTAAAAAAAACATACAGGCGAACATAGTACCTCCTCCTTTTTGGAAGTCAGTAAAAAATTGACAGACGCTTGTATATTTTATATTACCAAAATCATTTTTGTCAGATCATATTAAATTTTGCAAACGGCACTTTGAAGTACCAAAACTCAGTTTTATTTAAAAATCTTATTAAATCATAAGGTCAATATGAATATGCAGTCAACTTTATTTTTCTTCTTCTATTATTTATAAAAGTCAATTACTGTTTTTTAGACTATCTAAACTTCAAAAACGGTTTAAACGTTTTTTTTTGTTCACATCAATTTGTCAATACAGTGTTGGTTTGAAAGACTGAAAAAACAGCAAAGAGTGCTTTTATTCTTTAGAATTTGGACAGGATAACGTTTGTTGGGTCAGCTATAGTTTTATATACGATAAGTATCTTCATATTAAATTTACAGGGTTACTCTTCGAAAAATTATACATAGAAGTCACATACCGTGTTTAAACAGCATACTGTGTTCACTAATGTTAGGAATTCATCATGATCAGCCAGAAGACGTCCACTGCTGAGCATAGACCTCCCCCTTTAACTTCCACACTGAACGACATCCTGCCATAAGTGCTTTTTATCTGTCTGTATTTTATTTATTTCTGGTGTACACAATAAAGAGTTTCTATCTATCTATCTAATAAGATTTGTGTATATGCCATGTTTAAAACAGTGTTTATAAAAATACGGATTGAATTGAAAACCTCCTGAAGTCGTATATGAAATACAAAGTACCTAAACTATTTAGCCTAATAATTATACAAAAACAGTTGTATTGTCCATATACCGTTGAAGGTCTAAAGACGATCGAAATACTCGCGCCCACTATCAGTTGTCAGCGTACCCAACATGCTGGCGGCATTACATCGCTGACTGGCAATGCCTGTATGCTTACCTAATTACCTTTTATCGTGCGTTGTAAGATTTTATGAACCAAATTAGTTTCAAACCGTAAACCGCTCTTCAGAAACAATAATGTCGTAAAATTTACGAGCGAAATTCCAAACAAGTTTTAATATCTCTAAGTCTACGTTTTTCCTTCGTTTAAAAGATTTAAATTAAATTACGGCTTACTCGACCGGAAGTAACGAATTTCTCGAATTTTGCTGCTTAATAAAAATAGGTCATGGTGATCGTTGCAAATAAATATTTTGTGTTCTGTATGATATGTTACGATTTTTATTTTATTTAAAAATAGTGCTGTAATTTTTTTTCTTTTCAACCCTTTTTTCCTCCCTTAATTAGGCCCTTGCGCAAAATAACATAGCCTATACTTCAATCTGGTCATAGCTAAGCATATTCGTGTAAACTGCGTTTAAATCCAGTGGTTTAGAAGATGTTTGTGGACAAACAAAGAGACAAAAATTCTAAAAACTGTCTTATCGTGTTCATCTTCTTATTTTAAGACGCCATGTGTTTGCGTTTTTTTTTATATCTCGAGTAACAGGTTTTTTTTATCTCTACGTTTTTACTATTGTATGGATAGATAGATATAGAAGATGCAACTGCACGGACATCAGGACCCATGCCTCTTCTTTTCATAAAATAGCAATACTTATATTCACATATCTATTTATTTTCTTAATTTTTAAGTTTTTATATATACAAGTAGTAGTCGTAGTAGTAGGTTTATAGTTTCTATATATATATATATTATACTTATATTATTATTAACATATTGACAGTCCCGTTAGCTTAGTTGGTAGCGATCCTGCCTTCTGTGCTTGGGGGCGTGGGTTCTATCCCACCTAGGACAAACATTTGTGTGATGAACATTTGTGTTTGTTCTATGTCTGGGTGTTAATATCTATTTAAGTATGTATTTAAAAATACATATGTATTGTGACGTTGCGGTTAGAGCAGTCATTTATTTATACAAATTTAAACAATAATACTACATAGAATTATTATGCAGAACCTTGCGTCTTGCGTGCGTTCGAAATGGTTTACTTAATCCTTTGCCGCGACATTAAGGAACGCTAAATACGTAGCTACTATTGCGTATACTGTGGTCGCTGTGCATTCAACGCCGCGCTCTGAATGCAAGAAGGCCCAGAGACGATTTACTTGTGCCGAAGCCTGCACGTAGCTGCTATGTAAAGCTTTTAATATGGCTATATTACAAGCTTTACATAGTTTAGGGTCAGATGACCGTGTGTGTAAAAATGTCCCAGATATTTATTTATTTAATTATCAATTTAAAAAAAAAACGACTTCAAAATTTCTAAATACGCAATTTCGTTTACTTGGATAATATTTTTTTCAGTTATTTTGATTTAAAAACCAACTACTAAACCTATTTTGATGAAATGTATATGGCCTACCAAACAAAAAAGGAATCACCAAAATCAGATCGTAATTGGCGGAGAAATTGGTGAACATACATTAAAAACCGCCTTATTTGAAGCCGGTCTAAATTAAAAAAAAAATGTAGGAACAAATAAACAAACATTTTTTTCCCTAAAGAATGTCTTTTTTAGGGAAAAAAAATGTAGCAATAACGACATCAAAAATATATGGATAACGTAATAAGTGCCTATAAAAAGGTTGCCCTCAATTTCCCTGGGATCCCATCATCAGATCCTGACTTGGTGACAATGGGACCAAATTGGAATTATACCCTACCGAACAAAAGTTTTTCAAAAGAAATCGGTGAACATACATAAAAAAATACAGTGGAACATAGAGCCATCATCCTTCTTCGTTACTTAAAAATAACCTTTTACAAATTGTGAAACAGTCCAATTTATAAACAACACATAATCTCCAATGTTCCAACGTCGTAACAAGCGTCGACCCAAGGACCCCTAAAACCGACTCCGAAAACTTAATTAAGCACCCTTATCAGTTGGATTCGGGCGTCGTGATAAGAGTTCAAGTTGAAATTAAATTTTTACTACTTAAGTATTTTTGGAGATTAAAATTTTACGTTGGAGGAAAATTTCCGAATTGCGTTTTCGGCCTTGTTCTAGCTGAATGTAGCTAAATGAAAATTTTTGGGATAAGCTTATTTTGGTAAAAATATATTTTGTATTAAATCTTTTGGGAGTTGTTAGAGTTAACCCTGTTGTAAAAGTTTTTGAATATACATAATTATATAGACTAAATGTGTCCGAGACTCTTTTTAACCGACTTTAATAAGGAGGATGGTTTTATGTTATGTATACTTTTTGAAAATGTATGTTCACTGATTTCTCCGCCAACTATTGCCCGATTACAATTTAAAATATTTTGTTCGGTAGGGTATACTTCCAATTTGGTCCAATTGTTACCAAGTCAGGATCTGATGATATGATCCTAGGGAATTCGAGGACAACCCTCAAATTTTATAGACACTTAATTACGTTTTTAATATATTTTTGAAGTCAGTTTTAAATGTGATCCACTTGATATTTTAATGAATGCTAAAAAGATAGCAACCTGTACAAATTATTAAAAAAAAAATTGCTAGGTAAATAATTTTCGAAAGCAGTGTCGAGTAGGGAAATTCGTATTCTGGATTAGACATAAGATACTTATTTTTAGAGATCCGCGGGAAAACTTGAAAACCACAAGTAAAACCACGGAATACGGAAGGTTCCCTATTCCGTGAGTAAAACCACAAAATGAAGCAAGTGCTATATTAATAACGTATTAAAATATCTAATAATTATCGTATCCCTAAAGGGTTCTTTATCAGAAGTCAAATATCTCTAAAAGATGGCTCAATAAACCTCCCCCGCCAATAACACCGACCGCACCACCAGTTTCCATCAGGTGTGATATCATACAGCAAAAACAGCTATCTTCGCCTTTATCACATCAATATGCTAAGAATGACGTCATGAAATTACATCTACCCCCATTTAACCAACTTTAATCGGTATCATAAAGGAAAACGTGACTATTGCAACAAACTTAAAGCGGCAATTACCACTCAATTATACACCTTAACGCATAGAAATAAGATCTTAAAGAGCGCACTAGTTAGAGTTGTATCACAATAGCGAACTTGCATAACCAGTTTGTATTGATCCCCCACCTTGGTTAATGTTTGTACCATTGCAAACGATTTAGATGATTGTATGAAAAGGCGCGGGTCAAGATAAAACGGGTAACATGGGAGGATTGATATGTGTGCGAAATATAATAAAAGTGAGTTTTATTACATATTCGCTTATATTAGTTTCGGAACGAGTATGAGGAACGTCTGTACGGGAGTTAAACCAACCTTAGACTAGAGGGCGCTGTAAAAAAACTATTGTTTTTAGGGTTCCGTACCTAAATGGTGTAAACGGGACCTTAATACTAAGCCTACGCTGTCTGTCTGTTTCCGTCTGTGTCTGCCCTACCTTTTAAAGCCCAAGATATTTTTACCTGTAGATAGGTTGTGCCCGCCTCCATATTGACTAGACGAATGCAAGGCACTGTATCATACTCGTTACAGCCGTCTCTCAGTCACGCACTCCGAGTGTCCGGCAACACATCGCAACTAATTAGCAAAAATAATTGGTATAAAATGCCTTCCTGTGTCTTTATAAACTGCACAAACTACACACGCTCTGAAAAATGCTTCATATCACGCGTTTCATGTATTTTTTATTAAAACAGAAAAATAATATAAATTGTTTTATCTTAGGCGGCTGTTGTCACTACAATGTGTATGAGCGAGATGTGTAGATCGTCTTGTTTGAAAGAGTGATAGAGATCGCAGCATAATCGATGACCAAAGCCGAATTTAGGTACTCCATCACCACGGCGGCTGCCACTGCGAGCCGGTTGCCACTTCTAGTTTTTAAAGCAGTGTTATTCGCCTATAACGTCTCTATTATATTACATCTCACTGTTTAAAGCTATATATTTCGAACCGTAATAGATAGCTAGTTGAATTTTTCACAGAATATGTAATGTAACGGTGGATTAAATAAGAAATAATAATAAAGTCAAAACGTAAAGACTAAACAAACAAACAATAACACACAAACGTTTTTTTAAGTATTTTTTTTGTATTTGCTCTACTCAAAACAAATAAAAAATACAGATGGATTACGGCGTAATGCCAAAGTGAAGTCAGTATCACTTTCAAAACTACGTGAATTTCCCATATAAATCTACTACACACGCACATATACGCATTCAAAACTACGTGAATTTCCCATATAAATCTACTACACACGCACATATACGCATTCAAAACAAGGTGAATTTCATACTGTTGTCATACTGAACATCAAACGACTACGCACATATTCAAAAAGTGGCTTCACTTTTCATGTTCGCCGTGATCTATCTGGCTATTTTTATTTGATTTAAGTTACTCTAGAGTGTAAAGTAAAAACGGTAATACGTACAAGCGTCAAACTTGGCATGATTATAAAACAATCTAAAGTAAAACTACAAATAATATTTTTTTTACTACTGCTTTGTAATTTATGTAGTGTACGGAATCCTCAGTGCGAGAGCCTGACTCGCACTTGGTCAGTTTATTGGGGCAGTCGTGTAAAGAGGTGCCCTACTCTACAAGTCCTGGTTGGCCAAACATGTAAGTATGTAAATTAGACTCTGTTTTCACCTTAACTGTTTACATTAGCCGTGTCGGTTGTTAATTGCGCCAGAAAAGTATGATAAAGCAAGTCTTCACCAGGCTGTTGTAAAGTTGATGGATTTAGTTCATATTCAAATTATTGTACAGAAAGTATGATTAATGATTAAAAGTTCAAGGCTTACAGTTAACTTATGAATAGTACCGTTTTAATCCTGGATTAGTTAAAACATGACACTTTAAAACTTTTTTTTTTATCGGGTATAATTTGGAAAGTGTGCCTCAGATCTGCATTGATCTATTGATCTAATTCCCCCCTGCCCATTTTTCTATCGGACGTGCACGAGCAGGCACGAAAAATGGGCATCAGATTCAGATTCAGATTATTTATTGCTTCCATAATAGTACAAAGGTGGTAAATAAAACATTGAAATTAGTACATGGTTCATATGGACCCTGTCGGGCACAGCACAGTAGGAGTGAGGAGGACGGATACATAAAACTTTTAAATTGATATTTTCATTTAAATATTCAGCTATTGAATAGTAAGCTTTTCCGTTTAGAAACTGCTTTAGATTGCGTACAAAGCTAACATTATTTTTTATATTTTTTATGTCACCGAATAGCTTGTTGTAAATATTTACAGCCATAACCAAAGTACCAGACGAGTACATCTTTAGACGAGACTTTGGTAGTTCTAACTGGTTTGCGTGTTGAAGTGTGTTGTCTAAATCCGTAGGTAAAACCCTTTTTGATATAAATAAGTGCTTATTGTTTCGTACAAATTTACAAATTTCTAAAATATAGATGCATCGCTTTATAGTTGATATTTCGTACGCAAACTTGTATTATTATGTATTCTGTGATGAAGCAACTTAATTCCACTTTTATTTTGCGAACTGATAGTTTTTGGAATGCGCTGCCTAAATGGGTGTTCTCCGATAGTAGTAACAATGTAGGTTTCTTCAAATCACGAGTGGATCGGTTTCTTCTAGGCAAGCGTGCTCCATCGTAGACCACATCAACGCTTAACATCAGGCGAGCTGGCGATCAAACGCAAACCTATGCCTAAAAAATGCATGCAGCTCAATCGGTTTCAATACTGGATGTAAGAGAAAGGTGTAATAATACTCCAGGGTGTTAATCTATCCATCAAAGTCAACAACTTGATAGGCCCCATTGATTGGTCCAGTTGGTAGTGAACCTGCCTTCTGCGTTTGAGGACGTGGGTTCAATTCCCACCTAGGACAAACATTCATTTGATGAACATATGTGTTAGTTCTATATCTGGGTGTTGACATCAATTTTTTTTTGTGTATATTGTTCAGTCTCTGGGAGCCATATTTCCAAGGGCCCAATGTCTTGACCCCAAAAGGCTCAAATATATATTTACTACCGAGGTGAGCACTTTTGAGCCGTTTGTGCTGCCCCTCCGAATTGGCCGCCACACCACGTGCCACCACGGTCTACTTTGTCTCGGGAATATGTGTTGGCGCCAAAGTATCGACACAAGTCTCTGTATGAGACTCAAGTCGAGTCCCATACAAGGAGCTGTAAGCTTAACATAGTGAGCTGGTTACAAATTAAGCTATTAAAATCTAGTTAAAGAAATTCCTGAGATACCTAACCGATTAAAGCCACCTTAAAAAATCACTAGACGCGTTAAATAATAAATGAAGTCTTCTCACTCCGATGACTTTTCATTTGACACAAAGGTCAGACTCGAGATAAAAATATAAAAAAAAGTATCTCTGTATCTGCCACACAAAAAGGCATACTGCCGATTAGAAAATTCACAGAGAACAAGACTGAGACTCGATTATATTTCTTTGAATAAAATAATATTTGAGGTTTTTTTTATTACTACCTTATTTTGATTTCGACTAAACTGACCGAATTTAATTACTGACCTTACTTATATATTAGCCTCGTATTCTACCAGGATAAATCAGCTATTGTATTTGCATATCGTTATGAAATTTTGTACGCATGTTTAGTTTAAGATATTTTATTTTAAATCACAGGATCCATATGGTTTCATGAATTAGCTAGGTCCAAACTTAAATACTTTCACATGTGAAACACTCACTGACAAATTGACGAACAATTAGTCTAGCTATAAGAAGAGTAGTTAAGTACTAACCCATACTAAGAACTGTTTCTCTGTACATTCTCTCAGCCGTTGCCATAACTCAAGTTTTCACGTTTTTGCTCCGCGCCCTAAGCGACATTGTCGGCCGCTGAATAAATTATATAACGTGTTGTGATTTCGCAGTTTTTAAGCGATGTACACACACGATGAGAAACTCTGGGATCCCCTAGTTATGGAGTGGTAATATGGCACTTAAATATGTAATTATAAGTAAATAATAAAGAAGAGAGAGATGGCTGGTGTGCTGTTACTGTGTGTGTGTGTAAAAAGAACTTTTGATTGGGTAAACCGATTTTCATGATTATTTTTTTATTTGAAAACTGTTGCTTCCCATTTGGTCCCATTTCAATTTGGTCCAGTGCTGATGAAGTTGGTTTTTATATTGATAATTTTTACATGAGTGAATTCAGAAAACAACCTACCACAGACGTAGTAGGTACCTACAATGCACAAACTGACTTATTTCTAGCAAAATCTCCATTAATTTTGAATTGAGTTATTTTTAATTTAATATGTTATTTTATTTTGGTCCCATATATCCATTTTCCAATTCTAACATGGACAATAAATATTTATCATTACTTTGCTGCAAAATGTAATAGAATAGACGTAGACAGTCTACACTGGAAGGGCTACGATGTTGTGTGTCTACGGTGTAGACGGTCTACGCCATTATTAAATGTTTGAAAAAATGTTTGTTTTAAATGTTTGTTGGAAATTGCAATAGGTTATCAGATAGGGGAATGAATCGTTAAAACTAACAGGCTTAGAAAATAATATAATTAATAATTAAATATTATAAACATGCTGAAGAAACCATTAAAATTGGCTAATTAAGTTCGTGATGCGTTTAAAGTTTTTGATTAGATTAAGAAGGAATCCTCTGTCCCTTTCTCGCAAAGTGAGTGTCAGTATGGAGTTTGTATGGTATACTTACATGTGACGTCATTTGTAATATAGTGCGCTCTCTGTCTACATTCAGTCCGGTAGCCAATTGGTTTAACTGAAAATCTGACTTTACCTAGAAAAATAATCATACGGCAAAAAATGAACGAATTTAATTAAATTATCGCATCCTCTATACAAAGTCTTATTCCCCAGATAAGAATATTATGCGTGGTTCCGTACAATATGGAAGATAAACGACTTGGAGGAAGATGCGTGAGGGAGGACGGCTGGAGGGTAATTATGTCATAAGAACGATTTGAAAAATGAACAAGCATCAGTTTATATTTTGCTTTTCTAAAAACGTATCATATTTTTGTTACACGCTTTTATTTAATGTTCCTTGTTAGATTGGATCTTGCAACTGAATTTTATAACATATATAAATAATAATGATAAATTAACAAACATCTGGGATATTTTTGCACAAACGGTCATCTGACCCCAAACTAAGCAAAGCTTGTAATAGGCTACCAGGGAGTGATATACGTACATAATTATATATTTTTAAAACATACTTAAATAGATATTAACACCCAGCCATACAAACACAAATGTTTGTCCTAGGTGGGAATCGAACCCACGCCCCCAAGTGCAGAAGGCAAGTTCACTACCATAACGGGGCTGTAATGTTCTTTGCTAGGTTGGATCTTGCAACTGAATTTTAAAACAATTGTCCCCAATTGATCGGGCTGTAATTTTGCATACACGTTTAGTTTGGATGACAATGCATGGTGAGATAAGTGACGTCAATCTAAATCCAATATGGCGGACTCACAAAGATGGTGGACAAGTTGAATTTTTAGCACCCCTTATGGGTATCAAATGAAAGGGTTTGCTGAGAAGTATATTTTTTTTTTTACTAGCAGCGCCCACTCTGACACATTATCTTACATGAACAATAAACTTTTCCGGGGTAAAAACTTTCACATTCATAATTATTAAATACCTTGTTGTGCTTGGAATAGATCATAACCTCTTTTACAAAGAAAAGGTGCATCCAAGTTTTATCGATTCGTTTTTGGTGTAAATATCGATGCTATTAAGCGTGGTTGCTGTGACAAAGTATCTCTAAATCATGATTTAAAAAAACTGTGTCAATGTGATGCATCGCAACATTTTTTTTATAGGTTTGCGTTTAAACGATGACGCGTTCTACGATGAAGCACGCTAGCCTCAGAGATTTGTGTTTTAAACCTGCCAGAATCAGCCCCTAAATTTTACCCGATTCCCCGATTTTCTCATATGAAACCCGTAATGTAATTACCATAAAACCTTAATTTCAATGATTGTGTTTTGGTATGAAAGAAAGACGAACTATTGATATATCTCCATACTATCTGCATACCTATGAAGAGTTATTGATAATTAGATTAGTTCATCATCATCAGCCAGAAGACGTCCACTGCTGAATATAGGCCTCCCCCTTTAACCTCCACACTTAACGACAACCTGCCATCTGCATCCACTGGATGCCTGCGACTCTCACAATGTCGTCGGTCCATCTAGTGGTAAGCCTACCTACGCTGCGTCTTCCGGTTCGTGGTCTCCACTCAAGAACCTTTCTTCCCCATCGGTCATCAGTCCGGAACGTAGATATTCGCCAAAGAACCAGAGTCACCGACATAGCTATTAAAATCTGCAAGTTGAAGTGGCAATGGGCAGGCCACATCGCTCGAAGTGATTAGTTATTGATTAATTATATATGTACTTTTCTTGCTCTCCTAATCTTATTTTATTTTTCTATCTCATACAATTTACATTAGTCAGACCATCGTCTCCAAGGCTAATGCTAACACAAGGCCTCTAACTCACGAGCTAACACTGCAAAGGATGAAGAATAGCTACAACCCTCAATTTATCTTCAGGCTGACTCCTCAAAACAGCCCTATAATACCGGTCTAGATTCACAGAACAACTTCCAACATTCAACCTTAGAAACTAAAAAATAAAGTTCAATTTTATTCTTGAAAAGTGGTTTTTGTTTTAGTTTTCAAATCATCTTCAAAAATAGACTCTAACATCTAAATTACAAAGTGCAATTTGTCGTAAACAGATAAGATAAAATGTTTATAGAATTATATTTGAAATTGGACCTTAAGAATTTAGTCATAAAGTTGAGTTTGTTGTAAATATGGCTTAAGTGTATCTTATTAAGTCATAAACTACTTTGTCCTTGGGCCTTTGTAACTTGACTTTATATTCCAGGACTAGGCATGTCATAATTATGGCGTGAATTTATCGATAAAATATATGAATAACTATAAAATGTAAACTAATGTTTGTAGATGGATATATAACTCTTTATCGCACCAGAAATTGCATATAAGTATAGAACAGAAACTTAAAACTAGTGTAACAACCGACTGTCTTATGGCTATGAGTGACCTCTTCCAGGCAACAACATAGAGATGATATTATAGAAGAAGTAAAGTTTTGGGTAAAGGTAATTTAGGGTGAGTTTAGATTTTAATATAAAATACGCCAATAAAACTCACAACATAATATTAGTTATAATTATGTTTTGAGCTATATTGGTGAGTTTTATAATCATATATATCTGTTTTATATATCATCTTATCCATAATGATAGTAAATCCCGACCTTTACCTCTTATTTTCTTTATGCTAAGGTTGCCTGGAAGAGGTCACTCATAGCAATAACCTATTTATTTATAGCTATAAAAATATAACACATTGAAGGTGTATTTCATTACACTTCTTATGTCGTTTGCATGAAACTATGTACAAATGTGGCATATAACATAATTGAGCGACAAAATTAGGACTTTTTATTCCGAGAAACGTCCAGTTATTTTTCTAAGCTCTACTGATTTGAAATAAAACTATACAGCTATTTCAAATAATCATCATAATAAACCAACAGTGCAAGTACCGTTCTTTATCGATCGACAAATTTGACAGTTAAATTGTCAAATTCGATAAAATGGTATTTGATCCGTTCTCGCTATGATCGATTCTATGGCATTTTATCGAATTTTTCGATTCAACTATCAAGTTTGTCGATCGATAAAAAAGCTACTTGCAGTGCAGGTAGTATTTAACTTGACAAACTGAATCACATTGCAGTTTTGTAAACTATCGATATTACATGCTACATCCCTAATTTTAAAGCTCCATTTTACGAAGCATGACGGTACGTTATGACCCATACTCGAGACTGACCTAACCCGTTGACTTCAACAGTTTGCCTTCACTTATCCGTGGCCTCAGCATCCGGTCATGTTCGGGTAAACTACTATACACGTTTAAGCTATAACTACGGATATGCCAGGGTTAAACTATACAAGGTGTCATAGGAATGGAACTCCCTGCCATCCTCCTTGTTACCTGAGAACTACAATCTGGGCATCTTCAAGGCTAGAGTGAATAGATTTCTTCTAGATCAACGTGTTCCATTCTTGGTCACACCGGAGCTTACCATCAACCAAACGTTGATCTTTTGACTATTCTATATTTAAAAAAACTTCGCTTGCTAATCCGGTGGGCTTTCGTTCGTCTACGGTTCTCTTTATTTCTGATTCGATCTCGTAAAGAAACCCGGAGCCTCTCCATAGCTCTTTCTGCGACTATGAGCTTGCTTATGAGGCACATAGTGAGAGACCACGTTTCAGTAGATATCGTATATCACGGCAAAATACACTGGTCAGAGACTTTTGTAAAAATTAGGTACAGATTTGCGACGTGAACTGACTTACACATTCTTAGGAATGCATTCGCGTTACACCCTGTGTACTTGATTGAAGTATACCTACTATAAACCGGGTTAAGAAAATTAGGCACTGTCTTCCGTCCAAAAGGGTCAAAAGGCAACTATCTGCCTAGAAGGGTCAAATTGGGGTGTGAGGGATGTGGCAGATTTAATAAATTGATCTCGAAAATCACACATACTTGTTTCTTGCGGAGGCAGGCGTGAGGCATTTTAAAATAGTTTAAGCAAGGGATTCATATTTTTAGTTTCAATAATTCTATTTATTTTTAGTGTGCACAATAAAGAGTTTATATATATCTACTGCATAGCTACGGCAGTATTGCAGTCCCTCCAGCGTTGTCATATCGACTATAGGTATATCGAAGTGCTGAAGTGTTTGTATAGAAACGCCACCATGTCGATCCGATTACAGGACGAGAGCACGGAGCCAATCCAATTGCAGAAAGGCGTGAGACAGGGAGATGTTATCTCTCCAAAACTGTTCACGAACGCATTGGAGGACGTTTTCAAGCTTTTGGACTGGAACGGATTGGGCATCAACATTAATGGCGAATACATACACCTTCGTTTACACACATACACTCACCTTCGTTTTGCAGATGATATAGTTATCATGGCAGAGTCGCTGGA
Source organism: Agriopis leucophaearia (assembly GCA_949125355.1). Classification (NCBI taxonomy): domain Eukaryota; kingdom Metazoa; phylum Arthropoda; class Insecta; order Lepidoptera; family Geometridae; genus Agriopis; species Agriopis leucophaearia. The sequence continues at coordinate 642,392 of OX421287.1, forward strand.
GGACCTCAATATAATGCTCAGCGACCTCAGTAGCCTTTCCCAACAGGTGGGTCTTAAAATGAATATGGATAAGACAAAAATCATGTACAATGTCCATGTTGTACCCGTGCCGGTCAATGTTGGGAACGATACTCTCGAATTAGTTGATCATTACACCTATCTTAGACAGATTGTTCAGTTAGGTAAGTCCAACTTAGGCAAAGAGGTCGCCCGAAGAATCCAACTCGGATGGGCAGCGTTCGGGAAATTGCGTGAAATCTTCTCGTCCAAGATACCACAGTGCCTAAAGACAAAGGTCTTTGACCAGTGTGTGTTGCCAGTGATGACATATGGTACTGAGACGTGGTCCTTAACTGTTGGTCTTTTGGAAAAACTCAGTCACACAACGGGCAATGGAGAGAGCTATGCTCGGAGTTTCTTTACGCGATAAAATTCGGAACATAGATATTTGCCAAAGAACCAGGGTCACCGACATAGCTATTAAAATCTGCAAGTTGAAGTGGCAATGGGCAGGCCACATCGTTCGAAGAACTGATAACCGATGGGGAAGAAAGGTTCTTGAGTGGAGACCGCGAACCGGAAGACGCAGCGTAGGTAGGCCTCCCACTAGATGGACCGACGACATTGTGAAAGTCGCGGGCATCCAGTGGATGCAGATGGCAGGATGTCGTTCAGTGTGGAGGTTAAAGGGGGAGGCCTATGTTCAGCAGTGGACGTCTTCTGGCTGATGATGATGATGATATAACTACTAGGTGCGCCCCGCGGCCTCCTTGGTAGCAATCTCCAAAGGAGATTGCTGTCATCACTCAGATGCCTTTTTTTTTTCTGTGATGTAATTATGTTTATGTATAGACCATAGAGTAAAGTAGTATACTGGAGTAAAGTAATAGACTTAGGAAAATTTATTTTATTCATTTTTATTTTTCGTGATTTTTTTTCCGATATTTTAATTCTGCTATTCGGGGCGGAGAGAAATCCAACGAATCATAGATCAAGAAAATTGTTTCAGGCGTTCTTGAGTTATAAATGGTATAATAACTAACTCGACTTTGTTTTATAATAATATAGATTTACTACAGATACTAATAATATAGATTTTTTACAGACGACCTAAAAGAGACCGCAGGAAAACGCTGGATGCAGGCTACTTCCAACCGGTCCTTTTGACAATCGATGGGGGAGGCCTATGTCCAGCAGTGAACGTCCTACGGCTGAAATGATGATGATAGATTTACTTAAAAGATATTAAAGACTTCTTTATTATTAAAATTGGGATTGTCAAGAAGCAGAAATAATATTTCCTTGTGTTTCTATACATGGTTACACATATATCCTGTACTAGAGCCGAAAGTAGGTCATTCTACTCATCATTATGAACAACTTCTACTATGGAACCGATCATGGAATTTCCCTGAATTGTTGCATTGTACTATACGCAGTGATACAGTGAGTGTGTTTTGTCGGGACTTAGATTCGAGTTCGAGTTTCAGTGATAACCGTAGCTAAAGACTAAGGAAGAGGGTAGATCGTTTTGTCTGCACCTAACTTTGAACTTTTTCACCAACTACCCGCATTCTTCAGTCTTCCCGTGTACATGGTGCATGTAACTGCGCTGAAATATCGGGAGCTCCTTCCACAACCTTACCACGTTAAATATCTCGTAAATAATCATATAACTTTTTCCTGTAATCCAACCAAGTCACCAAACATCTACCTTCCTCATCCATTTTACCTTCAAAAGTATATAAAACCAGAGTTATTACAATATTACATGATACGAGGCTGTAAAAGCTCCACATGGGCCATAAAATCGTCGGAAAACCTTGACAAAACAAAACAGGTCGCTAAGTTTTCGGAGAGGTCCCTAACAGATCATAAACGTTTAGTCGACAAGGTTTAGGCTTGAGATATTTTTATGTGTGAAAAATTTGGATACGAAAAGGTCTTTGTACTTAGTAGGGGCTTAGGTCGGGGTTTGTGGGAAAAGGAATGGGTTAGTTTTTTTTATAAAAGGGCAAGTGCCTTTCTTAACTAAATAAAATAGAAGCTAACACTAACCGTCCGTCCGTAAATCGACCGTTGAAGATCTAAAGACAATACAAATTCTCAAGCCTACTATCATTTGGCAGCTTACTCAGCATGCTGGGTACCACGCTGAATGACGATGCTTATGGGTTAGTTACCTTTTAGCCAAGAATCGTGTTAAGATATTTTTATTACAGGCTAGCTGTGCCCCCGTGGTTTTACTTTGCTATCCTACAAGGGCCATACAATTTTGGTTATTAAATGTAGTCAATGGTTTTAATTTAGCCAATCATACCAAATTTTGTCTAAATCTATTCAGCCGTTACAGAGTTAAGTAAGAAAAAACATAAGGCACTTTCCCCGTTAAAAGAATGGATTGCGTCTTCAACGGTCTTTGGGCAATCTGTTTTTATAGTGTTAGCTTGTATTTTGATTTATTTAACATACTGACTAAAAAAATAAAGTGAAAGTTGGCATATGTTTCTGGACACACATATCAACTTTCGCTTTCAACATATAATATGATATCAGCGCGATAGCTTGCGCATGCACTTTTCATATAATGTAGTTTGATTTCTCGGGAACTATTCAACCTATTTTGATGAAACTTATATATTTTAGTTGACTGTCCCGGTGGCTCAGTTGGTAGTGAACCTACTTTCTGCGCTTGGGGGCGTGGGTTCGATTCCCATCTAGGACAAACATTTGTATTTGTTCTATGTCTGGGTGTTAATATGTATTTAAGTATGTATTTAAAAATATATACGTATGTATATCAGTCTCTGGCTGCCATATTACAAGCTTTGCTTAGTTTGGGGTCAGATGACCATGTATGCAAAAATGATTTTCTTTTTCTTTTTAATAACTGAATCTTATTGGAAATTTGTTTGAAAAGTGTAAGAAAAACAGGAAATAGTTTTCTGTAATTAATTAGTTTGCCGGAAATAAAATATGCGGCGTGACAAATGGTACAGTACAGTTTTAATAAGTTTATTGAGTTGAGTAAAGCTCATAACCAAATAGCTAAAACAAAACTGTTATAGTTTCATTTCCGTTAGTTTATTGGCAAAATAATTATAAAGTATACGACTCACTATTCGAATGATCAATAAAGACACAGATGAGAAAGAAACAGACTTCAAAATTTCAAAACAAAAGTTGAAAGGTATCTTAATCATCCTTTGATAATCCACTACCGGGTGTGTGTCTCTATTTGATTATACTATTCATTTCAGAACCAATAACCGATGGGGAAAAAGGTTTTTGAGTGTAGTATGAACCAGGGCAGCGTAAGTAGGCCTCCATCTTGATGTACCGACGACATCGTGAGAGTCGCTGGCATCCATTGGATGCAGATGGCAGGATATCGTTCAGTGTGGAGGTCTAAGGTGGAGGCTTATGTTCAATAGTGGACGTCTTATGGCTGATGTTGATGGCGATTCATCTTAGTCGTTTGTCAAATGCCTCCATTCAAATTCAGTTGTTTTTTTTATTTCGAGCACCTCCCTATTCTTGGTATGACTATGTTCAGCTACTCTGTAAGTTATAATTATAAACAAAAGTATTGTTTAGTGAAAGTGCAGCACACCTCTCAACATCCTATCCTATACTACCTCAACACCATTAAGAACTCACCACAATAGCCCAGATTATTTTGCAATCTTATACTGTACAATAGTTTCATATTCCCTAATATATACTTTCAATAAATGTATTTTATATTCAACAGGGCCTCTTGGTCTTGACTAGGGTTTGGGTTAGACGTCTCGTGTCTCGAATTCTCGGGACTTTTCGTAATTTTAGTGGTCTCGAGTACCGGGACTTTCGGGTCGAGACAAGATTGTCGAAATTGTTATGTAATCATTTTTATTTTCATATAATTGAAGGAGCCCAGCGCCATCTGTTGGTTTAGTGGATAATTACTTGGTCTACTACGTAACTAATCAGTACACAACACAATAAAATATTTAACTGCTTAAAAGTGAATCTGTGTGTAATTGAAAGAAATAAACAAAGCAATTATTAAAACAGAAATTAACGTTAAAGTTATTATGATTTAATTTTCTGTTTATAATAAATAAATAAATAATAATAAATAAATATCTGGGACATTTTTGCACACATGGTCATCTGACCCCAAACTAAGCAAAGCTTGTAATATGGCTGCCAGAGACTGATATACGTACATATATATTTTTAAATACATACTTAAATAGATATTAACACCCAGACATAGAACAAACACAAATGTTCATCACACAAATGTTTGTCCTAGATGGGAATCGAACCCACGCCCCCAAGCACAGAAGTTAGGTTCACTACCAACTGAGCCACCGGGGCAGTTATTAATGTTGATTTAAAAAAAAAAAATGCCTTTTTATACATTTCACCAGAAATTAAATCAATTAATTTTCTTCAAAAAAGGTTTATCCCTCATAAAAAAAAAACTAAAAGTCTCGAAGTCCCGGGAATTCCCGGGATTTTGATTGTAGGCTGTCTCGTGTCCCGGGACTTTGAAATTGTCGGGAATTCCCAAACCCTAGTGTTGGGTTCGGCACTTTTTTCTGAGCTGAATTACACGTGTGTTTAGAACACAACAATAACGCTAGTTGCTCCGCTACATGGAATAATATTACGAGGAGATCCCCCCCCCCCCCTGCCCCCCCAAGTTGTACCCTCTGTAGGGCTAAATCAGACAAGCCTAATAGAAGTTGTCCTTCTTTCGTATTCTGTTACTAAGCCTTCGCAATATTGCGTTTTAAGTTAACGTCAGATCGTCTCGGAACGGCGCACGCAATGAAATGCGCTGTAAAAGAAATTGTATGGTCTAAATTATAAGATAATAGCGTCAGCCGGAGGGGTGTCCGAAATATTGATCTTGACGGCGATCATTTTACTTTCCATGAATTAAACAAGGTCTGACATTCTGGAAGATTCTGCTTGTATATGTTTTATTAGATATTGAGAAATACGAAATTACGCGGAAAGGAAGCTCTGAGACCAAAGGGGTTCATAATACTCGTCATTATTAACAACTTTTACCATGGGAACAACCCTAAAATCGTAAAAAATTGCCTTTCACACATCATTTCACACGTTTGCTGTATGGGGTTTCATGTTGACTTAACGTCCATACTCATAAACTTTACTTAAGTTAAGCAGTACTTAAAATTGCTATTTCATTTCATACAATTTATAGTGTTAACGCGATCAAGTAGGAAACGCAATTGGAAAAACTTGCAATAGGCACTCTGGATGACTGCAAGTAGCATTTACAAATTACACATATATACAAATTTTTAACTCTAATAACCATTTACATTTCCTCTTGCACCAAACCCAGAAGGACCTAAAAGTGGACATTCCTTCCGTTTTAGGGCCGGCACTAAACTAGGCTATGCCTTGCCCTGCTGACCGACCGTTTATTTGGCAAGACCTTTATTGTCATAGTAAAGAAAATGGGTTTATTTCACTTGAATAGTAAACCTTTATTAATGTATTTTTTTGTTATTAGAGCACCTGTGATGCCCAAATAAAGATTTTGGTGATTATAATGGCAAAGGCTGTGCTATGTGTTTTTTTTTTATGATACTGAGTGACGAGACAAGCGAAGTCGCTCGCCTGATGGCTCTTTACACTTGCCCATAACAGCTCAACGCCACTCAGAATTTTGAACTTCAACAGTTCAAAACCCTGGATGAAAATGCACTGCGCTCGTCACCCCGAGATATATGTTAAGATGTCAAATCTATGTGTGCCCTGTAATTTCGCTGGAAACATTGCCCTTCAATCCGGAACCCAGTAGTGTTTGCACACTACTGCTTCGCGGTTGAATAACTGACAAAGGTGTGTTACTTCCCCAGGAGGACCCCTGCAAAAGAGTCCTACCATTACATCTTCACTAGTGATCATTGGCGTATATAAGGGAAGAGGGTAAATAGATATAACCATGCAAGAAAAGCGCTTAGAATTCTGCCTTTTTCTGCATGAAGCCCGGTCAAAAACTTTCTATATTTTTGTACCCGCGGGCAAAATTCCATGTGAAATATAATTACTGTTATATGAATATTTACGGGTATTTACCGTGGTAAGGTTGTGGAAGGAGCTCCCGATATTTCGGCGCAGTTACATGCACCATGTTCACGGGAAGACTGAAGAATGCGGGTGGTTGGTCATATAACTGTAGTGAACAACCGTGATAGTTTTAAACAGTGAAATATAATTTATACATAATAATACATAAAATATTAAAAAAAAAAAAAAAAACTTTTAATAGACCAATCAATCAATAAAACTGTCAGCATTTAACTTCGCCAGCTAATTAAGTCATCTTCCGTATCCTCCCGTGACCGGAAGCGGCGGTGACGTCATCAATCATAATAACCGGAAGTGGGCGCGAATTAAGATAATTTGCGGGTAGACGCGGAAACTTTTACAGTACTTTAAACGGTTCGCAGAATTGTCTGGGGAAGTTTTAAGTGCGTAGTTTTTGTTTTAAAATTGGTTGTTGAAGTAAAGTTTCCGAAACTCTGGGGCCTTTGGTTAAATTTACAGCAGGTAAGAGGGGGTTTTGGAAATAAAATTAAACAGTTTGTGCTTAAATATATTTTCTTAGACATTGAGATATACGGGTTATGCGGAAAAGATTATTTAAGCCATGGGGGTTCATGATACTCGTCATTATGAAATATTTTGGCCTTTCTATAGAAAACTGTAATCTAACTTTCTCTCAATCGACAAAATCTACATACCATGCTTTACCTTATCCTACCATCCCCTTTCTACTACGGGACAAGTAGGAAGTTGGGCCACTATCATCACCATCCCTTGTGGATTTTTCCTCGGATACGTACCAAACGTTTTGATTCTACGTTTCTAATCCGCACGGCCAAGGATAAGAACAACCTGCCGGTTTCATTGTTTCTTGACAGATATAATCTGGACCTTTTCAAGGACAGAGTGAATAGGTATCTTATAATTCTGCGTGCTTCATCTTCGACTACATCGTTGCTACTCAACAGGCGAGTTGGTGATAAAAAGTGAACTTATTAACGTTTTTTTTACCACAAATAATTTTATTTTTTTATTGGAATAGAATTTCCCATACCTAGTAGTCGTTCATAATGATAGATATAACGGCCCCCTTTCGACGAAGATATCGCCTTACATACAAAATGATTGAGACTCTCCTTTTTAGGGTTGATAAATAAATAAACTTGAGTTTTGCCACTTAGGGGGCATCCATTCATTACGTGAAGCATTTAGGGGGATTGAGCCGAATCTCAGCCAATCTCACGCACCTAGCCAAGATACGGTTTGCGCTCGCGCAACTTTTCGAATCACCGAAACAGAATCGCTTAAAACAAACACGGTTGCCTTAAAGTGTTGGATGAACATATAACTTTTTGTGCACCCTGAACTATAATGCTGCGACCTCTCACCGCCTTTTTGTCATATTTGAATATAAAAACTGTGTTTGTTACTATTTTCCTACCAAGTTTCATAACGATCAAAGCGACGGTACTCAGGTGACATCAAATAAATATAGTAATTTGTTTCCGTAGTCTCCAAGACTCTACGATCGGTCAAAAATACAAACAAAGCTCTTTGTGCAAAATTTATCATACTCAAGTTAAGCTTCGCACATTCAAACGAGACTCATCAAACTTGCCTCTAAGCAAAGAGTGTTAACTCCAAAAAAAATCTAATCTTCTTCATATTTCCCCCTTTAGGGCGTTTTCACACTGACTCCTCAACGATCACAGACAACGCGACAGTTGTAGTCGTCGCGAGGCTCGCTGAAAAATCGCGATGTGTAGATACGTTGCGATCTTTATGCTTCTTGCACACTGATCAAAACGACTGTCCACAATAGTTAAAAATTATATACTGTATATGTAACTGTACTGTGTATGTCTATATGGAGTTTATACATAATTTTTAATGTAGAGGTAGGTATATAATTATTATACATTGAGTAAAAACATAACACTTCATTGGGCTTATAATGTCTTAAGCGTCTTAGTAACCAGCACAACTAAGAACAAGGGTGCTTGCTAGAATAGGATGCACATATGTGATGATACAGTCCATTCTTTTCATCTTACGCAACTTAGATGCGCCTTCTGCAAACGCATGCATCACTATCATCATTTCATGTTTCAACTGATGGGACACAGGCCCTCCCTTAAGGAAGAGGATGGGTCCTAATCTATTATGCTGGTCTAGTGCATGTTGGTGAACGTCGTCTATATCTTGAACTTTTGAAGGTTCTAGCACACGCCAATTTCCTCACGATGTTTTCCTTCACCAATTTTGAGCAATGACATCGAAACCTCACGCATTATGCTGTTTAGTTGTATTATAAGTATACCAGCACTAAAATAATACATACACATGTAAAGAACACCTTCGCAGAGCGCCTTTAAGCGTCCTAAAAACTTGGTAACTCTGCCAACACTAACCATACTTATTAAAAAATAAAAAATAATTTGTCTGATATTTTAATTTACAAGTGTTTGGCCTCTCCTGTTAAGTTTTACCAACCTGTGTTAGCGCTCTTTCGTTTTTACATTGAATTTTTACAGACATTATATATAAACAGTTTATATGTAGTTAGTAAGTAGTTCTAAATGTTAAGTGGGTAGTTTATTTGTTACACAATACATATGGATGGAGTAACTGCCAGTGTGCTAAAGGCCTTACTCCCTGTTAATATGACAAAACCGCGCGAGTGTCGACACGGCGGCGCAATTTTTAAGGATTTCCCGGAGTTTGGGAGACGGGACACTTATCACGGGGGGTTTGCAAGATTAACCAACGGGGGCTTTAAAATACGCGGGGCGAAAGGAAAGTTTGAGAATGTGTGCTGCGGTTTTGTTTAGGACTATATAGTTAGGCATATTTTTTTAGTTATAAACTACTAGCTGCGCCACGCGGTTTCATCCGCCTGTTGATGTAAATCGGTGGTGATGATGATTAAAGGTAGCCTATATTTTTATCCAAGACATAAGCAATGTATATTTAAAATTTCATCCAAATCCATCACAAACATCCATCCATACATCCATCCATACATCCAAACTTTCACATATTTATGATATTAGTGTGATAACAGTCACTCGCAAATTCCACAAAGTTGACTCATGTCATGGACACAATGATCTACAAATGATTTATATGGCTTCTTATAGTATATAGTTGAGGCGTCCAACTTCTACTTCTTCTATGGGTACCATATCCTAGCGGATGTTGGCGACCACCACACGAAACTCTTCTCTGTTCTGTGCCAGTCTACTAAGACTGGCAGCGTCTTTGATATTGATCCAGCTCTTTAGATTGTCACTCCATGTTATTCTCCTTCTCCCACTTCACCGTTTTCCTTCCAATTTCCCTTCCATGATGTTTTTAAATATGCTATACTTCTCGTGTCTATAAATGTGACCAAAATATGCTGTTTTACATTTCTTTATTGTGATTAGTACTTCTAACTGTTTATTAATTCTATTAAGTACGTTCTATTAAGTATTTAAGAGTCCAACTTGTTTATATTTAAAGCATGGTTAACACGCTGGCTTGTCAATAAAAAAAATCTACGACATTGATAAAGAATTTATGGATTTAAAGGTGACATGCTAAATGTATCTACATATTGTTAGATTCTACCAATATTAATGTAGAATGAGCAAGCTACCTTCGGCAGTGTATTCAAGAAGCTACAACATGGGGTTCTTCAAAAGGCGAGTTAATAGAGTCTTAAAGAGTTGGAAACGTAGTTGTGATGCCTCTAGTGTTACAAGTATCCATAGGAGACGGAAATTGCGTACCATCAGGCGCCTACTTGCTTGCCAAATATGGCACACATGTTTTAATGTTTATATTACACGGGAATTAATCACGTATGATTAAGCCGGCTACTCGGACTATAGTTTCAACCGCAACATGGTTCTGCTTTTTGGCATATTTTATATCTGACATATTTATATACTGACGCAATGAATAAACGAGTGAGAATAGACCTCTTATTTGAAAACCGCCTGCCGCACCAAGTGATTATAAATAAATAACGTTATACATTCAAAGTCAAAATCCTAGTGTGAGAACTAGTATTCTTTGATTTGAGAGACAATTACCATCTAGGCCCAGAACAGATATTTAAATTCATCATTCAAACATCTGCCCGACCAGGAATCGATCCCGGGAGTATCTGTTGAGACAGACTTGCTACCACTGAGACAAAAAGTATCATAGCGTTTGTATTGGAGGTGATAAATCGACAGTACTCGTATGTGTTTCTTTTTGTATATAACTTATAAAACAGAAAATTAATGAAAACAAAATAATAACTAAAAACTAAAACTTAAAATAACTATATAAAAACTTAAACTATAAGACCATTAGTGGAGGGAAAGGTCCCCAGAATTCTGGCGGCATTGCCACGTTGAATGGCAATGCTCAATTTCTGTCCGAAATAGAAGCCAGCATTCTGAACACTCGACGCCTCCACCAATCGCCCGGCTAAGTCCCGATAGCGTATTACTCTTAGAATTACGCTATAGGTATTAGGCGTAATTTAAGGGGCGTAATTTCTACAGACAAATATTGACTATCGGTGGGGGAAAACCCACAAGCGTGTGAACTCCCGCCAACTCGGTGGCCCCACAAAATAAATAAGACGCTTTATCCAAGGATTATCTCTTTAAGAATTACGCGTGTGCCCTTTGTCTAAACGTGGTTTTTTAACCAAATACGTACACAGAGAATAAGAAGAAACACAGATTGACAACTTCAAATAACTGTACAATATTTAGAAAAGTTCTTTGATCACTATACGGCTCGTTTAAATTGTGATTTGTTATTTGACAATTATTTATTATGCTGATATTATTTCATACTATTTGCTATTATTGATACTATTTGACAGCCCCGTTAGCTCAGTTGGTAGTGTACCTGCCTTCTGCGCTTGGGGGCGTTGGTTCGATTTCCACCTAGAACAAACATTTGTGTGATGAACATTTGTGTTTGTTCTATGTTACCCAGACATAGAACAAACACAAATGTTCATCACACAATTAAAATATATTTAAGTATGTATTTAAAAATACATATGTATGTATATCAGTCTCTGGCAGCCATAGGTATTACAATCTTTGCTTAGTTTGGGGTTAGATGATCTTGTGTGCAAGAATGTCCCAATGTTTTTTTTTTTATTAATATTTTAAATCAATTAATTATTTATAGTTTAATTAAATTATCAATAACAATTTTGACATTAATTTCATTATTATATTCTGATACTCTACGTAAAATTATTAGCCATGTAAGGGAAGTGTCATATCAAGATACGGATGATTAAACCCAGTTTGATGGTTAGCGCAGCAATTGTTTTTTGTAAAGTACTACCGTATTGTCACACTGTCTGCAATAATTGCAATTACTTGAAGTTCAGCATCTGTATGTTTCTTATTCTGTGGTTAGCTTTTACGTAAACTCCGGCAAGTCTTCGCTTGTCAGAAGAGTGAGGATTAAGAGTGTTTTTCGAAAGCGACTCGGGTTTTTATACGACTGACCACACAGAGTGTGGACGAGTTCTGATTTATTAAGCACTTCTCGGGTTAAACTCAACATAATTACAGGGCACACAGAGATTTGACATCTTATATCTCGGGGTGACGAGCGCAGTGCATTGCCATCCAGGGTTTTGAACTGTTGAAGTTCAAAATTCTGAGTGGCGTTGAGCTGTTATGGGCAAGCTAAGTGAAGAGCCATCAAGCGAGCGACTTCGCTACTCTCATCACTCAGTATCATAAAAAAAATAGGCTTAATAAATATAATTAATTTTTGTTTCAGGTTACGTTAATTTTCAATTTATGTAATTAATATTTTATATCAGGTTAGGCAAAATTAAAATCAATAAAATTAACATTATCAACAAATATTTAACAGTTAAATTTATCACAAATTCCTTATTGTACTTGAAGCGACGTAGATGTGGAATTACACTAGAAATTCATCAGAAAAACAGTTTTGATAATGGACTTCCGCAAAGTAACGCCTGATTCAATCAACTATTACTAGAATGTTTAAAAAAAAAAACTCCACCCGTTCGAAGAAGGGGCGGGTAGCTAGTTAATAATAATAACAATATTCATATATTTCAGAAAAACAAAAGAAAACAACATTTTAAACGTTTTTTTGTTTCAAAACAACTAAGTAAAATTAATTTCCAAAATTTTAAACTACGTTACTTTCTTCCAAAAATGCTAAAAGAAACTTGTTAAAAATAACTTCACAAGCAATGTGTGCAGAATAACTGTGATAGATTATTTAAATTTTTGTAATTAAAATTATTTAAAAATGACGATTGAAAACTTATTCGACCGATATAAACCTGACTTTTGAAGTATAGTACCACAGACCTAAAAAAAATTACATCCTAGATCTATGCGTAGTACAGTCCTACATGCATAAATGCGTTAGAATTAACAGGTAGGATAGACAGACAGAGAGACAGATATTATATATATTAGTAATAGGGTCCCATTTATACCCTTTGGGTATCATCATCATCATTATCAGCCAGAAGATGTCCACTGCTGAACATAGGCCTTCCCCTCCTTTGGGATGAAACCCTAGAAATGTAGCATTTTTTAAAGAAATTTTATTAGCTAATATAATTTTCGTTCCCACGCCAATGGTTTCGATGCAAGGTGTCAAAAAACGCAAAACTCCAAAAGACAAATTTTTGGTCATGATCGGGTAAACGATCAATTTAGCTTGGTACCGTTTTCATAAACGGTCAAACCCCATATTTGTTTATTAGCGTGCTTAAATGTTTTTATTTTAATGATCAAATCAGCAATTACCGTCTACCAGATATCAAAACCAAAACCTAATTACTTTGACATACTATAATTGTTGAAATACAGAAATATATAGGAAAAAGAAGGAAAAAAAGCTTGTAAATATTATATTAGTTGTTGTTAGCGCTTAATAATAGTTGCTACAATGGAGAACGCTTGCATACATGAAATAGAACTAAGAACTTCTAAAGTCACAAATGTACTTTGCACGATTGCTAGAGTTGTCCTCTAGAGAAGTAAAATAAAAACGGGTCAACTCAGCTGCGCGGTTGAGTTTATTGCCGCCGAGTTGACCCCAACTCATCTGAAATATCAATAAACAAACAAGTGAAATCTGAAAATCATATTCTAAAAATATAATTCTTAGAGAAAAACGAAATTGAAAAATAACCTAAACGAAAATTTCCGATTTAACGATTCAGACGATTTTAACGACACTACAATAATAAATAGCCGTTATTAGGGTTTCGCTTTTCAATAGAAAATGGAACGTTTCGGAAAATTAGTTTAACTCCATCGTGGATATTGTCTCGTAGATTCTTATAAAATTTTATTGTAATTCTTTGAAAGTCAGTAAGGTAATAAATATTTATAGATTCCTATTACTCAATGAAAAACTTGATAGTACCTTACTTGATAAAAGGGTTTTATTTTTTAGGCATAGTTTTTTTGAGTGTCACATCTACTATAACAATTCAATAAAACTATAATTTTACAAATCACTGGTAGTTAGAAACAGAAGTACAGAAAAAACGCAAATTATATAATTGTAAATTTTTTGCCAACGCAATTCCTTTTTCATCATGCTTTTTATGAAATATTAACTACAACACAATTATTTACAAGGAACCCGATGAATACGATTCAAGCGCGCTCTTAACCAGTTTTATTTTTTTACACGAAACTCCGGATGTGCCCAAGGGTATAAAAAATTTACAACGTTACCCCATTAGGGCGAACGTGATTTAAGATTTATTCCATTAAAGTGTGTATTTTTTTTTTTGGGAAACAGTTGAAAATGTTCGTGTAAATAAAAATTATTGTATTTTGTTTTGGAACTTATGAAACTTTGATGGTGTTTGTGCATAAGTTTTTCGAGTTAGAGGGTAAAGAATATGAAAAAAGTACACGTATGTCGTCAAGAAAAGTCCTAGAGTTAGGTACGTAAAACATTTTATGCTAGACAGAGAGCACACTATACTGAGCTATGACGTCAAACCTCAGGCGTGCCATACAAATGCTATACTAACACAAGCTTTGCGAGAATGGGATGGAGCATCCCCTCTCTATCCCCACCCAAAACTTTAAACGCTCATATCTCAGAGATTAATAAGCCGAATAATAAATTGATTCGGCTGATAATCAGCCGAATCAATTTATGTTTTCAGTATGTGTAATGTATTTAGTTATATTCATCGCTAAGCCTGTTATCTATCTATCTATATCTATACATCTATACATATAATAAAAACGTAGAGATAAAAAAATCTGTAATTGCGAGGTAACAAAAAAAAACACACAGGTCGTCTTAAAATAAGCAGCTGAACACGATAGGACAGTTTTTAGAATTTTTGTCTGTTTGTTTGTTTGTTTGTCCGCGCACATCTCCTAAACCACTGGACGGATTTAAATGCGGTTTTCATGAATATGGTTAGAAATTACCAGATTAAAACATAGGCTATCTTATATCATTTATTTTTACATAAACGAAAATAAAAATCAATGATTTATTTCTTCGTTACCCGAAACGTAATATGAGGATCGTCACATAGCCTCAAGCAAGGAGATCCAAAGTAAAGAGAATGTTATTGACATAGCCATTAAAATTTTGAAACTGTCAACTGTCATTCGGTTAATCAGTTTAAATTTAAAGAACGTTCCTTAACCTTCTTAGATAAATGAACGTGTAGATCAAGCATGTTATAGGCCTTACAACCTCTTTGGTGATTCATTCCAGTGCATGGAGTAGGAGTATTACATTCTCTTGGTTTTATTCTATGTTAGCATTTAAAACACAAAATACACCGCATCCTATTTTAATTCATTCCCGCGAATAGAAATATTCAAAAAAGGCCCTTTGTACATGAAAATAAACCTACTTATACAACAAAATTCCGGACGCAATAAAGAAAGAAAGAAATAATAACATTTTTCCAGAACCGACTTCGTAAGTTTCTAACCCAAAAGTGTTATTACTAGATAAAAGATTTATTCGACGATAAATTTTAGAAAATTATAATTAGAAAATAAATATCGATATATAAATAGTTAAGAAAGTAGCGTCATAAGTTTTGTATCATCTCATATATAATTAAGTAACCTATCACACTAAGTATGTTTTTTTTTTGTTTTGTAAAATTACTTCACCCTAGGTTAAGTTTGAATAGTATATATAATATTTATGTAATAGATTTAACTATACTTAAATTTATATGTTTATGTCTGTGGTCTGGTTTTGTGAACAGCCACTACATAAGTCATTGCTGTACCCTTTATGCAGGGTATATAAACTTAGCTTTTAGAAGAATACAGTGTATATTTGCAATAAGAATAAGAATATAGAAATAATTTTATTTTACTGTGATATTTTAACAGATAAATAGAGTAGTTCCATTTCATGGCTTTTTAATCAAGGTATACATACAAATGCACGCGAAATAAGAAATAACTAGCCAAGAGCGTGTTAAGACAAGCATTATGTCAGGGTTCCGTGGCCAGCGAAACTAGACAGTCAAATTTCAGAGATGTATATCATCCCGACATGACATGATATACTTTTAATGGTTTAGACAAAAAGAAAATTTCAAAACATGCTCTGCACTGTGGTCACATTATCTTTTTGATTTGAAAACTGTTGACGGTGTTATTTATTACTTTTATGCTTCTATCAATACTTCACACAGGGCGAC